>CM077463.1:21570043-22253460 GCA_039654755.1 Calcarius lapponicus | reverse complement strand
ACAATGAGGGGATTAGATGCAGTTGTTTAGCTACAATTTTTATATCTTTCTTTAAAATATCAAAGTTTTGAGAAATTCATGTTGCTAAAAAGATTTAGTTAGTTAGGTAGTTGACAGTTAAATTGGTTTTCCTATTTAAGGTAGTATATGTAGGGGGATAGAACATAAGTAAGTGCTTTGTTTTCAGAAAAGGACATGTGGGACAGATGTTTAGATAAACTTCCCAAGAGTGAGTGTAGTTAGGTGCTGGAAGGGGTCAGTCAGGGAAGTGCTACGGAATCAGGGAATCCTTTTTTTTGTTAGATGTAGAGGAATAGTTTTCCCTGTGATAGGAAATTTTTCCTTTTCCCTGTAAAGGAAATTTTGTTTACAACTCTGTTATCTTTTATTTTAATAAGATACAAATTACATTGTTATTAGGGGTTGATGTGTAAAAATAAGTGCTCATCATATTTAAAAATTGTTCTAATAAATATTCAGTTATGTAGCTTGCATGAAAAGATAACAAGTTCAAGTGTCTTTTGCTGTGATGAATTCAGTTGGATATGCTCTTCTTGATCTAAATTAATTGAAGGTGTGTTTAATCTCTGCGTCATGTTATTTGGGGCTAGATTAATCTCAGGCTTTTAAAGCAAGCAGATTTTGTAGATTGAAGGATTAGCCAATAGTTGAATGAACTGGCCATAAAAACCTGTGTTCCTTAATCAGGTCTGGAAAACAAAACAGTTCAGTAGTGTTGACTAACCCCTTATTTTAGTTTAGGAAGGTATCCTGTACATCCCAGGGATCTTGCTGGTAGCCTAATACTATTGGAAGGGCTAAGGAACTGAGGAATAAGCAGAAGTTAAGGTAGGAGTTATTTTAATATTGCCCTAAAGAAATCTAAATTATGTATTAATCATTTTAAACCAGAGCAGAAATTTTCTTAGCCAAAGACTTACAGTTTACATGCTTTTGCACACAGAAGTGATGATTTCAGAAGTAATGATTACCTTTGAGAGTGTCACATCAGAACAGTTCTGCCCATCTCTTCTATCACATTGTTGGTTGCCCTTGTAAGACATAAATACAATCTAAAATACACACTGGGAAAACATCTCAGTGAAGTTTTAGCCCAGGACAAGGAAATGAAAGATGATTCTCAAAAAGAGTAAAGAGATGAAAATCCAACTTTAAGGTGTTTTTATTATATGCATTAATGTTCAAGATTTTCCAGTGCTGAAGTACTTTTCATTTTGAAAGTGCTTTCCAAACACTCACCCACAGCTGTTTACTTAAAGACTCTGTTAAGAGGGTGAAAGGAATGTACTGAAAATGTCTCTCTCTGGAGGCTGACAGGCCTTATAATACAAAAGATTCTAAGTTTTCCTCTTCCCTATTGTTTGAATCTTAAGCAGTCATATTTAAACTCATGAAGGAAAGAGACATCAAAACATATTGTTCCTAATTACACCAGCACATCATGAAATTGTAACCTGATTTTCCAATTTAGCAAATGATAGTGTGATTTAAATCAATCCCAAAAATTGTCTGTAATTCTCTCTCCAAAGATGTTATAAAGTGAATTAATTATCAGCCTTATATACATTTTATTAATTTTCAGTGTTGGCACTACCTGGTTGTACATTGTTTTCCAATTCAAAGTCTCTTTATTATGCTTTAGTTTTAAAATTTCATCAAAACATAGTTATATAGAAATAGTGGTTAAATTAAAAAGTGTATTAGGAGGCTATTCTGCTACTTCATACTGTATTTCAGAGCAATTCAGATTTGGTTATATTTTGCTTATGTTTTAATTTTTTTCAAAATCAAATCCTAAGTACATCTACATCTAGTCCTAGAACATAACTCCATAATTAAAAATATAACAAAACAACTCCCAAAAGAAACAGACTCCAACAAACCAGTAATGAGACAAAGAACAAAAATGCTTTTGTTTGCTTTTTAGCCCCTCTAGGCAATTCAGATTATGTGTGAAATCTTGAAAAATGACAGCAAAACATTTTAGATCTCTCAGAACTGAGAAATATCTTCCTTAAACCTTGGTTTTTCAACAGACCTTTGCCTGGAATGCTAGTTTTATACATGACATGTTTAATCAAAGTGGTCAAGATCACCCACTGGCAGTGTGATATTCAGCCTTCTCCCAGCTGTACAACAGCAGTTCCACATGACAACCCTCCCCACTTTCAGCTTTCAAGCCCATCAGGCATGTTTTGAGCAAGCTGTGCAGCCCATGAGGCCAGAACTGAGAGCCAGTGTAGTGACTCTGCATGGGGCAGGACACAAAGACCTCATCAGACTCATGCCAGCTGCAATGCAGATGTTCTGTGTGGCCTCCTTCACTCCATTTATTCAGGCCACCTGGCTTTGTAAGATGTAAAAATGGTTAAATCTAATTTTCAGCTTTACTTTCAGAAATACTATGTTGAGTAGGTTGTCAAAAGTCAGTGCTTAAAAGATGTAATGTACTTAAAGGTATTTCTAAGGTAACCTCTGTGCCATGGTGGCTGCTGTTATCTTGCTCTGCAGCAATCACGCTGAGGCAGCTGGACTTGTGAGAGAAGCTGTACTGTTATAATCAGATAGAGAAGTTAAGAAGTATATTGTTATCTTTTCTTGCCTATCCCTAAGAACAACAGACTAGCATGTCTTGCATCTTCACTTGCACAGTAATTTCTCATATACATCCACAGTATGTGGAGTGCCCTGGGTGACACATTTCTGAGCTGGTTCATTGTATATTCTGGCAGCGCTGAGAGAATGCAATAAACTGTTATATACTCTGGCATATATAATAATGTCTTGCCTCGATGGGGTTAGTTAAACCTATGGGTGGCTTGAGAGGCACAGTTGAGTCAACATTTCTGTGAAATGTGGTTGTCTTAAAACTCTCCTTGCTAACAGAAGAGCTCTGGTAAACAAATATCCATCAGTACAAAGCCTATTGATAGGAAAAAAATCAAGTTCTTGTTCCCTTGTGCCTAAAACATCCACATATCCTCTGAACTCAGTGGAGGCCATGATGTGGTTTAACTTTTATGTTTGCATGGATGCTTACTGTACTGGGATGAACAAAAATGTAATGACCACAATGTCGGAAATGATTGGCACCTGGAAAAATTGGTACAAAACTACAGAGCTTGTTTGTCAAGCCTGCTGGTGGCAGGCACCCCATCTGCACCAGCACAGACTCAATAATCTACAGGAGAACACAAACAGCTGTAGGTACCTGAGAGCATTACATCCTTATGTAATGGACACAATAGAAGTGACAAAATTTGTTTGTAGGAGACTTTCATTTGTTTCCATGCTGCAAAGGAGCATCAGAGGACCACTGAACCTAGAAGATACTGAGATAGTAATGTGAAAAGTCTAAGTGGTCTCTGCAAAGCAACCACTTTGCCAAAGAAAGAGAGGATGTTCCTTATCATATACACAGTGAAAAGGAAGAAAGGCAGCCAAAGATAAGGAGACAGAGTCAAACACAGTTTAGGGGGTGAATTGGAAGATGAGTGTTCATGGAATGAGGAGTCCAATTGTATTTTTCTATTGCATCTTCCTAAAGTGAGTTTATTTGAAACTGACACTGCTTCTGAGAAGCAACTAAATAAAAAACAGTTCTTGGGGGTGAGTGTCATGAATTCTTGGGTGACCTTGGCTTTTTTCACATTTGGACTTAATTGGGTCCACTCACGGTATAGAACTGGAGGAAAAAAGTAAGCACACCACTAATCTTGGATACTTACATAATAAGGCCAGGCTAAAGTGAAAAGGGAACATGGCAATGAAATTACTTAGTTTACACAGAAGAAGAGGAAAGATCTTATGATAGGACCTGGAGGACTATGACATTTCAATTCTACATTTGGGGTTTACTGAAACAAAATCTAGAACAATTAACTTCAAAAACAAACAAACAAAATGCAGAATGTTAAATATCACAATTAAAAGCATTTGTAAATGCTTCTCTTCCCTATGCAAAATGCCCTTACCAAATGATTTTTTTTTTCCTTCATATTTGTTGCTTTTGTTCAAACAACTCCATGGTGGCTTGCAAGCATCATACAATCCCACTGCATGGGCCACTATTTAGGATACATCCGGCTCTTACTCTGGAGGTCTGGCTGAGGAATTTATCTTTCCCTTCAGCAGTAGCCTCCAAACTGGTACACTTACCTCCTGCTCTCCCTCTCCCCACCTCCTTCTTATGGGGGCTTTTCTGACCTGGTGCTAAGGGAGGAGGACACAGGCCCGGTGTGGGGCAGATGTTCCCATCCATACATGCAAGAGTTGGTGAGGAATTAGGACACCCTCATTGCAGACATCATTTGAGCCAGCAGGGAGTGGCTAGGACAGAGTCAGTGACACTGGTATTCTCATATTCTTTCCACTCCCACTGGTCGTTTTGGTAACATTTTCATCTGAATTTATGCAGCTAGGAAAGACTGCAAGGAAAATACTACTGTGCACTTAAAGCATTAAAGCTCTACTCTGCACTACAGAGCCCTTCTGCAGGTACAAAGCAGTGAAGAGCTCTGCTTGCAACAGAAGTGCATGAGAAAGTAGAAGAGTATTTGAGCAAATGCCTTTTGTATAATAAACTCAGAAAATGTAACTGAAAGACAGTAAGAAGGCTTGAGATCACCTACGCAAAGAGATTATTCACTGTGTTAAAATAAGAGAATGATCTTGAGAGACAACAGAGATGCAGAGATTAGAAAAGGTTTGTAGGAAGACCTGAGAATGGAAGTTCAATTACTTGAACCTGAAGTGTGAAGAAGAGGAGGAGCAACAAGAGAAATTAGGTGGAGCATCACAAAATAAAATAATTAAAGTGAAAAGGAGCACAGATGCTGTCAGAGGTCATAAGGAATTTCACTTTGTTCCAAGTTCTTGTAGCCAATCTGGGCACTTTTTGATTACCACTGATTCTTATCCATTTCTCAGCAGTAACCAGTGAGTCTGAGCAATCAAACTGGCTACAAAATCCATAAATCTCTTATCTCTGAATAACAGCTTCAAGGGGATTATGTCAGCAAATAACTGTAGACAGGGAGAAGCAGAGAATTTGCTGATTGATTTCTTCCTCATGACATTCAAATTTGCTGTTTAAGCAGGAACCAGTATATTAATAAGACTTTGGTCTTCAAATGCTTTCCTGTATTCCCATGTCAAGCAACATGCTGTATAATTAACATTTATAAATAAAGATACCTCTGTTTCACTGTAACCCTTCTGCCAAAATGCAGTACTGAAGACTATGCCTGAGACACAGAGATGCCTCTGAACAAATAACTTGATTGGCCCAGATTCTACCAAACGTTAGGGAAGCTGGTAGGTTTGATAATCTGATGAGCCGAGTATTGAGCTTTGCCACTGCCTAAAAGATCCTGCTCCTTTCTTCTTTTTGCATTGTCTTTCAATGATGTTCTCCTACTGCTTAACCTGTACTAGCATGAGGGCCCACTGGAACTCCCCAGCTGTCAATTCAATTCCCTCACATGGCAGAAAACAGCCCAGCTGTGTACTTTCTCCTGAAAGATCTAATGAGCAGCAGCACCAGGTAGGAAGAGAGGAAGGGAAAGAGCAGGAGCAGAGGTAAGGAAAGTGACACATTCTGCACTTGGGATGGGGGAATCCTGGATCTACGGACAGATGGGGAATGAGATAATGGAAAGCAGCACCACAGAAAGGGACCTGGGGGTCCTGGTTGCTAACAAGTTGAATTTTAGTCAGCAGTGCCCTGGCAGCCAGGAGGGCCAACCCTGTCTTGGGGTGCATCAGCATCAGGCACAGCATCACCAGCCAGGCAAGGGAGGGGATTGTCCTGCTCTGCTCTGAGCTGGGACGGCCTCACCTCGAGTGCTGGGGGCAGTTTTGGGTGCCAAAATAGAAGAAAGATACAAAGCTACAGGAGAGTGCCCAAAGGAGGAGCACAAGGAAGGTCAAGGCCTTGAGGGAAAGCCATATGAGGAGTAGCTGAGGGAATTTGGTCTGTTCAGCCTGGAGGAGGTGGAGGTGAGATCTCATCACACTACAATTTCCTCGTGAGGGAAGAGGAAGGGCAGACATTGATCTCTTCTCTGTGGTGATCAGTGAGAGGACTTGAGGTAGCGGCCTCAAGTTGTGTCAGGGAGGTTTAGGTTGGATATTAGATAAAGGTTCTTCACCCAGAGGGTGTTTGGGCTCTGGAACAGGCTCCCCAGGGCAGTGGTCACAGCATTAGCCTGACAGAATTTGAGAAGTGTTTGGACAATGATCTGGGCACATGGTGTGACTCTTGGGAATGGTTCTGTGCAGGGCCAGGAGTTGGATTCAATGATCCTTATGGGTCCCTTCCAACAGAGCATATTCTGTGATTCTCAGCTTGTCTGCTTTCACTGTGAACCAAAATCTGAGAGCTGGGCTTAAGACATGAATCTTTGTTCTCTGGAGTGGAGTAAAATCACAGTATCACTAACACTTACAGGGTTGAATGGGACAAGGAGAGAGAATCTGGGCCTTTACTAAGCTGGGATTGATTTTAACTTCAGTGGGATCAAATCTTCAAATGTGCAGAACAGTAATGTATTTTTCCTGTTTTCTTCATTTTGTTCTGTTCTTCCCCGTTCACTGCTTGTGAAGGGACCACACACAGGATTAAAGACACTACAAATCTGGAATGAATTTAAGGAGAAGTAAAAAATCAGGGAGGGTGGAGCTAATCTGGTTTTCTCCAACACAGCTTAACAAGATGCTTTACTTGAATATTTACAATGCTATGGAGGCCTGTTCTTCCTGAAGCTTTAAACTAATTTTTGAAGTTAGTGAGAATTTATGGCCCTTGGCACAATTTTTAGCATACTAGAAAATAAAAAAAGAAATTAAAGAGTTGAGCATAAACAATGAAAATTGCATGTAGGTTTGCTCTGTGAAAATGACAGATGATTACAAGCACTTGAGTATCAGTTAATTTAGAAATTATCAGTTTGCACTTATTTTTCACGTGATCTCATTTATCACAGAAATGGTTGCTAGGATGTTATGCTTTGAAATTTGAAACTTTCTCCAGAAAAAGAGCAATTGTGAAAAGGTTTTTTTTAACGTATTTTCTCTTTGGCAGCCTCTCTGTGGTGAAATTATTGATGCTAAATGGTTTTCTTATATCAAGACTTCATCTTACAAGCACTTATACCTAGACTTAATTTATGGTTTATGTTAGATCTCTGAGTGAAGTTAAGCATGCATAAGACATATGTATTCAGCTGACCTTAAACTCCTGTTAACTTTCTGTGCCTAATATTTTCTCCTTGCTCCTGGCAATTATGTTTCCAGGTTACTGTTTAGATCATGGAAATAATTTTTCAGTGGTCAGTAGCTTTCACCACTGAGCAAACATGGAGACTCATGTAAAATGGAAGCTGTGTGTGTATGAGCCGAGTTGCTTAAAACCCCAATGAGACGATAAATAGTGAGCATTACATGCCTGCATGGCACCTTGGCTAAGTCCTCTCAAATCCCAGTCCCTGGGAATTTTTAGCAAGTCTTGCGACTTTCCTCTCACCTTTTCTGTGTCAGGGTAGCTTTAAACTATTCCAGATGATGCAGATGGAACTGGGATTCTGTCTGCAAGAACTGGAGATCACTTTTGACAGTCATGGCTTGCTGCTTTTGGCGCAACCTTGCCTCATGCTGAGCAAGACAGTAGTTGGCTGCTGTAGGGAGCAGCCAGGCAAGAAGTCCTGAGTGAGAGGCAGAAATTGGAAGAGGTGAATAGACTAGAGAGCCCTTAATCCATGCAATGGGAGCAGCCACTGGAAGGAACAGGTCAGGGAATCTCAAACAGAAAGTCAATACTAAGTTTGTTTTGTATTTCAGAAAGAGGAGATTTATACCTTTCTGCTAGAAATTCTGAAATACACACATATACCTATGAATAAATAAGGTAAATAAACACTTAGTTGGATAGTTCTGATCTCACCAACAGTTATTTGAATATTATATATTGAAGAATCTTTCTTGTGAATTTGAGACCCAGGAGGCCTGACGCTTTATCCACTTACATCCTTTTCCTAAATGACCAGTTAATGCCAGGGGAATTAGTCCCCAAATGCAATACTCCTGACTTAATTTCTGTAGTGTCAGAATGGGGCCAGGAAAGTTAGTAGACATGTAAGCCCAGAAATGTAATGGGATCCTGATTCAAAAGGAACGGGAATGGTGTTCATTGCACTCAAACTGTGACTGAGGAAAGTATTTACATCCTAAGAAATGAGCATTACATGCTATTGTCATGAAAAGAAAGCACAAGTTATAGAGAAAAATCTAGCTCACTCCTCAAAACGTCTGGGGAAAGCAGATGGATAAAAAGCTGATTCCCAGGAATATGCAGGAGGCAGAGTGATCCACCTGCTCTCTGCTGATAACTCCTTCATCTGTTTCCTGCTTGTCTTGGGACCCACTAATAGTTTTGGGGTTGCAGGAAGGATGAATTGACTTGGAGACATTGGGCAAAATGCGAGGATAAAGACTCCACTTAAATGCCTGAAAGGGGAATGGGATGTTGGGCTGAAGGGAGAGCACAGTTACTTGCTGTGCTGAAGGTAACTGAGGGAGCAGGGGGTGGGGACAGAGAAGACTGCTTTATTCTAGTGTGGGATTCTCCAAGGAGGCATAAGCTCCACATTATGAAGCAATCATTAAGCCAAATCTCTATAAAATGGTTTTAATCAAGTCTTCTAGGAATAGCCCATAAAGCTCTGACTAAAATGGAATCTCACTAGGAATCTGAGAGAAGTTGACAACCATGCAAATGCCACCTACACAGCTGGTGGTTGTGGGCCCAGAAATCAGGGCATGCCAAAATCTGCAGGCCAATACCTTGACAATAAAGCAAGACTCCTCTTCTGTTGATGGTGTCACTGTGGCTCCCAGGTAGGCTGGCAGTAGTGTCTCTGCAATCCTCCTTTGAGTGCACCAGCTCCCTGAGTATCCCTCTCCATTGGATGGAAGAGACCAATGCAGGGAAAACCATGGATTTCTGATGTCCTCTAGCCAGATTTGTTGGCTTGCTAGAGGTTTTGCAGCACAGGCTGAGTGGAGCAGCTGAGGATGTGAACTGGTATGCTGGGAAGGAGGGAGCACAAGAGCATGTCCCCAGAGAGCAAAGATGGGAGCTCTTCTGTGGCTTGTAAGCACCTATCACAGCAGGGTACAGGCAATTGGAGTAGTCTCTTCTTGCTCAAGATAACACAGGAGTCTAATTTAGGCAACTACAATCCCAGACATAAAACTAAAATGCAGTGTGTGTGACCACTGAGGTCCTGCATGAGGTATTCAATCACTTTGATGGCATTTTTCTTTGTCTGCAAACTGATAGGTTTTGTTTGGGGGAGGGAAAAAGGAATTTTAAAGCTGAATAAAAATCAGTGCTTAAAAAAATATATAGTCTACCCTTCCTTGCTGTTTGTAGGCCTCTAATGTGGTAGTGCTGCTGCAGCTGCCAAACTGTGTAGATTGGCTCAAAGTAATTGTAACAACATTAATTTCTTATATGTGAGGCAGTGTAGGAAGGACTGTCTTTTCAAAAATCGTTACCTAAGTATGGAAGATAAAATAGATTACTTATAAACAGATATTTTTAGCTAAAATAACTTGATTATATTAGAAGTTCTGGTCTATAAATATAACAGAGTTTGTGAACTGTTCCCATCTGTCTCGTCCCTGTCCTGTGTCAGTAGGGGGAAGTAGTAACTAAGACCTTCTCTGGCTTAGATACTAAGTGCTTTCATCAGAGTATTTTTGTCCACCCTCCTTTCTCTCCCTCTTTTACATCAGCAAGAAGTTTTATTTATATTCTGCTGAGATTTTATATCTACTATGGAAAATTACTGACAACTGCTTTGTCAGCAATGCTTATGTCCAAGTAAATTTTCTTAGTTTACAACATTTTTTATTAATCTGGATTAAAATACTGCAGGTGCTTCTCCTTGAAAGGTATTAATATTGTTTCAATTAGGCTAATCACTGTAACAGCAGTTTTCTAAAAATTGCAGTGATGGTGGCTTCGAGGCATGCAGTGTGAGCAAGGACACCTCTCATTCCCCATCCAGACTTCAGACTGCGTCTCCAAATCCTGTGCCTGCTCCAAGCAGAGCCAGTTTAGCTCCACCCTCTGAGCAGTCCAGCCCTTATTTATATGAAGTCTGTGGTCCAACTGGCTTCAGATGGTGTGTGTTATGTGCGTGTGCCTGCCTCCTGAGTGTGTGAGACGAGCTGGGATCATGAGCCAGGGTTGTTCCAAGTGGTTTTAATCAGCAGCCCATTAGAGGAGAACGGAAAACTTCAAACAGTGCAAGAACCAAGTAAGTAAACCTAACTTTGAACTTGCAATCTGGACAAAACAAATGCAAATTAAAATCTTCATAGTCTGTCAATTTTCAGATAAATTATCACTTTTAGAGAGAAAGCTGTGCCTTCTAACAGGAAGAAGGAAATTTAAAAGGACTGGAATGAAGGAAACCGTAAAAACAAAGTGGGAATTGAGAATGCAAGAGAGAAAAAACAGCAAACGATTGTTCACGAAGTTGGTACACTCTCTTACTTTTTTCAGCTGTGGACAGGACATGTTAAGCTTTAACCTCTTGCTTTCTTGAATACGATTGTCTGGCTGAATAAGTAGTTCCTTTTGCAAAGGGGGTGAAGATTTCTGCTCCTCACCTGTCTGCTGGCAGGTTTGTTTTCCTGAGAGCATGGAGTGGAAGAGCTCTCCACAGCTCCTTGCAGGATGCCCCAGGGTCTGCTGCTCACTTGTTGTTTTTCCACAGGTTGTTCCAGGAACTCCATGGGAAGGTGTTCCCCAAATCTCTCCTCCTCTGGAACTTGTGACTTCTTGCCTGGCACCAGGAAAACACTCAGCAGCAGAAATGGGAAAATTCATGCTAGTTTTGGGTAAAGTGTGCCTCTGACGTTTTTCACCCTGGCAAGACGTGGCTGCTTGGACTGCATCTACAATGTGGCAAAGGGCAGAGTGAGGTTGGCAAAGAGGCCATGGTGTGTGGGCAAGTCCCCAGATGCCGCAGGCTTTGTCGCCCTCGTCCCTTCCTTCTGGCCTTAGTGGTGGCCCTCTGTCTGTTCTGCCAGACCCTGACTCCTCTCATGAGCAGCAGCATCCTTTCGGCAGTTGTTAATGGGATTGCACCCAACAAACTGGCTAAAACACAGCGAGGAAGATACAAGGAGGTCTCCCCAAGCACCACTCACTGCTTCCTCCCTGGCAGCAATTCAGAGACAGTGAAAAAGGTAAGTCAGCTGGAGCAGAGTGCTGAGCAATAATTAGCAAAGCGAGGGATAGCAAGTCTGGCAGGATCATCTGAGTCCAGCTAAAATTAGCCTAAGCTTGGAAGTCTGGGATCTGTATACAAACAAATGGGTGATCTAATGACAGCAGCATATGCACAAGCACATTCCCATTACCAGCTTCTCAGTGTGCTGTTATTAACACAGGAATCCTGAAATCTTCAACTGAAATATGGCATTGCTCTGTGACTCCAGGAAGATTTCAGTTTGCTGCACAGACCATGTTTTATTTTGGCTTTGGGAATTGGTTTAGAGGCTTTACAGTACAGGCACGTAAATCAGGAGCCAGTGGGGTTTCATGGAGGTGACTGAGGCTGTTAATTGGCACAGGGACTGCAGCTGTCCTGTATTAAAGTTTTCTGCTTGTCAGCTCTGAACTTCACTGAGATTCTGCTGAGAAGCTGAATTTAACTGCGTTTGAGAAATAAAAGTTAAATTCAGTATCTCAAATGCAAAACTACATTTGAGAAATAAGATAATATTTTTAAATCACACTGTATACTTTGGAATCTGTCTCACAAATTTTGCTTTGTTCATAGGTCACCTGACTTCATGTTTATTTTGTATAGGGTTCCTAGGATGGGTGTTAAAATCTAACAAATGGAAACGCTGTTATTTTTGTTGGAAAATGTAGTTTGTTAAATGGTCTCCAGACTGAGGTAGTTATTTTTACTCTGGAATCTGTGATCAGCACTAGCACAAATGTTTCAGGTTTCCTTCAGTCCTATACAGGAGCTGCAAATGGTGCAGCAGAGAGCACACTGAAATTATCATTATGCTAACATTTTCTCTAGGACTTTAGCAAAATTGTAAAAAATTTGTGACCTCACAAATTATGGACAACAACCACATAAAGCAGTTCAAATAAAAAAAATTTTAAAAAAGTACCAGGCTGTTTCTTTGACTAGACAGAGTTCATAGTCTAAAAGGTCAGCAATATTGATTTTAGGAGAGCAGCTGTAAAGTGCATCTTCTGCAACAATCAAAAACAGATATGGGGAATAACTGTGGCATGAGCTCTTTAACCTTAACTCTTAAAATACTGGGTGTTTTTCTTACAGCACATGCAGCATTTGTCATAATTTTATATTTTAATGACTTTTAGTATACTAGGCATCCAGATTCAGATCTGATCTGCAATACGACATAAATAATTACAGCTTAAATGGAAATAAGCACAGCTGACATGCAGGTTGCATTGTGTTACATCTTTAGAAACAGTCCATTCCTTTTTACTCATTGCTGTTGTAATGTCAAAGAACATTTCATACCTTGGGGTACTCAATGTCTGCAAGAACTGGTGAAATAATGACAAAGTATTTGCTAGTATGCTGCTTGGCTGAAAATCTCTGTAGTGTCCTCTCCTGCAAATTGCCTGAGAAAAAATACAGATTGACATCCAACTTGGTGTACTGGCCAATTGAAATGAGAAGAAAGCTTTTGTTTTTACAACATGCTGTACTTACTCCTCTCCAGCATAAGTGGTTGAATGTGACTATGACATGCACATGCTGGACCTGTAGTACAGATGTGTGTATATTAACCCTTACAGATTTGTTTTCCAGGGCTGTGCTACCTTAACACATTCCTTTTCAAGTTCTTAAGACCACCCATAGCTGGCTCCCTGTTTGTCTTGAGTTTTTCCTCTAGAGCATGATGAACAAAATGTCTTGCACATGTTGGGATGTTACTCTAAGTTGCTCTCTGTTTCCCAACTTTCTCTGCTGGTTGTGTGGGCTGAATAATAATCTCAGAGAACAGAAAAGACAAACCTCACCAAAAATCTCTACCACTTTGCTTTGAAAGTGTGTTCTTGAACTGTGTGTTTTCATCCGCCACTTATTCAAATAGTTGAACTGTTATCTGGCTTGATTTTATGGGGCACTCAGTAACATCTAAGACAGATGTCACTGCTGAAACTTTACACTGTTTTATTTTACAGTCACGTGCCCACAGACTGGAGCTAGTTTAGAAACAACTTTTCATGAAATCTCTGGTTAAAATCTTCATGTATGAATCTGGAAAAAATACTTTTAAATATAGTTATTCACGTCTGTAATTAACTATTCATACATGTATTCTTATTCAATAAATAGTCGAGCAAGAAAATTTACATGCATTAAAAAGAATCTATTATAGAGTTAAGCAGTGACTTAAAGCAAACGCTGCAGCATGTCTTATGAAATCAAAGTTCATAAATAAATTTTAAGGAAAATAAGACCCTGCTGGAGATAGTATTTTTTAGGCAGCACATAGTGTTTAGGGGTTTTGAGTGATAGCATGTCACACTGCAGATTCTCTTCTGTGTAGGGGCAGATTTTGTTCTTGCTTCCTTCAGAAAAACATCCAGTACTGTGAGCCTGTTGTGAGAATTTGGTTCTGATTGTTATTACAGGGGAAAAATGCCCTTCCAAAATCTAATAATTTCTTCATTAAGAGTATGCATAGAACTAAGTGCCTCAAAAAACCCCCACAAAACCAAACCAAACAATAAAACCCTGGCATCTTTTATGAGCCATATGTTGGAAGCAAAGGAAGAGATCTTAGGAAAAGTCCAGCTTTGTCAGTGCATTTCTGATATCAACTTTCACCTCATTTTGAAGAGTTACAGACAAGTGTGGAAGAAACATGGGGATGGACATTGTCAATTACATCTGTAAATGTGTCATCCAGGATGCTCTGGGATGGAGCCCTTCCTGTTGGGCACATAAAGGAAGCTGTCTTTTTAAAATTGCAAAAATGGAGATTTCATTCATAGCCTGGAAAACCAGGCAGAGCTCATAGTACTCCTCTCTCTGGCATCACACAGTTTTAAAAGCTGACTGAGATCTTGTCCTAAAACTTTAAATTCACAGAAACACAGGTCAACATTTTCTAGTACAAAATTAAATGTTAATATCTGAAGCATGAAAAATAGAAGGCTTATTTCTGATTCTCCAGCATTAAAGACAGTAGAGAGTGATATCACATCCAGCAGAAAGCTGTCTGCAGGTTTAGCAGGGCAGGAATGATGAAATATTTGTGAATAGGTATAGCAGGGAGAAGAGCTGGTGCTGTAGCATCAAAACTGGAATAGGTATCAACAACAGCAACAACAACAACAACAAAAAAACCCCATACGAGCCCTCTGTGTGGTTTTCCTGGCACGGTATTGTGCCAGAAATACTTTTGGTACCAGCCAGCCAGCTCTAATACTGTTACACTTATCTTCAGTAATTTAACTCTGCTTCTTGGCCAGTTTTGAGAAGAGCTAATTATCTGGTTAAGCTGTGCTTCCACTCACAGAATTAATTCAGCCAGAAGCAATTTATATGTCTCTGCACACAAGTAATTTTGCCCAGGTAGATGGTGTACCTCTGCTGGGTAGAAGGAATTTAGACTGTACTGCTTTTAGGAGGGCAGATACCTGGTGCTGAGTTGCCTTCCCAGTCAGGGAAGACCCAAAACCACTTTTCCTTTTTTTCTTAAAAGGTCCAATTCCCAAGCCATTAAGCTTTACATTCAGGCTTAAATTGTGAGCCTGGTTCACCATACTGGCAATGGGAATTTCTGCTTGGTCCTGGAAAGCAAGATTCTTTCTTTTCCTTATTTCTTCCACAGCTGGAGAAAAAGGAGGTGGAAATTATTAATTACCTTTTATAGTTATTACTCCTGTGATAGGCACTTTTTTGGGCATACTAGCTTTCTAGCTATTGTGAATGTATTTAAACAAAAAACAAACAAACAAAATCCCATTTTAAATTGGGTTCTTGAAGGAGATTATTTCATGGATACTCAGTAGACTTGCTTCACATCCCCTGGCTATTTCGGCCAGCTGAGAACAAGAAAACAGAGAAGATACACAGCTGATTATGTGAGAACTTTATGAGTGGGTTAGGCTGGCATCCAAATAAATGAAATACCACAGGTGTGTAAAAAAAAAGCTGTCTTCCTTTCAAGGCCCTGAACCTGCCACTTAGGTTTTGTGTAAAAGATGTATCTCAAAGAGGAGCTATACTGAAGTGAGCAAACAGCAAGGATAAGAAAAGGCTTTTTATGGCTTCATTCTGAACAAACACGATAGGATATCATTTCCTAGGAGTGGACAGTATGAAAGATTCAAGATAATGATAGCCTGATGTGGCCATGTCTGAAAGATACTATGTAGAAAAAGAAGGGGAAAAAAAAAAAAAAGGGAAACATCATGGTTTAGTCTTAACCAACATCTAGAGGAAGATCCAGTTGAACATCTTGCATAGGTTGCTGGGCCAGGCATCTATATTTGAAAATTGACAGTGAAATCACTGAAAAGCTGAGAAAATGTTACTAGAACATTAGAACACTGGACATCCAGAGTGGAATTATCCTCTCTTTACTTGAGTGCTCTATTCTATCAGAAGCAGAAAGCTGGACTTCACAGTCAATGGAAATCAGACTGTGTCTAATGCAAAATTCATCATGAAGTAATGCAGACATTAAAAACAATCCTAGTGAATTTCATCCTCTAAAGACACATCTCCTTTTCTATTGATTTTTTTAAATGGAATATGCCTGCTTCAGACAGAATAAGCAGGCAACATAGCAGATAGGAGCAGAGTCTGTTGTGGAAGAAGGGAAAGGAAGCAGATGTAGGAGAGTAGGCAACTACAGCTGCAAAGTAACAGTAACCTCAGAAAGTACAGAACAGATTGTGTACAGAGATGGTTGAATTTCTGCAAGGGAAGAGAAAGGGAGATGAGAATGGAAGTGGAAAGAAAAGAAGACAAAGCTAATGAGAACTTTTGAAATGTAAATATCTGAAAAAGGAGAATTGAAGCTGGATGATAGAATGAGAAAAGATGATTTTTGCTATTATGCAGAATGGAGTGTGGTGAGAGCTCTGGATAGAAAAGATTGCCTTATGCATAGTAAGGTTTGATCCATTTTGAAGGTTTGATACATTTTCAAATAAATTTAACTTAAAAGCTATTTTATAGAATAAGTAGGGGAATGAGAACTTTTCACAAAAGGACAAAGAACTTTCCTAGTATGAAACTGTTGCAACTAGCAAGCAATCAACATAGAAGGGTATGGTATGACTGATTGCCTTGTAATGATACCACATTCACATTGCCCCTGTGAAAGCAGGACATTTGTTTTCCCCTTTTGTAATGCAAAAATGAAACAGCACTAAGGAAACAACTATTTTTACTGAGCAGATAGCTAGAGATATTCTGGTGATAAAGGGCAAGGCTATTGTGGTAGCAGTCAGGAAAAAGGGCCAGGGTGGAGGCTTTGCAGGAAGGGAGCTTTGAGAAGGACACATGAGGAGCAAATGGAGGCAGAATCTCACTCCTATACTTTGCTGCAACTTCCTCCAAAATGAGGTGTTTTGGTGAGTGGTAGGATTGGCCCCATTGTCTGTTCTCAAGACAGGGCCGTTGGCACCATGTACTACATGCAGGCATAAAGCAAAAAGCATTTTGATAAAATAGCTCTGCACTTCCTGCTCAGAGTGTTGGTGATGGCTGTGCAAATAACTCCAGTGTTGCTCTTGGATTTATAATATCATCAGAAGACAGCCATCAAAGTAATGCCAATAATCTAATTGCTTGTTCTGTATTTATCCAACAAACAATTCAAAGCAGAATTACATTCCAGCCATTTCATTCTACAACCCAGTCCTTTCTGATTAGGAAATTCAACAGAATATAATGCAAACACATTTAAATATCCTCCAGAAAGTGAAACAGGAAATTAACTTCTTACTTCTTGATACAGCAGCTATACACACTTTTAAATATAATGGTAGTATGAACAACTTACTATTTCTATGAACTCTTATGCAAACACAAAAAGGAATTTAGAACTCACATTTGGAGCTAATAAACATCTGCATAGTCCCATAAATGAGTGGCTTGGGGCATTAGAACCACATGCTAAGTTTTTATTATCATTCTTCTTATTGATGCTGTTCAATAATAGTGCAGTATTTTCTGGAGTCCCATTCATGTATTTTTTGTAATGTTGTTCTGCTAGGTGGTATTTAGTAGCAAAAGTAGATGCTGACTTCCTTTGCTAGCTAAATGGGAATTTAGGCCGTTCACTGCCTGCAAATATTGCTAATAGTGCTGGCCTTGTTTTTATAAGGCCGGTTTTCCTTTGTGGTATTTTTGTTGCACTCTGCTTTCATGCAAAGGCCTTTTGGTTTGCACAGTGGCTCATACACCTCTTTTGCAGCTGCTCAGTACCTGCAGGAAGAAGTGGGGTTAGAGTAAGCCGCAGTCAAGTTATTTGAAGCTACTGGACCAAGTCTCTGACAGTCTTGGCTAGCTCACTGTGAAAAGGGGCTGCTTGTAATCCACACAAGCTAATGTGGGACTAATGACACCAGAACTGGGTAGCTGAAAAGATGATTCAGAGTTTTTGAGTTCTTTCCTGAGAGAAGCTTAGGCTGACATGAGTAGGGCCATTATGTTAGGATAGAGAATTTTGTTTCTGCAGTTGAAGTGATGGTCAGTGAAATACTATGGCAACAGTTCAAACTGTATATTTGCTTCTTTTCCAGGCATAGACAATGCATCAATATTTATGGAATTATGTAATATTCTTGGAATTTGAAAGAGCTGCCAAGGAACTGTTTTGCTCTCTTCAACTTGAAATATCTTCACTATTTTCTTCTTGGCCAAAACAAAAACAGTAATTATACATATAAGATTCAGTTACTGACCACATTCTAGATTTTTGGAACAACCCAGAAATTCTGTACAACAGAGGAAAACTTCAGAGACTAGTAGAATCAATTATATCCTTATACATTCATAACCTAGAATTGGATATACCAGTTTCAAGGGAAATGTCAAAACATTTTCTTTTTAATAGAGAACTTCACAGCTCCCTAGAAGTTGCAGACAGACTGAACTAAGAATTGCAACTTTGAAAATGGATGTCTATTTTCAGTTCCAAAAGGATGGTTACATAATTCTTCAGCTTTTATTTTATATAAACTGGGCCTTTTATCTTGTTTGTTAAGACATCAAAGGAGTATACATTTGATACAATTTTAAAAAAATCTTTAATAAATTTTAATGGAGCTCAATTTGTTTTCTTTTGTGTTTTTCATGTTATTCTGTAAAGTGAAAACAAAATTACAGAATTCATTTTTACGCATTTTTATTTACTTTACAGCCCATTCTGGTTTGTTTGGACCAGTTGTTAAAAGGCTGTGGATCATCTGTGTAACAGCCAATTGCCCTAAAATGAGGTCAGTGACTCAGCTAAGTGCAATATTTTGTAAGCTGTAAGAGCACATATATCATGTCAAAGCTGACATAGGTCTCATCCAAAATCACCCGGGAAATCTCAGCCTTGCTGTAAAGCCTCATTAATTTCTGTGGAGACAAACACACCATTTTCTAGGTATGACATGGGCTGCAGATGTTCTTACCAATCCCTTTCATGTAGGATACATTGAATCTGTAATAAACTGACCTACTAACAAATAGTCTGAGTCTTCAAACTGAAGAAGAGCTAAAAAAATTGTCGGGATGTGGGAACATTTGACCATTTACCAATTATTCTCAAATTTTTAAAATGTTATGGATCCATTTTTTGTGTGTGTCTGAGTCTGTTGTACATTAAAATCATAGGAATGCCAAAAAATCAGAACCATAAAACGTGGAAATATGTGAACAGCTTATTTTCATCTATTGCACGCTGCTTGTCTTGTACTAACTCTCTGCCCAGACCTCATTTTTATGATTGAGAAACATTTTATGAAAACCAGCAGACTCTTTAAATATATAAACATGACTGTTATTGGTATAATATTGGAAATTCTGAAAAACATCTAATAGTAACTAGATCAGCATGTCCAGTGATGCAAGGCATCTTGTATAAAGCTTTGGAAAAAAGTATGGAATCACTTGCTACAAGCATGCAGTTGGCCAGATTTAAAAAAAAAAAAATCTGTGTAGCTGACAACCCACCCTACACTGCATTGGCTTGGCAAACAAACAGAGAAGGACACATTGCATGTATAACCTGGACTGCAAATAGCTATGAAAGGACAGGGAAGAGAAAATAAATTTGGTAATGCTAAGCATGGATCTCAAGCAAGTACCCTAAAAGGTGTGGGGATACTTCATATTATGAAATAGTACCAGATTAGACATCAGGTCAAGCTGTTAAATTTAGGCTGCTGAATTGCTTCTATGTCCCAGAGACGCCGTTGCAGCTCTTCGGGAGCATTAGAACCACATAAAAGTGGATCCAAGTGCCCGTACCCAGTGCTGGTACCTGACACCAGTACCCTGTGTCTGTACCCAGTGCTGGTACCCGGCACCAGTACCCGGTGCCAGTACCCAGTGCCGGTACCCAGCAGCCAGTGCTGTACAGGTACCCAGTACCTGTACCCAGTGTCTGTACCCAGTGCTGGTACCTGGTACCCAGTGCCGGTACCCAGTGCCTGTACCTAGTGCCAGTACCCAGTACCTGGTACCCAGTACCTGGTACCTAGTGGCTGTACCCATTGCCTGTACCCATTGCCGGTACCCAGCGCCCGGGCGGGGGCAGGGGGCTGGGGCCCAGGTGGGTGCGTGTCCCTGCTCGGTCCCTCGCAGCACTGCGGCAGCGGGCTTCGGACTGCAGCTGCCCCAGCGGCTTTTGTGTGTCTCCGGAGTGAGTGTCCCAAGAAAAGCCCCCGGGAAGCCACTGCTGTGCTCTGTCTGTGAGGGCTCTCGGAGCCCTCTGATCACCCAGCCCGGGGACGGCGCCTGGTGGGAGCCGGAGGCTGCATGGGCCCCGTGGAGCCGCTCCGGGCCATTTCCTTTGTGTTTTGTGGAAATGACCCAGGTCACTGCCACTGCCTGAACTTCCTCTTTTTCTTTTTTTTTTTTTTTTTCCCCTCTCCTATCAGTGTTCTGTTGAATATTCGTCACTGCCAAACCAGAGCGTTGTAAACACTGCAGCCCTTCCCCAGAGACCTGAAGATGCCTTCCGCATCAAGGCTGACGCTGAGGCGGGCTCTTCCCTGGCACACCCCGCTGCAGGCAGGCGGGCTGAGCCCCTGGGGATGCCTCGGGGCTGGTTGGTCCGTGTCCCCTGCGCCTCGTCCCTCGGGCCCGGAGGGCACCGGGGCCAAGCAAGGCCTGTTGCAGCAGATGTGCCAGTGGGAGAGCCCTGGGACGCTGGCCCTGGAGTATTGGCCGCAGGGGAATGGAGCCGTTGCTGGGTGCTTGAGGCCGGGCCTCGTAATGCTTGAAACAAAATACTTGAGGTGCGGGAGGCTTCGCTTCTACGAAGAAAGGTGTGTTTTCCTGGCACAATACAAGTGTGGTAATTGTTAGTGAGGAGGGGGGCACACAGAGTGATGCCGTCCAAGGCAGGACCCTCGCCCCAGGCGGCGCGGGGAGGGACGGGAGCGGGAGAAGCCATAATCGCCAGCAAAAATGGAACTGGAGCTGAGACGTGTCCGGTCTGCAGCCCCTGTGTACTCCCCACATGTCCTCAGTTCACCCCCGCAGCACACGTGGGATGGAAAATGGAATTTTCTTGCAAAATAAAGCAAGAGGAATCTCTATCTTCTGAGTTTCTTCCACGATGCAAGTGAAATGGAAAGTAGGAAGTGTTTGGCTGGAATGCCTGGAAGAGAAGGGAGAGAGAGCACAAGAGGGGGGCTGGGACAAGGGCTGGATTTAGGAACAGGGAGGGAGGGAGGGAAATGGAGAGAAAGGGCTGCCAGCAGCTGCTGGCGCTGCACGAGAACAGGAAATAGAGAAGATAAGAGGAGAGGAAGGAGGGGCAAAGGGAGAAGGGGACAAGAGTGACGTTGCTGTGGTGGGCAAGGGCCATCTGAGAACACTGTTTAAAAAATTCTGGGATGTCAGGAATGCTGTCAAACAGGTGACCTAACACAGTTCCGATGACTTCACCCTGTGCTATGTGTGCTTACTCTGGCCAGCAAGTGATCAACCTTTACTTGAATATCTCAGTCTCTAAACTAGTTTTGGGTCACACATTTAGCAAGTATATGTGGAGGATGCCGATAGTGTTGTACTGAGATTTTTTCAGGATCTTGTCATCAATAATTCCTACGCTTTCCATGGGCAATGACTGCTCTGAAGCAAAAGAACATTTGGTGTTAGAAGCAAAGGGCTCTGAAATAGTTTGTGCTCTTTACTGCTGCAGAAAAACTTACACTTCAGCCAAGCACAATGGGAAACTGCATCTCACACTTAGGGGATACACTGCTGAGGAGAGTGACTTTAGCACTAGGTCCCAGGCCTATAAACAACTGAACACATCTTGAATGACATTTATTTGTATAAAAGCATCTGTCTCTTTTCAGTCTAGTCTACTGTGCAAAAAATGTGGTGGCTTGTTTGTGTAATGCTTCCTATCTCCAGTGATAAGCTTACTAAAATTAGGAGTTATGAAATAACTTAACTTTTAAACTGCTGACAGCTGTCAGGTTGAAATTCACAAACTTGCACAGAACTAATTTAATGACCTGAATTTAATCCCTGCTGGTATGTTTCAGTCCTAAAGACAAATATATTTCACCAAACTAAAGTAGTGGTTTTTAATGGTGCTTTTATTCCCACATTGAGCAACCTATTTTTATGCTTTATTTTATTGGGGTTTGAACAGCAGGGTTTTTGAGGGGGGCTAGTAGGATGGCTTCTGTGAGAAGCTGCCAGGATCTTCCCCATCCCCCATGTCCCACACAGTCCATGCCAGCCAGTTCCAAGACAGAACTGCCACTGGCCAAGGTTGAGCCCATCAGTGATGGTGGTAGCAACTCTGGAATAACAGATTTAAAAAGGGGGAAAAAGCAACTGTGCAACCCAGAGAGAGGAGTGAGGATGTATGAGTGGAGCAGCTCCGCAGACACCAGGTCAGTGAAGGAAGAGGGGGAGGAAGTGCTTCAGGCATCAGAGCAGAATGTGATGAAGACTGTGGTGGGGCAGGCTGTCCCCTGCAATCCACAGAGGTCTGCAGTGGAGTAGAAATCCACCTCCATCAGCAGGCCATGGAGAACCCATTTTGGAGCTGTCTGTTCCTGAAGGACTGGGTCCAGTTGAAGAGGTCCACACTGGAACAGTTTGAAGAATTGCAGCTTGCAGGAAGAATCGTGTTGGAGAAGTTCATGAAGAACTGTCTCCAATGGGAGGCACCCTACAATGAAGCAGGGGAGGAGTGTGAGGAGTCCTCCCACTGAGGATGAAGGAGCAGCAAAGACAAAGTGTGATGAATTGACAAAGCCCCCAGTCCCAGCCCCCCTTCTCCACTGAGGGGGAAGTAGGGAATTTGGGAGGGAAGTTGAATCTGGGAAGAAGGGAGGGTGGGGGAAAGGTGTATTGGTTCTATTTCTGATTATCTCATTCTAATTCCATTTATTATCAAACAAATCAGTTTCCCCGAGCTGCATCTGTTTTGCCTGTGACAATAATCAATTAATGATCTTTCCCTATTTTGATCTCTACCCACAAGACTTTGAGTGTATTTTTCCCTCTGTCCAGTTGGAAAGGGGAGTGGTAGGGTGGCTTTGGTGGGCACATGGCTTCCAGACAGGGTTCGCCCACCACATTTATTTAAGACATAAAATATCCCCCTTACTCAAAGATCTGATGGCAACAGGCCAGTGATTTTCCCTTTTTAGAAATGAATGTTGTGTTCGCACTAGGACTGTGTGTTTGGGGTGACTCTTTTCCATTTTTTTCTTTCAAGAAGCTGATACCCCAGGGTAGATACAGAGCAAGGGTTTTCTCTAGATGCCATTGTCCCTAGGCACTGTATGGGAAGACAGTAAGTGGTAGATAATCCAAGTGTTCCTTGAGATTCGTTGGGGACATCAGATACCTTTCCACTTGCTCTTATATACAAGTCTCTCAGCCAGTCCTCCTGGGGGCTGGGGGTATTGGACTAATAAGTCAATAAAGGACTGACAAGGTTACATTTAACTTTCTAGAGCACTAATCTCCAGTTCTGTTTAGGATTCCTGTGTCTGATTTTACCCCAGTACTCTTCTTATTTTTTCTTAATTATGCTGCATAGCAAAACTCAGATGTTTGCACTTACATCTGAGGACCCACATTCCTTGGAACAATTCACCTGGGACCTCCCAAGGCCTCTGTTCAGGTGACCACAGCCACAGTCAAAGTCAGATAGCAATTGCTGTTACCAGCTCACCAGAGCAGCCCAGATTTCAGGAAAGTTGTTTCCACAAAGGGAAGAATATGGCTTAAAGATCCTTGAGTCCTAACCAGAGCTTTCACACCTTCATAGTATCAGTTCAAAATGAAGATAGAAAAAATGGAGAGGCAGACAGAATGGAATTTGTGGTCCAAAGTCCCTGATATGAAGCGAATTCTTAATTATACTAGAACTATTTTCACTGTTCCCACAGTAAGTTACTAGCTGCATTTTGTGAAAAGCAACAACTGTATTTTGTACTGCTGAGGAATATCCTATCTCACCATCATTGTCTTTGCGCTGTGTTTGCTATAGATCGATGCCTCCATTCTCCAGTACTTTGGAAGCCACACGAGAAGAGCAATTCTCTATGCACCTCCTGCTCACCATGAAACTGACCGTCAGCTCTGGCAGCGCATCCTGGCAAAACATGGATATTCAGTCACAGTCCTTGAAAACAGGGGACCCGTGAAACAGCTGAGGCATGAGGGCCCTTATCACAGTAAGAATAATTCGACTTAGTTAATATGTTAATTAATAAGTGTGATCACTAAATGCAGAATTGATCCAGTGTCCTTCAACCAACAGAAAGCATAAAACCTCTGATAAAAGTAATGATAGAAGCCAGATTCTAGCCCTTTTCAGATGTGTGGATATTTTTCCACAGTTGGGTGATTCTTCCATTAGCTATATCCTTCTGCAAAAAAGGCAGCAGAGTAGTTCATCATAGTCTTGGCAACTAAATCAGATCAGTTTGGTCCTGATGACTTCTCATGCCAACTTCATCAGTATAACTGAGGGATTTTCAATAGAATGTTTCATAACAAAACACATACCTACTACATTTTCTTCCTTATCCTTTTCTCTCCTAAAGAAAACTTGTTTGTGTGAAGGTTTTTTCCTCTAGTAATGTTTTGATTGTTCTGTAAATTTGTTAAAGAGCACGATATAGAACAAGTACATTTTGCACTTAATGCTGAATCTGGGATAGATTACTGTTGGTTCTTAGTTCCTCTTGAAATTTGATCCACAGTTCAAGCAGTCTACTGAAGAATCCTGATCTCTTGCACAAAGGACTGTATCTTTATTGTGTAGAATTACACTGTGCTTGACAGAGAAGCCTGGGCACCAGTTAGATGTGTGATGACCATGTTTGAGTATTCTTGGACGCCTCAGAGGTATGAACTGAAACTGTGATGCCAATCTGGTCTTGGAAGTCAATTCAGGAAATGGAAGGCTTTGAAAAAAGTATACAGGCTACTACTCTGCCAGAAGAAAAATTGTGTAGTTGGATATTTCTTGCGCTAAAGAGTGTACTCTGCATCATCCAGGCTTGCAATATACTTCTGGAGCTACCAGATAGCTCAGGTTTGCTTTGAGTTCTAACCAAACCAGATAATTTTATAGATAAAAAACTACAGTTACTTATCATGCTTGAGATGGCTCGAAATTCCATCACTAATTTCAAGTTTCTCTAAGAAACTTTCTTGAAAATGAGGTAACCTATGGTTTTCTTTGGCAGGCTGTACCAAGAAGTAGTCAATTGTCTTCATCTCACTCTTACTTCAGTCTAGTTTTGTAGTCACCTTTCAGCCTTGAGTATTTTTGTCTCAGAGTGACAAGACACACCAGGTCTTGCAGGCTTTGCTAATGTCAGATGGGCTGCAGAGAAAAGTTGGTATCTCTGGAGACCATGTGCACCATCTCTGTGAAATACTTTTGTTTCAAATGGCCAAGGAAGTGGGTATGCCAAATTCAGTTGCAACTTATTAAAAAAAAAAAAAAAGAAGAAAAAAAAGACTGTACTAGATTTTCCTACAGTGCTGAATTCAGATTGAAGTTCTCCTGTACAGTTTTTACACTCCAAATACTGCCTCTGCAGAAATGAGCTTAACTGTGGATATTTATACTTTACAGGCTAGAATCAGTACTTCCTGTAGTGTTTTTCCAGTAATAATAATAATATAAAAAAAATAAAAAGGTCAGGTATTTTCCAGAAACATCCCACAGCTTCCAGCAGATGTGGGATTATGTAAAAAAGTCAAATGCTTGCCAACTTAAGGCAGAGTAAGACTCTACTGCTATTTCATGGCAGCATAAATCTGCCTTTAACTATTCTCTGTTAAGTTAGTGTCTAGCTTTAAAGTTATGTTTTAAAAACAAGAAATAAGTAATAGAGCATGTCTACATACCAACCCAATGATCTCTTCTTTCAGCTAAGCAAATTATATTCAAAGTTTATTTTCTTCCCTAGTAGATGGTGGGGTTTACTCTTCTGGATGGGATAGTACTCCTTATTTTGGAGAAGGGTATTTTCAGCTATGCTTTGGTATAATATTTTTCTAAAATGTTATTAAAACATTTAGGCCTTTAGGCCTCAATTAAAAATATATAGATAATGAACTGAGAAACACAGAGTTTGAGTGCTGTGAAAAATCTAAAAAAATAGTAATTTCTTATTACTTGGTATTTCTTAGCACCTCTATTGGGTGCTTTTATTTGTGTGCAGTCTTTCTTACTCATGTATCTTTCAAAGCTCACTCTAAATTTGAAAGGATTTTTTTGTTTTGAATGGCTGAGAGCCAAGACTCTAGCTAAGTCATATATGGAAAAAAATTCACCACAAAACATTCCTAACTTTTTTTTGTGCTGGCCTGCTAAGAATTTTTGGACCAGTTCTGCTGCTGTTTGAAACCCAAATGTTACAGCTCTGCACACTGATGTTCCAGAAAGATCCTCAACACCTGCAGCACTGTGTTGAGTTCATTGCAGTCAGAGAGAAACATCAGGGGAATAGTTTTCTTCAGTGGAAATTTTTTACTTCTTACAAATCAAGCAAAAGCATTTTGAGTTTTGGTAACTGGAAAGCAGTTGGCTAAAAAGAAAAAAAGTATTTTTTTTTTTAATCATGGCAGAGACTGTGGTTTATGGGTTTGCTATCAAAAATCCATACAGATGCCTTCTGCAGTAAAACATAAATTATTCAAACCCCTAATTTTTCACTGAAAAATAGCTTTGTCAGTGAATTCTCAAGCAGCTTTGCTTGAACAAAAAGTAGTTGTGCTTTCACCATTCCTTAGCAATTAAACCCACATGGAGGGAAAATTCCATGGACTGGTGATACCTGTGCCTGTTCTGAGCTCTTTGAGATTTCCTTTTGCAGCAGCCCTAAATGAGCCAGTTTGCTGTAAATTTAACATGTCTCTTTGTCTGCTGCTGGGATGGAGATAGAGAGGTGGAACTGCGTTAGAACTGTGTTAGTAGCAGATGATGGAATAGTCAGATTTTGCAGAGAGCTGGGATTACTACCTTGGGAAATCTGTTTTGACATGGTCAGTGTCTCCAGTAAATATTTGTGGTAAATCTGTTTTGAAGTAAGCAGTTCAGAAGAAATTGCTGATAAGCAAACAGCTCATCATAACAGCTGATAAGAAAGGTACCAGGTTGTATTGGCCAGTACATCTACAAATGGCACATTTGTTTGGTCTGCCAGGTAGTGTGATTGGTCTTCTTCCTCTCCTCTGGAACAAGATAAGCCTTTGCCACAGCCTTGGAGGGGGTTGAAATTGGTGTCACAATCTCATGGAAAATAATAAAAGGATCAGAAGGAGGAGAGAGAAAGCCCTACACTTCAAGTCTTTCTCAGGGGAGATTTGCCATACTGAGCTGTACAAGCCTCTGGGCTTCCTTGCCTCAGCCCAGGACAGAGCTCTATCAGAGATGAGTGGGATGAGCCACCTGGCTTCAGAGCCCCCTTAGATCCTCCCAGAGTGGCAAATACCAGAGAACAACTTGCCAAATATTTTCCAGTGTCTTCTGCCTTCTTCCCTGTTCTTCCAGTCTGAGGATCTCATCTCTGTTACCACAGTAAAGATTAACAGGATGTGTGTGTCCCCATGACTCTGTGCTACCCTGCTAACATTTTCACAACATACTTTAAAAGGAAGGTTTTATCTCAGAAATTTGTTTCTCTAGTAAGCATTTCTGCCCTCCAAAAAAACATTCTCTAGTTACTGCCTGCTGCCTGAATCTTTCCTGAATTCCATACTTTGCTTAGATGACATCTTCAAAGAAAAACAATCTACTTTTATCTTTCCTTACAGAGCCATCAGTTTTTCTGTCCTTTGCTGAATGTGCCTGCCTCATTACTCTTTGGTGACCCTCCCTTAATAGGCATTTCCTTAATTTCTCAATTCTTCACCTTTACTAATAGTTATGCACATCTCAGAAAACTTCAGGCTCCAAGAAATATGTGCAGTTATATGTTACAAATCTGACTGGCCAATTTTAATTAATTCTGCAGTAACATGCAAAATTCTGTCATTACCAGTAGCTCTTGGAATGGAAAAGATTGTGTATAGGCTTAGTGGTAGCCCATCAGTTTGGCCATGGAAAAAAGCACAGGTATTCAGGCTCCTGACAAACTGAGTGCAGCATAACATTACATGCTCCCTGCTGCTTTAGAGTGTTAGTAATTTGGTGGAAGTTCTTGCAATTGCAATGAGGGATTTTAAAAAAGAATCATAAACCATTTTCATAATATTGCTTTTTCCTATTTTTAAAATACTGCAGTTAAGTATTTAAAATTTACTCTTGCCTCTTTTTGCAGTTTGAATGACCTCCATTGAAGATTAAATTTTAGCCATGCCATTAGAAAGATTACAAATATTGATGTGGGTTGGGATTTTTTGAATGATTTATTGTTCCATAAGATAAGTACTGAAACCATTTTAGCTTTGTTCAATATTTAGCTTTTCTGTCAATTTCCATGGAAATCAACACCATTTCCATGTCCTATTCATTTTCCTGACATTGTTAAGTAGGGATCATATACTACATAGACACTTAAATTTACATATATTGCAAAGAATATTAGATCTGTAGTTATTTCTTATTTTCTGACATTGTCAATATACACTGGATTATGTCCTTTTTTCTGCCCATTTTAACAGCATACTATGTTTAAATACTTGGCTGTGTAAACTAAGCCCTAATTCCAGCAACTAACTATGAGGATGATCTAGCTTTTTGCAGATGTGGGTGTGGTGCTTGGGTGGAGCTGCACCAGCAACAGGAAGGGATGATTGAGGCAACAGACCCATGGGAGCAAATCTGAGCAAATCTTGGCCTTTGTCTTTATGTGCTTGGGTCAAGAGATCTGTCTGGTATTTAAAGTGGCACTACTGCATATTACAGCAAGAAGTAAATACCCCCTCACTGATAAAGCCACGTGAATATACTCAGGTATAACTTATTTTGCTGTAAAATGGTGGTTTGAGAATTGTACTATTATGGAACATGAGGCCTCTGCTGCCCCCCTCTTAGCTCTCTGTAGAGAGTTATTTGCTTCTTTGTTCACAGTGGTGGTCATTCCCTGTGGTAAAAGCTGGTGCTTGGGGAATGTCAGGGAAGCATAAGGCTGCAGGAGCAAGCACAGGTGTTGATGTGGAGTGATGCAAAGTTTTCTGTCTCTCTATATATTGCATGACTGAAAAAGTGGCTGGGGGTTACAGATGAAGGAAAATTCTCATTTGATTTTCCCCAAAAGCAATTTTTGAAGTCAGTCTTTGTCAGTTCTTCATTTTGATTTGCTGGGTATCCTTTGGAAAAATTACTTTTTAAAGAAAATTTACATTTTTTTCATGGAAGAAAATTACTCAGTTCACTTTGCTTCACAGTTCGAGTTGCAAGGCCAGAAAATGCTGCCACATCAGTTACAGATGGAGAAAACTAGGCTAGAAACTGTATGAGTCACTGTCAGAACTAGGATGAAATGCATGCTCTTTGCTGTATATCTTTATGTTATTCCTTTAGCATATTGGATCACCTCTCACTGTTTTCCTCACTCTCCATACTTTTGACCAGAGGCTAAGTAGGAAAAGTATCAGCTTAATTGCTGACATCTGGCCAGCAGCAAGCACTTGCAGAAGTGCTCCTTCATAAGTGCAGCCAGTAACAGTTTCCTCAGAGTTGCTAATTAATCTAGAGAATAAACTGCAGCCATGGGTTTCAGAGGCCCCCAGGGCCATGGCTGGTGACTGTCAGACATCAGTTTTTCATTTTCCAAGACATACCATATCAGCAAAATTAGTGAAAATGAGAGAAGGTGCTAGAGACAGGAGGACACAGTGATGCTCTCTCTTCAGTGAGTGTGAAGGCTGGTATGTTTGGGTGAACAGAGGTGCTTGTTAACACAAAGTGTTAATGAATTCTGCTGCCAAGGAAAAAAGAACAATCTTTTCATCATGCCTGTAGTAATCAGGACATGATGTACTACAACAAAGTTGTTATTAGGAAATCTGTTTTGGGAGTAAAGCTAGTGAAGTAATCAAATGGATTCCCTGGAGCTGTGGAGCATTCAATCTTTGATACCTTGAAATATTAGGTAAAGAGATTTTATTGAGTGTAGTGAGTCCCCTGGTGGGGTAACAAGATGGTCTCACAGACTTCTTGGAATATATGACTACCCTTGAGAAAATCAGGCAGACAAAAAACTGAAGAGGGGAAATGATGATTTCTAAAGAAGATGGAGAGATTTCAGGTGTGAATCAGCTGTGGTGACTCAGAGCTTGGAGGAACAAACAATATGTAGTTTAGAGCATCTTCTTAAAATGCAAAATATTCTCAAAACCCCCAAAATTTATGAGAATATATTCCTGATGGGAGTGGGGAAAAAGGAAGGGAGCAAAAATCAGTCGTGCTTAGATAATAGCCAGCTGAACTTTGAGAAAGTAGAAAGCAAATAGCGTATTGTGAAACACAGATGTTTTTCAGGGGTTGGCATGTAAAATAAGTGCTAAGAGAACCAAATTTTCTCCCTTAGTGAATAGTTTTCTGTGGAGTTAGAAATACATCAACAAGAGTAGGAAACATTAATTTTAACTTTTTTTCTTTTTTCCTTTTTTAAAATTTTTCAGAATACAGTTAAGAGGAGCCCCTAGTTGCTGTTTATTTCGGCCTCAGACAAGTTTCTATGAAATCCAACTAACTTTAGCAAACAATTATAAAGACTAAAGGCCCCAAGGAAAATTTCTTGTGTGTTCTGTAAACATCTGGTTGCCATTTTCAATTACAAGGACCAAGCCACTGAAGGAAGCAGTTTAGTTTTTTTGGAACAGAAATGGGACACTAGGGTTTTTGTTCTTTTTCATAGTGGAGAGTAAAGGAAATGTCAGGAATAGAGAGGTCACTAGATGCTCAGCTTTTATAAATACAAAAGTCTCTGAGAAAATTAAAGTAAATTGAAATCAGGTTCTGAAAGTGTAAACAACCCTGTGGAGGTAAGGTTAAATAAGCAGGACTGGAGATCCTAGCATGCCAGCAAAAGCACAAGATCATTCTATCATAAGTAAGTAATTTAAAATACTGTGCAAAATAGTAATGGTGAAGTTAGCCACAGAAATATTTTGTGGGTTGCCATACAAATACATGTGTACATTCAAATCTAGCAGATGTAACTTTCCAAAATCCTTTTGGTTAACTGTTGGTACAAATATATAACCAACAGTATACAAAACTGGTTGGTTTCCTAATGCAAAATAGATGTCATGTGAGTCCTGAGCTAAGTTTTGACAAATAAAGCACACATTTTAGAAACACTTCTTTGTATGTAGTTAAACAAGGAGCTTCCTAAACAAGCTAAATCAGTAGAAATGTGATCCTCAGAGCATACTGAGTTACAAGCATGTAACAGATTTAATCTGCTTCCATAACATGGAAGTTCATTTAGTTTTGGGGAGGAAATGCATTCCTGAAACGTACATTATCTTGATCACTTTTTAGTTTTGCTTTTAGCAATCAATCTCATGCCACACACATCATTGGTTTCAGTACAAGACATAAGTTTCTGACACACACAAATGAATTCTGCTCTCTAATGTGATGCTGTGGTTTTGTGTTAGAAAATCTAAATGCCTCATATATTTTTCTGAACAATATGTATTCTTCTTCCTAATTACTAGCAGAACATGTTCATGCTTTGTAGAAGAGCACACAAATGATTTCTTTGTATTACTAAAATAAACCCTCTGTAAGATTGTACTGAATCTTCAGTTTCAAATGTGCTCTTTTTATTTAGAAAGGGAAATTCTTTATTTGTTTAGGACAAAAGTATAAGGACATTGAGCTCTGCCAGGTAAAACCAAAATATAGCATTTAGTCCTAAATATACCAAATATATCTTTCTCTGAATGTTCTATTTACTTTTTAAACAGAACATACAGTCCAGTGGAGAGTGGTATTTAAGGGGCTGACTTAGAGATTACAATAATTAAAATGATACATGCTGATTACACAGTGAGCTAAAATTAAAACTTTACTGGAATAAATTATGTCATGTTAACAGAATCTGAAAAACACCAGTGTCCAGGAAGATCCACACATTTGCCAAAGGAAAGCAGCAATGTGCACAGCTACTGAAATTAAATAAATACAAGGGATTTAGGCATCAGTTTAGCTGCTTTGTAATATGCTAGCAACATGCAAATCTTGTAAAAAGCTTTGAGGTAATTTTTTATATCGTAGTGTGTCAGATAAGAAGGTAACAGCATACAATTGCTTTTAAAACTATTTTTAAAATGCTTCTCTTTAAGAAATGAATCCTGGCTCTGATAGGGTTCAAGCAGCGACTCTGGTTTATAAATATATATGTCTGTTCCTAAATGTCAGATAATTGTCTGCTAATATAGGTGCTGGGAGAATGTCATCCAGTCTAGCCAGAAGCCTGTCACCATCCTGCCAGAGCACTCTCTGTAAGGAATTGTTGGTTGGGACTGCTCAGTGATTTGGCTGCTGGAAGCTGTGGACCCTTTTTGATGCAGTCACTGGCTCTGAGCCCTGGTCAGCTGTGAGGAGTGTGCTGCTGCCTTTCATCACTGTGCTCCCATTTTAGGTAGAGGCATTATATACCACTGAAACAAAAACACTATTTTTTTTTTTAACTTTGGCTACCCTGACTTTTATTGGTTCAGGCAGCAAAAAGCTTACACACTGTGTAGGCCTTCATTGTAATTTGCAGCCAGCCCACACCATTCCTAGGTTCAGATTCCAACTTTCTCCAGCTGCATCCACTTTCAGCTGACAGCTCTTTTGAATGCTGCATCCCAAAGCCACTCCAGACATCAAAAGTGCAGTAGCCACCCACGGTTTAGAACATGTTTCTGAAAATTTCACACAATGTATTGTTGTTACACTGGCTTATCTTGCATCAAAAGGGAACCTTTTCTTCATGATTATTCTACCCTTCTGATGTTCATTGTACTCCCTCAGAGTTGATTTTTCAATGTAGTATTGAATATTTTATTACTCAGCCCTTGAGGTTGTCCATTTAGAGGTAATCCTAGTTTGCACAGATGTCAGAGAGAATAGAGGCTCCTCTGACATTCTCAGAAATTGAAACTATTTCTCAGTTTCAAGTTAATTATGAGATCCTTTGGATTTCTGGAAAAAAATATTTCATAGAGAAAATTGTTACTAAAAGTGACACCCTACCTTTGATTAAAAAGGAAAAATCCTCATATCATGACTTTCTATCATTTTTGGCAGGCATGTTTCCTTACAAAACAATGCCAATTTTTCAAAACAGAAAGGCAAAATATTGAAGGGATTTGGATTAAAAAGTAACAGTGGATTAGGATTTGAGCAATTTTAGCTGGTAGCAGGATTAAAAAAATATAGTCCTAACATATTTCCTCAATGGTGCCTCACATAAATAAAATATAGTCTTCTGCTGATAGAGGGAAGCACAGAGGAGCTGAGTGCCATGCATTTTAGAAAGTTTGAAGCAAATTGTTCAAGTCATAAAGTGTTTCTATAACAAGATTATTGTTGTAATGACTTTGTTTCTGACATTCGTGGTAATGCTTTCAAAAATAAATATTTAGCTATAAAAAGGATTCTCACTTTTAATTTATAGCAACTACTAAAAGTGTATATATAGAGAGCATACAGAGTGTTCTGTGTTTTGTAAATGCAAGATGAATCTGGCAGAACCACAGTTATTTTAGATCTGAGAGAATACAGCTCAGTTGATCTGTTTATTGAAGAAGGATTTTTGGTGTAAAATGGAGAAATAAGACATGATCATTTTTGTTTATTTGGAAGAAAACCAGTTCACTACATTTTTTTTTCTGCAATAGGCAAAATAGAAAACATATCAGCATACCAAGATACTGTTCAACAGGCTGATAGACAAAATAAGAACAAGATATAGCTATTTTAGAGCAAATCAATAAGCATTTTTCTGTCTAAACGGGAATTAGGCATTTAAATATTTTTTTCCCATTTGGCTTTAGCAAGGGTATAAAAACCCTCTCTCACTTCAAGTTTCACAGCCACAGTGAGGCCAAGTATCAGTGGACCCTGTTCAACAAAAAATAATTGAGGTAATTTTCTATAAAGATGAGGCTGAAGTCATGGACTTTAAATAAATAGAGCTTGACATGTTAGTCCTATTTTCCCTTGGAATGTAGTGTTAGGGCTTTAAAAAAAGCTCTAAGGGTAGAAGTGAAGATATGTGAAGTAGGAGAAAGCATCAGGTTTTCTTCTTCCTTTACCCAGCCCCATGGCACATATGATGTACACCATAGATGTTACAGTACACTTCTTTTTTTGCAAATCTAACAATATGAGGATATCTGTTGATCTCCAAAAGTGAGGTCTGACCCTACATTTCTTTAAAATGTTTGCAGAGATAATTTTAAGGTCTACTTTAGAGTCTGTGTTTTATGGATGCTCTACATGGCAGTCCGTATAGCTATCATGGACTTCCACTACCCCAGGGCATGCCAGGTGAGTAGAAGTGAAAGGCAGCATGGTGTGATACATAGAAAACAGTATCTGTGAAGTGCAGCTGGAAACCCTTACATTAGGCATGATTTAATTATTGCATCACTGTCTTCTGCAGTTTTGTCTAACTCATAAATAAAATGGGTCAATTCCCTGGTTCTAAGGACAAGTGATGCAGTATGGCTCATGTCCATGTATCTAAATTGTTTTCCCCGACTGAGGGTGGCCTGCTTCTCGCTGAGTTTTAGGAACTGTCACTGGCTTAGGCTGTCTCCTGGGACGTTGCATGGCCACCCAGGGAGAAGAAAACAAACACAGTAGATGATTGCAGGCCAGTGGTTCAGCCGTGTCCTGACACTGTTTATTTTAGCCATTGCCTTTATTCCCAAGCTTCTTTTTTCAGTATTGTTTCGTGTCTCCTGGGTATTACAGAACCTGGCACATTAACAAAGATAAGTATAGGTGCCTGAGTGCTCTAATTGCAGTGATCAAGGTCTGCGATTTGGATCTTAAAATATGGAGTTTTGTTTCTTGCATATGTGATCAAACATCATTATTTTAACATTATAATTGGCATTCTCATTCATTGTAATTAGAATGAGACAGTACATAAGGACAAATAAACCCATTTACTCCTTAGCTGCTTATCCTGAGGCTGCTGTATATCCACAGAAGGGAAGAGGCTGTTTTCTCAGCTCTAGCTCCGTTTCTACCTTTTAAGGTCAGTGATGAATTCTCATTAGTGCCATGATTCAGAGGGCTTCTCAGCTCAGGTACCTAATGTTCTGTGGCAAATAGTGGGAGTAGTAGAAATGTTGGGGTGAAATGAAGGATTGAAAGTAATCACAAGCTGGCAATTTGGTTTCCTTGGGAAGAGCTCCTCCTCCTCCCTAGGAACTACTTTCAAATTGTATCATCTCTCCAGCCACCGGCTCTTTATGTTTGTCGCATGTTCCTTTTTGAAGCCCAGACTTTTCCTTATAAAAGTAGGATCTACAGGTTTTGCAATAGTCTAGCGGGGAAGGCGCCTCAGTACCACTTGTTAAGTTCTGTGTACACCATAGAACTTAACAACAAGTTAAGGATGTGCTTCCACAAGGTCCTCAAGGTGCTTTGGGGCTCCTGTTCACTTATCATGTTCAGCACTGTGGTGGAGTCTCCCCAGGGACATCTTGGGGGTACCAGGGCAGGGGCTTGTCTCTCTGAGAGGGTTACTGGGGTTACCCCACCCAGCACTGTGCCTCTGTGCTCCTTTGTGTGTGTGTACATGTGCATAAGAGAGAAGAGTATTTTGTGGGCAGATCCCCTTCCTGCAATGTCCCTGGGAGCAGCTGGAGCAGGGTGCTATTTGAATTCTCCCACCTGCTGCCGTTACTCTGGGCTCCATTGTGCAGCCTGGTCCCTGCATGTCTCCGCTGCATGACCCTTCTTCCCACATGCACATTCTCTCCTTCCAGATTTCATCTGGTTTTTCATGCCAATCTACTCTCAGTAGCCTGTCTCTAACATTTCTCAATCTGTCATCTGTCTTTTTTGTCAGGCAGTTTCCTTCTCTACCTTCACAGAAGGTAAGAAGACACCTACACAGATGGATTTAGCTGAGCTTTGGTGGATCTGTGACATCTGTGCTTTAATTAGGTACCAAATACTTCCATCCCGTTGAAGGTTAGGTCTAAGTCCCACAATGTGTGTGTGAGAAACATATATAGCGGCTTTGACTATTGTGGCTTATGTTGTGTATTAAATACATACAAAGTAAGAATTCCAGCATTTGGGAGAAGTTGAGGTTGTAAGTAGTTTTTGCTTGCATACAAGAAGAGCATACCATATTGGATTATTAGGAGCTTTTAGTTTCACTGAGGCTTGCTGTGCAGAAAATACCCATGTGTGGAGAACATACCAGAGTAATCTGAATATTCATCCAAATCATGGTGTATAAGCACAGAAGTGGAATAACAGACTTGAGTGTTTGAATTGCCCCAATGTGTTTGTTATTGGCTCAGAACTGCATATTTTCCTTTTATTTGCTGTTGAACTCTACTAGAGCTCAGAAAGTATTTTGACAGCATATTTTCATACCTTGACAGGTTATGCCATGATAAAACCTATAGGTTGTTAGAGTTGCAGTCTGTAGTAAACTCAGTGGAGAATTATTCTTAGCCTGACAGTCTTTTCTGGATAGACTGAGAACCATCTAATACACCTGCCTTACAACACTGCAATATTCTTCTCCCCATGTCAGACTAATGCAATTTTTGAATGCACTTTTATTTCCAGTATTTTGCCCATTCTTTGGTTGCACAGAAAAGTATATGGATATGGTTTAATAATACCACTATTTAAGCTTTTTCACTACCTTTGGCTGTCTCACCGACAGTTATCTGCAAATTGAAAACCCAACTTTAAAACGTTTGCTGCAGGTCAGAAATTTCTTTTTTTGTTGTCTGCTGTAGTATGGTAATTTATTGATTGAAGAAAAGATTGTTAATCTATTGCATAAAATATGATGTAAATGGAGAAAGGATTGTCCTGTCTGTTCTCCATTCTTATACTTGTGCCTGCAATAGATTTCTTTTGCTTATTTTAGAGAAAGTCATCTACCTTGTATGATCAATTGTTCCAGTAAGGAAGATGGTAACTCTTTAACTTGGTAGCTAAGTCTAAGGCAGTTTTAGAGTTTGAGACCAGGTGGAGAAACTAAAATACCTTTACACATTTGAGAATATTTTTGATATAAACTGGTAGCTCTTGGCTTGTAATGCTAATTGTTTTACTTTTGAAATTTGCCTTTGGTTGACAAGGAAAGCAGGCTTGAAACCTGCCTCTGATACAAATAAACAGTACTAAAATAATTCTTTCTTTCAGGCAAGAGTGGATGCATTATGCCTCTCCATTTGTAATTAGACCCAATATCCCTCCACAGGACTTGCAGAATAGATCCAGGAGAGTCAAGCATTACTCTGTTTTTATGAGAGGCACTGCAAACAACTTCAAATGCCTGCTTCACTGCCCGAATTCTGAACTCAGATGTGACTGTGCATTAGTTCTTGAGCACAGGGCAATGTTTTGTGCTAAGCTGTTCAGGGATAGATGAACTGTCCTTGAAATTAAACTGGTTCCATTTGGTTCACAGCAGCCTCTCCTCTACAAAGAATGCTTCCCTTGACACTTCAAACCCTCTTAGTTAGGGAGTAGTTGAGCCAAAAAAAAAAATCCTAATCATCCTTAAGGGGAGTGAGTAGTGACTGTCCTCAGGATTCCTTCAGCCTTTCCCTGGCAGCCACACAGCAACTGCACAAAGTATTTTGTGAATGAGTTGACTGTGTCCAACCATCTCAGCCTCAATCGTAGGCTAAGGTATTTTTTTACATTTAAAGTACTCGACTGCGATTAATGTGACAATAGATTTTAGCCTAATTTGTCCAGCTAAGCTAGTGGTTATGGGGCTATGTGTTATGGCAGAGTACAGTCAGTCTGAACACACTCTGAAACAGTGAAAGATTTGCATGTGGGCAGGTGAATTGCTGCTTTCCAGAACAGTTCAGAAAAATATCAGAAACCTCACCATCTTGTCCTGTGCTATCACTCATGTGGAGTGATTGTTTCTTCATTGTTGTCATAGTGAGTCCATATTGGTGATAGCTCATGACCATCGAGGGCCACACCAAAAGAGAAATTAAAATCCTTCCAATAACTACTGTTTTAAGGAGAAAATTCTTGACCACCTAGGTGTGAGGCATTCCTTTAGGGAAAGTCTTACAAATGAAGTAGAGATATCAAAAACTTGCAAGAGGACATGTCATTAACAAAGAAAAACTATTCAGTCAAACAAGTGGCATTCTGATATTTGCACAACAAGACAGCCAAACTGCTGTAACCAGAAATAGGCTTCAAAGGATATTTTCCCCTGGAGTGCTATCTGTGAAGCTCAGATCATCAGAGGTGTAGAATTCCCACATCCCATACCCTGTCACACAGCCTGCCTGATGCTGCTGCCTGTGGAGATGCTGAAGAGCATAAAATTCAGCCTAGAATCCAGAGGCAGTCAGTGAGGCAGAAGTTCTGTCTTTCAGACATCTGTTAGTGCTTCCACTTTAAACTCCTGGCTAGCAAACTATTGGCTCTTATAAATTGACTACATAACAGGGTTGAAGTCCAACACATTCCTCTGTCCAGTTTGAAGTAGGATTTGTGCACAAACACTACTTCCATAAATACGTGCTTCCTCACCCCACTTGGTACAATCTGTGCTCCCTCCATTACCATTCAGGAGCAGAGGAGGTTGACTTTTTTTTCCCCCATGTATACTATGAGGACTCATGACTTGTGAAGCTAAAACTTACATTAATCTAAAACATATTTATTTTTTTTTTACAGATCAGGATTACAACATGCTATAAGTACAACTGAATACAGTTGAATGCATCAATTTGTAAACAATAACTTTTGCTGAAAATCTTCTCTTTACATCCATGCAGCTTAGAGCCGTCTGAAAATATATTTGAAGTAGAGCTGACGCGAATCCTTAAAAAAGGATCCTGTGCAAATCTCAGGATCTTCCTTAGCAGAGGTTCTATAGCCTCCCCAGAGTAAGGTATTCCAGTACTTGAGACACGTTTAGAAACTGTTCTTTATGTACCCTGTGCGGCAAATTAAAATGCTTACTTAGTATCCTGTCTCCACTGATTAAAGAGACAACTGACTTTGGATGGGCCAAAATTTATTCCGTGGTAGTGTGGTTTAACCCCAGCCGTCAGCAAAGCACCACCCAGCTGCTTGCTCATCTCCCCCTGGTGGGATGAGAGAGAGAATCAGAAGGGTAAAAGAGAAAACTCATTAATTGAGATAGACAGTTTAATAGGGAATGCAAAAGCTGTGTCTGCAAGCAAAGCAAAACAAGGAATTAATTCACCAGTTCCTGTGAGCAGACAGGTGTTCAGCCATCCCCAGGACAGGAGCTTCATAATGGATGGAACCAAACGGGTTAGTTGGGCAGACAAATGCCGCCATTCTGAATGGGCGTGTCTTCCCCCACCTCCTGCTCCCTTCTTCCTTCTTCTCCCAATTTTTATTGTTGAGCACAGCATCATATGGAATGGAGCATCCTTTTGGCCTGTTGGGGTCAGCTGTCCTGGCTGTGTCCCCTTCCAGCCTCCTTGCTGCAGGTCAGTGTGAAGCACCAAGAAGGCACTGACACTCAGTTCAAACGGTGGTGTGTTGTAAACTGGTTTGTCCCAAATCAAAAAGACATCACTGTGTGAGTTGCTAGACAAAGGATTGACTCCATCCAAGTCAGCCCCTGTGGGAGGTCTTCCACAATCTATCTTCTTTTTCTAACCCTCTACTGGAATCTGGGAACTGTGTTACTGGAAAGGTATGACTGACACAAAATGAAGCAGAAGGATTAACCTCTGATCATTGTTATCACTGTTATCCTCATAAACAGGATTGGTCACAATTCTTGATATCTGCAGGGCTATTATTTAGAATTCTGTGGGGAACTGGCATGGAATAAATCAAATCTGAAATTTTAAAGGAGTGGATTCAACTCTTTCAGCATCAATAAATACTTGCCAACAGCTGAAAAGTTATTTATATTTGCTTTGTTGGTTGTTTTGGTTTTTTGGCAACAGTATTGTATTGTTACCTCATATGCAGTTTATAAATTTTGTCCTTCTCTGCAGTAGTGCTCTATGGCAAATTGTACCTCTCCATTTGATTTCATCTTATGAACTATGGCTGGTGAGGTCATTGAGTAGGTTGTTTGAATTTGCTTGGCTGGAATTTGGACCAATTATCAGAATTATTTTGAATTCTGACCATGCTTTACAAAGTCCTTATACTTCTTTTCATCTTGGTATCACTTGCTATTTATAAATGCACTTATTATTCCATTATTCAATTTGTTACTGAAAAAATTGATTAGAACTGAATGTACAGTGGAGTACCTTTTGAGGTTCTGCTCCAAGAAGAATCCACTTTGATAGGGGATTCGACTTCATTTTTTCAAATAGCCGTGCAATCACCTCAGAGGTATGTTATGTGGAAGCAATGTCTAAAGACTTAGTAAAGTCAAATTGTTTCGTTGCTGATATTTGCTTTGTTCACTAAATCAGTTACTCTGATTTCTGTTATTAGAACAGTTACTTTGTCAGAAGAAAGGAGACTACTTTTATGTAATATGCTCTTGACAAATGCTGAAGACATGTGGTCTTCTTTTCCTCTAGTGCTCATAAACTGATTAATTTCAAGGTAGTGGTGACAGCAAATGCAAAATTGCAAATTGAGACTAAAATAAAAACAAATCCAAGTGGCTTTTTTTTCCTTTTTTGTTTCCCAGAATGAATGAAACACAGGAAGATAAACATGAAAGATGAAAATTTTATTTGATTTTCCAAGTTCTTTCATTTCAAATTTCAGGATGGAAACCTTAATATTGCAAAGTGAAATTTCAGCCTATAGTAATAACATTAAACTTAGTAATTTGATTAAATTAAATAATGTACACATGAGAGATTAAAATTACAGAGGTGTATGCATCCAACAGTTTCCCTGCAAAATATAGCCTCCAATGCCATAGTTCATGGGGAGAATGTGATCATTTCAAAACCTGGAATAAAATCACTTTACTTGAGAAATCGCCTTCAGAAATTCTTGAAATTTATCTGAAACCACATAAAATCCTACCGTTCTAATTGGTTTCTGTTAACTTTGGTCTAATATATCAGAATACAAAAACTCTCTGCAGAATATTATACAGAAAAAGCTACATGTTTTTATAGGTGTCTGCATTGCTACTTCCTCTGCTGCTAAAAAGCATGTTTGCTTTTCTCCCTAGACTATTATCTTTTAAATTATTTTTCCACATTAGCTATTTCAATTATTTCAAATGACAAATCAGTGTCAAAGCCAATGAAAACAGTGCTATCTCATTGAAAATTTTAATTTTTATATAACATCAAATTTCAGTTGGAAGTTATTGCTCTCTGAATTGAATAGCATGTTCTTTGACTCATTCAGAATAAAAGGTGGTCACATCAGATTTCAATCAAATTATGCTGTGCTTCAACTAGTTGAAGTAGAAACTTGGGTTGATATTCTTAAGTAAACATGTGATACACATTGCAGGTACAAATACTTTTTGAGATGGAACTGGATGAGGGCTACAAAGACTGCAGGAGAGGAGAGTCTCAGAGCTGGCAAAAGACAGGTGAATAAAAGCTTCATGCTGCCAGCATGTGTCCACCTAAAGCACACTTTGCCTGCATAGTTAGATATAATTCTGCAGATGAGCATTCCTTGTGTATGCAAGGCCTTAATTAACAGGCTGAACTAAACTATCTTGATTTGAAAAGATACTCAGAGAGCAGATGAACATGCAATTGTATATTCTCATCTTGTTACCACTCTTTTATTTGTCCAAGTGCAACATAATGCAAAGAATAGAGAGTATCTCTATGAGGTGGATTTCTTGTTATCTAACTGATCTACAGCTCCTGTGTGCTGAGCTCCACTGGTTTGCTGGATAAAGCAAACAGGATTTCCAGAACTAAAGACAAAGTTCATTCTGTGGGAAAAGCTTCATGCAAATTGCTAGTAATTGAATTTTTCAGATATGAAGCATTCTTTTTAACCTTGCCCCTCAAATGTCCTGTAAAGCCTGCTTCTGGTCTGAAGTCTGCAGGAAAGCATCAAAACTCTGTACATTGAAAATGGAATACTATTGACTTTTATATTAAAGCTTCTTAATAAAATCTCTAGAAACATTTTGAAACATGAATCCTTCCATGCAGATGGTGTTTATTATTGATGCCACTTTTTTTCTTTCTCTTTTGATTAAGAATGTTTTAGCTCACATGTATCTAGCTTTACTTTAACAATAAATTCTGTGAAAGGGATCTTCAGTCCTTTGCATGCCCCATGTGATGTTGTTAGAATACTAATAACAGTACCACTTTTTTTCCTGAGATATAGTTCTTCTATTATTAAATATGCAGAAGGAAGACAGACTGTTGGTTTCCTGATCATAGATGTTCATTTTCCACAAAAGATTAAGCTCTGGAAGGAGTGACATGGGCAAATTTGAGGCAAAATGGATTCCTAGAGGAGCCTGTTCTAGAACTAAATAGCTGTTGTAACCAATTACTCTTTTGTTTTTGTTTTCCAGTAATGTTTTTTCAGGTATGGATTATGAGGAATATATCAATACATTTAAGTAGGAGTTACACTGCTCTGTCAGTCTGAATGTGAGAGACAGCACTAGGTGTACACTGTTTTTCTAATAGGAAGTCTCCTGACTTCTATAAATAGACATGTTTCAGTTCTGATTGTTCTGTACTGAAATAACTGGCTCGAGGTTTAATTACTCTGAATAGAAAGCACAAGTAATGGCAGGCATTCAAGCTCTCCTGAACTATTTTACTTCCTGGGCACTGGCTCAGAAGCACACCAGATCTGAGGGTACATTTTCCTTTTAGTTGCATTCATATTGATCACTCTGATGTATCCTAAAGGCAAATACACAGTGCAGCATATCCTCTGGAGTCAGGGATAAAATTCTTCCCAGGGCAGGATGTGTCATAATAAACAAGGGAAGGAAATGAACTGCTTCTGAGAAATGGAGTTGCCTCCAGCTCTCTTTCAATTTGCACAAACTAGGCATTGTGATTTATATGTAATTATAATGATTTATTCAAAGGTGTTTACTAGTCAGAGGCATAACATCTTGCTTATCTGATAATTACATAGCTGGTGAGGTCATTGAGTAGGTTGTTAGCACTGCCAAACTTTTGCACTAAAGTGAGGTATTTGCTTGTACATTTCTTTAATGTTTTGTTTGTTTGCTATCTGTGACATTTTTATCTACCTGCAGGGGTTTTTTTTGTTGTTTCTTTCACAAAGAAGCATGTAGTGAATCTGTCTTGCCTAAATTTCATATACCCTAATTACTTTTATGCCATAATACTGCTTCTCATAATGTGGAATTGAAGGACTTGTTACAGTAATAAATGCAGTGTAACTGAAAATTGATCTCTTCAGCTTTGTCACACTGCTTATAAACATAAAAAAGTGATAGTTACTTTCATAGTCCTGGATCCATCCTACACAATCAGTTCATTACTGTACTTAACATAAATTGAGTGTTAAATCTCCTTAAGTGGAATTTTTACCTTGCTTGACATTTGTAATCATGATTGGGATAGGAAAAAAAAAACATTCTGGAGAAAGAAAGAAAGGAAATAAATAAAATAAATACCTCTGTGGGCCATCTGTGGGACAAAATTAAGGGGGTAATCTAATAAAATTAAGAAGGTATCACAGATGGATAACACAAAATGGAATAAAATGCATGTAATCTTTCCAAATCTGGGGAAAAGAGCCAACCAGTCCCTGAAATAGCTATTTTGCAGAGAGTTTTGTGACCTGATTCTGTACCCTTGGATGCTGTACTGCTTTTCTGACTGCCCTTTCTGTTTGTAAGTTCATTATTACTGATTGTCTTCCTGTCAATGAAATAATTTACCCTTTATTGAACATATTCATGGTGTCCTCAACAGATGTAATAATTCTGTTGTGAGCTGCCACTACCTCTAACTAGTCCAGATAACAAAGGCTGTATACAGAAGAAAACAAATGACCATGTGAGGAAGCTGACCAAGGTTATTTGAAGCAACAGTGGCATTTCTACACCATATCACATGCTGAGATATGAGCAAGTTCAAGGCCTATTTGTATCTTCAGGTCAGCTTTGCCCCAGGAAGGAAGCATCACATTAGCTTGGAAGCTAGCAATCTAATTCCCACTTGTACATCAGTTCTAGCTCTGGCAGTCGGGTGTTCAATATTTAGGGGTCCATTACACCAAAATTCCTGCTGTTTACAATGGCATGAAGAGTAATACTTCCTGTAAAATGTACTTGCCATTAAAGAAACTCCTCAGAAGCTCACATCGCATGTATTGGATACATGTTATAAGCATGCATGTTGAGGAGTTCAGAAAAAAAAAAAAAAAAAAAAAACTTAAAGCAGCATCATGTTACCAAAATTTTTAATTTCTGAATGTTAAACAGGTCAAGCAGCAGGATTTGGACAGCAGTAGGCAGATAGAACAGGGAATGCCCACTGTGAAACATCTAAATATAATTCCAAATCTTGAACTGTGGTAGCAAATATGTCTTTTATCCTTCTGCCACCTGTAGCTGCTCATGTAATTAGCTCTCAGACAGTTTGCTGTTCTTCAAAATACCACTCTAAGTATTTTTTATGCAAATAAGAATTGCATGATACTTTCTTTCTCAAAGTGCTCTTTTCTTTCTGGATAGGTGGTATGAACCCTTGGGATCTTTTCATCTGCTTATCTTCCAGAAAAAATAGTGGCACTGGCTGCTTTCAAACAGAAGATCTGCATAATCTAGAGCTTTTCCAGAAGGTATGAGATTATTATGTTATCCTTTGTGGGAATGTAAGGACAGGATAGCCCAGATTTTCAGCCCTCACTCATAAAAAGAGAAGTATCAAATGTTTATTTTATACTGCAGCAACATGGTTTAGCAAAAATTAAGTTTTTCCATGTTTTCTATTTACTGAGAAATACTTGTCAGGTACCAACATTTCATTCTTCTTTGTATCACATCCAGTTATAAAAAAGCAATTTCTCATTTGAACATAGTATGTTAGTTTGTTGTAAGTATTTCAGTATAAATACTGAAAATTGTTACGACTCAGTGTCAAGTTTCCCTTTTCTTTAGCTAGAACTATTTAATTCTTGGCCACCCTCAACCTGCATGTCAGGCTGCAAAAGTGTCTACAAGGGAAATTATTTAAGCAATTTTCCCTATTGGAAAAGAGAATTTAGAAATGGTGAGAATCAGTTAGAAAATGCATGCAATATTTCAGAATGAGAGTATAGACAGAAGGTAGAGATGGATGAATTTAGGCTTCATATCTTATATCACTACTGAGTTTCACCTAATGTAATTCCTCCTTTGTAAGCATAATTTAGGCACTTCTCCAAACAGTGACAGTGCTCCTACAGTTGATAATGTGTAATCTGGACCAGGGCCTTCAAGGGAGTTCTTTGCTCTGGTGCTGCAACCTTCTTCCTCATGGACCAAAGCAACAGTAGTACCAATTATCTTGGTATTTTCAGGATTGTGTTTTGTTTTTCTCACTTGTGCATGTTGTGGGCACAGTTTAGGTTACTTAGATACGTAATTTCTATGTAAACACCTGACCTGTTGATAAAAATACGTGAGTGATGTAAACTGAAATCTTTGATAAAATGTGACCAAGCTACAGATACATTTTGACTAATATTTTAAGTAAAAAATACTTAATAATAATGGCAAGACTCCAAATTGTTGACTCCAGCTTGAGGGCCTGAGAGAAATGGAGCTGCTTTTAAAAGGTGGCTCTGGTGATAAAAAAATCCACTGATGTCCACAGAAGTCAGAGCTTTGAGCGTGTATACTGGGGTTCCCTGGGACAGGATGCATATCAAAGTGTATGCAAAGTGAATTTTTTATGGCAGTTATAGTTTGCTAGAAATATACATGCTTTGAATGTGCTCAGATAATAAAGCACCCCAGGCTTCTGCAAACTGCTTTTTTCTCCTTCTGCCTATATTACCATATCTGAGCCTTGAATGCTGTGCAATATAATAATCCTGACAGCACGCTGCAATGTCCAGATGTGTCACACATGAATAACTGAGACACAAGGTGATCAAAGGAATTGTCCAAGTTCTCTCAGGAAGTCTGCAGCAGAGCAGGGACTTAAACCAGATGGCCCATTCCTCTGGAAAACTTTAAATATTGAACTAACATGACTTGCTGCTGGCATGTCCATACCAAAGTGCAGCACAGTGCTTTCTTGCAGAGCCTGCCTGTGATGTAGCTACATTAGCTTACTACTGATCCTAAGCACAGCAATTCCACAAGCATAGGGTATTTCCAGGCAGGGAGAGACAGTGGTTGGTAACTGCACAGAACAGAGAAGCTGCAGAGATTGAAAATGGGATAGGGAAGGGTCAACATTCAGCAGCCAGAGGCAGAGATATAGGCCTAAAATTTTGCATTGCTATGAGCATGGAGGAAGAGTCCACACCTTAACTTCATTATTCCAACATTGCAGGGAGGGCAAAGTCATCATTTCCTCTTGACACTGATGGGAGTTTTGCACATGAGGTGTCTTTGATAAATTAAACACAAACCCATTGAAGGTCTTTTCCATTGAAGAAAAAAGAGCACTTTTTGAATTAAATCATTAAAGCTTCTCTTTTTACATACAGGTAAACCTACTTCCAGAAATCCAGCATTTTCTTTGCAGAAAAGAGGGATTATGCCAGATAGCAAAAGCCTTTTCAGGTAATCTGATTTCTTCAAATATGCTTATGTGATGATGATCTTTTAATAGTTGTCATGAGAAGTTTTTGAAATGAGACTGTCAACTTACAATTCTGTTTGATTTTTAGTCATGAATGCATAGAGGGAAAAAGTAAAAGACTGATAATCCATTTTAAACACACTTAATATAGATTACAATTATACAGTATCTTTCCAGGTAAAGACATTGCATTTTTTAGCTGTTGCATATTGCAGAAATAATTTGGCTATAAGTATCTTATTTTTGGACTGTATTGTGTTAATGTAGTGTACTGGTATTTACACTTCTGTGCCCTGGGTTTGATGTAATATGTTTGTTCAGCTTTACAAAAATGTTGTGGCATGGAGAAGGAGAAGGAGTCAGAGTTTGGTTCCTGTCCAGACATAATTTACTGATAAAAAGCCTTTATTGTGTATTAAGATCATCAACCAGAAAAGTTTAAAGGTTATGGGCGAATTTCCAAAGAATTCTAATTTACCACGGGTAAAATCCATGTTTGAATGGAAGCTGGAAAAAAAAACCAACTGTTGTGCACTGTATTAGGTGTACTTAAACTTCCTTCTCTTTTCCCCTTTTTTATATATTTGCTAAATTTAACACAGAAGGAAAGGATTCATTGCATCTCATTTAGCCATTTAGGAGTATATATCTTCTGAAAGCAGTAGTCTAGTCTTCCATTTAAGTCAGTGGAGAGAGAGATACCTACAAATGCTACTTCTTTTTATCTTAAAATATATATTTAAAATTAGTGTGTTGAATTAGTCTTTGCAGATATTTGCTACCAATTATGTCTCACCACTGCCTAGAGAAATTGGTAGGCCCTGCTCACGTTGTAACAGATTGCCTTCAAAAAACATTGGTTCACCCTGCTACTTGAAGAAAGGCCAATTCCAGTGTTTTTATGATTTTACTACCACAAAACCACAAACAAAAGAGGTACTTCTTACACACAGAGCTTTCTCTTTAAAATATGTGCATTTTCACTGCTCTCCATAAACATGGTACAAGCCACTTTGTAGATGACCCTTTTATTAAGCGATTCGGTGTTTTCTCCTGTACTGGGTTTACGTGGCAAGCTTTTGGTAGGGGGGGAGGCACAGGAGTGGCTTTTGTGAGCAGCTGCCAGAAGCTTCCATGAAGTCCAGCAGAGCCAATGCCAGCCAGCTTCAAGATGGATTTCCTGCTTGCCAAGGCCAAGCCCATTGACAATAGTGGTAGCACCATTGGGATAGCATATTTTAGAAGGGAAATGAAACAATTGCACAACAGCACCTGGAGAGATGAGTGAAGAAGGGGTGGGAGGAGGTGCTCCAGGCAGCAGAGCGGGCAGAGATTCGCCTGCAGCCCGTGGAGCACCCAGTGCCAGGAGAGCTGGGGGCCTGAAGGAAGCTGAGACCATGTGGGAAGGCTCCTGTTGAGCCTTCCCACAGGCTGCCATTCTTCATGAACTGTTCCAGGCTTCCACACTGCAACAGTTCATGAAGAACTGCAGCCTGTGGGAAGGACTTTCCTTGGAGAAGTTCACAGAGGGCTGTCTCCTGGGGGAGGGACCCCATGCTTGAGTGTGAGGAGTCCTCCTGCTGAGGAGAAAGGAGTGGCAATGTGTGATGAACTGATCACGGCTGCCATTCCCCTCTCTGCATCACTGCAGAAAGGAGGCAGTGACTTACTGTAAATCAAGGCGACCCCTGTGGCAGGGAGGAATGATGAGGAGGACTCCATGATATCAGAAGGCTAATTAATTATTATATTATTAACTATTATATTATATTATATTATATTATATTATATTATACTATATTATATTATTCTATATTACACTATATTACACTACATCTAAACTGAAACTGCTCAAGCACTCAACTGAACAAAATCTTGTGACTGTCTGCTGACCGGCAGTCTGGACATGCGCTTGGCCCTGATAGGTCAAGGAAACAAAACACCATCACTCTGGGTAAACAATCTCCATATTGCATTCTACTTTGGCACAACACAGGCACAGCAAACGAGATAAGAATTGTTTTGATCATTCTTTTCTCTGCTTCTCTCACTGCTTCTCTCAGGTTCAGAGAATGTGAATCCCACAGTGACTCAGGAGTAAAATTGAGCCTGGGAAGAAGGGAGGAATGGTGGGAAAGTGTTTAAGATTTATTTTATTTCTTATTATCCTACTTTTGATTTGATTGGTAATAAATTCAATTAATATCCACACATTTTTTGGCTATGATGGTAATTAATGAGTGATCTCTCCCTATTCTGTCTCACAAGCATCTCATAACAGTTTCCCTTACCTGTCCACCTGAGATGCTTTGGTGGGCACCTAGCATATAACCAGTGTCACTTTACCACATCTTGCCTCCAGGGATGACCCATTTGTAAGCATCTTATTCCTTACTTATATTTTTAGTTTTCCTGGCAAAGAGAAAAGACCTCATGACTGATGTTGAAATCCCATTGAAATCAAGGTAATACATGTGCTTTGCAGCAGGGCTCTGAATTGTACCCACACAGCAAAGGAGAATTATTCTAGCACTCCACTGAAGAGTTATCATACAGAAAAAGGCTCATCCCTCACTTTTCTGTTACCAACTAGAAAGGTTTTGAACCTAAATTAGCTGAAGTATTTTAAAGTAAAAATAAAAAATTCTATCTTTTAAATCTTTGTATCTCCACATCAGCATGTGGCCTAGGGCTGAGATAGCTATTTCAACACAAGGTTCTCATGGCACTTAAGATGACATGGAAAGTCCAGCATGCCCAGTTGAATGGGCAGATTTGGCACAGGACCTCCTTTTGGTCCAGCAGCTAGAGGTTCAGAGGGATATCCTGTGGTATCCTAAATGGCAATAGATGTTTATTTGTGGATACTGAATTTTACACTTGGTATTTAGAGTAAGCAAGCCCAAAAGGCCATTTATTTTCTGAATAATTCAGGGTTAGCTGAATTGTTCCACACTGACTATATAGACTACACTGATGTACACTGACAGGAATGTGAATTTAGACTGTGGTACACACTGGAGTCATCTCTGTATAGGCCAGACCTCGGTTTCAAACCATGAATTAATCCCATTCAGTATCACTGGATGTAACATTTTAGAATGAGTGGAACTCATCCATAAAAGGTGGAATTAGAATTAGAAGGGTAAATAATTTGATTTCAGGTTAAGTGGACAAAAAGGCATAAGTTAGAGCAAACAAGTCTAGAGGGTGAGAATTCAAATACTCCCCCTTCCATTCATCTGATAAAGCCAGCTCTTTCCACTTTCTTTTGCTTGCATTCTTCAACAGATCTCTCTTTCCAACAACAGCAGAGTTGCAAATTAGCAGGATTTTTTTGATCCTCAATTTAAAAATTATTCACAGAAAGAACAATTCTCATCAGTATTTCCTCCACAGAACAGTTTGTTCCTTTCAAATCAGTTATGTACTTTCACTCTTGTGTGTTTGAGTCAACAGGGTTTCTCTGCAATTCCTGTTAAAGAGGATCAGTTGGTTTGTTATTACTGTCATTTAGTCAGTCTTCGAGGAGCCAGGCAATTTCCTGTAAAAGTGAAAACACAAAGAATTATGTTCTCTAATTAAAGACATAGTAAGCTGTAGAAAGAAACATCAGGCAGCAGGGCTGAGAAAATGGTATACTGGATTTACTGTGGCTATGACAGTGTTGATGTTGATAAGCAGTGGTAAAGTGGTTTGGGTTTTTTTGATGTTATTTTATTGGTTGTTGTGCAACTCTTAAACTGCTAGGCTTTGTATTTAAGACAGCATGCCCATTCTCATACCCCTGTTGTATAGGAAAGAAAATGATTTATACAAAATACTAGGCCAGTGCTTGTTTCTTTGCTTTTTCTCTTTAATGGAAAGTGTTCTTGTCATTCTGACATTTCATATTGCTTCTATCTCTGTGGGGTGGGGGGAAATAATGCATATACCAGTGATGACTGCTTTTTGGGAAAGAAGCTTGGAAGAGAGAAAAGTTAGGAAGATCAGTCTGGAAGAAGAGTAGAAGAGAAAAAAAAGTTTAAAAATACATGCTGTGTGTGGATAAATTGGATTGCCATTGAATACAGGGTTGTTGGAAGATGGGCAATGGATTTGTGGCAATGGTTTTGTGGTGAGACATAAGAACAGTAATAGATCTTAGAATTCAACATGGAAGAGTACTTGCTGCAGTCTGAGAGGATTGTTTGAACTTCTGCTTTTGCAGGGCAGTTGCCCCAGTTTTTACTCAAGTGCCTGATGTCTGCTCACTAGATGGGACTTAGGCCTTGAGAAGGTTCTGGTATAGCTAATGAAGAACCAAGGAAGGCTTCTGGCATTTACTGCTCAGGTCAGCAAAGGTTGCAGTAGTTGTAGGGATCTGGAAATTAAATCTTCCTGCAAATGACCCAGACCTGGAAGCTCTCTGAGTTTGGAGAATGACTGTCGAAGAGATTTCAGGTATTCATACCTGGTAATCCACTGTATGTGGCTTTAGAACTGGGCTTGGCTGCCTCCTGGAACTACACCCAGCCAAGAGATGGAGAGGACTAAAGTCCACAATTGTGAGCAGAATTGCCCAGATTCAGTATAGAACACAGGGAAGGCATCCTGATGCATGCACAACAAATACTATATTTGACAGGTTTTGCCTTGGAAGGTAGTGGAACTACTTAAAGCATTGCCTCCCTAATTTTCCTGTTCCCTAAGGAATCCACACTAGTCTGTCTTTCCATGTAATCGTTTGTCTCATTTTATCACTTCCAGTGCCCAGCCCGTGCCATGCATAGCTTCTTTGCTACCCATGCAAATCACTGATACATTTTTAAAGTAATAATTTTGTCATATTCCTTCCTTCTGTGTTTCTGTTTATTAGTGTCGCTAGTGTGGAGATGTTATGAGTGTCTGCCAGCCTTGTGTGCTCCCATGATCTCTTTCTGGGCTGATCAGCAATGTTAACCACAAAGAAGGTCTTGGCATAGGCATGAGTCTAATGAAATTTTTGGGAGAGAGAGCCAAGATAGTCCAGCTGTGTGACACATCCCACTCTGTGATGTGTTTATGGTCTGGTGCTAACCCTGTGCTTTCTTCTGCTGCCTATCCCCAGTGTCCTTGGGTTACTCTGGAGTCAATGTGAAAGGTTATGACCCAAGGGTAGGAAGCAAACTCAGTGAAGCCACCTGTGGAAGAGAGAAGTTATAGATCAAATTTATTTTCTGTTGTAACAACACAACATCTCTGAGACAGGAACTTGATTTTGTATAGGGGGATGCATTTCTTTTGGCCCTTACAAATATTTGCACACCAGTTTTGATCAGATTTGTGCCTATTACCTTTCTGTTACTGAAGTTAATAAGAGCCTCAAGAGTGGCCAATAAAACCAGCACCTGATTTTTTCCAGTTAATTAGATTATAAAGTATGTGGGGCAGGAATTTCACTGGTTTCACAGCAGTGTCAAATCTCAGCTACATAAGAACAGCAACGTAACAGCAAATATTAGTAGTTTGAAAAGAAGTAAAGCAAAAGAATCTAAATTAAGTTAATTATTTGGCCTATACTCTTCTGTAATCTATCCTGTCACTAGTACAGAATTGTGACTAATCATGCAACACTCAGCCAGCATTTTCACTGAGTTGCTTTATCCAAAGTTTTATAGCTTATCTGTGTAATTAAGTTCTAGTATGAAGGGTGCACACAGAAGAAGCAGCCCTTCTGAAAAATACTGGAAAAAAACCCCACACCTCTAACTTTAACTCTTAGGATGCTTTAGGAATGAAGACACAAACACTATACTTAAAACTGTTGTTATGGTTTGACACTGGCACTAGCCAATGCCCCCATGAAAAAAACTCTCCCCGGTGTCCGCTGTGAGACTTTTGACCAGGAATAAGAAAGAGGCAGGCTCCCACTTAACAAAAGAAAAAAACATTTATTAACTAAACTATACAGACAATAACTAAACTATACATAAAGAAACAAAAAACACACAATGGAAAATGAAAGCCCCACAAAACACTTCCCTCCTCCTCCCCTCCAATTCCCAATACAATACTCTTCCCAAATCAACAACCATCAGTCCATCACCACTCTGTACATAATCAATTCTCAATTCATCAAGAGGAGAGGAGTCCTTCTTGCTTGGCCATGGTGGCCTTTTCCAATTTCCAGGCTCTCTCACCGCCTGGATGAAATCAGGGCTGTTTCCAGGGTCTGTTTTTTAAGGATGCTCTGTCCCATTCCAAAAAGAAACACAATCACACCTTCTGGGACATCTGTCCCCCCCATATTTATATACCCCTTGGGGCGGAGGGGTAAAAAACTCCATCCCTACATCTTCTTCTTGGCTCCGAGGCATTACGCCCCCCTGGATGCAGTCTCTGTCTCACAAGGAAACACGGCTCTGTCCATGGCTGTACAAAAAGAGTCCAGCAACAGCCACTCCAATCATCTCTTGCCACCAGAATTCTTCTCCTTTCATCCACACTCTCCCTCACTTGCTCCACTTGCTCATTTCATTTCTCTCAATCACTCTAATTCCTTTTCCGGGACAGGGTAATGCCCTGTAAGCTTTCATTGTCCACAAAAAACGAAAAGCTCTAAAAACGGCAGGACTCTTTCACAGCGCCTTCTCCCCCCCCCCCCCTTCTTCTCCACAGACACAGGCACGCAGGCAGCCCATATCAAATTTCAAGATAACAGTCCCGCTCGGTCTCCCTCTCTCCGTCTCCGGGAGGGGGGGGGGGGGGGGGGGGGGGAAGAACTTCACAGCAGCTCCTGGTCTCTCTTCCACTTCCACCCTTGGGGGGGGGGGGGGGGCAGGCCTACCTCTGCTCTCCCAGGCCGGACCACACAATCTCCCTCTCTCTCCCTTCTCAGCCCGCAGCAGCACACTAGTATCCAATTTCAAAACAAAGGTCCCAGAACACTCGCTCTCTTTTTTGGGGGTCTCCATCTCTCCACCCTTCCACATTCAGGGTACCCTCTCTCCCGATCTTGGCCTGGGCCCAGCCTACCGCGTGGCTGCCCTCCCCCGCCCAGCAAAAGCACTGGACGAGAGAGGCATCTTCACTCTCTGCCGCCGATGTCCCAAGAGAGCGTGCCTGCGCAAACACCCTGCTTTTAAGGTGGCCTCAGAGGTGACCTAATATCCCATAAATCCTATTTCCGGCATTTCCGGGTCAAACCATGACAACTGTAAATACTGTTTTTGTGCATCTGCCAAAACAGAGAGGCCAAAAACATGATAAGTGATTAATCTAAACTGAAGCTGTATTTGCTGATGTTTCTAAAAGGAAAAATAAAGAGCATCATACAAATGTAGCACTGTTAAAATTTTATCTTTTTAATTCTGAAACTTTACAATGAATTTCAGTGCATTTCAACCCACAGCTAAATTAATTTACCTCTAGATCTGTTTTACTATAAAATTGTTATGTTTTTAGGATATTTTAACTATTTAGGATAGTTTAAACTTCCAGAAATGACAAGTAGTTTGGCATTTCTCCATCCTAAATATACAGAGTGTGTTGCTTTGAGATTAAGTGTATTACAGAGGGTGGGATCACTGCATTTTTTAATATGAAAAGCTCTTAAGGGCAGCTGAATCAGTAGTCAGCAGTAGGCAGGATATTGGACTTGCATCAATGTTGATATCACAAATAAAGCTCAAAATGCTTATCAAGACCATCACATATTAAGTTTCAAGCAAGAAACCAAATTCCAGTGGACTCAATGCAGATTTTTCCAGGACTTCACTGGGGATCAGGATTGCCCCTAGTGTTTCTAATTTCCTTCAAATAGTCATCATCTACTTTGAGTTTCACAGCCACACTTTCCTAAATGCATAGGTCATAAAGCTGAGTGCTAAAGGTTCTCTTTCTTTCTTTAGAAACCTCAGGGCATAATGTGTAAGCCATAAATTACTAGTCTTTGTTTCAATCTTTTAATCCAAAAATCAAATGGGTAGTAGGAGGCAATTGAATGGAATAGATCTGCTTTCTGTGAAAAGTCTCAAGGCATGTAGTGGCAGTAGTTCAAGTGAAATAATCCATCCTCTAAAATCAACACTGAAAAATGGAAAAAAAGTAATCTTCAATGCTCTTTGCTTTCACAGTTATGCAGCTTAGAGTGGGTTGCTGTACCTGATTGAGCCAAAGGTTACTAGGTTTTATTTTGATCAAAATTCCTTGTCCTGGAGAACTCAGAATTCTGCCTAAGAATCTGCGAAAGCTTTTTAGGCATCTCCTGACATGGAGCAATCTTTTCAGCTGTTAAACACACCTTTCCAACCTACAGAGGCTGGAAAATTGCCCAGATGTAAATTCTAGAAGAGGACCAGGTTGCAGCAATACAAGTTGCCTGCTCTGTATCACAGATAAGCTGTTTGTGCTCCAGCAGCCCATACTAATAAGGAAATTGGATGATCCCAGAACAATATGGCGTTCTTCTGGCTCACTGAGGTGCCCTGTTGGAATGCAGACCTGCAAGACTGACAGAGAGGTCAGCCTCTCTGAGGCTGTTATCAGTAGTTCCTGAATATTGTACTGTAGAAACTGCTGACAAATGACACGAGGCACCTTTTTTTTTCCATGACAGAGAACTGAGGCTTCTGCTAGAAAGAGACTACCACTATGAAAATCTAGGAAGACGTCCATACGGCAGATGGAAAGGCTGCTGTACAGTTTCAGGCATCAATGTACTTTAAAGTTCTAAAGCAATGCTTTTCCTGATAAAAAGAAAAGCAATTTGTACTTGCAAGTGCAAATGTGCTGAGTTTATAATTTCATTTTATGGAAGATATCAACAATGTGCTGGGCTCAGAACAAAGCACAGCGCTTCAGTTGCATTTCATTCCATCTCTAGCTTTGTGCTTCATTAAACAACCAGGAGCTCCCAAGATGATTTAATTGCTCCTGAAATGTTTGTAACAGATCTGACAGTTGATGGGCACTTGAGAAACAAAATGACCTTTTTCTCACAGACAATAGTCTTAATTATTCTTTGCTCCATGGTTGAAGTGTGTAAAAATAGTCTATTTGATCTTGTACAAAGTAAGAAATTAATTTAAAAACCCACATCATAACCTTCCTTGTAACACCAAAAGATACTATAGAAGGAAAGATAAAGAAGAGGACATGTTCTCATTCATCTTCTGTTTCCTTTTCTTTCAGTCAATCATTACTCTAGTTCAACCAGTAGAGTATTCTCCTGCTGAATTCCTTGCCTTTGCAGATCACCAGATGTTTGTGCTAACCTAAGTGGTTTAGGCTTACATTTTACATTTACAACCAGTACAGGTGGCTGCAGCCTGGCTTTGCTCCAGGAATTCTTAATTTGTCCACATGTACTTCTAGCTATTGGTAAATGTTTTGCTCAGCCACACGTTGTAATTCTTAAATCAGCTATTCTTTATTGTGTATGTGTTGAATCTCTTGTTAAACTCCAGAACTCTGAGCCAAAGACAAGTAAATAACTTGTGAGCCAGAGATGGGGGAGAAGGAGCAAGAAGTCATAGCTGCGTAAAAAACTTGAAAGGTCTCATGAGATGTGAGTGAGGCTGCTGCTTTAGGTGTCAGTTGTCACTGTCAACTGATCTGTTTGGCTGCTGTACTTTGAGAGGGCAGTTGACAGAATAGTGTCTGCCACCAGTGTGTGTAGCAGAGGTGCTCCATCTTTTGATCTAGAGGTCTTGAATTGCTTTGGTGGATTTTATACCTCCTCTTTGCATGTACCATGCAGCTGTTCTTATACCTCAGGTTATACCTCAGGTTATACCTCTTATACCACAGTTTTACCTGCTGCTCTGGTGAGAACATGAATTCACACAATAACCTCCTTACTCATCAGCATGGCCTCACGGTGAACACCCTAGGAAGAGGTAAAGTGGTGGTGTTGTTGGTATTTTCAATGGTACCATTCCAGAGATGTCAGCATCAGAAATCTTCTTCAAGCCAGAATTTCTAGGAAATTAAATTCTGTTATTTTCAAAGTGAAAGCAGGTCAGAGATCCAGCCATAGGTCCTTGCTTTACACGAGCATCAAAAATAGAAGCAGCAACAAGTACTTGTGGTAAAGCCTGCAGCTGCCCCTCAGGAAAAACAGCACTTTGTGTAACATTTCCATTACTCCATAGCCACTGTAAAAAGAAAAATTATCTTCTTTTATTTTTTTCTTTTTGATCTTTAGATTCTGCTACAAAATTTACTACTTACAAATTACAAATAATAAGATTTTTGAAAGAGGGGATGTAGTCTGGACATAGTATTAGGATGCTGGGACTCTTTCTAACTTGGTTTTCCAAGGTGCCTGACACACCAACCACTGAGCCTGCTTCACCTCTTTCATTATAAAATGTTGATGTTGTTTACTGACTTCAAGAGGATTGCTTAATTAACAACAGCTTGTAGAGTGATTTCAAGATGGAAAAACATGGCAATTACTGCAAACAGTAAAGGCACTGCAGGCTAATTTTCATTGATGATAAAGTTGATTAACAAATACACAGCTCTAATAAACACTGTTACTGCTTTTGAGTGCAGGAGCAGGTGAAGAGTTGCCATGAGAACTGATCCAGCTGAGTGTGCTCAGTTCAACACTACTGATGTCTCTTTATTATTATGGTAATTGTGTTCATTGATTACTAGGAGTAGATTTTCCAAAGTGAGGGACTGTCACTCCCTCTTGACTCTGCCTGATGGTGTACATGCTCTGAGTCATCTCTAAAGGAGTAAGCACCTAGTGACAGTCTCACCTCTTAGAGCCCCTGTGTGATGGGCTGTCTCCCACGGGAATGCCGACACAAAACCAATAAAGGGATGTAAGGCACCATACAAAAAGGATGCTCTATAAAGGAGGCATAATTTATAAGTGTTGCCCTTTTTTAGTTTTCAATGCTAATCATCAGCACCCTGAAATTTGTTTAACCTTCTTTTCCTTAAGACATGGCAGTTGATTTTTTTTTTTGTTTGTTTGTGGTTTTTTATTGTTTTGGGGTTTTCTTGTTGTTGTTTGTTTTGGGGTTTTGGGGGTTTTTTGGGGGGGGGGGGTCTGGTTGGAGTTTATTTGGTTTTTAATGTTTTTTAAGTTGAGGCAATGCTAAGGATCTTCTACCCAGTAGTTTGAGAATTTGAGGAAAGTTTTGTTTTTCATCTCTCCCTACCCACTTGTTTTAATTTGGTATATCCAGCCCCAGGAAATGGTCCACTGCATAGTAACAAATGAATTAATGTCAAAGTAATCTTTTTTCTTTCCCTGAAACAGCTAAAACTCTAATTTAAGAGGTATAAATACAGGTACTGAAACCTCATCTCATTATTTGCAATCTCTGTCTTGTGAGTTGTTACTTGTTGCTTCAGCAACACAATTAGAAACATGTTTTCAAAAGGAAAGACGCTTGTCATTGAGTAATGACCTGTACAGCCTTTCTCTGCCATGTTCTTATTTTCATTTCTTTTAAATGGCTAAAGTGATGCATAAGAGTAGTTACATGGGACCATTGCTAATTGCCATGGTGATATGCCATTGTCTATCTACAGGGTAGAAATTGCCATACTAAAATGCCCTTTTGTCTTTACATCAAGTCAGATATGGAAAAAATACAAGTTGATTTTGCAGTTCTGGTTCCTATACATATTCAGAAACAAGTCTGCTAAATTACTTAATGGGAGTTTACTGTCTTCCTCCTGTAGCCACTACACAGTCAAGTAGGCAGAGCAGTCTGCTTTTGTACCATCAAAACCAGGTAGTCACTTGTGAAGTTCCAATCAGTTGTAATGCATAACACAACAGAAAGATGTCATTGTGGATATAATTTGAGCAGGACGTGCTTTATTTAATCACTGCCTGGTTTTGATTATTCTTTAATCCTGCTAAATGGTGCATGTAAGGCAGAGGACCAGATTAATTCTAGATCCAGTTGAGACTGGAAGGTTGAGCCGAGGTGATCTGATGAACAGCCAATAAATACAGACAATCACAATGTCATTTTAATAGGCTCTCTGGGAAAATGAATAGATGAATAGTTTTTTTTTGGTTAAATGTCTGTTTACAGCTCATCACCAGGAACACAACTTCAGTTTTATTTTTCATTTCATGTACCAAGGTTGAGAGTGCACGCTTTAGAAAAGAAACTCTACAAATAAATTCATACCATAGCACAATGCAGTATGTCAAAAGCAATAAGGTTTGGGAATAATTTGAACAGCTTGATTTTTCCTGACCATTACTTAAGAACTTGAAATGTGAGGTGTGTTAGAATTAATGAATACTACCCTACATGAAATAATGACACAACATAAGGGCTTTGTGCCTTTTTATCAAGCACAGTAAAAGCAGAAAATACATGCCACCCCTTGACTGATCTCACATCACAATATTTTGATTACTATTAATAGTCACATGCCTCAATAAGCTTGAGAACTGTGGTACATCAGTCCTGCTCCCACTGTGTTTGGTGGCAGAACTAAGAGTCCCATAGGTTTCAGTACCTGCAAATTGTAGCCTTAGTGGTGAACACAGAAACAAGGATATGAGCTTATTTATTGAGCTATGTTATTACAGTAGCAAAGTCCCTTGGTCCTTATTCAAAGAAATTTCTTATCCCCATTAATCGTAATTAGTGCTCCATGAGGAAATAAGTTTTGGTATTCTATATCTGGAAATCAAGGATTTCAGGTTTTTTTAAGAAGGAAAAAGGGGATGTTTTTTGTGTGCAGTATTGCTGCACTCACCTCTGAAGTGGGAGTGGCAGCTAAGCCTTTCAGCCTGCAGCTTGCAGCTGGAAGGGGGTGCTTGGTTGGGGTGAAGCAGATCCAAAAATGTTTATTGTCTCAGCATTTGTTATTTTACATTTTCATCTGATGTTGGTAGCTTTTCTCTATTGTGTTTTATAATTTAATCCTTAGCAGCAGGAGAGCACCCCTGCTTTCAATGCTCTGCTGACTTCCTTTCTCATACCCTTGGTTCTTTTTCAGACCTGCAGCTCCCACTTGTGACTCCAGACTGTTCTGGCCAGCCTGGACTGTCAAGGGCCAGCACCACACAAAATGTGTCCCAGGGCAGCTCAGTCACTGAGCAGGCACGTGCCTCCCATCTGCAGCACTGGTGGAAGCAGAGCATGAGCACAAAGCTGTAAGTTAATGATGACCCACTCCCAGAAACTGCCAGTGCTTCAGCATGAAGTTATTTGGGAGTCAAGGACACAGAATGCAGCAAAAGAGGAGACCACAGCAGATGGAGCACTTGGATGTATTGCATCTCATACTTGCAGAATGTTTCTTTCTGTATTAGCCAAGTTTGCACATGTTTTGGGTATAAATGTCTAAGTTTTTGAGGCATTGAAACACCTCAACAAATAAATACAGACCCAGAGACATCCCTGAGCCTTTAGGTCTCATGGTGGCTGAGCTGTTTCCTGCTCCTATCCCTGTTTTGCCCCTACCACAGACACACATATGTAGTCCCTTGCACAGAGATCCCCCCTTATGGTGAAGAACCAAGAAGTACTTGAAGTGCTGTTTCCCACATCACACTATTTCACAAATTTTATGTTCTGAGGATCTGCTATTCTGCAGAGGGGAGAAAAATTTCTCTTTAAGATAGATGTTATTGGACTTAGTTAACAGATAGCAAAATTGAGGTCTGGAAAGGCCACATATTGCCAAAAATTACACAGAAATGGAAGAAGAGCCCCTTGTCTTTTACCAGTAATCAGTCTTAGAGACCCATAATTTCAATAGTCATCTTCCCATTGATTTTTCTATGAGGTAAATTAATGCTCAGAGATTTTAACAGACAGATTAATAACTCCATTGTGAATATGCACAAGTATAGTTCAGATTTCCCCAAGTAATGAGCTTTTAAATAGCAGGTTTTTTTCTTGGGTTTGCTTCTTTTCTGTTCTGTTTCTATGGCAGACTCTCTTTGTGTGTACTATGGAAGATGTAGGCCAGTTTTTAGAGAGCTGTGTCACTTCTTAAACAAAGTTACTTGCAGAATTCTTAGGTTTAACTGATTTGTTATAGGCTATTTCTATATCCTAGTCTTTCATAATATTTGGAATGATTGTATATGGCTTTCATTAGGGGAAGTATGCAGCACCATGTGTTTCTGTCCCTTTATTACAGATGAAAGTGCAAACAACAGTGCAGTGTTTCCATAGGGTTGGGTGGGGATGTTCGTCTGAATTCACTACAAATCAGCATTAAATAGGGTACCTTGACTATGCATTTCTGTTATTTAACATGCTTGGATTTCTTTAATGTTTAATTTAACCTTGATTTAATAATTCACTCTGAATAGCCTAGATTTGTATTGCTTAATTATTCCCACAATGCCGTTACCCATATGTTCTCTCAAACATCACTGCCTCCAAATATAGTTGCTTCAAGAGTTAAAAATTCTGAAATCAGTAAAATTACTTGATGTAAAACTTTGTTCCAGCCTACTTGATTTTACCTACTGTATTGCTTAACTTGGGGGAAAAAGGGCTAATTTCCTATTTCCACTAATTTCACTATTTCACTATTTTCCTATAGCTCATTTGCAAAAGAACTGTATTAATGCTACATGTTTTTTATTACTTTCCAGGAATCAAGTATCAACATCAGACCACAAGGATGTCCTTAAAGCTCAAGACTTTTCTGTAATCATCAAAGCATATGTGCTTGTGACATCCTTAACACCCCTGCGGGCATTCATTCATTCAACCACCACGGTCTGGCATCCACCCAAGAAGAAGCATTTTACCATAAAGGTAAAACATTTAATTTCCTCAGTTTTCCATCTTTCAGGCAAAGTACATAGACAGAAAACTAGAGAATATCTTTCTTATTTTTTATTCCTTCTTTATTAGCAGCCCACAGCCTACAGTGAATATTCTTCTAATGTGCAGTTTTTATTTCTCAGAACAAGAGGGGTTTGCTTCATGAAGCAGAAAAGCATTGCCCCGTGCACTGGGGCCCTGGGATTTGCAGGTGTCCAAGCCCATTTTTATTGGTCACATTTGACAGCAGTTGCAAGGTCAGTTTTTTTCTCTAAAGCACAGCAGTGTGAGTGTTACCATGCAGTAGCAACTTTTGCTGGGATATTGACAGTGTTGTGAAAAGGGAAGGTAAATATTTAAAACAGTTTGTTTAGATTTCTTTTTTAGGTTCAGTTAAACAGACTAGAGGAGGGTCAGGGCACTTCTAAATAAGGGGAAGGAAGTATACAAGTATACCATGGATAGGATGGTTCCTCCATGGTCTCAATTTTATGAAGAAGGATATTTCATATGTGCCTTAGATTAATTCTGGACATCTCCAAGTGCATGGAGATACCCCTCTCACTCCACATCTTGCTTGCTCAGCAAATATGCCTTCCCATTCCTTTCTTCTTCTAGCAGGGACTGTGCTCGTAACACATCAGCTCTTTATGAAGAAGCTACAGTTGTGCAGCTGCTTCTTCCCTTTTGAAGAATTAAGGTCCCAATGTGGCAGTGATTTTTTGATGTTGCATACATCAGCTCCTGCAGCAGCTGTTAAAGGATGAGTGTGTTAAAGGATGAAGGCCATGTGGCCTTCTTGGGGTAGGAGCAGGTCATGGCTTTGGATCAGTCTGATATCACTGTGGTATCACTGTCAGGACTGTTGATGATATCAGCCATTTGGTTCTACAATTTTAGCTCTTGACAAGTGGAGTGCCTAGTCTAAGCTCATAATCTAATTCTAGTCATTGGAGAAACAGACACCTCTAGAGAACAAATCATCCCACTCAATTTAGACACCAGTTTTGGAATGAGTTTCCTGGTGAAAGTGTTCGTTTCCTTCTATGGGCTATGACATTCTTAGAGAACATGCCAAATTCTGGATTGCCAAAATTAGGTGACCTGAATCTACTTCTCTCTTCCCCCCCCCACCACTTAAGCTATGAAAGCCCATGGAGATATATTACTTTGGCATGTATTTTCCTCCATTTACATTTATGAAGAGTAATGGTCACTTGCTTTCAAACCCTGGTATTCTGTTTTGGTTTATTTTTATTAAAATAGCAAAATATACAGCAGCATCACTGTTGCAGCTGAAGTAGGGACTACTTTAAAGGCTAGTAGTCATTAGTAATTGTTATATGGCTCTGGAAAACAATTCCCACTGAGGGAAGTCCGCTGAACAGAGTTCCAGCCACCATTTACAGAGCACTTTGGCAGCTGAAGAAGCAATAAAGATGATAGATGGAAGTAGCAGTGCATCTACAGTGGTTCCCATCTGTTTACTGCTGTTGTGGCATTATGCCTTCCCATAGCTTCAGACAAACTCATCAAAATTGTGAAAAATACACAAAAGATAGGCACCACTTGTGAAAGAAGGCACATTTGTAATGATGCGGACATTGAAATGCAAATTAACAAAATGATGGAAAATGGGGTGTGTAAGGCTGCCTGTCAGCACAGTGTGCCCTGTAAAGACCATGGAAGGGCGTGGGGAGCTTTCAGAAGGGAGATACTGGGAATTCATAGAGTGGCTAGGAAGCACTGCTGGAAAAATCATATAGAGAGTCTGTGCTTGATGCAGAGCAACAGGCAGGTCACCCACCAGAAAATACTTGGAAAAAGGCAAATTCAGCCATTGATATCCTTTGTTAAGAGATTTTGTCAAGTTTCTCAAAAACTTCATAGAGCCCTTCATCACTTTCCAGTGTGACATACAGGGGAGTCATCTCTCCCAAAGTCGTCAGTAGAGCAATGAATGCTTGTACCAGCCAAGGAGTCTGGTCCTGAAAGCTCCTAAGCTTCAAGTTTCTGCCAGCTCTATTGTATAGGATGGAAATTGCCATGTTTGGAATCTTCAACCTGTCAATAGTCTATGCAGACAGAATCTCCAAGACCTGTTTTTCCACTGATTGACAGACTACTCACTTGGTCCTCAACATGCCTAGAGGGGAGACTTTGGTCTGGAAAAATTTGCCAGTGTTTTTCCACAACAGACTGAGTTTTGTTTTGTTTTATTTTGTTTTGTTTTGTTTCTTTTTTTAATGCAGAGATGAGAATCATTTTGATTATCTGCTTTCAGTAATGTTGTACCATAATTTAGAGATCTCCTCAGTGTCTATAGACCTCGGGTCAGGAAATTTTTTCTCGTACCAGTATAATTACAACAGTTTTAATGAGAAATTCATCCACATTTGTGGTTAACTTAGTTATGCTATCACAAATTGAGTATGTTAAGTATGTTTAAAATTTGATCTCCCATGTACAACAATGCCTTATGGTTGCTAGGAGTTACTAGAATGTGGGATATATGAAAGAGATTTTAAAAAAACCCTGGAGATGGGGTAGCTATATGATATCAATAATTGAGAGAAACTGTGTAAAGAAAAAACAGGAGTTTCATAAAAGAATACTTCATTCCCCACTGCCTTTTTGTTAGTAAACTATTGAAAATTATTTTTCGCAATGCATATTTGCTTTTTATAGTCACGGTGGCATGACTTCAGAATGATTTCTTGAATAAGCATTGGTCAAATGGCAGTTCAGGAAGAGTTCAAGTGTGTTTTGCTCACCCGCTGCCAGGTTTTCTCTGGATTATACATATTTTAGTATTTCATTTCAGAAAGCAAAAGAAGGTAAATCCTGAGCTGGCATGAGGATTTTGTGTGCAGTCAAGGGGTAACAAAAGTGCCACTCCAAATTTGGGCCCAGCATGGGAAGATGCAAGAGGTGCAGGGAAGAGAATGGCTTTCCGCCACACAGATGTTTAGATGTGAAGCTTGTGTTTAGATGTGAGGCTTGTTTAATAGCCCAATTTCTTTGAGGATAATTGGAAACTGCTTATTTAGACTATCTGTGTGTTGAAAAATTATTAATAAAATAGAAGCTTTGTATTTTGTGTATTGTACCAACTAAAGGAAGGCTCTCTGTCAATGTATTCAATAATTCTTTTTGTGTTAATTGACATTATGTATGTGCATTAAGAATGCTGACCCCTAATAATTATTTCTTTTGTAAAGCCAGTGTGCAAATCAGTAATTTATGATTAATTATTTCATGGCTTAACACACTGTGAACTTCTTCCTTTGCCCTGCCATTAACCTTTTCCCACCTGATCCAGTGCTTTATGAAGGGATGCACTTTTGTAGACAGAAGTACCACATCCTGCATCATCAGGGGAGGCTCTTCTGTGCTGTCAGCAGCTTCCCATGGCCCCTGCTATGGCTCATCATCCTTTTGCTCATCCAAAATAGACAGGTCCCTCCTGGACTTGAGTTCCTTGACTGGTGTTCTTGCATAACCCTTGATGTGCTCAGATGAAACTCTGTTCTTAAGTAATTTTCCAGTTGTGAAGTCCAGTATAATTTATTAAAGCAGTTTACTATTAAGCTTGCTGTGATATGAAGCACTATAACTGAAACTCTCTTAGTGTATTAAGCATTTGGAAACTTGAGTAAAGAATTTTTTTTTCCTACTTAACATACATGCAAATAAAACTGGACCCGCATCTTTTCAGGAAATCCATCTCTTAATATGACGTGGCAGTCTGGCTTAGAGCTGAGCACGGTGGAAATTAAGTTACAGTATTGCCCTCAAGTGCCCAGCTTTGGTACTACTTGAAGTATCACCCACACATATTTAAAGTGAGATAGAATGCAAACATACATACAGATAAAGAGCAAGATGCTTGCAAACAGCAGAAAGGCTTGGGATTTTTTTTTTCCTTATTTTACAGTTTTTGGGGTTTTTTATGGTTGGTTGGTTTTTCTTTTTTTATTTTTTTTTATTTAATATCACCACCTTGTCACTTACAAAAGAAAAAGTACCATCAATTCTTAATCAATTGGATTGCATGTTTACTTGGGACTAAAATTAAATTCACTTATTTTGTTCTGTTAGAATGCTGTAATGATCTTCTTCCTGGGAGACTGGACATAATATAATGCCATCTCTGTTTTCTTTCCTCATGGTATCTATAATTTCTCTTTTCACTGATGTAAGAATGGAAGTCAGTCTGGACTGGGGAGATCAAAGACATTCTTAGTCTGACACTCCATTTGTGGCAGTCAAGAAAGTGTCATGAAATTCTGTTAACAGGACAAACATAAAGTGGTAGTGGTCCCTAGGCAGACTATATTTATTTCTGGTATCCTGCGGGGTTAGGAACACAAAACTGGAAGTGGAATGTATGTCTTGATGTTTAATAAGCTCCAGTGGGCTTTTGTGCATGCAATTCTCTACTAGATTTTTAAATTCATGAATGCTTTTGGTCTTAGCAATGTCTTTGAGCAATGATATGTACAGATTATTTACATGTTGCTTGCGAAAGAGTATTTGTTTGCTTTAAAACTTAAGCAAAGTCAAATATGACTTGATTTCATATCCTTAATTATTGTCTTAAAAGAAAGAATAAGAAATTCTTCTTCTTCATCTGTGTCAACCTGTCATGCAGTGCGCAAACAAAATTATTTTTGGAGTTCTTTTCTGCTTTTCTCATTCTGAACATCCCTATTTAGCTAAATAAGAGCTTGAGACTACTTGTCCTCTACAACATGTGGATATGTCATAAGTTTTTCCACTATTATCCTGGCCCTTTGCTCTCTGGTGTTTTTCTGGTTCACATATCCTCTTGCCTTGGCTGTTCAATCCAGTCAGCTCTGTAAGCATGCCCTTCTGTTGCTTCCAGCTTTCCTAGACCTGCCTCCTACTACCCTCTCTCTTCTCATTCTTCCTTTTTTTGAATTCCAGCTTCCCTTAGTCAAGATGATACACTTTTGGTCCTCACAGCAACCTGTGAAATACTGTTAGTAAATCACCTTTACTTTCTCACTAATAAGTCAGAGCTGAATTGGGAAACCATTCTTAGTTCAGACTCAGTCAAAAAGCCTAATTTTTATGGTTGCTGAAACTGGTGAGTGGCTTTTTGCTTTTGGACTTAGTCTTAGGAGCAAGGATTTTTAGAGAAAAGGAACCTTTCTCAGATGGCTTTTTATTCTCCACATAATTAAGTTATGAAAGTGTTAAGGGGCAAGATGTTGGGGCTTTTTTTGTGAATACTGGACAATTTAATATCATCTTTTTAAAAATCATATGTAATGAAAAATATATACAGAACTGGGAAATCTACTGTAAAAAATAGTTGGAAACTAATGTGATTTTCCTTTTCATCAAGTGCCATGTTAGAACTGCAGAGAAAGGGCACATTCTAAAAATAAATCAGGAGGAATAAGCAGATCTACCTGAAGCTAATGCAATAAACTTATGATAAGTTACTGAACTGTTTTCTCTGTGTTTTATTCTGGAACCATTGGTACCCAAAGCATGGGTAGATTTTTCTCCCATTACATGGCCTTTGATTATTTTTATATGCTCTGGTCAGCAGAAAGGTCCACCTGTGCTAGCAGAAAATGTATGAAATAGCTTCATTGCTAAGTGTGCTTCTTCCTGGCCTTCTGTGTGGAATTAGTTTTCATTCTTGCAGACATGTCAGATATCTAGATGCTTCCATACATATAATCAAGGAGATTCTTGTTTTTGTGTAAACCAGTATTTTTATGCCTATGAACAGCTACTTACACCCAAAAGTATTTGGACCTGGTGAAGAAATTTCACCAAAGATAGACTCAGTAATAAGAATGAATGTTCAAAAGTGAACTGATAGAATAGAACCTATGTTGAAAGTTTTAAAGATTTATTGAATTTTTTCAAGCTATTTTCAAGAAGAGGCAATTACTGTAAGACATTGATAACCTGAAGATCCATCTGATCAGAAGGAGTGCAACAGCTCCAGTGCACATCAGAACAATCTGGAGAGTATGCCCTTTGCTACTTCAAAAAGAGTAATTTCTAGAAAACAGAGGTCATGCTTTCACTCCTGAGACATAAACCTTACTTTCAACTCTTACCCTGATAACTTTGTCTGCCATGTCATTTTGAAAGCTACTACTAGGAACCAGTAAGGTATTTCAAAATCGATTCACATGAGTGCTGTAAAGTAAGATGTTCTAAATGCCAAAATGTAAACCTCAAAATTGCATTTAATTACTCAGTAGTAATCTCTTTTCTTCTACCTCCTTGCCTCTGAGGTAGGTTCAGAGCTCATCTATGCTCCCAAAGGGCATTTCTAACATCCATAGATGTTACAGGAAAAAATGTAGTTCACATTGTCTAACCAAACCCAGAAGTGTCTAACTGATGATGTACAATCAACTAGTAGCCAGTAATTATAATAGACCTTCTATCAATTTCAGTAACAGAAGAGATAAATCATGATACCAGGCACTTAAAACACTTCATTGAACATTGCACATTTCTAAACATCCTTCTGTAAATAATCTCTGGTGTATTCTGGTGGCATCTGCTCATTCACCCATGTTTATCCAGCCTCTGTCTCACAGGCAACACAGGTTAGACACAATCCCGCTCTCCTGGGATGCAGCTTCCCTTCTTTCTGCACCTCTGCTTGGAGAAGTGGGGGCCCCTGCTCTGTGGGTGCCCATTTTACATGTACTCATGCAGGTCCTTGTGCCCATCCTTACATCCCAGTATTCCCTGAAGTCTAGGCAGAATCTGTGGTGCCAGCAGGCTGATTTGTGGCAATGCTTGAACAGGTTTTGGCTGCTGCTTTCTCCACCACTGCTTTCTCCACTCCTCCACTTTCTGCTGCGGCTAATTTTCCTGCTCCTTTTCTGTTATTTTCCAAGCTGACTACTTTGTTCTAAAAGTCACTTTGTAATTTCCTGGTTACAGTTTAACCTTGCTGATGGTTGCATTCCTCTGTCTCAGTTTGGTTAAGTTTGGTCAAACATCATCTCAGACAGTTCTGCATATTCCAGGCACAAAGGTGGTGGTGTCCATGGGTAGGCTGTGTGAGCACTCCAGTGATAGATCTTCTGTCTGTCTTCAGCGTCTCACTTAGATTCTCCAGGGGAGCCAAGCCGTTTCAGATTGCAATTAATGTCACTGTTTTGAGACATGTGCTTTAGGATGGCATAAATTATGCTCTTCAAGCATCTGTGTTCTGCAGTGAGGTGTAAAGGGAACCTAGACATTTAGCTTGTACATAGACATAAGCACTGCAGTCTTGTAGTGTGGGATTCCTCTACAATATTGGCGCCTGAGAGAATTTTCTTCATGTGAGCTTTGTCTCTGAACATAATCAGCAGAGAGCTAAGCAATGCAGTCAATAAAGGAAGGTATTCTAAGTTTGCATTTATGGCCATTCCCAATGTTATATAAGGAAAATCTTTCTTGTTTATTTCATCAGGAGGCAAGATTGTTTGAGCTAGAAGGCAATCTCAGAAACATCACTACAGTTTGGTTTTATACTCTTTCTCAAGGCAGTCTTCAGATGACCATTCAGATAACTGCCCCAGGCTGCCCCAGCAGCTCTCCTGAGAAATTAATTTGCAAAAAATTGCCAGAGGAATTTCTTGAGGGAATTACTACAGTCATCATAACTTTCATCCCAGTGAGTGCTACACTCTTCCACTCTTCAGGCTCCATGGCTCTATGCATGAAGTCTGCAAATCAGAATTCCTTTATCAATTAAATTGCATTTTTTCAATGTGTCAGACCTTTACCTGATGATTCAGTGTATTTTTGAGGAGCCAGAGGGATCTATGTCATTGAGATTATAAGGCTAATTTTAATGACTGCAGATTTTAAAAAATAGATGTCAAAATGGGTAAAAGAAAAAGTATCATAGAATTAATATTGAGTTGGCCTTCTTTTTCCCCCGTGGCTTTTCCTAAAGCAAGAAGTTATTGGGCAGTTAAAGGTCAATGAGTTTAAATTAATCTGAAGAGTATTTCTAGTTCATTCTGCCTTTACAGAAAATGTGTACTTGATCCATGTAACTTGACTGCATTTGCACACTTCTGTAAGGCATTACATAGATATTTGGAACATACCTCCAACTGTATGAGTCCAGCATTTGGGTGAACACCTTCAAGCTTCTGAGAACTCTTGCAGTTCTGTATATAATGGTGTCATTGTATAAAATAAATATGCATGTCTGCATTTAGTCTTACAGCTTACTAAAATTTAAACCCGATTCCTCTGCTTAAGAATTGGCCAGCCAGAGGTCAGCTTTCTCCCAGAACAGGTTCCTGTAATTGCCAGCAGTATTTCCTACTCTGTCCTCTTTAAATTGTTCAATGCTTCTGTTAATCACACTCTGTCAATGGTGAGGGTGCATTTTGCTGGACAGGCAGTCTGTTTCCTCTGAAAGGGAGAGGATCAGCATCAGTGGGGGTCATTTGAAGAAACCTTCAGCTCTTTAGTATTTTGCAGTTGAACACAGATATTGATATACTTTTATTCACTCAAAAGAACCTGAGGTTGCTGCAGATTTTCACACATTATCAGCCTTAATCCATATACTTTAAATTTTTCCTATCTGTTGCTGTAAATCATGTGGAATCTGTTGAAGTCAAACCTAATCTGAACTTGTTTAAATAGGATTTTTTAATTAATTGGAATTTAACCTGAAGTATTCATCTCATCTCTATTGGTCCTGAACCAGGCTGACTAAATATTTATTTTCAGCCATTGGCTTAGAATAAACATTGGTTTAAAACCTGATATCCTCTAATGAAAACCTGTTGAGCAATGTTTCTTTTCTAAGCTGGCTAAGGAGAGCTGTAACTAAAATGCGGTTTCTTGGAGATGCCAGTTTTATTTTAATGCCTGTTTTGATGGCAACAGTTGACTATTAATAGCCAACAGCATGCTCAGAGTACCAGTAGGGTGAGCCAGCCTGTCTTCATCAATTGTTACTAGAAACGTATGCATTATGTATCCTTTGAGTTTATGTACTTGGAAATTGATTGATGGTGAGAGAGGAGATGAGCTAGTGGTGTTCTTGCTCTTCCTTCCAGTAATCCCCATCTCTCTTTATTAAAATCTTCAACTCCTTATGCTCCCTGTGCAGCACAATAGCACATCTTCTCACTTAGTCCTTCAATACCCACTGGGGATTTAGGAAGTTAGAGAAAAGGTGCAAGCCAGACTAGTGGGAATGTAAGTTGTGCACAGAATCTGGCAGAGGTGCTGGAAATAATTGCAAAATTCAGCTGAAGAGCCACCTTGGTGAGATGGGCCTTCATTTTAATTTTTAAATTTATTTAACATGAGCAGTTTAATTAACTGGTTTTGTCCTGAACAAGGAACTGAAGTGGAACAATTTCCCTTGGAGATGAATCTGAATCAGAACTGATCTGAAAAATGTGGAGCTTCTTGTTCTTAATCTTTGTACCAGTCTCTGGGAGAAACACAGCTTTGGTGGTCTTAGGCTTTGGGAAACAAGGGCTCATGCCTGTTTTGGAGGTGAAATAAACTGTGATGGTGGAGCTGCATAATCTCTAAATATCTGGGGTTCCTTTGCCCTGTAGGCTCATGGAACTACAGTACACATGGAAAACATTCTACAGTACAGAAATACCGTGTGATTTAAGTCAAGATTTCAGCATCATTCAAATATCAAAAAACAGAGTTGAGGCTATACATGCAACCTTTGCTTCACCACTTCTTGCTGTCAGAAGTTTAATTTTATACCTTCAACCATATATATTGTTGTCATTTTTTCCCTACTGTCATTTCAAATAGCTTTACTAAAAAGTCGAAATAAAGTCACAGGCACTATATACCTTCAGCACAGATCTGTGCATGGGTCACCATTCTTTTAGTCAATAAAACTTGGAAAGGCAATCACTTGTTGAAATAAAAACAGAGGCGATAAGAACAGGAAGGCAAACAGACCAAATTCCTGCTCTTCAATTATTTACCAGCACAACTGGATGGAGTTAGTGAAACTGAAGAGAACAAAAGCAACGGAGGATCAATGTTAGCTGCATATTCAAGTATCTCCCATGGCTGGCTGTAAGCAATGTTATGGTATTTTTAAAAAGGAAATTGAAAAGTACTTATTACATTTAACGGCAATATGCTACCTGAAGAAACTGAAAGCCACGCATCTGTGCCAGTGCAGACCAGTGTGCTTGAAAGTATTTATGCTCAGAAGGGGAGACTCCAAAATTTTCTAGAATATACTGTGGACTAGGGTGTAGAGAAGTATGCTCTAAGTTCTGGTGTCAGAACACTGTAGCGCATCACCAGGAACCAGTGTTTTATGCAGAGATCCTTACTGGGTCTATTCCTGTTCAGCATCTTCGTTCAATGTCTGGATGATTGGGCAGAGGGTATACTCAGCAAGTCTGCTGATGACAGAAAACTTGGAGTGGCTGATGCATCAGAGGATCATCCTGCCACCTGGAAGGACCTCAGCAGACTGGAGATAAGGACTGAAAAGGACCTCATGCAGTTCAGCATGGGGAAGTGCACAGTCCTGGGATGGAGCAGCCTCAGGCACCAGCACATGCTGGAGGCCAGCAGCTGGAAAAAAGCTTTGCAGAAAGGGTCTAGGACACCCAGTTGACCATCAGCCAGCAGAGTGCCCTTTGGCACACCTGGATACTGTGTCCAGCTGTACACTCTCCAGTACAGTACAAGAGGGATGTGGAGAAAGTCGGGGGACAAGAGGGCATGGTGGTGCAGGCCATAAGGTGATTAAGAGTCTGCAGCATTCCTTATATGAGAAAATGCTGAAAGAGCTGGGACTGTTTAACCTGGAGAAGCTTCTCAGGGGCCAGAGGGCTGTCATCAAAGTGTATGAATAGCTGAAGGGAGGCTGTAAAGAAGACAAAGTCCCTTTTCAGTGGTACCTAGTGACAGAACAGGAGGCCATGGACACAAACTGAAACGTGGCATGTGCCTTTTAAGCATCAAATAACACTTTTACTTTGGAGGTGACCAACCACTGGCACAGGTTGCCCAGAGAAGCTGTGGAAGTCTCTATCCTTGGAAGTATTCAAAAGCTTTCTGGACACAATTCTGAGCAACTGACTGTAGATGACCCTGCTTAAGCAGGGGGGTTGGACCAGATGACCTCCAGAGCTCCCTGTGGTTCTGTGATCATGTCTTGGAGCCAAAATATCACATTAAACTTTGTTGTGGACTTTTACCAAGGGCCAGGCTTGGGTAACCCATCTGCTGTGGATCCTTGTTCATGGCTGTAGCAGTCCAAGGCAGATAGAGAGGTGCCAAGCAGAAGTCCTCAGGAGGGCTGTCCACAGAAGCCTACATGCTTCCATCATGTTGCCCCACTGGGGCATGCATAAGTGGGTGATAGTAGAAAATATATACTGGCATTTCTAAAAAGATGTTATAGAGAAACTCCCAGAAATAATTTTAAAAAATCCTTTCTTAATATTAATATGTGTTCTGCATATACTTTACATGTTTTATTTCTGAAGATAGTATTTTTTTTTTTTGCTATGTCAAGGTGTGTCATTGGTAGTATAGTGCTACTTTATTATCTAACAGTTTTACATAGTTCAGATCTTAATTGGATTCTGTGCTGTATGATAACTCTAATGGAAATACGGTTCAAGGGCAGCCCCTTTCTTAGCACCAAGGACTCATACTACAAAACTTGCCTATGTCCCATTCTTCACTGGGTCTCTGTGCTGCTCCAGTTGTTTCCCTGAATCTCTATCTGAAGTGATGATAAGGGTGAATTTGCATGAGTGATGAAAGCGCCTGAGGACAGTACTGTGCAAGTCACTAAATATGCCATTGGGAGGATTCATGAGTCTGAAAACCACAGAATATGCAGAGTTTGGTCAAACACAGGCTGCAGTGACTGATCATTTTCCCAGCATCTTTCTTCTATACTCTGTTTAAAGCTTGTTGACTGGGGTTAAGGATGGGTAGTCAAGGTCCAAAGGGACAGTCCTCGGCACAGTATGTTAGGAAAAGAGAAGGCTTTTACTCTGAGTGTGCTATTACCCACTGATGAAGATACAAGCAGTTTTTTGAGGTTTTGTGCCTAGAACCAGTGACAGCAAAAGGTTTTATCAAAGTAAGCTTAGATTCTGAGCAATATTTTTAAAACGATTCATAGATTTTGTTTCTGATACACTTATTTGCAAATAAAATGTCATTCTCTATTAGTGTGCTGTGTGGAGCTTTTCATTCCACTTTATTGTACAAATGAATAAGAATTGAAGATGATATTCCAAGGCAATTTTTATTTCTATCAGTCTTTTAATTTATGATTTTAAGCACTGATTTACTATAAATGCTCAAAAATATATGTATTCTCTTTCACAGCTGCAAAGGTTTTTTGAGATATTCTTCAGAAACAGTTCTCCCCAACAAGCCTTCAACAACATGAAGGAGGCTATAAACAAACTTCTACTTATAACTGAGGTCTTCAGCAAATCATCTGCCTCAGGACCAAATTCTTTCCATCAGTAAGTGACTTGCAGTAACCATTGTAATGCTAGTGTCAAGATAGCTTCTTAGAAGAGAATAAAAATTGCAGAAGATAGAAGAATCTTAAAATAAAGAATTCCCATCTATTTCATACTTCTTTATAAAGTAAGGACATGCTGTATTTAAGGAGTACAACTCTTCAATATCCACAGTGTTTCTAGTTTGTGAAAAGGTTATGATGAATACTTAGGACCAGATGCTGTCCTAATGAAGTGTTTCAGGCAGCACAAATGAACAGAAATCACTCACAATTGGGCTAGTCCTAGCATACATAAAGCTGTATTTCCTTACAGTGAGCATTCTGTCATATGTCAAGTATTTAATGCTAGAGTAGCCCAGATTGTTCAGAGCTGGCTCTAGCAAGCAATCTGAACAAGAGACACTGTAAAACACTTTATAAAGTGTATCCTGTGAAATATACCTAGGCACCAACAGTCACATTTCTGTGTGTAATCACTACTATTAGTGTTATAATTCTTACACATGAATCAACCTCAATTGTGTAATATTTTTACTAAATAATATTATTATTTGTTCCATGTACGTTATGTCCCATCTCTGACATTTTTATGATAAGTACTAAATAAGTTGCTATTTATTAAATTTATGTGTTTAAGCTATTTTGAGAACCAGGTGTTCTAGTAGCAGTAATGTAAAGCTCATTATTTGACTTACACAAGTTGGGAATAAAGCTTACATTGTGAGTAGAGAGGGTAGCAAAGAAGGGAGGAGTGTAATGGGGATGAAGCTATTTTGACAGTGGTCCAAAATCCCTTTTTTACCAATGAAATGGACTCTCTTGTTTATGAAACACAAGACTTGCTTATAACTCCTGGTCCATGCCTCCAAACATCCCCATAGCTGCAGCAGAGCTCTTTGCTCAACTGAGCCTGGAGTGTTTCACCATCTCTTCCCCTCCAAATATCTTCAAAGCTTTTGTAGGACCTCATTCACTCTCTTCAAAAGGCATTTTTTCCTTCAACATAATTCAGCTCCCTCTATGTCAAACATTAAAACCACTTTTATATAGCACTATTTTCACCTCACAATCTGATTTCTTCTGTATTTAATGCTGCTGACACTTCTTAGAAATTTATTTAGTCTGTATCACATGTTGTTTCTTGACCTGTGTGTGTATGTTTTCCTGCATGTCTTCTCTGGACCTGTGTGTGTATTGAATTTTACTATATCCATGTATATAGGGACATGGTTGAATTATGGGCTTGGCAGTGCTAGGTTTGTGATTGGAAACAATGATCTTAAAGGTCTTTTCCAACCTAAATTATTCTATGATTCTGTATTTCACAACAGTACCTACCCTCACTGAAACAGGTTCCTTTTATGTTGCATTTCAGATGCAGCCAGTGTTTTCAGATGCTAACCTTTGACATTGGATTCGGCATGTCCATACACCCAGTAGTTCTTAAGGTGAGAAAATTGCACAAATTATTTCTTCACTCAACAAAATTACACCAAGAACACAGCAGAAAAACCTCTTTGATAGGTACCCTCAAATGTCTAAGAAATGTACCAACACTTTAATATTCATTTTGGCTGATTGTGAAGAGTTTCTGTAGAAGAAACCAGTTTTTAAGAATCAGAGTTCCCATGATGAAATTCACTAGACCATCAAAATGTGCAAACTTCTCAGTTTACATTAAAAGATTAACTAGTACACCAAATGAATATCAGTGGAACAAAATCCATAGGGAGCACTGCATGAAAGTGGAGTTAGGTTTTAAATGTGACAGACCAAAGATGAATGGAGGAAGTTAAAAAACCACAATGGGCTTTTAATACAAATTAAAGTTCTCCATAAATTGGATTGTACTTCTTCATTTCGTTACCTGCTTTGACCTCCACTGTGCTGCCTTTTTCCTGGGTGATCCACAAGGCCCTTAAAACCAGGGAAATGAGACCTGTGCCAGTTTTTGTGCCACTCCTGCCTCAGAACAATCTGTCCTGAAGCAATTTTTGTACTGCTTACCAGCTGTTCTCATTACCTGATGTACACACATGAATATGCATATGCCTAGGTATGTAAAATGTTTCTTTGTATTTATGATATACAAATATTAATAAAAATTTGTTAATATATCCCCACTTAAAATCTGTCAAGTAATACTAGACACTGTCTGTGTCTAGTAATAACAGTGCAATCTCTGCATTCTTCAGAAAAAATATCCTTTAAACACCCAGGAAAATTGCACATATGAAAGGAAGTTTGCAGAATTTAAAAAATCAAGTTTTAATTAGTCTAAGAGGACTTATTTAGCTAGTATAAGAAATGTGGTATGTCATAACAACTCAATAATTGTTTACCAGGCTGTAAAAAAATTATCCCAGAAGAGCTTAAAAAATAAAACATAAAGTTTGCCTTCCTGTATAGAAGTTTTAACTATTATCCATTACCCATAAGTTTATAGTAAATCAGTACGATTTAGTATTCTCAAAAAACACATGTCTCTAGAAAATAGCTGTTGATAATTAATGCAACATTGACTTTGAATATTATAACTTGTAATTTATATTATGCACAAAACCTATTCATATTGGTGCTATATTTGTGTTTATTAATGTTTTAGTATTAATGTTTAGTTATTTAATGTTTAATAGTTCATAAAAAATGAATTTGTTAATTGTGTTTATATATTGTAAAACTTATACTTTCATCTGTACTAACAGGTGTTCTGTAGTAATCCTTAGCACATGAGTTTTTCATGGGTTATGCTAGCATATAATCTGATATTTTATAGTTTTAATCAAATTTCAAATAAATACAGTAAGAAATTTGTTCACACGTGTCTGCAATACTGCACTCTGTCCACTGGAGCGCAGCAAACATTGCGGTATGGAGTTGGGACAGACAATGTGGTGCAGCATTTTCTGTTTTACAATCCTGTCAGTTTGTGTTGTTATTACCTTTTTTTAAAGTTCCAGTTTAGTATTTATTGCTATGAGAAGACTGGACTTTTTATTTAAGCTGTACATTTTAATACTTTTTTTTTCCAACAGGTGCATGAAAACTTTGACTTCCAAGCTGACAATGAATTGACTACTCAGGACCAAATTTCTAAAGAACTTCTTTTTGAAGATACATTTAAATTTCTCTTAGCTAATGAATCCTCAACATCCAGTTTCATAGAAGCTTTGCAAAAAATATATGAGTCATCTGTGAGCAAGGTAGTTCATTCCAACTTTTTTGTATTATTATTTGAAAGTATTTAATTTTAAATTGTGTGCTTCTGATATTGTTGGTGTCAAGTTATAGAATTGAGGATTTATTTAATCACAATCATCTTTTATTGTATTCTGTGGAGTAAAACTGTTATTATATTGAACAATTGATTTTTTTTTAAATTCTACTCTCAAATCATGTAATTATCAAAAATGCTGTGATTAAATGATATATTTAAGGCTTTAAAAATCATTTTTCCCACTATTTTTTAAATGGTATTTTTTTAATATAAAGATTTGTGTGTTTTCACAATTTCATCCAGAACTGATTAACTCATGCATGGAAATCCATGAGCATCAGAATTAAATTTTTATTCTTACAACTTTGTGTCTTATTCTCAATGCAAGATCCAGTTCCAGAATTTTTTTTTTTTGCATTTATAGAATCTGCATAAATTTTACTTCATTAGTGAAAACCATTTCTGACAAGCAGAGATCTCTTTCAGCAGTATTTCTCTCAGTCTGGGAACTTTTAAGGATGCCTTTGTGAGGAGTGTCTTGCTTGAAAGATTTACAGGGACTAAATTATCCAGGCAGCTTCTGCCTCTTGGACAGATGTGGCTAAAACAGGATCATGGGTTCTAAATTTATGTCAGGATAAAGTAGAAAGCTGCAGATATCCAGATGTGCAGTGATATGATTACAGAGCCCGTGCTCCAGAGACCAGGAGTTTCTGTGGATTCATTTCTAGACAAAGCCAGGGCACAGTCTGCTTTATTCTAGACTGAAAAATGGGATGAGCTTTCTAGGAGCTGGCTGGCTGAGGTTAGGGCTTGTGGAGAGCTGCTGTAACTTGTTCCTAAGATCAATGGGATCAAGGAATTGGGGTCTAATGAAAGCACATTGCTTTTCATGTGATTTCACCAGAACATGCTGCCCTTTCCTTCCCAGGATGGAACAGACAACAGAGAAGATGAGCAGTGTTTCTCTTTGGAAGAGATAAATTCAATGACTACTTTCATAAAGGAGCTGAAGAGTCTTGGACAATTTGAGCTGGTAAAACAAACAGGGTTTTGTTTTATTGGATATATATTTTATGTAAATCTCTTAACATTTCTCCTTCATTACCATTCTCTGCTGTCTCTGGCATATGTACTTAGGCTGGATTGGCAGGGAAGCAAGAAGATAGAGGTAACACTGATTTTACCTTGGTGGATCATTTGAATTTAATTTCAAATAGATAAAGAAATAGAACAGAGTATTTGAGCTGAGCTTCCACTGAACAGGACAGCTAAAGCAGAAATGGAGACCAGGAAATAGAAGGAAAGGAAAAGGAGGTGAACCATGTAAATAACTAATGAGGTGGTAAGAAAATAGAATGACAGCGAACCAAAAGCAGGAGTGAGTGGACAGACTAGAGAAAGTACAATACTGAGATCATGATCAGAGAGTAGATATAGATGAAAAAGTGGCAAAAAAAAAAAAAAAAAAAAAGCAGGTGAAATATGTTCTCCATGCTTTGAGTCCATTTTTGGAGAAGAACACAGATGGAGGAATAATAGTGCCTGTGAATAAGCACAGTTAATGAGGGAAATGGTGAGTATTCAGAAAATAAAGAATTTGCAACTGAGTCTGTTGTTCAGAAAGTGTGTATGACATCAGGATTTCTGTGAGACTTCCTGGATGAGTATTAGGGATGGAGACTGATGACACTTTCTGAAGAAGCATTGAGCCTAATAGATCTGGAATTCATAGAATCATCTGTGTTGAAAGGGGCCCAGAAGGATCATCAAGTCCAGCTCTTAAGTGAATGGCCAGTACAGGGATTGAACCTGTAACCTTAGCTTCATTCTCTGACCAACTGAGCTAGCCTCAGGGCCAGTTCAGAGGCAGAGGAGATCAACTTCCATGTCAATACTGCTAATCCTGATTTGCAAGGCTGGTCATGACAGTCCTTTTCTAAGCACGTGGGAAAGAGCATTAATATATAACCGGCCCTATGCTGTATATACTGTCTCCTGATCATTTTTCACATCTTTGCATTCTACAAATATCATACTGTGTTGTCTCAAATCAGTGTCTCTCTTCTCAGCTTTTCCCTTCTTCTGCACCCAAGATCCAAATGCTGCTGCGTGACCTCTATCGAATGGTAGACCCAATGAGGCGGCTTAGTTCAGTCCTGACTGTGCACTGGTTGCTGTCCAGTGTCCTTCAACAGTTCCAGTTCCTGAATAAAGAGGCACATACAAATATTTCAGAATGGTAAGATAACTATTATATATGTTGAAGGTAGTTTCTCAAGTTCTTGGAATATTTCCAGTGAGCATCATAAAACTTAATCCTTCAGAAGAAGTATGTGTACTTGCAGCCCTTGAGATGAAGGTTGATCATCCTGTTTGGAGCCCTAACAGCCATTCTGCTGTCAGAACTGTAGCTAGGTTCCTAAACAGAACAGGTTTTGCTTCTCTATCTAATATGAAGAACTCTGGATTGAAAATTAATTAAAACTATGGTAAATTTTTAAAAGAAAGATTAATTAGGTACATTTTTTTTCCTAAACAACTGTAAATTCTAAATTAGGAGCATTTCCCAGGGTTAAGACTGTCTTAATTTATGCACCAATTAAAAGCAAAACTGTACAGAAAACATAAAATTTCTGGTGAAGATTTTTAAAAAATAATTAATAATCTCGACTGGCTCCAAATTTTCTGTCCAACAGAAGACAGGTCAGAAAGCACAGTACTCTGAGAACATAATTTTAACTCCTTGTGAAAAGACGGAAAAAATGCTGTAATGACAAGGTTTGATCCACTGAACTTTCATCAAGAAATGTTAACTTTCATGAGGAGAGCAAGAGGAAAGGAATGACAGAACAAGGAAAGAAGAGAGGGTAAACGGAAGGAAGGAAGGAAGGAAGGAAGGAAGGAAGGAAGGAAGGAAGGAAGGAAGGAAGGAAGGAAGGAAGGAAGGAAGGAAAGGAAGGAAGGAAGGAAGGAAGGAAGGAAGGAAGGAAGGAAGGAAGGAAGGAAGGAAGGAAGGAAGGAAGGAAGGAAGGAAGGAAGGAAGGAAGGAAGGAAGGAAGGAAGGAAGGAAGGAAGGAAGGAAGGAAGGAAGGAAGGAAGGAAGGAAGGAAGGAAGGAAGGAAGGAAGGAAGGAAGGAAGGAAGGAAGGAAGGAAGGAAGGAAGGAAGGAAGGAAGGAAGGAAGGAAGGAAGGAAGGAAGGAAGGAAGGAAGGAAGGAAGGAAGGAAGGAAGGAAGGAGTAAGAATAGTATACTATATGTTTAGCCTAAAATTTTTCAAAATGTGCTTTCTGTTTTCATTATCTCTTAGCTAATGTATATCTCATATACATGTATGCCATACTGCCTACTGACATTTATGATATACAAACGAGGGCTTGGGAACAGAGGCACATTAGACAATGTGTATGTTCCATTCCACTGAGTCTCAAGATGAATGTGTGAATGATATTAGTACATACATTTTGCTGGAAGAATGCTGTAGTGAGTATATAAAGCATCTGTAAGATTTAAGTTTTAATTTTGTTCCTCGCTGAATTGGGCAAATTTCAGCAAATCAATAATTATCTGTATCTTTGTTTGCTTTACTGTAAAGGGGAGCTTAAACTTTACCACTGTACTAGGTATCTGTTTATTAGAGTTTTAAATATACACAGTTCCATGAAAGTGCTAAATTATTGTTATTACTGCCAATCTCTCCCCGTGAGAAGTAACTCAAAGATGCAGCTGCTTGCATTCATATATAAGCCCTTGCCCTTTTGCAGAAATATTTAGGTTTGCATATCAAAGCATACCAGCCTTTAGCAGCTTTCTGTTCTAATCTAAGCTGTGCCACTCACTCACTTTGAGCAAGCCCCTTGACCTCTTTTTTCTCCTTCAAGCTCAACATTATTGTATGTGTATAAATATGTAGAAGTGCCATGACCTTTTTCTAGGGCATAGGCCAGTCTGCTTCTTTGCTCTTTATTTTTCTGCAGTGGCTAAGCTAATAACACCTTTCTCGTCATTCACTGTATAAAAAACCATGTCCTTTGACATTGCTAAATCAGAATATTACACTCCCTTAGCTACATGCATGTGAGAGTGATGCATGTGTCAGATATACATGTGATTATGCTTAATTGCAAGGAAGAAGGAGCTTAGTTGTACTTACTCCCCAAATAACTCGGGTATGCATTCTCTTTGAGCCTCGATTAATTTTATTTTCCCCCAGCTTTGATGAGTTTGTATATCAGAACACTTTCCTTGAATTTCTTCAGTTAAGGCCAGGCTGTTTGGTCAATTTATTTAACAGTTCTCAGTGTTACCTAGTCTACATCTTTAAATCATTTCATCTATATGACTAGTGTTGAAACCTTAAATGGTGTTAGTGAACCCTCTGAATTCCTTCCACAGGAAAACTAAGAAGAACTCTAGAAACTCATCTCAGTAATGAAATAATTACAGCCTGGGTGAAAATGACCACCTTAGATGTATCAGTATAAGATATTACACCTAACCATGTACTCTGAAAAAAAATTTCAGCATTTTTAATGAACTTTTTTCAACTCTATGCAGTTTATACTTGTGATATGACTAGGACATACATAACTGCTGCCTTTTGGAATAGGGGCAGTGAGTTGTCATGGAAAGTATATTTGGCTATGTCAGATAGCATGGAAGAAACAGGTTAGTGAGTAAAGCCAACCCTTCTGTATCTGAAACAGACAAAAGCCTAAGCATGTCAAAAAGCTGCAAATGGTTTTTTGAAATCAACTGCTGTATTTGGAAAAGTGGTTCTAGCTTCTCATATGCAAGCCCTTTTTTAGTTCAAACTGGAAGCATCAGCCCTCAGATTGAATTTGGGCTGAAAATACTTTTTTGGAATTTAACTTGGTCATGTCAATTACCTGGGAAGTGTGAGAATTAACATGTTTTGTACTATAGGACAGAAAAAGGCAATGGCAAAGGAAGACAAGTCTAAGATCACTGACCTAGAATAGGAGGAGTGAGAGACAGAAGGAAGGAGGAAACAAGAGAGACAGTTGGATTAAGTGCCAGGAAATTAATCTCACTCTTGCATCTGAATTTTTTAATTTCACTTCTGAAGATCAGCACAAGGTATTTCATTTAAGGACCCAAATGCCCTCATGGAAACTGTGATTGAAGCCAAACAAACACTCTATGAAATAGAGAACTTATTTTGAAGAGAGAACTACATAACATCATCTCAAGAAAGAAAATTCATAACTCTACTGAATATTGAAATATGGTCTCAATCTTGAGTTTATGACCTGTTAAAAGTTGCACCATTCACAACTAACATATCCATCAGAGACACCTAAAGTGACTATTTTTTCTCTTTTTATATTTAAATCTTGTGAAATATTCTATTTATACATCTCCTTCATTGCTTATGTCAGATTGCATAGACAATCAGAGCTATATTACTATTGCTGCAGTCAATCCTTTGCCTTTCTTGTTTGCTGAATCAGAGAGATTCCTAAAGAGCAGGCTCACAGTTTATAGTTTGGAATGTACACATTGGGAATCTTTTGAAGGTACATTTGATGAGCATGCACTCACCAAGGGCACTGACATACAGACATTAGTTTCATTGGAGCTAACTGCAAAGTGTGTAGGCAAAGAGCACCTCTGTACTTGACACCTCCAAGATACCTAAGTAAATAGGGAGCCACTCAAACAGATCAAAGTCCTTTCTTGAGTAACAGCATGTGAAGGAAAGGCATCTGCAAAGCCCTCTGTATTAGAAGGAGCTTCATAACTGCATCATATCTCATTCTGCTGATTGCAAGGAGCTTGGACAAAGGAAAGCTTCATGGTGTTGATGATTAAAAAGCTCAGGCTGCAGCAGAGATAAATCATTGAACCACAGAGTCATTAATATTGGAAAGGTTCCTCTCATCCTATCATTTATGACGTGGGGGAATGACTCCACCTGGTACAACCTTATTTTAGGGAGTTTTAAGAGTGATAAGATCTCCCCTGAGCCTCTTTTTCTCCTGACTGAACACCTTCACCTTACCACTCCTCATAAGGTTGGTGCTGCAGCCCTTTCCCCAGCTTCATTACCCTTCTCTGGACATGCTCCAGCACCTCAATGTCTTTCATGTAGTGAGAAGCCAAAACTGAACATAAGATTCAAGGTGTGACCTCACCAGTGATGAGTGCAGGGGGACAATCACTGCCCCAGTCCTGCTGGCCAGGTTGTAATCTGAGTATCTTTCTCTAATATGATTTCCAAATATTACATTTTGCTACCCTGCTGTAATCAGATATAGTTATTATATGTCTCTTAATGCTGTCTGAAGTTAATTGCAGTCTCTACAGATTTGAGATTCATACAGGTCATGCTGTTCGTTTGTGAGCAGGGACCATGCAGTTGTGATGGCTCTCCTGCCTCACTCCTGAGGTGTTCTCTGACTAAACCAAAGTCTGTCATTGTATAGAGTTAAGACATGTTGCCTTCACTGTAAAACAGGGTTTGGGACCAGGCAAGCAAAAAAGGAATAGCAGAGAGAAAAAAATTATTTTGTTCAGGTGCCAGATGTACGAAGCAAAGCAACACAGAGTCCCCAGGCAGGTGCAAAGGAGAGCTGCTTTATTGCAAAAGCTAGGCCTTTTTAAGCAGCCAGGCCTTTTTAAGCAGCCAGGTCTTTATCAGTTACGTAGTTTTAAATCATAACAAACATAATCCAACCAACTACCATATTCTACTATGTAAACCTGTAATGGTTATATAACTACCAACTTGTTTTTCTACCTCTAATCCAGCTGAGTCACTTTGGGATAGTCCTCTTCTACTTAGCTGAAGTAGCAGGCCTGAGACATGAATTTACAAGGGTAATAAGGCCCTTATTTTATAAGGCTTTACCTATATGCAACTGTATTTGACAGATGTTATCTTTTACTTCCTTGACAAGCAGAAGGAGGGGTGCAAAATTACTTACAACTTGGAAAGCAAGGCCTCCTAGAGTTTGTTAAGTGTCTCCTTCACAGTAGGTAATGAATTTGCATGGATTTAGGGTGGTTGTCTAGACACTGCAAGCTCAGAACTACATTTTCCTGAACATACAGGTCTGCCAGCTGCTTCTTTCCTTATCTCCTTGAGTTAATGCAGAAATCTGTTTTATCACTGGGCATTTTTTTATCACTGGACGGTTTGCCTTTTTCCATGATTGACCTCAATACTGCTTTCAGAAGCTCCTGTTGAAACATGAGTGATGGATGATTACACAGAACAGTATTGCCACCTCCCTTCCTTGGCACAGATAGTGGCTTTGTGTCCTTCAAAATCTGAACTGCAGTATCCAGGAGCAAGCTGCTTTATGAGAACTTCTAAGGGGAACACTCAGAGGAAAACCAGTGGAAGCTTCAAGAAATGCTAATGGACCTCCAAAAAGGTCTTATCAGCCAGAGGATTAAAGAGAAGCCTACTCCCTTTTTTCTAAAATGCTACCAAAATTCTACTTGAAAGAAAAAATCTGCAGAGTTTACAGTATGGGCACCACTGACATGTTAATTATTTGTTGCAAATTACTCTGCCTTTTTTTCACAGAGATTTTACATATATACACACACACAGAGGATTTGTTTTGAATTTGAAAACAAAGCAAAACACATAGAGGTTCTATTTTAGGATTCATGCTAATGTCAGCACAGATAATCCCCTGGAGACATGCCTTCATTTTTATTTAATTCTTTTTGAACAAAGTCTAAATTTAATCTCAAGTATATGCAAAAACCCCCTATTTTTTATAGAAGCAGTTAAGAGATACGGTTTATTTTCTCCTTGGCTATATCCACTCTTCCTTTTCCCAGCAATGCAACTATATTTAATTTTTTTCTATTGATGTGATGTGCTGCCATGTATTATGGAATATGTGATTACTGTTACGTTCACTCAGGTAATATCTCTAATGCTGGGAATATGAATCCAGAAGTTTCCTTTTTCTATGGAGACTACTAAAATACCGTGTGCCCTGGGATACCATATGGAAATTTTTTGCAAAATATTTCATTGTTTCTGTTCCTTCCATTCATGTAGAAATATGTCTGCTATTGAATTGACAGGCAACTTTCTCAAGAAAATATGAGTCCTAAGCAGAATGTTCCTTCTGACTTCAGGAAGAATCATGAAGGTAAGGGTTCAGAGTGAGATCATTTATATAATATGTTTTTCCTAGCTGTATTATTTTTGATAACATGTGGATTTAGATCACATTGCCTTGCATTCCAGCTGGAATGTCTTTGCTTACTACATATAAAAGACCAATTTCTTCCTTATCTTATGTAAGTTGCTATGTGGGGCCCATGAGCAGCATTTGCAAGCCTAAAGTGAAGATCTCACACTGTAGAGAATAAAAATACATGTCTCTTAAAAGTAAAAGATGGTTACTTCTCCAACAGGACTGTAATCAGAGTGAGAACAGAAAATTATTAGCTGTTTCTCTTTATCTTTCAGCATTGCATTATTCCAGTAAGACTAGAGAAAGACAATGCAGTTATGGTAAGTAAAGGTCTTCCTAGAGCACAGAGGAGAAAAAAATTCTTGAAAAAATTTGTTGTGTTTCTCTACATTATCTCTAAGTTAATAGAGTATTTGTAGGCTTTTACTAAGAAAAAAAAGGATTTTTAAGTATCAAGAGTGTTTATGCAAAGTCAATAAATAGGCTGTTATGTTAAATAAGCCTCAGAACTAAAACTAAACTTTGCTGTATGTGCATGTTAATGTGAGTATTCCAGAACTCATTGCCCCCCCCCTTCCCAATAACCTCAGGATACATTTGTTCTTGTGGACAAACCTTTAAACTTATGTGGAGTTTAATCAGCTTTCTTTTAAGCTTTGTCTTCAGCTCAATAATGTAGTATTAAGGAGCTGCTTAAGAGAGGATGAGTTTTTCTAAAATATCTGTTTGTCAGAATATTTAAAGTATTTTTAAAGATCTGTAAAGAAGTAATTTCTTTTTTTTTTTTTTTCGTGGTAGCAATGCTTTCTGCTGCCTTCCTCATTCTCAAATTGTCTGAGGGGCGTGCTTGTAAATGCGAAACCATTACTCTATGGTGGAAAGGTTTTGCTACCCATTGAGCCTCATGTCCCCTCAGTTGCTGATCTCATGCTGCCTCCAGGAACTATTGTTGTGCCAGATGGAGATCAGAAATACTCCTGGGCTGGCTAAGTGGCATCACCATTCTAACTGCATGATCCTTTTATTTAAAAAATACCTCAATTAATTTTACTTTGAAATTCCTCTTCATTTCTAAGCTAGCAGTGAGACAACATTTTTAAGTAAGGCATACACAGAATATAGAGAAATGTTTTTTCTCATCTGTAGGGGGGTTTTAAATACCTTCTCTTAGTCAATGTGTAAGTCTCTATTCCCCTACAAAGCCAGCCCAAATTCTGTTCTTCCATTGGTATTTCTTCCCTTAAATTTTAATCCATGAAAGAGAGTTCTCAAATTACCCTGTTTTGTTTCTTGGGGCAGATATTTCAAAGTAGAAATAAAAATATTTGCATCATTTTTGAGTCTTTTAAGCCGCAAGATTTTTCAGCTATTATAGTAAAGGAGATTCCTATCTGTAATATTTTCTGAAGTACCCAGTTTAAAACATGTACTAATGAATATATGTGTAAAGCAGTTTTGAATGTGTTATACTGTAAATCTGAACCCAATAGGCTGGATTAAAATATTTGTCATAAGTAGGTTACCAGCAAATATACTCATGAGTAATTTGGCAAACACTATGAAATAAAGGACACATTTGAGCAAATAGGATTTCATTGTGGAGATTTCATACACAGCAAAGGAGCTGGAATTTGTTGATATAGGAATTTTAATAAAACATTCTTCCAGCTGTACTGCAAATGACCCCATGGGTCTTGATATCTCCATGTGACTTGTTCTTATGAACAGTAATAGTATGTCTAACTTATTTTGATTTTTATTGGAAATTACACTTGTACATAAAGCCTGTACACAGCCTGGTACCTAAGCAGGTTATGAATTTTGGCCTGCCTCTTCTTTAAATTTCAATTAACTAACTAGAGACAGATCCCCCTGATTTAATCCTTCCATTTTCAAAGGCTTACCCTGGCTTTGAGTTTTGTGACTAGGACTTAAGTGATTGGATACCGAATGTTTAAAATCCCTCCAAGGCCTAGAGATTTCTTTCAAGTGCCGTTACAAACTCTCTTAAAACTTTGCAACAGGATTATGAGTCTCAAATCACTAGGCATTGAATATCTTGCCACTGTACATGGTATCAGTCTGCCAGAAGTTGCATGTTGTTCCAAAATGTTCATACTGTTCACTTTTTATTTCTTTGATATCTTCTTGGAACAGATAAAGATACCCTATCTCATATCAGACAGATCTTCACCAGTCCACAGTTGGACCTGAATCCTCAGTTTAATCCAAAGATCAGAGAATACTATGCAGAAGTGCCATTTGACATGGTGACAGTGAAGATAGGAGCAGAACCCTCTAACTGTCAATGCCACGTACACCTTGACAACAAGAAAGGGCCAAGGTATGGACAACAAAATATGAATGTAAAGACTTAATTTTGGATATACAATGTTCCAGAAATTTTTTTCTGTTTTCTGAGGCAGGGAAATTAAATAATTTAAATAAAATCATTAAATCATTTAAATGTCATTAAATTCTTCCCCCCAATATTTTCATGTTTTGATGTTAACTGAAGTTAACATGAAGTCAACATGAATATATGTGAAAAGCTCAAAGATTTCTTCCTTGTAGAATGAAAAAGAATAGCAAGATGTTCTTTACACTGAAAAGTAAAAGCCCTGCATGTGCAGGTTCTGTGCCTTTCAACATTTATTTCCCTGCTAAAGGAAGAAGAGCACAGCTCAGCTTTGCTCTGGTCTATCTCTCTGAGCAGCTTGTCTGGGAATCCATCACATTTGGCTAATGGACAATTTCAGCAGCTAGCTACACTTCTGATAGCATTTGTCTCCCTGCTGACTTCATCACAAATTTTGGCCTGCCAGGAATTACTGTCCCTAATGATTTCATTCACAGATTTCATGTTAGAATATTTGCCACTGCCACTGTTTTCACTAAATTTCACTCTCAATATTTTTTCTTCTTGAAAGATCTTCAAATAGTTACAAATCCTGTTTTGCACTGTTTTTATTTAAAAGCTCATATATTTTGTAAGAAAAAGAAAATGTTAGAAGTAGCAGTCTCCAGGAACAAGTAAAGTTTAGCAGCCATAGATAAAGAGGGTAAATCTTTGTTTCTTTAGTGTTTATTGCACTTCTTTCCTGTTTTGTCATACAGCATTGCTAATTACCCCCTTGGCCTTGGGTTGAACAAAGTCATCATTCTCTTAACGGATGATTCGCAGCCCAGCTCTGAGATTGTGAGCAGCTACAGAATCACAATTTATCGAGAGGACCGCCCGAGCCTCCCTTTGTTTGATGACTACATGATGTGTGGCTTTGTGCAGGTATTGTCTCTGCATACTTTTGCTATACACATTAATGGGAATAGCTGGTTTCTGTTCATCCCGTGGTATAAATTAGTTTTTGTTGAGGTTGTCTGAAATTCAGCATTTCTGCAACATTTTGAATATAAAAGGCAAGCCCAGTGTAAGTACCTGTTGACATGTATTTGAGAGCGCCAGGTTAAGTAATCTTTACCTTGGTCAGCCAAAACTTTCTTATAGCTTTTCATAACTGTCTTTCTCTGACATTGGAGCCATGGAAATCCTTTTACCAGGAAAGATATTTATGACAGTCCATTTATCAGTGTTCAAGATAAATGCTGCTACATAATTTATGAATGAAAACTGTTTATTTTCGATCAATAAATGCAATAAAAAAAGCCTCACTTATAATTCCAAAGGAAGGGATGACTGTTGTTTACATCACATTTATCCAAATAAAAATTTGGGAATGCACATAATTTACTGCCAACAAATAGCAGTCCTTAGGAAGGAGTGGATGTGTTGAATGAAAAAAAGGAGCAGTCTATCCAATATGGCTTAATAAAGGCTGGGGAAGGGGAGTTCAGGCTAAATTAGACTTCAAAATGGAAGAAAGCTAGTGAAAGTAATAGTGAAGATATCAGTTAGTGAAACTATAGTGATAAAAATGTTATGCATAAGAGAGAAAACCTGGGACACAAGAGCTATTTGTATTCCAGAGTTTGAGGACTAAATGTTGGCTGCTGCTTGATATGATGGGCAAAGATAAACCAGGCAGTTCAAAGCAGGAAGTGACATTATAAATGGCAATCACTGGCAGTGCATTTTTCTTTGGAATTTTAGGCAGATTAAAAGGATTGATGGGTTCGTTCCAGATCATCCAGGAGTAAAATATTTTGTCACAGTTAATTCTGCAACCAGGAAGCAGAATTTTCAAAGCTATTGTGTTGAAACTGTCATGCTTGTTCATGTCAGATATCTAATCCTATCTTTATTTATTTTCTCTATGAAGATCTCAGTATATTCTTTAGCAAAACTTGTTTCCCTTCCCTGGTTTCCTTCCATATACTGCAGAAGAGGTTGGGAGACCAGGGTGGTAGAAGGCAGAGCATTTATATGGTGGGGATTGTGTTTTTCTTGTGGAGAAATAAGTACTAGGGCTTAAAACAGGAGTCAAAAAGATTATAAATGTTGATAGCAAATTATATGTTGACAATAATTATCTCAATCTGCAAATCAGGACTGCCAGAGAAAATGTAGATAGTAGTCATAGTGTACTGAGTGGTGACCTGAATACCTGATTATGGTTTTGTCTGGCCCTCCACCTATTCTTTGTCTCTTCTCTTAGACTTCTCTTACAAACTCAAAAGGTCAAGAACCATCTTATATTTGCACTGACTCAACCCTACATCTAGTAGTTGATACAGTAAAATGAGAATGAACACATATAATAGCTGAGATTTCAGTTCAGTTGTACAGCAACATGCTTGATGTCTTAAGTATGGCAATATGAAAAAGAAAACAGCAGTAAGATGAACTAGATTTATATTCTAGGAGAACACACTGTCTGGAAAGATGTGAGGAAAGCTCTTTTTGTGTCTTTATTTGGGACAAATATCTGAGTGTATGAACAGGAATTCAACCTCAAAAATATCTTCCGACACCAGAGTTTACACTGTTAATGTTTTATGATACCATTTATGAGACTGAGTGTGAATCTTTGAAGCACTGTGAAGGCAAAGAGATCTAGACTGATAAAAATTAAAAGTGTTTTAGAAATTTCTTTTGCTTGAGCTTGGTTTTCTGCTCCTCTGTGAATAACTACCCTCTAATGAATACAGTTGTTCAGAGTTAGGGATGACTTCAGGAGTTTAGAGTAAAAATGAGATGAAAAGCATTCTTGTGGTATCTAATAAGCACTGTGAAGATACAGTATGAGATTTTAAAACAACTTTCAGATATGTTAGAGGCCAACTTATCAGAGAGTGCCTTTAAAAAACAAACAAAGGCTGGAGCTGGAGATAGAAATGGCATTCTAAAACATTTAAAAGTCGGCATTGTTTCCCTTTGCTAGAACAGAATGTATTGCCTATTGCTTAGAATGATAACAACAAAACTCAGGTCTTAAACAGCATCATTACATTTTGCTTTTCATACCAGAGAAAATTATGCAATCTTACAGAGCCAATTGATACACCCCCATCCGTGGCATGAATACTTGTTCTCTTAGTAATGAAACCCTGTTTTGGGAGAAAAAAGATAAATACAACATGAGCTGGTGGAGTCTTTGGACACTTGGACACTTGACTAGGCACGAGTGAGATCACACATGAGAGAAAGGCCACTGATAGTGATGTGGTCTTTCTCATAGAAGGCTTCAGTTAAAATTCTAATCCAGCAGCTTTTTTTCCTCACTTTCTTTTATGTTTAATCTCTTTAGGATATTCAGGTTTCATTGCAAGATGATACTATAAGGAAGCTTACAATAAAAAGACAGAGTGTGGGATGTGGTTTCCAACAGTCTAACAATTCTCATGCAGTTGAATAATCCTGGATTAATTTCAAGGTATCGAGTTGAGAAGTGTGTGGTTCCAAGCCTTGCAACCCCTAAAAAGGGAAAAAAACATTGTCTTCTGTACTTTTTGATAGCAGCTGTAATATTCCCATTTAAACCAAATTAGTGGAGGATAAACTGTCATCTCAAAACAGCACCTTCAGCAGATTTGGTTGCCTTCCATTGTGTGTTCTGCATTTTGACAGTATTGTTTGGACTGCAAATGGAGAGGTTATTGATTTTTTCTTGAACTTAATTTTTTGCAATTGCTGACAATATTCAAATTAAGTCTCCTTGAAAGAAGTGGTGCCATTTCATTATCACCTCTAAAGCTGTGATATGGAAGATAGTCAAAATCCAAGGCAGTCAGCAGAAAAACCCGTGAGCTCCTAAGACAGAGTTATCAGCATCACTCTCAAGTGGAAGATCCCAGACTATGTACATACTGTCATAAAGGACAAAATGTTTTATTCATTCTTGCACTGCCCATTATCTTTAAAATGCAAACAGATCTATCTATGCCTCACTTGAAATGTGTGGATGCTGCCTTTGATTGTTAATATTTGCCTAGCTGCAATCATGGGGATTAACTACTGATGTGCTTAGGGAACCTTTTTTGACCCTGTGAACTTCTGGATCTATTTCTACCTACAGTGTCCTGTTGCCACATGACTTGTTTTGTTTCTTTGTTTGGACAGTTGGATGGTTGTGGGTGAGTTTGGGTTTGGTTTGTTGTTGTTGTTGTATTTTAATAACACAGGTATTAATTTGGGTTTGCCTTAATATTGAAAGCAATGGATAGCTAATGCTATATTTTATAGCATAGTGTCTTTCATTCTCTTTCATTCTCTTTTGTGCATTTGTACATTTGATTCCAAAATCAGTGCAGTACAGTGGGCTGATGTTCTGTTGTCCTACAGCTTTTGCAGATCTGACAGAACAAACTTACAGAACAGCTTCAGGAGCTTTCCTGATTTTTATAGAACATCTTATGTATTATTATCTTTTGTATTTTCTTAAATCCTTTTATCATATTCTTTTCCTGATAGCTTAAGAAGCCCAACAGAGCTTATGATGAGATACTGGCATAGCATTGCTGACATATAACACTAAACAGCTGCAATGCAGCTGGAAACAAGATGCTAGCAACAACTTATTTATTTCTCTGTCTGTCTACTAAACTTCCATTGATCAAAAAGCAGTTAAGACCTAAGACTAGCATATTAACTATATTTAACTTCTGTATAAACTTTTTGGAGTAGAGATGAAAAAAAATCTTTAGAAAGGAAGAAGCCTTAAAAAAAAAAAAAGGAAATAATTTCATTTTTGTGTTCAGGAGAGAGAACACCTAAATGAGAATATCTATTTTTTTTCAGCTCAAGTTATAAATTTCCAAAGGAAAATAGAATTGTTTTACTTTGTTTTAAACTGTGTGCTGTTGCCATTGCAAACCTTTTCATACCAGACAGTAGAAGTAAAAACTGTCAATTATAGAAACACATATTACTCTATTTGCCTTAGTAACTTTCTCATGCAAACATTTCAAAAACCTTGCAAATATTAAATAATGTGAAAAAAAGCCCAAAATCAAAAATACAAAAAAACCCACCCACCAACAATATGATTAGTGAGAAAGACCAATAGGAACTCTCTGCTTGGTGCACGATACGATGTAGGCTATGATTGCCACTAGATCCCTCTCTGAATTTGTCCTTTGTAAGCTTTGCATTTAGATTCAGTGTGAGCCACCCTTACAAACAGCCTCGTCTTCTGGAGCCCGGTAAGGACATTGTATATGCTGTGAACAGACATCTTGGGTTTGCTGGGTTGTGGTTATGTGTAGCAGGGCAGCTTGACCCTCTCTATGTAGCAGTTCTGAGTTTAAGTGGTTTACATGCTGAATCCAGGCGATTGGAAAAGTGCATCTCTGAGATGAGATACTATGGAGAACTACAATCTAATTTATATCAGCAACAGACTGTATGTTATTTCGCAATTAGCTTACTTCCTTTTTAGGAGGAAAAAAAAGAGTAGTCCATTATAGGAGCAATGCATGCGTTGCACTCACATCTAGCCTTCTCAGTATTTGAGAGCTGTAGGAAACTTATTTTCTTTTAGTGTTTGAATTACTCAGAAACAACATACAAAATGTCCAGACTAGTTTACGTTTGTCTGCTGTTATTCAAAAGAGGATGTTTTGAGTTCAGGTGACGGACTACTTAGACCAAAATTATTTTAGCATTTTTTCAAGGAGGGTGTGGCTGGGACAAGCAAAAAGCTCACTCATTAGATCTGAAATAGCCAAGTCTAAATTTTCCTCAGAAACACTGGTGAGAGCACAGTATGACAGTAATGTTTTCCAGGAGTAATGCCAACTTAAGCATCCTTTTCCCTGCCTGCAGCTACTCATGAACCAGATGGGAAAACTTTTTTAAGATGAACTAGTTTCTAGGATAAGGTTGTCATTCTCTCTATGTGAACACAAGGGAGGGGGTAAGGGCAGGGGCAGAAATGAGCTGCTGAGCACAGAAGGAGGGTTAGTGGCTGCTGTTAAGACAGCTTTTTTTTCTTTATGAAAGAAATTCACATTGAGATTGGGTTTAAAGCTCTTACTGGTTTAAAATGAGCAGGAGCTTCATGTTCAAAAATTGTAGAAGTGATTTATGGGTGCAAACACACAAAACACTAGAAGTACTTTTGCATTGCTATTGACCTATAAATTATTTTGTTTCTGTGTGACTGCAACCCGCTTCCCAGGGAAAACAAAGTGAGGTTCACATAGCCTTGAGGAGCAAATACATAGCAAACTGAACATGTGTTAAATTGTTAGCAGTTCAGGTGAAAGGCACAAAATAAAGAGCTAAGAGAGAGAGACTGCCATAAAAAGAAGGCTGAGGTCTTACGTCTTCAACTGTTGTATGTCAACATGGTTCAATTAATTTCAGGGGAGCAATTCCAAGTTATACTGATTGAATACCTGTCCTGACAAAAATATACAGTTGAATTATTTCCGTTATATATGCCAGGCAATACTTATGAGGGAATTCAGTTGCATAAAACTGCTGAAATTTTTAGTGATTTTCCTAAATATCTAGGTCAAACAACATCTTAGAATAATCTAGAAAACTACTTGAAGGTGTTTTTAAGTATTTAAAGATCAAGGGATGTTTAATCACCATTCACTGTAAGTATAAACTGAACAAAGATCTAAATTAAATAACACAACTTGGTGCTTTTAAAAAGTGTATTTAGGATGATTCAGAAGGGAGAGATGTAAATAATAAATACACTTAGCTAATTTTCATGTAGAGGGTTAATTTGTGTATGTATCTCAGAGCAAACTTTGTACAGTCAGCATGTTCTGTCTTTGTCAACATCTATACCACTGGGGAGAGAAGGCTTACCACATTTTCTTAATTATACCAGAGACTTTTGTGATGATTTAAAGCATCGCTCTGTAGATGAGTCAGAAGAACAATTAACAATTGTGATGGATATTCTTTACATTTATGCAGTTCTGTGCTAAACCCCTTCTGGATCTCAGAATCAGGATGTTGGTGTTAGGCTGACATCTTAATCAGCAGCCAGCATCTGCTGCTTTAAGGAAATGTCCCAAAACCACAGAAGAGCATAGATCCATCATCTGAAGGAATTAAGATAATGTTCTAGGAGTCAAGATCATCTTTCACCTACAAAGTTAACGTCATAGATAGTCTGCGCTATCATCTGGTAGTCACAAGTTCACATAATCAGTGCTCTCTGTGGGACATCTGTTGCACTCTCAAGAGGCCACACAGAGCAATGGGCACAACTTGGGAATAAAATGGAAAAGAATAGCAAAAGAATGAGTCTGTATGTGCTTCTATTTAGGCATCTCTTGCTATGAGCATGGAATAAAAATTTATAATTTTATTCTGTATTTCCAGTAGACTTTGCTGGACTAGGATCATCATCTTCCTCTCCAATACTTTGGGGATGCCACTTTACAGAGCCTAAACTTTAAGGCTCAAGTTCATGTTGGCACCAGCTGCCGGGAGAAAAGTTTACAGTCCTCCAGTTTACAGTATTTTCCTTACACTCCTGATTTTATACTTGTTGTGCTTAGTCTTCTCTATGTAGCTAAGTTTCCTGTTAACCATGTGATTCAAGATTAATACCAGATACCCTCCAGGAACTGTTGCCAGAAGTTTCAGGCAGAGACTGAAGAGAACGGATGTTTCCATGTAGCAGCAGCTACGTTTGCCATTATTTTACAGTGCACTGTACTTGGGAAGTGGTGTGTTACACAAATTACTAATGGATAAATTGCTTTGAGACAATCCGTATGAATACTGATTCAATGATTCAACAGTTATACGCCAATAGTGACTGGGATGATACCAAAGAACTAATTTGGTTTATAATCATTAGCCAGAAGTTGTTTTAAGTTGCTATAATAATTAGGCCTTAAAGACTGAGAATTTTATAGACAGCTTTCAGCCTTAGTTTTTCCAATGTTTCTTTTCATTGGTTGGCACTCTTGTGGATAAGAACTTCTTAAGTCAGGAGTGATATCACTCTTCAGCACCACTGAATTAATTGACACTACTAGAGTTGTTTGTAGCACCTCCTACCTCAGCAGTGGAAAATTTAGTATCTCCTACCATTCTTTTCTTCTTTTATGTGTTTGTAATTTAGCACAATCTTACTACAAACATCCCACCCTCCTAGATACTCAGTTAGGTGACTCCTGACTTGAATTGTTATTTTGCAGTTATGCTGCCACAGAAAAATGTCATTAGTAGAAAACTATATGATAAAAGATAAAACTCAACGACCTACCAATTCCATTCTTTTGTGTGCTCAGGCTGTTCTCCCCTTTCATACAATTACTGATGTAATCCCATGAGTGTATATGACATATTGAAGATAGAGAAGATGAAGATCTGCCCACAAACTAGCAAAGGAGAAACTCATCATGGCTTAACTAAAAATAACAGGGAGCTGAATTGTGACCTGTATGATTGCAACTGGTGAACAAAATCCCACTGGTGCTAATGAGATGTATGGTTGGACATTTCAGCCTTTCAATAGCTGCTCCCTGTGGTGCTACAGGATGGGGAGATGCTGAGGCAGATACAGTGCTGTGAGTGCAGATTTTGTAGATACACTGCTATCTCTGAGCCCATGACAGACTGCTAGTACAGACTGGAAGAGATCCAGGTTTTTCTGATTCCTTGCCTTTAACCTAAGGATTAAAATGTCTTTTTAAATAATAGCAGCAAATCATTGTGGGTGGCTGTGAAAGGAGACAGATGACAGTAAATGCTGGGTAGGCAATTTTGCTCCTGGGAGAACGCTGTTCTCTGGAAGAGTTTATCAGAAAACCTATTTTTATATGATTTTTGTCAGCTATGTGGTTTTTTGTTTGTGCTAAGTTATCAGACAATCATCCCACATATTTAGATTTTCAGTTATGGTTCTTCTTTGCTCTTATTTTTGATGTTTTTAATATAATACAGGTCCAGTAACACTACTGGAATCAATTACATTTTGCTAGAGAACTGGTAGCACTAACATTTGCAAAAGATTCCTCATAACACAGACTTTTTTTGTGCTTATTCTTGCTTCCTCCCTCTGCCCTAACAAACAGTAATTTCTCCATGAAACAGTAATTTCTCCATGCATTGCTGCAGTGTGGTGCAGATCAGGCAGAGAGCTATAGCTTGGTGGACTGATGGCCCTTCGGGGAGAAGAGGTAGCCACATCACCTCAATCTGAGGCCAAGAGAAAGAATGCCTGTGTTGTATTGATGATATTTCCTTGTGAAGGCACCTGAGATGTCTGGAGAGGGACAGATGTACTTGAGGACTCTGTCTTCCTCTACCAGCTGCTGTTCCATGATTCCGCAGGGAACCTAGCTTAGCTGTCTCAATCACCATGTTGGGTCAATTTGCATTGCCTGCATTAACTAGGCTAAATTGGGAAGGTAGAGTGAAGCCCGTAATCTTTTGATGCTTCTATTTCCAACTATGCAATATCAGGACTTAAAAATTAACTGCTCAGTAAAGCATAAGCCTTACAGATCTTTGAATGAGCCGCATAAGTATGAAAACTTGAAAGTTTGAGTTCAGCAGTTCTCCTTTACAAGTTCTAGAAATTCCAATGACATTTAAAAGTATAATAGTTGAAGGGGGTAGGGAAGAAGAAGGGGTCATCCAAAGTTTCTGAACTGAAATATTTAGCTTATGTTTCGGGTAAATAGTTGTGTCAGTGTTTGCACTCTGTCAATGTATTGAATTCTGTCTGATTCATGAAGAGAAAGTCCATTAATTAGAAATAACTTGCACTGTATGACAGCATACAGAGTATTACAAGCATGATCAGACTGCCACTTTATAAATCACAGACAAAGCAGTACAGGCATATGGGTGAAGTATTTGCAAAGTATATGTTGAGCATAAATCTGTGGGATTTTTATAGATGGTCATTTCAGTTTGTACTGAAGCAAAAGTTGTAGTTAAGGTTAGACTTCAATAGCTTTGTGTGATACACTAGGGCTCTCTGGTGCCTTGGTTGCATTTTTTGGTGTATGGTGGCACTTGCTAAAAGATGATGTGGCAATGGAGTTAGGGGCTGTTTGTGCTGACTGTGCAAGCTGGTCTAAGTACAAGGAACAAACAAAATGCCTGTGCTACATGGCACCCAGGCCATTCCAGCTACATGCTAATGGAATATCTGGTACATGAGCTTGTTACTCTGCAAGACTTTCTGCCATGCTCCCAGACATATCCATGAGGGATGTATGGTAAAACTGTCTGGAGCCACGTTTGAGGCACACAGGAGTTGCATGTTCCTCACTTACACGGTTCTACACCTCAGCTCTTCCAGTTCTGGGACTCTCCAAGTAGACTGTTGTTTGGGTTTAGTAACAGCTTCTGTGCCCAATTTTGTGCTGTCTATAACAGTAAGAGAAAAATATCCTTAATTCAAGCCCTTTGAATAGGGAAAAGGCTCTCTTTGGCTTTCATGTAATTTCTTAACATGTAGGATCAAAAAATGAGTCTGTAGAAAACAGTATACCTCCTACTGCATCTCCAGACATAATTGCTGGTCTTTGATTACCTTGGTTTTTGATGCTAGTGGAAATTATTGGTGGCATTTTGGCTTTGAAAAGCTGTGGAGAGTGTAGGTTGTTATGAAGATATAAAGGGAAGTCTAATGAGTAACAGTAATGTCATTATGAGTCTTAATAGCAATTTGTCTAGACTTTTAATGACAGTCATAAAATTCTGATTTGGTAAAATAAAAGCAAAAATTATAATTCTGCAATTCAGCCAAATGGTACAACAGAACAATGAAGAGTGAAGTGTTTTATTGCTGCACTGCATAAAGGCTGTCACCTCTTCCAACTACACCATCACAATGTATATTTGAAATGCAGATTGTTTTCCCTGTGTGCCATTTTAATAAAGAAGATGGGTGGGACATGACCAAAATCCTGCTGTGGGTCTCATGCTGTCATATAGAGGTCTGACTATTTTGTTTTCTCCTTGAAAGGGCTGTGGATGCTGTGGCTCCAGGTGTCAGTAACTTACTCTGGCCACTATGCAAAAAATGGGAAATGGGATAATTCCATATCTCAGTGAATACCTCAAACAAAAATGAGACCTGAAGATTTTATCACAAAATGTCTCGGTTCTTGAGTTCTGGGCTTGTCCATGATAAAAGTGGGACATTTGGTCACTGTTAAAAAACTTGAGAAATTGCATACTTCATGGACCGAATAATTGTAGAAGTATTTAGCTTAATTCATATACGTCTCTAACATCACTCAGAAGTAGCTCTACCTGGGTCACAGAAACCTAGATGTTTTGTAGTTTCATCTAGAAAAACTTAGGAAGCTTAGAATCCAACTTCTTTTCTTGAAGTTCAAGAGACAAATAAGGAAGTCAGTGTTCTAGATTATTTTTCTTTGTTCCTCAGTAGCTTCTTCTTGTAGAATCTTCTTAATTGAGTTCCAAAATAAAATCCTATCTGGCTTGTCATATTCTTTTCTTTACAGAGCTATAAATGTAAGAAAAAGTCTAAAGCAGTCTAAAGACTGCTGGTTTCTGCCTGTGGTGCTCCTGAGTAAGATGGCAAAAGCTTGTTGCATGGATAATCATAGTTTAATTGGTCTGATTTTGTGTTTGTTTAACAACTTGATAAAGAGCAGTAAAATGAGTCATCAAAAAGCATTTACTATGCAAGATGAGTCCAACACCTGAAGGACAAACTTCTGCCAAAATCACGAAGTCAGTCCACCAGTGCTCTTGTTCCTTTTGGAATCAGGGTAGGTATAAAACACAATCACTTATATAAAACAAAATTACCCATATATAACAAAGAAGAGACTCAGATTTGATACACTTTCCTTGCTGAGAAAATCAGTTTCACAGTATAGATCCATTGCTATTTCTGTAGCTATAAAATCTCTGTATCCTACAGAGAACTGTTATTCTCCTTACCTGGCCCTCTACAGTCTGTGTTTCAAAGCTGAAATCCAGGGCATTCATTATTGACAGTTCAATTGGTGTATTCTTTTCAGTTCACCTCATACACTGCTCTCAAATTCATCTGAAAATGTGAAATAGCCTGTTGAATTTTCCCCTTGATGATACCACAATAGATGTGAAAGAAGAGCCTTCAGCATAAGGCTTCCTAAGTGTTAACAGATCATGAAAATTGGCAACAACTGTTGTGCCGAGTATCATAACCTGCAAGAGGAGGGCCAGCAATTCCACAGTGATGAGAAGAGTGCTTGGTGTTTGTGCTGTGGTCACATTTGCCTTTCAAGTCATTCGGGCCTCCATGCCACACTTTTCAGGAGAAGAAAGCTAATGCAGCTGCCTTTGTTAATCAGTCAGTATGACCTAGGCCCTCGGGGAGGCAGGCAAAGGCAGATACGTACTGAGACACACAATCCTTGCTGATTAACAGTGAAAGCTGGTAAAGTTACTCTCTAAGCCTGTCTGGCCCATCAGCTGCAGAAATGTAATTTAGATGATTATCTACATGCCCATTAAACCTTGTGACCCATCACTAGTCTGTTTGAAGTTTGCCTGCTTAAACTCGCTAATAGGAAGAATAGAAGGATTAACTGAGAGGTCATGAAATAAGAGAGCAGCAAAGAAGATGACAAAAGAGCAGAGAAAAACTTCCTACTGCATGTATTTGGTAAGGAGAAAGAACTACAGTACCATGATCATCTCAGCAGATACTGTTACTTTATGGAGCAAGCAAGCCATCTGGAATTCAGGCCATTTAATCCTTTGTGTGTGTGCTTTCAATCAATTTTGTTTAGCTGCATGAATAAAATTAACTACCTGTGTGATGAATGTTGTCACATTAGGTGTTTACTAAACATAATGCAACATAAAAGAGCGTGGAATCCTGGTGGACAGTGAGAGTTTCTGATTTTGTTCAGGGCTAGAGTAGATATAAACAAAGGAAAAATTTTAATCAATCACATCAGAGTAGCTGCAGTCATGTCAGTCAAGTCCAGTCTTGTTTCCTTTAGGATAAGAAGCTCCAGCACCATTACAAGTGCTTGTTAATTTAAGGGTTATCAATTAAAATCATAACCAATGGTCTATTTTTTATTTGGTCAAATTGAAATAAATATAAAAATTTATAATAATCTGTCAAAATTATTTGCAGAATGTTGCAATGAAATTGGTGACCGGTTAAAACTAAATTCATAGAGAAAAGATGGGATGCCTTGCAGAAAACAGAGTGGAATACATGAGTAAGTAAGGGTACCTAGGGTAAGGGTAACCTAGGGACTGACTAGCTGCTAGAAGAAAATGAACTTGAACTTTAAATGGAGTCTTGAAGGTCATTTACCTACTTTTACATATACTACCACTCTTGAAATGAGTCCTTTGCCCTTTTGCTAAAGACAGCCTATTTGCTGAGAAACATTAGATGGGAGCATATTTTGCTGTATTTCAAAGAAGAAAAAACCATTCCTCTCATGCTATGTTTGGATCCCTAGGTTTTGCAGTATTAGATCTCTTTACAAAGAATTATTGTGGTCTATTTTGCAATACTTTTGGTATATTTATTTATTTAAATATTTTTTCATATAGTTATGATTAAACATAGTTCTGTTTCTCATTTAGTTGTATTGAATCAAGCATATTTTCCAGTTGTCTCAGACTGTTCATTTACATGTACAGCTCTGTACAAAACACAGCAATATGCTACTGGCAGTATTCAGTGCTGTAGCAATTCATTTTAGAACCTGAGACTTTCCCCACAGTGTTTTTGGTATTTTTGTGACTGATAATGCAAACTCAGATACCTGATGCCCTGAAGTAATGCCTTGACTTTGTAATAAAATGCAAACATTTTAAAATTCTACTTTAGACATCACCCGAAGATGCCTTGCATGTTAATCTGGTTACAAGTTTTCCAAATTAGTGTCAACCACAGTTGGATCTTCAGTGGAAAATTGTTAGTCTTCATGCGTTTGCCACACTGGCAGTGGTTCTCATCTTGAAAAATATAAAGGTTTTAGGAGGGAAACAAGCTTCTGTTGCTGATCATAAATCTTCCATTGAGTGGCATATACTCAGCTGTTTGCAACCAGACTGCTTCAGAGGACAGAAGTTATTCATAAGTCTCATTCCATTGGTGTTGTCTGAAAAATAAAGTAGATGCCAATATCTGCTGGGAAGCCTTGCAGAAAACAGATCAAAGGCCTCTGGAGTTTATTTAAGAAGGAGCAGTTGTGAAAGGCTTAATGTCTGAGTATGGCATGAAAAGTGAAACAGCCATGACAATGAGCCACCATATGCAGAAGTCCTCTGGACTTCAGTAAAGAATTTGATTAATATGTGGTACAGGTGGACTGTTGTCTCAGCCTGTCATTCTTTTATTCCTTTGTCTCTAAGGAAGGCATTGCCTCCTCTGTTTAACCCCATTAAAATTTTCTTCTGAAAATCATTGCAGAATAAAACCACCTTCACTTATGCAGTGTTATCCCTGCAAAAGAGATGCTGTCTCCTCTAGGGGATTTGGTTTAAAGCTCTGTGATTATGTGTAATTCACCTAACCTGTGGCCAGTGTTCTGGCCAGCATTTTTACTTAAATGACATGAAGCTGTGTCAGACAAGATTTGGGCTAGATACTAGGAAAAGTTCCCCATCCAGAGGATGTCTGGGCACTGGAACAGGCTCTCCAAGGAACTGATCACAGCACCAGCCTGACAGAACTTGACATGTGTTTGGACAATGCTCTCAGACGCAGGGTGTGACTCTTGTGGCTGCCCTGGGCAGGGCCAGTAGCTGAACTCAATGATCCTTATGTGTCTCTTCCAGCTCTGGATTTGCTATGATTCTATGACTTGACAGTTTCTGAATAAAACCTATATCTCTGTTTTAGGTGTGAGAAACTGTCTATTTTTCCACTAGAATTGTTTATTTTATTTATGTTTACTCCTCATATGTCTTTGTGGTGGGGTGACCCAGGCTTCACCAAGGCTGACCAAGGCCACTCTATCACTCCCCTTCTAAATTTGGCAGGTGAGAAAAAATATGATTAAAGGATTGTGGGTCAAGATAAGGTCAGGGAGAGGTCACTCAGCGATAACCGTCATTGGCAAAACAGACTTGACTTAGGGAAATTAGTTGAATTTATTACCAATCAAAATCAGAGTAGGATAATGAAAAATAAAACAAACCTTAAAAACACATTTCTTCCCACCCTTCCCTCCTTCACTGGGTTTAACTTTGTTCTTGATTCTCTACCTCTTCCCCACCAGTGGTGCAGGGAGATGGGGAATGGGGGTTATGGCCAGTTCACCACATGTTGTTTCTGCTGCTGCTTCCTCTTCAGGGAGAGGAATCCTTACTGCTGCTCCAGCATGACATCTCTCCCACAGGAGACAGTCCTCCTCAAACTTCTCCAGTGTGCATCCTTCCCCAGACTGCAGTTTGTCATGAACTGCCCTGGCATGTGTCCCTTTCCACAGGGTGAAGTCCTTCCAGAACAGACTGCTCCTGTGTGGGTCCCCTATACAATCACAAGTCCTGCCAACAAATCTACCCCAACATAGACTCCCCTCCACAGTGTGGAGGGATAGAATGTAAGAGAATAATGCAGAAGGCAATCTCACCCCTGAGGAGTTGCAGCTGCACTAATCACCAAAGATTAGGAATAGGCTTGCCCTTAATAAGCCACAGCTGTGTCCAATGAGAAGATGAGTGCTACAAAAGGTTGAGTAGCTGGATGAGATGAGAGTTGGAGTTTGCTGGTTGTACTGAGGAAAAGAAGGAGTCAGCACTGTGAGGAGCTGGCCATAAGAAATCACCAAGATATGGGAACTTTTGCAACGTGATGACAATACCACAGCTTCTCAGGTCCCTGCCAGGAGCCTGCTCCAGTGCAGGCTTCCCACAGGGTCACAGTCTCCTCTCAGGCATTCTCCTGCTCCAGCGTGGGGTTCCTCCATGGCTGTGGATGGATCTCTGCTCCACTGTGGACTTCCACAGTCTGCAGGGGCGCAGCCTGTCACACCATGGTCTGCACCAGGTTTTGCATGGGAATCTCTGATCTAGCACCTGGTGCAGCTCCTCTCTCTACTTCTCCACTGACTTTAGTGTCTGCATATTTGTTCCTCTCACGTATTCTCAGTCCTCTCTTCTCAGTGGCAATTACTTCTGCACAGTAAATATTTTATATTCTTTACATTGTTATCCCAGAGGCACTACCACCATTTCTGATTGGTTCAGTCTCAACCAGCAGTTGGTCCATCTTGGATCTGGCTGGCATTGGCTCTGTTGGACAGGGAGGAACCTTCTGGCAGCTTCTGACAGAAGTCACCCCTATAGCTGCCCTCTGTACTAAAAGCTTGCCATGCAAACCCACTGCAGTCCTGTAGGGTGCCTTGATTTATAAAATACCTTGGGACAGCTGCAACATCTTCAGTTCTTACCACTAATAGATTGCAATAAAAATAGTGCCTGTGCTTTCCTGTGGAATCATTGCTCCTGTGTTTTAGGGACTTTCCATTATTTTCTTCTTCCTTCAGACATTCCCTATGTGACTGTTTTCTTCAGGGATGGCGAACAATAGCAGAAAAAACCCCAAAAAACCAAAATCTTAGAAGAACCCAAAAAGGCTTAAAAATTTAAATAAATGGCTGTCCTGATATCTCAAGGTCATCCCTACCCCTTAGTCAGCTTTCTCTTTGTTGGCCTCAGTGGAGTACAGAGGCACAAGCTTTTTCCTGGCCATACCAGGCTCTGCTGGGAGAAGGGCTGAGGAATGTTTCCAGTCACTCTGATCTCTTAGTTTGAGTTCCTTTATCACCTTAGAGAAGGATCAAGGAACCTACTATGAGCTGCCATGTGAAAAACGATACGAAGAGAAAGGGTGCAGGTATCAATTGCCTCAATATTCACTTCTTATCACATCAGAAGCTTGGTATCATGTCTTCCTTCAAGCTGCTGATCCCAAAGAGACTAGGATTGTGCACACCTGCCAGTTCTGTGTAAGTGCTCAGTATGTTCAAAATAATTTTTTGTCCTTAATGCATCCAAGCAACCCTAGATATCTGTGTTTTGGTATCTGTACCAAACCCTGAATGTTGCTGGCTGGTCACGTGATAGGGTAAAGTAATTTTCATGACCTCTTGTTGCTATATACATTTTTTTTCTATGAAGTATGTTGTCACACCTCAAAAACCTTACTGATACTCCTGATAACTGTCCCCATTGTGCTATACCTTTCCTGATCCAACAGCCTAGTGTTTTTCATACTATTGAGCTACAGATATAAATTAAAAAATATATTGGAAAAAAACCTTCTTGAGGGATTGTCTTCTTTTAATCAAAACTAAAACATTCCTAAGCAAACTTATTGTGCAATATGCCAAAGTATCTTTTTCAAGAGATGAAATACTTGACAGAAAAGTTGCACAATTTTAATTTAGTGATATTTTTGGGGGACTTTTTTAAAGCAGATGTTTAACACTTCAGAATTTTATTGTGAGAGAGTGTGGATGTACAGGAAATTGGTTATGATAGTAACAAAAATCTCTAAGAGTTGCCAAGTAAATTCTAGACAAAAGGGAACACTAATAGAATGCAGGAACTAAACAACAATACAGTAACAGCAAAAACACAGAAAATACTTCAGGAACCTCTAATCCCCATGGTTTGATGAGATTTCAGAGGGAAAACATGAAGATCTAGTGCATTTTTCTGCAAAGTGGTGTGCATGCTTAACTTCCCGCACTGGACATTTCCACTGAAATTAGTGGGATAACTTGTTCTGAATAATACCATATGTCTCCATCTTTTCAGGCCCAAAGTCTTAAGCTATATTTGTTAGGTGGGATGAGTATACTTATATCCATATTCACATTTGTTCAGGACAGTAATTATTTATTTATTCCTAAAACAGAAAAACATTTGTAGTATCTATCAATGCTCCTGACTTTTGTCTTCTTTTTGCTCTTTTGCATGATGACATACTTTGATATCTATGAAAAATGACCATTTTTTAGATTAAAAAAAAATTATCTGTTTCATTTTTTTATGTGAATTATCACATTATTAATTCAGAGAAGCATATTAATTGATTACACAGAGTTGATAAGTATCAGGGATTTTCTTATACATATGGGGCCTGGATACTGTCTTCTGACCTAGTTTTGCAGTGGGATTTCCTGAAGTCTTTACAAATTGGTGGAACATAACCTGCTAGAATGATCAGAACAAACAAAGAAAGAATATAGCCTCTTATTCCTTATTTTTTCATTCTTTCTTCCTGTTTATGTGTCCATCAGTAACATTCACTTGTTTTGTTTGTGGAAAAGTATCTGTTAGGTCCACCATCAATGTCCCTTTCAAAATGAATAACTATGAAAATGAAAAATGCTAGTCTTCCTCACCAGGTAATGTAATGGAGTTTGATCAAATTTTGGGTGGAAAACAGGTCAAAGATGTGCAATTTTGGAAATCCTCAAGTGGCTTTATCATTCCATTGGGCCAGAGGCTTGGCAAGTAGGGGAAGTAGTCAAAGGAGAGGGAGAAAATTTAATTGTATATTTTGTGTTGGACTGACTGATCTTTTATCTTGTGAGCATCATACTTGGGTAACTTTTCAGACCTCAAGTTGTCATATTTTCCACTCATTATGAACAGAGTAACAAAATACTCAACTGGCTATAAGCTCCTTTATATTACCTTGTATATTACCTAGTTCCTTTATATTACCTTGAATGTACCTTTAAAATTTCTCCATAGAAACATTTTATCAGCAGTATTAAATGAAATGCTTTCAAGTATTCTGTAGCTGGTTTACTCAAGACAAAAAACATATATATAAAGAATGCTTTACCTGATCAAGAGATAATTGAAGCATTTTTTATTTTTAATCATAAAATGCACTGAAGTATTACACATTATGTGTTTTGCCAAATTTGATTTTACGTTCTTCTTTTCTGAAATTCACTGTTAAACACGGAGCTTTAATTTATCAGAAATCTGTAAGATACTAATGATTACTGTCAATTCAACCACTCCTCTGTTTCTTTATGCTTGCAGTTAAATACTTGAAGTTTTCCCTTTGCCAAAGCTTTGTAGTCTTTTCACTGAGTAAGTTGACAAGTCTAATTTAGGAGTAAACAGAACACCTGGAATCTTCTAGCTGATTGTGCAATGGGAGTAGAGGCTAAGCTGAGGTCTGCATGAAGATCTGGACATCCCTCAACAGAGTATGAGAAAAAAATGCAACAAGAATTCTGTATTTGAACTTGATTGTAGGAAAAAATAAAAAATGTGTAGATGCATCGTGCAGGACTGTGTGTTACTCTTCACATTAAAATCTTAGGATATGACTTTTCCATTCTTAAAACAGTGTGGAACAATTCAGAGGAGTTGTTTTGATTTGTTGGGGTTTTTTTTTTAGCTAAAATTCAAATTGTGGCTGAAAACTTGAAACCTAAATGAAAGGTATAGTCAGGAGCAGAGTCCCTTCCTGTGGCTGTACAAGGCAAGGCTCTGCAGTATGCATACTGTATACCACTAAACAAATGGCAGGAACACACGACTAACGAATGTATTTGTGCTTTAGTAACCCTGAGATCAAAATAATATGGACGGGTTACAGTGACCAAAGGAAAGTACTCCAGTTATCTCTACAAGCAGTAAATCCACTGAACAGAACTGCCATGTAAGAAGAGCATCTATAGCAGCAGCTTTCAGTCCCTGACATGCACAGTTACACTGGTACTTCATTTCTGGTATTCAAGGTTTCTTGTCTGACAACCTCTACCACTGCTGCTCCCTATTCAGTTGTGTATTCAGTCTTCCACTGTAATATTTTGATTGCTAAAGAGGGTTGGAGAAACTAAGGCTAGTGTTTAGAGCAAGAGTAGCAAAATAAAATTAATACCAGTACAAGGTTATGGTACTTTGTTCCTCCTGTATGAAATGTTATAGGTCTTAAACTTTCCTCTTTCTTTCTCTCTCTCCTTTTTCTTTCAACTTTCTCAGTTTTCTTGTTTCCTTTGAGAATTCTGCTGAGCATGTATATAGATTGAGGAGAATGAGGTTAAAATTTGCTCTGCATGAGCCAATGCTCCCGGTCACCCACCTTCCCTTTGGGATGAGGTACAGCATTTGTCAGCTCGGTCACTGTGAATGTTCACACACGGGTTCCACTCTCACAAACCTTCCAGTTCCCCAGCTGCAAGAGGAAAGTAGATGTCAGGAAAATTTTTAAGCTTGAAAATAGATTGGATATTTATTTGCAAACAGGACTTTGAGATCCGGGATGTAAGGACATGGTCTGTGAATTCCTGGCTAAGCAGATACATTAACTGTCCAGTTTTCTCGATAGTGTAGAAAATACTCAGAGCGAGCCACTCTATTTCCTTTTACCTGAGCCCATGGAAGGCTTCTCCAGAATTTGTTTGGCAGGGGGCTAAGACTTGGGCCCTCTATCTCCTGATAAAGTGCGCTGTAAGCTTTTATACATCAGCAATTCCCAGTATTACTAACACTTCGATACAGATAGAGAGCAGTTATTGTGATAAGCACTGCTAGCTGGCAAAAAACCTTCCAGAAGAAAAGACATCCCTATTAAAGGCATAATATAAACAGCAAAACCAGCATTGTAGATCACATGGGAGAAACTTGCATGTCTCACTATTAGCAGTTCTTAACTTGCAGTAGTAAGGATAAATTGGCACTTTTGTTTTTTTCAAGGACTTTTTGCTGAAGGGTGAGAAGGTGCCTGGCTCACAGAATCCCAACCATCTTTAGTTCTGCTTTGAAAAACACACTTTTGCACATACTGATTTCAATTGTGCTCACAGCTTTGGCCACACATTTCAAGATTTGTACACATGACTAGGATGCATTTTCAAAACTAATAATAAATATTCAGAGGTCTTTTAAAAAATGTGTGATTACTAACACATATTCAAAACTACCTGAAAGCAAATTCAGACTGTGAGAAACAGGGTCTTGAAATGTCCAGCAGAGAATTCAACATTAACTGCATTAAATTCTTCTGTGTAAAAGAAGGGAGAGATTATTTTCTTTATTTTACTTATATTCATGCGTTTCTTTTCAGATATATTGCATACTTTATGCTGACATTATGCAGCAATTTACTGTAATACATAATAAACTTAGATTTTTTTAATTAAGCTGTTTTATACTTTTTGCATTTTATTGTTGCAAATGAGGACTGAGCCTGCTTTCAGCTGTTGCTGTTTCAGCATGGCGTAACCCCACCAAAGTAACTGAAGCTTTGTAATTGAGTACAGACTGGAGGTTTGTACATTTTGCAAAGCAGCTGGAAACTTTGGTGGATCAGAGCCAAATCCATAACTCATTGTTATTGCTTTCATTATGTGATGATTTTATGACATATAATATTCCACTTTCTTAACAGCACTCTTTTAAATGCAAATGTCTGGGAACTGATACATTTCTGTCCCTAACCTTTGTTCATTGCTAGCCTGGGTCAGGGTGTTTTATTGGAGACTGGGTAAGATGTAGTTGTTTTAATCTAGTGCTTGATTATGACAAACTTTTAGCACCTTACCTAAACTGTTTAGGCATCTGAGTCAGCTTCCAGGACAGGACAGAATGCATTATGAGGGCATCATAATGCATCTGATCTTAAATCAGAAAATAACATGAAGGACTGAACCATTCATTCACTGTCTGAAAAACTGCATAGTCTCCTTAATATCATTTTCCTGGGAACATCAGAGTTCCCATTGGAAATGAGCACATCAGAAAATGGAATGAAACAAGTTGAATTACTTTTTTTGTACCTCTGGCTGTCTTTAGGAGTATAAAGAAACTTAACAGATATATGCTGCTTTGAGTGTTTGCAGTGTTAACACTAGGTCTGAGACAGGATCGCTTATTTTCATTTGACAGATGAATTTTTGTACTTAGGGTTTCAGAAATCACCAAATTTCACATTTGAATTATTGCATATAACTAAACATTCTATTTTAAAGAATGGGCTAAAGCATAAATAGTGGTTCAATAGAAGGCATGAAATACTTTTGTTATCATCTTGGCAAGTTTTACAATAAAAATGTGAATAATTCCTTTGGGTGTCAGTTGGTGTATGTGTTAATTAGGTTCAGAAATACTGATTCATTGTCTGTTCAGGGTTTCAGTTTTTTTACTCCTACTTTGATTATCAGATGTCCAAAGAGGCTTCTTTTGAAGGCTGGTTCAGCATACTGGAATTGAAGCAATTAGGTGAGTTTTTCTTAAAATGAACTTTCAACCAAGAATATCCTTCTGCTTCCTCCAGTCTTACCCCAAAATAAAAAAGAATGTAGCTCCTAGTTTCTTTTTCTTCTGCCCCCAACTCATTTGTGTCCTATCTTCCTCATTCTTAGTGACCTTCTTCTGTTGTTCTCAATCTGCTCTAGGTTCTTCTGTCTATGTAAAAAAATAGGTAGATTAGTCCTCAGAAAGCTCTTCTCTGATGGGAGAGAGTAATTTTTTTCCTGGCCAATAGTTTCACTGGTGATGTGTCATTAGGGAGGAGAGATTCAGATGGATGCATGATGAGTACTTCTATGTCCTCCTTCTGACTGGCTTTGTCCTTCATAAGAAGTGTGACAGCACCTTAAATAATTGTCCTGCTGATGGTCTTAATGGTTCCTTCTGAATCATATTCCAGTGATCATCCTCGATCAAAATATTTGACTAGTCAGTTTTCAGAGAAGCTTTCCGTTACTGGTTTATGGAATTCTCCACTGTTCCAAGTCAGTGTAGTTGTCCTAAGGCAACTGCGTCTGCAATTTGATATCTTATATATTTTGATGATGGATTGATGTACAAAAAGATGGTTCTCTGTCACCTTAAATACCATGCAAACCTAATTTTCCAGTAAAGAAAAAAATCCACTCATTTGGGATTTTATCCAAGACAAAATATTTGCACCTAGAAGGTTGTGTTTTGGTCCCCACTACACAAAAAGGACAAGGACAGGCTGGAGAGGGTCCAGCACAAAGATGATGAAAGGACTGGGAAGCCTGCCAGATGAGGAAAGGCTGAGACTGCTGGCTTTGTTCAGTCTTGAGAAGAGAAGACTTAAGGAAGACTTTAGCACCATGTTCCAGTATTTAAAGGGTGGCTACAAAGAAGATAGAAACTCCCTTTTTACAAGGAGTTACATAGAAAAGGTGATGGGTAATGATATAAATTACTCTTGGAGAGATTCCATTTGGACACAGAAGGAATATTTTTCACAATGAGGTCTGCTATTGAAACAAAGTGCAAAGAAAAGTGGTGGATTACCCAGTGTTGGACACCTAAGATTCAGTGGACAGGGTGCTTTCTGGACTTCTTTTGACAAAAAAGTTGGACCACATGATTCCTGAGGTCCCTTCCAACCTGGTATACTGTGTTTCTATGGTTCTATGGCAATTCAAATTGAGACTCCTAGAAGGAACATCAGAACAAAACTAGGTTGAGTTAATTCCAGAATAGGTTAAAGCTTTTGACTGGGTTAAAACTTTTGGCTAGAGGTATGTTAACAAACTGCTGGGGTGCAGCAGTTCTCTGCGATATTGCTTTCAATTACTGCTGGTCAGCTGTTTGGTACTGCTTCCTCAGCAAACATGCAATCACTTCTTGTAGAAATTCTCCTGCACTGTTTCGAAATAAAATTAGCCATGTTCACTGCAGTATGTGAAAGCTGAAATACTTCAGAGCCCTCAATAAATGGGTTACCACATTTCTGCCTGCTTTGAGCTTCCTAAAGTTTGTTTCAACCTAAATTATTCTGAGTCTGAAAGTGTGGAGTCCATGAAAATTAATTGAGTGTCAAGACTGTTGCGAATGCCTCAGCTCCATGGATTACTTCACAGTAACTCCATCCCATAGTATGTTTTTCCTGGAATTCCTGTACACAGGTGAGTTTTCTCACCTCCTTTGTATATGTGTCCCAAGAAGGAAAACAGGGAATGTTTCCACTGCATCTAGCAGAATTTCACCTATCTTTGAAGATCTGGGTTGACTGTAGCCCTTCCAATTTGCTAAATCCCACAAATAAGACTGTGTGCCTGCCAGCTGGCAATCAGACATACAAGCGAACAGAACTCATTAGCAGGGACTGGGTGTATTTGGAGATTGGACTTGCTGTGTACATATCCCACACATAGCTGCAGCTAGATTCCAACCTCTGGACCTTTGGCAATGTAAGGCAGGAGCATTGTCTGCCAAGTCAGAATGCAACTCCCCACTCAGCAAATTAGAAGCTGTGCCAAAATTGCCTTACTGTGAAGCTAAGTATGATACAAGTTGTGTCCTACTACTCTCATACAAGTTAGTCCACCTGAGAAAGGGGAACACATGCACTAATATTGTTTTTCTACGCAGTTGTATTTACAGTTTTGCAAACTGTTTATTTGCATCACATTTGAATAAAAAAACCCTAATCTTGTTTTTGTTGTTTCTGACAGTTTGAAGGATAGAGCTGACTAAGGTCCAAAGGATGCAATGTACTCCTTCATATCATATTTAATCAACCATTCCGCTCAGAAGAATTTTTCTCTTGATCATATTCACATAAAAGTAACTGGGGTTAGGAATCAGTATCTTAGATAAGTTCATATTTTTAATAGTTTTAATTGAAACGAGCATAAATAACCTGGAGTTTTCTGTTAGCAGGACTTTTGGTTTAGAATTCTGGACTCGCTTTTTTCTGAATCCTTCTTGTGCTTGAAGGAAGACTGGTTCATGCCTGTTGAGTGGTATCTTCTTTTTTGTCAGAGTTAAATGCATGAGACAGTATTTCTTGTTTGGACTCAGATGTTAATTAGCTTTTATCTAAATTATATTCTCAGAAAATGTGAGTTCTACAGTATTTTATGCTAATAAACTAAAAATGGAGTTGTATCTCTCTCTCTACAAGGCTAATTAAACTATATGCTTCTAATTTCTGTTCTATCATTCAATTTTGGAAACTTTCTCTACGGCCTCAGGTCAAATGTAGTGTTTTCCTGGGAGTCATTGACTGTTAGCATAGAAAGTCTAAAATTCTCAGCAGCCATGGTTCCAACACATGTCAGAATCTCTTCTGTATTGCGCTGTTTTAAATTAACTTTATAGTTACAAGCCTCTAGAAAATTGCCATTTGCCCTGTGAATTAATTCCTTTCTATTAATGGTTAGTTAATTCATCTATGAAACAAAGGAAAGTCCTGTAAAGAAGAAATAATAGATGTGAAACAGATATTTGGCAAAGAACATTAGTGCTCATTCCTTTTGCCAATTGTTTTTTCCTAGCATTTCATGAGTGATAGATTATGTGGCTTCTCACAGACTTTTTAGCAATGTTGTGGAATGCCCTTTACTGGAAGACTTTCAGAGAGATTAGTAAAACTGCTGGTACACTTGATCTTGCCTTGGTATGGGAAGATGACCTAAATGACCCTGTGGGTTTCTTTACTGATGGGCTTTTATCCTGCTTTGTGTGTCCAGGATTCTCACAACTCAAATATTTTTTTTGTAAAAAGCTGTTCTATGCTACTACAGTTAGTTAGTCTAAACTGGAAATAAAGTAGAACTGCTAATGATTTTATCCATTTATTTTTCTCCTATCTAAGCTCAAGAACTTCTCTTTCCCTTCAATTTTAAAGAAGTGAAACAAGAGAGAACTATAATTTAGAGACATTTCATTGGCAGGAGTCTTGCTCACAAATGCTTTTCTCTGTAAATTAAAGGTCAAGAGGGTTTTAAACCATGATGTTCCTTGCCAACAATTGCAATTTAGGAAGCAATTATTTGTAGCTAATATGGTTTGGGACAGATGCCATCATTAGAACAATGAGACTTTTCCCTTATTTTTGACCCAGTAAACATTCTGTTATGAAGTTATGTAACCATACATATGGACATTAGGGAAATGAAGAGTTTGAGGAAGGAAATCTCTGAATTGAAGGTGAACTCATGATACAGATTTCAACTCAAGTTGAAGCTAGGACTGAGAATAAAGATTGAGAATAAATAATCATTTATGATTGCTGAAGACTTAAGAGGTTGTTGGAGGTCAACAGAACTATGGTGTTATGATTTGCATAAAAGTATAAGAGCAAAGCAATTACTTTAGCCCATTGTTCAAAACAAGCTATTATGTCTACCTAGTTTAAATTTACAAACTGTGATGTAGTAGAAAACAAAGACATTTTTGGACATGTTTTAGTGTTTTACTTGCTAGCAAAATAATCTCCAGCTATATATTGCTGCTCTAATTCTTTTCCAGAAATTCAGCCTAATGGCTAAAAATTCAATTTGTCAGGAAACTTTTTCTAAATATTGGCTTCATAAAACAAAATTGAAAAGATAGACAATTTTTTTGAAATGCCTTTTTTTATCTGAAGAAAGCACTTTGCACAGTTATGAGAAGTGATATATGGTCACAAGAGGTAAAGTTCTAATATTTCATTTTTGCCGCATATTCATAGGAATATATTCATATTCATAGGAAAATTTTATCTGCATTTCTGGTCAACTATGCACAATGAAGAAAAATTATTACTATTTTTCCTATTGTTTCCGCTGATAGTGGTGGTAATTCCAGCTGAAAGGAAGATGCATTTGCTGAACAAATGTGGCTAAACGTGTTTTAGCCACAGTTCCTGTTGTATCTCCTGTTGGAGTCCTGTACAATGGCCACTGTCCAAGGACACATAAAGACATAAAACATCTGTTCCAACATAAATATGGGAAACTACTTTAGGAGACATTTGTATCTATTAGCATCAGCTGTGTTACATTTGTTAAACTTATGCTAAATTCTAGTGTTCTGAACAAAGCCACAGTATATAAAACCCTGTTCTTTTGAAAGAGCAGAACAGAAATAGGACAGAAATGAAACAGTAAAAAAAACAGCTGTAAAAAGAAGACCTTTGATCACATGTAAATACTGAAATAACGCCTTTTTAAAAATTTTAGTATTGCTACATACAGATACCAGAAGAGCTGAACATGTCTTGTCAAAAAGTACAATGATTTATTAGCTTCAGGATCTGTCTGGTTTCTGATAAAATTTGAACTGTGGTTGCATACACATCATTAAGCAGGAGTATGTTAGGCTGCCTTTTTTCCTCTTATAACACTGTGTTAAAAATTTTACCTAAACACACTCCACTCTGTTGAGGCTTTAATCTAGTGAAGGAAGGCTCAAGGCTCACATATTTTCAATAAGTAAAAGGACAAACAGTCTCAATTACTGAGATTATGCTTAGTCTATCCAGCAAAATGCTGACTTTAATTACAAAAATTAACATGTACCATATTTTAAGACTAGATAAGACTTCAAAAATAGCCATAGGAATCTAAAAATGTCAAATTGGTCCCTTTGTGTGGGAACATTCTGCTGGATAATGCTATGGAAGGCAAAAATAGGTGTAGGCTTTATTGTGCAAGTTTGGTGTTTGGTCCAGGTAGGTGAAATCGTGCTGTCCTTAGCCAAGGGACACTTTCAGTGATCTCCTCCAGGCACAAACCCAGAAAAGCAGAGTCAATACATCATCCACACCTTCTTTATTAATTCTTTCCACCGGAGATTATGCTAGGAAATAAACTCTTTATTCCCTTTTGTTTAAGTTTGACAGAGTTTAAATGCCTGACTGGCCAAATTAAGAGGAGGCATTGTAGACCAGGCTCTGTCAGAAAGGTTAATCAATAAAAACAGAGGCCTCTGGTAGAAAAAAATATTGTTTCAGAAAAAGAAAATGGAGTATTGTAATTGCTCTGTTTGATTTCAATAATTTTGTGTTTCATGGCTGTTTTCACCAAAGAGCAGATGGAAAACTGAGTCATGGATCAAAGGTACACCACACTCTCTAGGAATTTAATTTTTCTGTTTAACAAGAAATTAAGCTAATAATCATAAACTTCAGACAGAAGCACAGAAAATTGTGTAAATCCACCAAAGAAGAAATGTGAATATGTTTTGTCTCCTCAAAATGCATTTTATTGTTCCCTCTGAAAGCAAGATATTGAAAATAGCTTAGCTTCAAAGCTCTGTTTTTCATTATTGTGGCTTATTGCCCACAATTAGCTGTTTCCAAAGCCCATTCAAAGCTCTTGTGTTCTTTGACTGCTTCTCCTACAGACTGTGAAAGAAATTGTGAAAGAAATTGCTGCCTATTGTGGACTGTTAAGTTTTATATTTGGTTTGCTACAGGAAAAAGTATTAACAGTATCTTCTGCTGCCTACTATTCTTTCAGTAGGAAAGATGGAGATATACATATGGGCTGCCACTGTGCTTTATGGCAGCCTTAAAAGTCATTTGTTTGCTAAGTTGCCAGAGAATTGACATGGTACCTGAAGAGCTACCATGTGCATTTCTGACAGCTGCTCCTGTAGCTAACAGTTTACATTGACCTTCTGTACCAAATATTTTGATTGGTTCCTGCTCTCTGCAAAATTGAAAATATGACTGTGGGATGGGAGTATTTTCTGTGACCCAAGTATTTTTTTGGTCTGTATATTGTGCATGGGATTCAACAGTGTGACTTAGCTCCTTTGGATGCCTATATACTGGGGTGAATTAGCTATTTAAGGCACAGTTTGGTTGATCTGTTCTGAATATCTATTTTATCTAAGTCTGAGTGGCATAGCTGTTAAGTTGTAGTGTCTGTGTTTCAGCTCCTAATATTTGATCAGATGAAACCTATCTTCTGTAATTTATATCCTGAGCAATCTGGATAAAATATGTTTGACTAAAACAAGTCATGCAAGTGAAGTTACATGAGCCTCATGCAGAGGAGGTAGGGAATGTGGTACAGACTCCTTTAGCAGGACGTTGGTGGCATTCCTTAGCACATGAAGTTCATGTAGTTGAAACCTGATGTTGTAACTCTTGGTACCACTTTGTGACTACTGAGTATGTGATGATGGATACTCAGGCTTGAAGACTTACAGGGTGCTGAACTGTATGCATGTACTTGAGCAGAGTGAAAGCATTTGATCCTAAGGGATTTGACCTCTCTTGGATCTGGCTCTTCACCCAATGAAAATTCCAAAAACTCTTGTAAAGGCAAAGTCATTATAGAGGTAACAAGATTTTTGCATAAAGCTTTGCTTTGGAAAAGGAAGTGAAAGAAGAGAAAACGGGGCAGGGGGTGGGAAAGAAGACTGGTGATGAAGGAAATTGAGCAGAGAAACCACTTTTCCAGTAATCATTTCATTTGAAAGTATAATTTCATAACCTTTTTTTACTTTTTCTTTATATGACTTGAGGTTTTAGCCTTCATCCAGGGACTTATAATCTGTTAGAAATTTAATGTATATTTAAATAAATGATAGAAAAATAAACCCACTAGTGATAAGAATGAAGGCTCTGCCTCTGTGAAATAAAAATTCAAAGTGTTCACTTCTCACCTTATAAAGTTATGAAGCTTTTCTCCAGACACATACTTTTGTGATTGTTCCCTACCTTTAGGTGTGAAAGTCATCATTAGTTGTCGAAAGCAGTTGAAATATGAAAATGATGACCTGTAAATATAATTTACTCTTATTATTTTGCAATAGAATAATATGAACAGCAAAGCAAATTAACATACAGTACAGAAGTTTAAAAATACAGGTTTTATTCTTTTGAGTTTTTAAGTTCCTGCCTGCCAAAAAAGCTCCTTCAAAAGTGTCTATTAATCCTAAATAACAACTTAGAAAGGAAACAAGTACCATCTGGAAAAGTCTCATTCGTCGGAAGAACAAAGAAATTTATGGTGTCTAAGTCTTGGTGTAGATTTCTGTCAAGATGGAAAGAGCACTTCTTACACTTTATTTTGGATATGGGTTTGATCCTCTCACTTGCTAAGCAAATGCTGAACTTTAAGAGGCTTGAAAACTTAATAAAGGACCTGGATGAAGTTCATTCCTCTTGACAGGAGCATTCTCTTTGCATCAGCTCTTCATGGGAGCATTTCTGTTAGGGGGATACTTACAGTAAGTTCTGTCTGTGGCAGATGGGCATTATCCTGGTCCGTCCAGAAGGCTATTAATTTTGGCACCATCCAAATCAACTTCTGAAGCTACTACTGTCCATTCTTTGACTCAAAATGGCTTCAGATGTTGTGACACAACTTACAGAACCTCATTAATCTGGAATCAAAGAACCAACTCACATGCCAAAATATGAATGACACAATGCTCTTGGGTCAATAGATTAACTCTGTTGTAAAATGTTATAGTGAAAAAATTAAGACAACTTGGGATTTCATAATCATCCTAAATATGTCCACATTTGCTTCGATTCCCTATGTCTCTAGTGTGTTTGAAGACCCCCTGAACAAAATGGAGGTGTTTATCCCTGCATACCTCTCTCGTGTCTAAGCTGGAGCATTAGTCCTTCAGAGTCCTCTCAGGCCACTCAGTAAAGTGAATGGAGAAAAGTAATCCTTCAGGGAGTGAGGTGGAGAACCTAACAGATGCCATCACAACATTACAGAAAGCAGCTCTTCTTTAAGTCAATAGCAACCCTATCGTCCTTCTCAAAGATCAGAGATAAAGATCACTTTTTAAACCAGAATTATAGTTTAGGTGAAAATGGTAAAAAAGAATTCACCGACCTTGTATTCTGCCTAAACATAATTTTTGCAAACTGTCTTGCAGGTTTAGAAAAGACCTGTGAGGTTCCTGCATACTATCTGTGAAAAGGGACTCTTACAATAAAGATACTACAGAAAGAAGGCACTGTGCCTGTAAAACCAGTTCCTGTAACCAGGAACTGAAGGAGTTCTTCCAATGAAGTGCTGAGTATTTTGTTCTTAACCCAGCAAAGTACTAGTATGAGTGCTCAATCTTAATCATGTGATCCTAAAACAGGAAAATGGGAAACTATGTCTTTTTCCCTAATGATGGAAGCAGAAGCTGATGTAAAGGAAAACATATTTTGAGCTTTGTATTGCTAAAAGTTTCTTTTCTTTATAAACCAGAACTGATAACCAGTTAATTGTGAGCTCCAAGTGCTGAATTACAGCTCCTTTTTCAGTTGAAGCAGCAGAATATCTGAGCAGGTTCTAAAATAGTAGCAACAACAAATAGAGGACTTGACAATCTTTCAGTCATTCAAATAAGACTTCATTGCAACAAGTACAATGCAGCTGATAAAATTAGGAGTTCTATTTTCACTTAATAGAAAAAAGATTTTTGTTGTTTTGTGTTTGGGTGTTTTTAAATATATGAAATCTAAAGTGGAGCAGAATTTCTAGGCCAGATGAACTCCTACTATAAAGTTTGTAATTTCTTATCCCATTGGAGATTTTTTTTACTTAAACCACTAACTGAACTCACATCAATCAGTACATAAAGGATTTGAATTTGCATGTCCTACATCTCAGCATTTCTCATGAGAATTATAGAATCATCAGATTGTAAAATTGGGAAGAGACCTCTAAGATTGTCACATTCAGCCATCAACCTAGCATCACCACTGTTCACTAATAAACTATGCCCTCCAGGGCCATATGCACACATTTCTTTGAACACTTCCAGGGATGGTGACACCATCACTTTCCTGGGCAGCCTGCTCCAATGTTTGACAACTCCTTCTGTGAAGAACTTTTTCCTATTGCCTGATTTAAATCTCCCCTAGTGCAAATTGAGGCCATTTCCATTAGGCTCTTAGACATTACAGAGATGTTCTAGTTGTGTTTTCTATTGGACTTAGTCTGGCACATCAATTCCCAGGATATTTACTAATCAGCCTTCCCTGAATAACCTAGAGAAATTCCCACTCCTAACTTGAAAATCAGCACCATCAGGTTTCCCATGAGTGTGTGAATGAAAAGCTGAACCATTGGAAAGCCCTCAGGGCGCTTTTGGCCTGCAGCAGCTGCCTTAGCAAGGATGGCTGAGGGAGATGGTCTGTTTTAACCCAGAATGCACAAGGTTTCCATGAGAGTTCGTAGCAGCTTTCCTGTGCAAGAGGAGGTTGACAAGAGACAGCCAGGCTCTTTATGGAAGAGGTTCACAGCATAATAAAAGTTGATGGTCGTGAATTGAAACATGCAACTCTGGCTGGGAGTAGGTAAGGGAACATTTCTTTGTGATTCAGGCTGCACAGTGGGGTTGGGCAGGCTCCGTTCTTGAAGGTCTTCAAGAGCAGAATAGCAAAGCAATCTGGTCTGATTCAATAGCTGAGTCTGCATGAAGCAGGAAGTTAGATTAGAGACCTCCTGAGGTCCTTTCCAAGTGACTCAGTGATTCTGTGAACTGTATGGAAGCAGACGCACACTTGAGGGGTGTAAAACAAACCCAATGTGCTCTTTCACTGTTGCAAATCGTTATGATATGAAAGATTCAAAACTATATGGGTTTGCTTATATTAATGATTAGAAGTACCTTTTTGTTTTGAAATTCTGTGATTTGACATGTGAAGCACATTATATAATTTATAAAATATGAAGAGTGTTACCACTGTAACATATAAAATACAGACGAACATACCATAGTATCACAGCATGTGCTGCAGTCAAGACTGCCATAATACACAAAGTATCACCATACAATCTCAGAAGGCTTTAAGCGTCCAACCATGCAGAGTAACACCAAACCACACTAGAAGGCTTCAGGTGTCAGCCCATACAGAATAACACTTTATCACTTCAGAAAACTGCAAGCATCTACTCATCATGTTCTTTAGCCCAGCCTTTTATACCTCTCATGTTCATGCATTGCACCTGTGTGCCCTCTGTTCCCTTTGGTCAGTGCACCTGGGCACTCTATGGCTCATGGCTTTCAGTGCTGCTCACCTGCTTTGCACAGCTGTGCCCATTGGGGATGAGGCTGGGCAGCAGCCCCACTCCCAATCACCACAAACTGTGTGGTACACCACAGCCTCAAAGTAACTAATTTCTTGCTTTATAAGCCAGATATACTTATGGAAATATTACAGTATTCCAGAGTGCTACACTCTGTAAACAGCTCTCTACTATTAGTTGACAGATGTGGAGAAAAAATATGTGGTTAGACAACCCCTTAAACATTGCACAGGTGGGTTTTTCAGGCAGCAAGTTATTCCAGATAAAATCATGATAAACTATGACCAGCTTGCTTCTACTTTGGCATTTTTCTGACAGTTTATCATGATTTCACATGGTATGTTTTTTACGTAACATTATATCTCTATGAGGAAAGCTTCAGATTAAGGACCCTGTCCTTCAGAAAAGGACAAACAGACCTAAAGAGCTGCTCTGTTGGAAAAAAACCCAGATATATGAGTTGTATCTAGTAGGGTGCAAACATGAATATTTGAGGAACTTAAACTTTGCTTTAGCTTCTGGCATTTGTGACATTCATTATAAAGCATAGTGTAACAATAGAAATTACTTCTGTAACTTGCTGTATTTGCTGTGGAGTGGTACTTGTTGGTCTTGTGGACCTTAGAAATAATTGTACTCAACAGCTGACACTGAGGTCAATCAGAAGACAGGGAAAAATATCTTGGGAAATGTCCAACTTCTTTTGAAAACTGGTTATGACCAACACACTGCCTGTGGACCACCAGCACTCATAAATAATTATAGCACAGCTTTTGTTTGGCTTTAACTCAGAACTAATTTCACTGCTTCAGTCAATTACTGGAGGGTGAGAAAAGCAGAATAGGACTGAGAGAGCATTTTTTGCTTTACATGAAATGCCTTACAGCACATTCGAGTCTCATTTAATTATAGAACCATTAAGGTAGGGAAAGATCTCCAAGATCATCAAATCCAACCTTCATTTACATGAGCCTTTTCTTTTGCATTCTGATAGAGTGAAGAGGTTTATTCTGTTTTACCAGGAGGAAGTAGGATCATCCCTAAGCCATTGGCAGTGTGAAGGCCACTTGGAGTCTCCGCATGTCTGGGATTTCATAGCTGCCTTGAGGTCATTTGTTGGACCTGTGCTGGACCTTTCCATTCCCCACTTTGCTACATTATGAAGTTCATCAGCCTAGAAGGACCTTATTTAATCCCTACAATCACTATGTGGTCTTCCATTAAAATCAGTCTCTGTATGGACATTTTGTAGTGCAAAATGGTAAACTAGACTTTATCTACTACATGTTTTCTTTGGAGTTCACTCTTTAGTATGAAAATAGTAATGCAGTGCTTTCAGACTAGCAGCCAATCTTGAGCTGGCTCCTCCTATGTGATTTTTTTGAACACTGTAGGGTAATAGGCTTATTATTGCAAAATAGAGGAATTTCAAAATATTTCCAAATATTTTTTATCACTTGAAAACATTTATTTAAGCAATTCTATTCAGCTACCATAACACAGCACATCACGGACAGTCATTTGTCCTAAGAAAACAATTTATTTTTTGTATAAAACCCATATCCTTCTCTTTCACCTTTGCCTTTTCTGACCTTCACTCAAGATTTCTTGTTGTCTTTCTCATGCTGGTAGTACGAAAAAATAATTGGAAAAAGACAAGAAGTTATCAAACATCAGTACTTTTTCAATAAGTATCCTCCTCTGATTTAGTCATGCAGAAATGCCATTTTTATGAGAGAAAAGGTTATTAACAGATTAGGGGGAGGATCAGCACAGCAAAATTGCTCCACATCTGTGTAATCCTATAAAAAAAGACTGTAAAGTTTATACAGGATCTACTGTTGTCAGATGATAAAAAGGCTGTAAAAAGGATGTGGAAGGAAGGAATGAAACTGAAGTAAAAGCAAGATGACAACATCCTAAATTAATACTTAATTTAACTTTTCTTAAATTAGTATAATGTATCTAATATAGATTACAGTTTATAGTATATAATGGAACCTAATGTATGCTATATACACTTTATACACTGTAATCTGATATTTGTTGAAATAGATCTTTTCATTATCTCAGTCCTTTTGTAGGTAGTAAATCCTCAAAGTCTGATTTAAACTGGAAGTATTTTAGTTTTCTGCAACAGCCTAGTCTGCTGCAGGGCCAGTGTCTCAGTGTCCACAGTAAATTCTTGTAGCTCCTTGCCACATGGAAGAGAGCTGGCACTGGAGAGCATTTGATCTGTGTGATTGGTTCAAAAATTTTAGGACCTTTTGTCGAGCCTCTTTACTACTGGGAAGACACTCTGCACAAAATTGTTGTTCAAGATAGTCATTATGTTACTGAGGAAAAGTAGGAAGTTGAAAAATAGATGGTTAAAAACTAAGAGTATAGGCAGGTTCAGGACAATGCATCAGCTAGACTGTTCTTCTAAGGCAAAAATATTGAAACTATAATATTCAATCCATTATTTTAGAGCTGCTCAGGGAGCATTTCTTGTCATTAAATAATCCTTTCAATCAGAAAAAAAAAAAGTGAGTCATAATGTGTAAGGTTTTGCTACAGGATGTGAATGTATCCATGCCAACTCTGCTGAAGGAAAAACTTGTTCCACATCTCCAGAAAGCTGAATTTACAGTATTAATTTATTAGTAGACACAAGAAAGTTAAACACTAAACACCTCACAGGCTGACTCAAAATACTTACAAAAGGTGGAGGCGTCCAGAGCTCTACGGAGAGTTTTTTCTTTGAAGTGATGAATCTTGGTGAGTGAGTTTCACCTGGGCTGGGACCATTGCCCAGATCCAAGTGTAATCTCTATCCTTATGAGAAAAACAGTAGTCAACATGTTTCTAACATCTCAGTGGAAACAATCTGAGTCACTTTGATTCAATTATGTTTGTTGTGCTATGCTGACTGCATTATTTGCATACGCTTTGCCCCCCAGATCTGAAGTAAATCACAGAAACCTCGCAGCTGTCTCCCTGTAAGGGAGAGGGAATTTCTGTATGAAAGTATTTGTATAGTCAGGGGAAATTCTGTGTCCAATAAGATGTAATTAACTGCCTTAATACCTTGTTGACAGAGCCTAAATTTTGATTCGTAAGATTTCTTTTATTATTATTTCTATTTCCACTATGTCCCATCTCTGTGCTAATGTGATCTCAATATTTATCAAAGCAAGATTCAGCTCAGCATCACTTACCATCATGCCTTGTGCAATAGAATAAATATAGTCATTAAGCACATCATTTGGTTTTCAGAAGTAGCTGGTTTTTTTGAGTGAGGTCTTGTTCAACTACTGGCTGCTTGATTACTTTAGCTGAATGAAAAGTACTTGTAGTAAATTACTGCAAGAAGGCTGTTGGAGAAAGCATGGCAAATTCTAAGTCCAGCCTGCTTATTTGGCACTAACTGCATGCAATCTGTTTCTGTCCATGTGTGAGAGCTACCTGCATGCAGTCTGTTGTTCAGTGAGCCATCAAGCTGTAAGCTTGCATTTTCAGTCTGCTGTCCACCAGAAGGCAAACCTTTATTCAGTATCTTTTAAAAGAGATCATGGTTAGTAAAAATCCATTATATTCACTTCTGTGATTTTAGCAGCCAGTATGCTGCAAATTCATTAGTCATTTTCAAACCCATTATAGTGTCAAAAATAAATCACTATATGGCTAGATTTTTAGATTTTCTAGGGAAACAAACTTACCCACCTCACTCCTCCTGTGTCCCAGCTGTGCACATTAAATGACTATCTGGGAATATGTGAAATTTAGTGCTGGTCACAGCTATTAGACATCAATGAAAATATTCTAACTCAAAGGCTCTTTTGAATGAAATACATAATGATTTTCAAAGTCAAATCAGTCCTTCATTGTTATTTTTTTTATGCTAAGCCACAGTGAGGCTTAAGGGAAGCATAAATGATAACCAGATTGTGTCTGTAAATGTATTTATCTTTTCTGTTTTGATACAGTCTCCGTTATGAGTGTTTTCCAAGAAAATTTAGTCTAAAATGATGTTGACTTAGTTCCTTTCAAGTAATTTTATTTTTACCAAAGCTTTTAACTGAAGAAGAAGAAAGGAGAAAAAAAACCCCCTCACTTCTTTAATCTTCCCATCATCTGACTCTCTTTCATACATAAAGTCATAGTCATACTTTCTGCACTACCATGGGCTTATACAGCCCATTCTGAATATAAGTAGCTGCAGCTGGAGTTATGGATAGTGTTGGATGGAGACCTATCCATGCACTGCACATGTGTCCCAGACGTTTGCACAGATACTTTCTCTAGTGTCATTTACATATTCTTAGTTTTAGCCCTCACATTTGTTGTATAGGCAACATTGCCGAAACTTTACATCAGTAATAGATTTTTCATTATGTATTTGCTGGTTAAAGTTAGGAAGATTTCTGTAAATGCCCTCTTTCTAAAAATATACTTTCTCAAGGTCTTTTGACTAACTTAAGCAAACAGCCTAATGTCTTAATAAGAGAAGGGTCTGATCTTTGGCCAGAGAAGCCTCTGAGATTTATTCTTTATCAGAGATGGTTTCTTTATTGAAGGTCACTTTAAAAACAGAGCCAGATAAAGAAGGGTAAGGAAGCAGCTTGCAAGATTGCCAGGCACTATGACCTGCCTCCCATTGAGCTGCTGGGAAAGCTCAAGATGTAGGGATCACCCCTGCCCAGAGCAGGGTCATTGCAATGAGCACATGCCTATTTCAGGTGCCTCTTTTCTTCTTGGCACCTTTCAGATGAGAAGCAGTAGTGGATGAGATGGCCTTCCACAAAAACACATGTCCCCAGGCTCAAGTGTGACCCACTGGGGGCCTTGTGTCCCCCTGACTGTCTATATATAGTTGGGTGATATTTTTCAGTTCATGCTTGAGCAGAGAAACCATTTGGAACGCTCTCCCCAGTGAGCCAGAGTAGGTCCTTTCACCAGCAATGTTGTTGTGTGAGGTGGAGGGTGTTTGGCTCTTGGGAATTGACTGAAATTAATCAAGTGTTGAACAGGACTGCTCTGAGGATCCAACTCTCTGTTCCCTGGGCCATCGTTAGAGACAGGGAGCATCAGAGCCCGTGGCTTCTCTGCAAACACCTGTCAGTGCAGACTGCAGATGTGTAAAGGGAAATTCCTCCTGTTGCCCACACATACAAGTGTAGTTTCCTTTAGAGTGAAGCTTCCATGCTTATGTGGACTTTGTCTTTACACGAAAGGCAGGAACTCACAGGTTTTTTGGCATTGTCTGGGAAAACAGTTTCAGAAGTCTTCTACCTGGTGTTTCTGAGCCTGTATAAATGGACTTCTCAATATTCCCCAGACCATGTGTGGCTGGGATGTGTATTCCAATACATATCATACCATGGAGAACTGAATTTCTGTATAAAACAGTGTGTGAAGCAATTCCTTAAACAAAAAAACATTGTAATTTGCCCTGTAGCCAACATTATGTACATTATAATACATTTTAAAATCTTTTTTTTAGTCTGTCCATGGCTCACAAATACCTTTACAGCCCTTTGGGCCCCTTTAATCTCAGTTTAGAAAAATTAGAGCAAGAGAGGAAATACTGATGTTCTTTTTTTTTTTTTTTGGTCACTTAAAGGAAGCAGAAGAAACAGAGTCAGTGGTCCTGTTGAACTGATCTTGCAGAATTCCATTCTTTTGCATCCTGTCTGGCAGTCACTAGACTTGCTATTAATGATTAATATTGTGCTGGAAAAAATCAATGTTAAATTCCTTTTCTGATGTTCAGGTAATGCCAAGGAGAATCCAGGGAAATCAGTTGGAGACAGAGAGAGATTTAGGGATCCTGAGGTCTAGGGAAACAGAATGTGTCCAGGCAGTGTAACTAGGCTCATTATGTACTGTGGAGGGAGTGTTGGTGAGATAAAGCTTGCAGAGAAAGGTTTAATGTTTTTTTCTAGTAGAACATCAGATATAACTGGGGGGAAGAAAGCACACACACACACACAAACAAAAAAAAAATTGGGGTACAGCCATTTGTTAAACCTGAAATAGAAGTGTTCCATTTGTAAATCTTGAGAATATTCTCTACGTGCTAACAAAGTGATTGGGGAGTCAGATATATTCCTCCACAGATAGTGATATAGAAAGGAAAGGAAAGTATCTTAGATTTACCTTTCTTTGGGAGTTATACATCCAGTCTTAGGTTACAAGAGAACCTGTCCTCCACTTTGAATTGCCACATGATCTCTCAGGGATCTAAGTACCTACTTCAGTCTGTCCTTTCTCACACAACAGTTAACAGGAACCTAATGGTGCTCCCTCCATCCGGTTTCAGCCTATGTTCCTTATACACACCTAGTCTATGGACACAGTGGGTTCAAGGCTCTTTACAAGTCAGCGTTTAATTGTGTGTTCAAAGCAAATGCAACCAGCTTCCTTGTGAGAGCCTGAGACAGAACTGACCAGAACTGACTGTAGCCCCCTGGCTGGAGGGAAAATACTGGGAGCTTGAACTGAAATCTCTGCTGCCAATCGGTTGAAAGGGAGACTTTAAATCATGTTTCCTACATCCCAGGAAAATGTTCTACTAGGAAAATACCAAGTACTGCTTTATGCACTGCACACTCCCACTAACATGTCCTGAGAACAAGCATTATCAAGCATTGTTGGCAAAGGAATTTTTAAACTCTGTTAGTGCTGAAGGGGCCAACTTACACATCTGTGTGATCTGTGGGTGGCTTTGTCTATGCTTAAGACTAGAAAATTAGGCACTTAGGAGGATGGTGGTAACTGAATGAGGGTTCTGAGATGGTACATTACAAGGGTGAATAGTGTTGGATGGAGCACCAAGAAAATGAGGCAAAGTTGTGAACTGGACACAAACATCCTAAATCTCTCCTTCAGATTCTAACCTTAGTGTGCCCCAGGCCCTAAATAAAAAAAAAAGGGTAATAAATGTACTTCACCATCTAAAGGATTTGGTGCTAGAAAGGAGAAATACTTTTGTTACTGTATACCCTGAAACACTGAGTTCGTATCTGCAAGTTTTGCTTACTGTGAAAAGCAGCTTCAACAGTAGTGTTGGCAGACGTATAGCTCACTGGACCAAGTCCTAGGCTAACATGCTTTTTAAATGCATTGTGTTCATTGCCAGAGTATTTCAACTTAAGAAATCATGAAGGAAGACCAATGCTTTTTGTTCATTGTTTCTCTCATCCCTTTTCATACTTTCTGATTGTAGTGATAATTTTTCAGTCTGAGAAGTTCTGCTGTGTTTGTCATGGCTGTGATAGAAAGATCATAGCCTAAATCAAAGGGACAAGGCTAGAGCTCAAGTGCTTCTTGCTGTTAGGAGGCTTAGAGTACAGATCTTTCTGCAGTGTGATCTGTGAATGCCATATACCCTGAGCATGGGAGGGTAGAGATGAATGCTCCTTATAAATAGCCACAAGACTGCAGGATTTCCCAGCTAATATTGAAAATTTTTTATCTAATTACCAGGGAAAAAATTCAGGATCACCTCAGCACTTTAGTGAGAGAACCATAAATACATAATAATTCCTTTGGTTATCACTTAAAACATTTACTTTTTGCACTATCAAAACATATGGTTTTCTCAAGCTATTCCCCATTTTCAGATGGTGGACTTGTCAAAATTCAAGTCAGTTCACATTCATAGCTTGCACTTAAAAAGATGCAGAGAAGAGGACAAAACAGGAATCGAAAACTGATGCAGCTCTTAAAGTCTCCAGGTCAACATTATCGTATCACTTTTTAAAATAAAAAAACACCAGAACATAAACAGCAAAATGCTTCTCTTTATCTACTATTCCTTGTTTCTGTTTTATCTTCCTTTTTAGGGAGGAGTAAATACTAAATTCTTTTAATTCCTCTTCTTTCTTGCTTTGTGTACTTTGTTTATAAAGCATACAAGCTGGAAATCATCACTGTTCTTGCTTGGGAATAATTAGCTTCATGAGGAAAATATGTTCGCTAAGAAAGCACTTGAAAAATCCATACAATGTTAATTACAAATACTGAAAAAAACCCCAAACAACCCCTCTGTAATTATAATTAGGTACATTTTGAAACATTTTCCAAAATTTAAGTTTTTGATATTCTGTTCTTAATGGAGTTGGAGTTGGATTTCACATTCAGTTGTCTTGGTTCAACTAATTCTGCTGGATCTCTGAGCTGTTCAGAATGATAATTCACAAGACTGCTCGATTAAGAGTCATGCTTTTTAGGTCTCATGTGAATAATTTTGTTCTATGGCTCACAAATGCAGCACTTTGAACTGTTTGGGAGCAGGAAGACAGATAGGGTCTACCTGATGTTGTGCATATAAAATGGAATTGAATCAAAATCCTTCATAGATTAAAAGGATTCTTTTCTATTCCCCATGCACAAAAAAGATACTAAACTAGTGTCATGAAACTTGTAATATTTTCTTGAAGCAGTTTCATAGCTTTCTCTGAGGTTAGCATTCTGAGTGCAGAGGAAGTGCACACTGCATCTGCTGTAGTGTCAGGATGAAATTTATTGGTCCATATAAACAGTAAGTGCTTTGAGTCTTTGTGGAAAGGCATCTACTGGGATTTTCAAAAATTTTAGCATTTAGTAAAGGTACTCAGTAGTTATGACAATCTTCAGCCACTGGTTAAAGCATGTGACATTATTCTCAAAGAAATTTTATATGCAGAAATTTGGGAATGAGAAAAATCATGCAATTTAGGGTATGCTTCTATTCTTAAGAAACAATATTATTATAGTAACAGCATGAATAGCACAATTAAGAACTTAAAAGCAATTAAGACTGATGGCTGTACTTTATCCACATATCAAACTGTTCTCTGATGCCCTGACAACATGACCAGTATCTCAGCTTTTCGTATCATTCCTGATCTCCTACTGATGTCTGTGCACTGCATTTTCCCACCCAGGAGTGCCCAAACCCCTTTTCTATAGTTTTTTTTATGGCCCCTTCCAGATCTGTGTGTAAATGAACATCTCGTAGTCTTTTAACGTGCTTGTGACAGTCTTTGGGATCATTGGGGAATTATTATCCCATATTTGCAGATAGAACTTATTGGGTTCCTTAAAAAAATACTGTGGTGATATGAAATACAGTTTCTTTGTTTTAAAAATCAGCTGCATCACAAGGACACGTTACTCCATGAGTTCATCCCATTAATCCTGTATTCTCTGTTTAATGGCTTTGTTTGTCTTTTGATTAGACAATGTCTTTATGTATGTCCTAGACAGTGCTTGATGGCTAATTATAGTCATTGTTTCCCATCCAACAGCAGTAGAGAACTGAAATTTCTTGGTAGAATGTCTCTCTTTATGGCAGGTCTCTGGACTTATTTTGCACACACACAGGTTTCAGTTCAATCTAGTCAATTTGGGTGTTGAACTGAACTGGCCTGAACCTCTGGATCTTTAGAGGTTCATCTATCACTGAATAATGCAGCTGGACTGAGGAAGACAGTTGAATAGAGGACAATATGTTCCTTCATTTATTCCTGCCATATTAAGAAAGTTGATAGAGTGGAGCTAATCCATCTGCCCACAATTTATTCCCTAGAAATGTGATATAGTTTCCCTATTTAATGAGCTCACTCTTTGACTAATTTTATTAGAAGTCCTTCCATAGCATCATTTTAATCACTTTTCATTCATTTTTAGTTATGTGTAGAATAGTAAAAAAAGATGGACTAAAGAAACATGAAAGAATTTCATGAGAAACTCAGGTCAGCTTAAATAGAAGCAGATCCAATAAAGCTCCATCAGTGAGCCTACAAAGACCAGCAGGAAAGCGCTCTAAATTAGCTCTTTCACATGAAGCTTTATTCTGCCATGTCGAAAGTGCAGTCAAGAGGAGTGAGACAGCCCTGGCACAGCATGAGAGGAGGCAGGGCTGCAGTGCCTGGAGGAGGTGGCTGGGTGACCTGCCAGCTTGATGGGCAAGGCTGGCCAAGAGCCACAGGGTCAGAGCTGATGGGTGGAGGGATCTCTCACCTTCTTTAACAACACTCAGTGGGGTTTTTCTTATCCACCAGTTCTCACACATGCATGGATGTTAAAAAGATGCAGTTTGGCTACATATTGGTTGTATGCAACACTAAAATGAATTCCTGTGATCTTAGTTATATTTCTCTTGTTATTTAGTTTAAAACATTCTGATACATTGATCCTTTATTAGACTGGTAAGGGTAGTCTTCTGTGGTTTGGGCTGGGTAGAATTTCAGAAATGAGTACTGAAGCAGAAATTGCCTGGTTTTCAGCATTGAGCCCACCACTCCCATTGATTGTTAGGGGTTTTCATGTAAATGCCAGAAGGTCTTTTACTGAGTAGCTGACTGTACAGGCATTCTGGATGGGAGTTTCCAAAGCACTCAATTTATTAACAAAGGTCTACTTCCACCAAAAATTATGGGTTTAGCCACAGCTGTGAATGAACAGAGTTGGATTATTCCATAAAAATACTGAAAAGCCTTCCTTTGTATTTAAAAAATGCCTTCTTGAGCTGATAGGAACCAGCAGGTGTAGATGTTAAAAGTAACTTTATTTTTGTTATGGTGATTTGTCACTGCTGGAGCACCAACTGTTAAAATGAACACAGATGGACATTTTTTCCCAAATGGTGTGACTTCTCCCAGGAAAGTCAAGGATTTCTTACCTTCTTTTCTTTTACTGCAGTTTCAGAGTAATCATTTTTCATTAAGGTGGAAGTGGTGAAAAAGGTACCTCAGCAATTAAAAATCCATTAATGGTGAAATTAGATTTCTGAATTTGAACCATTACTGCACCTACAATAATCTTCGCTGTACAACATTCATCCCATTACATCAGTTGCATGAGTGTGGGTCAGCTTTATAATGCTTTGTTCATCTCTGACTCTACCTGTGTAATTTTGAAACTGGTTATGATTTTTTTTTACTATTTATATATGCCTGAGTAAAGCTATGTATGTATATGTATATGCATAAGTACATAATTGAGAGGAAATATAATTATTGGTTATTCAAAAGTGAAGTAAACAAACAAAATTCTTATTAAATTAGGCACCAAGACTATAAATAAATGAAATGCCATGAACTAATAGCCCCAAATAATTTGAAGGTAATACTCAGTAGTGTAACAGGCTTGAAAATCTGTTTCATCTCTTAAACACTAAAACATTGTGAAGAATCAGGTTCACTATAGTGTGATCTGAAAGAGACAAGGAAATTGTCATTTCACATAGTAGATGGACTCCAGAAATATTCACTCTCTAAGTATCAACTGATGTTGTTTAAAAGCTGTGTAGATGTACAGAAGAAAGCTTTATTCCTCTTTTATTTGCTAGTGTCCAGAAAATCTTCCATAAAGATAAAAGAAAGTTTACTAGCAAAAAGCCACACTGATCTTATAGTCAATCCTAAATGTGCACTAAAGTACGTAATGCAAGGGAACTTTTCTTTTGATTCTAATCCAGAAATTACAGGGGCCTGTTTATGTCTCCCTTCTAACAATGAAGGTTTGCAGGAAGAGCAGACACAGAGCAACAACTATCATTTAAGTTTACATGTCTGGCTCCCATCTTTGCCATGAGTATCTTTTGTAAACATACTTAAGATCACAAGATGTTTCATCTTTGGGCAAGGAAAGGATGTCATGTTACCACAGCACCTGAAGAAAATAATAAAAAATCTACATGCATTTAGCAAAACCCTCAGTGTGCCATATATTTATGGAGCTGCAGTAAATCTGTAGCTGCCACAGATTCATTTTGCATATTATATTAAATATGTCAATGATGGTCTCCTACAAAGGTAAAAATGAAACAAATAAGTCTTGTTCAGCGATTCACAATCTCTCATGACATGACAGTTTAGATGTGAATTGCAAATTAAATGCAAGCAGTGTTCTTTGAAAACACAACAAAGTCAAAAGGAATCAGTTACATAGTTCCCTGCATGTTGGTTGTAATTAGCAAAAACCCAGCTACACAAAATTGTTGTTAATGGTATTGCCCAATAAATGCAATTAAAATAAAATTTTGTTTGCTTAAACACATACTCTGGGCAGAATGAACAAGAAAATCCCCGTTATTTTATGGCACTATGTTGAGGGCAATGGCAACACATTCAGGAATGTGGTTCTGTCTTGTGAAGTCCTCTGCAAATTGTTTTACTGCAACACAGAAACTTTCTGATGTTAATGTTAGTTGAAATTATACTGTTAAATAGCTGTGTTTAACAGCTAGAGACTCCAAAACACAGTTTAATACTAGAAGATACTGTGCCATTCATTTTTTCATAGTGGCTTTCCCTAGTTAGAGAGATTAAGCAGAGTACAGGACAGCCCACAAGTTGGGTTGTCAACCCACTGTTTTATGGCTTATTTATGCACAAATACTACCATAAACCTCTGAAGTCACTGGGAAGAGTTTTTTCTTTTAATTTTTTTTTCACCACCATGGACTTCAATGAGATAAGATTAATTGTGAGTCCAGTATTTCATCTTGCCTTTTGATTGCACAAGCAAGAACCACCAGTATTTACAAAATTGCTACGTGTTCATATTGCTACATGTTCATATTGCTACGTGTTCATATTGCTATGTGCAGTGGCACTTATTCTACTTACTGGCACTACCTTGACTCTATTAGGACTTAATTTTCTTTTGTTCATTGGTACAATTTAGGCACAGCATCTTAGATGTAGCATAATTTCATGGCAACAGTGAATGATATTATGTAACAGTTGTGAAATTAATTTTAGTACCATTTTAGAAAATAGATTTTTTTTTCCTTTAAGCACCTGTATCTCCTGAAGCTATTTTGGGGCATTTCATCACAGAAATGAATCCCATATGACTACAGATAGGCATAAAAAATCCCTAAGGGCAAATAGGTAGAGATTATATAATATATAGAGACAAAGTGATGTTACATGAAAGGTATTTATGTTTGCCTTAATCAATTTTCTTACATCTTTAGCAAATGTAGTATCTTGTATGTTTACTGTGGAGTGAGATAATTTATTGCAAAACCTTTGTCTGTAAGGAAAAGGGATTCTAAATTTCATATTAAACTATATATTGAAGAGCTAAGGATGAACTAATTGCCAAACTATCCCAAACAACTTTTTTACTCTTGAAGAAGATTTCAAGGTGATATAGATGGGTACAGTGCTGTCATTTTCACAGATTCTATTTATTTCAGGACTGTGGTTCCAAAATTCGCCCAGAGGAGTCCTGTGGCTTACAGCCTCTCTCTCATGAATACCTCTCAGCAATTTCACAGACAGTGTTTAAGACCTGTGAAGCTGGAGACACAAAAGGTTCGTACTTTATCCCCCTTTTTTTCTGAAAATTAACTCATGCACTTTTCAAAGAAAAACTAGAAACAATATTAACTATTTGCTATGGACATACACTAACCTATGCACAATAAATTGAACTAATCATTCCAAATTTGTAGCAGCCAAATGATGTACCAATCCTGGCAATGAAGAATGGCAAGTGGCAAATTCCCTGCTAAAGCACTAATACTTCTTAAATAAGTTAAATTTTCAGAGAAGACAAGCCATGTCATTTCCCCTCAGAAGATAACTCAAAAATTCTGCAGAAGTAGGTGTCATACACTGTCCTCGAGCTATGTACAAAGGCTGAGGTGGAGCAGCAGAGATAAAGATATAACCTTACTTCTTATGACATTAATGCTAAATTTGCTACCTGCTTTATAGTTCAGTACAACCATGGTTTCATGAATCATTTCTAATCCTTTGATGTAGAGCAGAGACAGTAATTTAGGGTCCAGCCAAACACAGAAGTGGCTTCCTCCTCTCCTAGTCACCATGGCTCTGTTCTTTAAAGGAAGCTCAACACCTTACCAAATATACACTTAATGTATACAATTTCTCTCTCTCTCTCTCTCTCTCTCTCTGTCCCTCTTATAATCAATAAATGCAAATTGGAATGTACAACAGAGGAAGTGTCTTTCCTTCATTTTACATCACAGAATGAAATTATGATTTATCTACCAAAAAATCGTCTTTCTTTCAGAAGTTCTCCTTTGATTCACATCTGGTTTGAGCTAGGGAATCATATCAAAATTAGCTCTTTGTTCAATATTGTTGCATTACCAATAATACAGAAATCAGCAGACATTAACTGTGTTTGGCTTCTCAGAGGGAAAGAGAGGAAGAGAACTAAAAGAGACCATGAGAACCCAACTTGTGCTGAATTCCTGCAGGTGAATCAGGTTACTGCAGTCTGTAAAAATTTGGTTTGTAGCAATAACAAAATCTGGTGTGTAAGATATCACAGATTCCCTTCTAATTTTCTGTTGCTGTTATGCGTATGTTTTAATTATATCCCACTTTCCATTCTTCCTACAACTGTATCCAGTTTAAAATAATTCTGTGTGATCTTTCTCTGCATTCAACAGCTGTCTGAATTTGGATCCAGCAGAGACATAAATTGATGTCCAACTAAATGAATGAGTCCCTTGGTTACAAGGAGTAAATCTCAGTTTGGACATAAGTCCATAGGCCTAAAGCGATTTATTCTGTAGAAAGTCATGTCCTTTTAAACATAGTTTTTGCTTTTGTCTTTTTCATAAATACAGCTAGAACAAAATTTAAAATGTTTCCATAGCCTATTCACAGAGAAAAAGCTTTTTTGAAGATCTTAGGGTACCAAATAAACACCAATACAAAAGTAAAGCAGTCATAAATCAACAAATTAGCATCAGTGTAGGTTAGATATTTAGATTTTGAATTACCAAGCTAGAATAGTATTTTCTCTTTAGAGTAATAATTTTTGGCACTATAGAAAAACCGTGATTTTAAATTTGAAAGCAAAATATGTTTAATTGTGGCTATGACAATGTAAAAAGATAAATAAAAATGAAACAGGCTGGAAAAAAAAGCAAAACTATCAAATTAAGTGTACAGCTTTTGTTGGTTAAAACTTTCAATTTTAGGCTAATATTTTTAAATGGAAAGTAAGGAATCCTAACTAATAATTTTGAAAGTATATTTCTTTTCATGCCATTTTATGAGAACAGATTTAGGGAGTACTGGCAACATTTAATCTCATATCTTAAGCAGAAGATTTATGTATGCAACTGATAACTACTCTAATGAGCCAAAAATCCAGCTTTCACCCTTCCTGTGGAAACCTCCTACTTACAGGTTTTCATAAAAGTTTGATTATGCCAATTTTTAATTTGTGAAGAAACTAACAGTGTGTCTCTCTTGCTTTCATTCACTTTATTGTTGTTAAACCTGCCCTTGCCTGATAGCGCCAGTGTTAATGCTCCTGCCTGAAGCACCACAAAATGCTGCCTGATTGAAATGGTGCTGCAAGCTGCATTATGTGCTGCTGACTTATATAAGTGAGGAAAAGGCAACTTAAAATTGCTACAGAAAATAAGCCTAATTTCCAAATTAATATTGTTTGCAATTTTTCACTGTTGTCCTATTTTTTATGAGCTTCATTTCATCTTTTAACACAGGCCTATTTTTGAAGGTTAAGACTGCATTGACCAACTGTTGGGAAATTGCAACAGGAAAAGTTCATAATAGTTGGATTTAAAATGCATAAATTTTCATGCATCATTAAAATACCTATGTAAATACAAAACCTGGAATTATTCTGTTAGCATTAAATGCTAGTCCTTCCTAAAATACTAATTTATCTCCATATATTCATGTTCTCAAATCTTTTTACATTTGCCACTAACCTTTAGCCTATGCCAAAAACTGATCTATGTTTTTCATTCATTTACCTAGGGAGCTATTGAACATAAAGCAAACTATTTAAAAGAAGCTTTTCAAAAGTCACTTATCACTTTCAGTTGCCAAGGTTTAAACTTTTATTGTTCAGATATTTTGGCTCCTCAATATTAATTTTATGTAGTTCTACTTTTCTAGTTTATTACCTTAAACCAAATCAGTTCGTAAAAGTATGGAATGTTTAAAAGAAAGTTCCATAAGATGAGGAATCTCATATGTTTTAGACATTGCCAGAATTTTTATATATTTGTGTTGAAAGAAAAATTACAACATCAAGAAAAAAATACTGAGTTTTCATATAATTTTAAAATATAGGTCACTACCTGAAACACCACTCAGATTGTTTTTTAAGACCTCTACAGTAGTGGCAGGGTCTGAGTCCAGACTCCAGACCAACCATTCTGTCCCTGCTGTATTAGTCAAAAGATATAAAGCAGTAAAAAGTGTTGGCATGGCACCTATTGCTGGCTTATTGGAGACCTGGCACTTTTTGATTTCATCTTGTGACTACTGTGAAGCTGGGAATGACCATGCAGTCATGGATTGCAAAGTGGGTGCCAGCAGCAAGATCCACAAGTGGCAATAGAAATCTTGGAGGGCCGAAGTATTCCTGGCCCCAGTGCTGGCCAGGAGGCCACAGCCTGGAGCAAGGGACCTCAAAGCCAAGGGAGGGTCAGCATGAGTAAGGGACTCACAACAGCCAGCACTGGGAGACTACAGTAAGAGAAATTGCCTAAATTCAGCCTCAGGTGTCCCAACAGAGGAGGGTATTCATTTGGAAGAGAACTCCCTGGTCCAGAGCCTGATTATCCACTTTGTGACTTCAGATGAAGATTCAATTCAACCCTTTGATAAAAATTCTACATAGGATCTCTCCTAGGAAGCAAAGTTCAGATCTCTCTTTTCACACAAAAATTAGCAGGTTATAAGCATGCTATTTTCCCCTCTAATGAATTTTGAACTTTAAAGTGGTCCTTAATTGAGTGGGGAATATTTCCTCTAACAGCTGCATGATTAGGATGCAGAAAATGCAAATTTAAAACTCCTCTGAGCAAGAAGCATGGAGTATCTCCCTGCTTGCACCCTCCTACCATGGTCCCAAGTATCCCTCCTTCCTCTGTCCATGCTGTGAACTGGGCTGCTTGCCCAGCACAGCCTCCACGAGGCACCCATGCCCATGGGAACAGGGGAAACTGGGTTATGCTCACTGAACCACAGCATGCTCAAAGCCAGTGTCCAGGGCTTTGGTTAGGTTCAGTCTGCTATAATTTTCTCCAAATCAACAAGTGCATCTTAGGGTGGTGTGTGTTCTGCACAGGGTAGAATAGGGGCAGCTGTGCAGGGTACACAGAAATTGGTATTGCATGGTTGTGGCCCTGTGGGATGTATTTGTCCCTTAGATGTACCTGTGGGGGCTCCCATACAAAAAAAAAATCTCAATTTTATTTAGAAGGACTTCTTTATCTGGTAAGATTACTCACTCTGCTGCTTACCAAAACATAGTCACTTGGACTTTTGCCTAAGTGGAAGCACAGGCTGCCTCCCTGGAAATTCTCTCGCTCTTGAGGTAGCAGCTGACTCTCCCAAGGCCATGGGGATCCTCCAGGGTTGCTTTGCTGAGCCTTTCCCTCAGTCCCTGGCCAGGTGAAATGTCAAAAGGCAGCCGTGGGTTTCTTTGCTGTAGCTTCCTGTGCAGCAGCAATCCATCAGACCCAGCTGGCTGCTGAGCTGCTGCCGGGTAGTGTGGTGGGGACGGACTCTAAGGCCAGGTCTGATCTCCAAGTATTTGATTTTGGGGCTGTTTTCTGGGCTGTGGTGAGAAACCCATCTGTGGTAGAAAGGCCCTATAGCACTGACACAAGGACCTCAGGCCTCTGCACCCTTCTTTGTGTAATGCCTCTAATATGAACAAAAGGAGGTTTGCTGGCAGTTACATAGGCGCTGGGAGATGCTGTCAGCTCTCTGTACTTATAAGATTTAGAAAAATAGTTTCTTTTGTTCATTTGAATACAAAGGCAACTCAAAAGTTTTCTGTCTTCCTTCAGAAATTAAACCCTGCAAGCTTCTAGTAGGATTTTGCAAAGGAATAGTTTTAGAAAATCAAAATAACAAAATCATTTGACCTTAGATAAGGGATTACTAAAACCCACTGATCACTTTGTGCTCCTAATCTTCAAAATCATTTTTGTAAATAAGATCAGGCTCTAATAAATCACATATGTTATTCATTTCACTTTACTGTCATCTTTGGAAATGTATTTGTGTAGTCTGGGACACTTCTCTGAATTCTTACAAATTGAAAGAAAATTAGTGTTTTGGAAGGAAAGTCTTAATCTTGCTTCATTTTTATATCAATTGCTCTCGCCCATACACCCAAACTTTAGATATTTCATTGTAGATGAGAATTAATCTTCAGACACGTCTGAATGCGAATATTTTCTTATTGCATTCAACCTCCTCACCCACTTTATCTTTCTCATATCCCCTCTCTTGAGAAAGAACAAGCTGCTACAAGAAAGGCAACATGGAGTGAGAAATGAGCCCAAAAATGACTGTCAAATTTGAGCATTTGCAGCTCTTTCAGGGAAAGGAAAAGACTCCCACCCTAACTAAATGAAAAGGGCATAACATAGTGACAGGAAATAGTCTCTTCTAAAGGTTGGAGGGCATTTAATTTAGGGGAAACTCCCTTATGAGGGTTTTTTTTACTCATACATGAGTAAAATGTCTAAAAATATCTTGCTTCCTGTGTAATAAAACCGTTCAGAAGAATACAGAGGAGGTGCTGACATTCATTGCTGTTTTCCAGGGCAATGGATTGTCCCCTGCCTGAGCTGCTCTGACAACAGGACCTGTGACTGGAGAGCAATAACGTGGCAGCCCCACGGCTGCCGACACTCTGTGCTGGCCAAGCCCGAGCTCCAGCGCTGCGTGGAGGGCAGAAGGGTATGTACCAGCCTCTGCATTCTAATTCATTCTTCTTTACCTGGGTATTTGGTGTCCTGAAGCTTTCAAAACATTTTCAAGGTGGATATGTGACAAAAATCTCTTTTTAACTAGAGAGATATTTAGGTGTGAAAAGTTCACAGGGATGAAAACCAACTTAGTCCATAATTTAGCCTCATATGCAGACACAGTTTGCTGCTGTTTTACAGAGGATCTTAGGTCACACCACGGGAGTTTCCAGACCTATGGTGTGTGTGATTACCAGTCAGACCTGCAGTGAGAACACAAGGACAGAAAATGGAGGATATATTTGCAGAGTTGTCACAGATTTGTCTCACATGCAAGTTGGTTTTCTTCTGCTGCATACCTAATGCATGGCATTGCTTGTGCACACTAATCTTACCAAGTCTTCTTGCACATTCTTTTCTTTTAGTGAAGCTTCTAAAGTGATTGCTTGGAAATACAAGGTCTCCTTAATAAGCATGCTATGACTGTTATACTGTTGAGAGAGAGCTCTGATCTGAGGCTCAGGTACCTTACTGAGGATACAAGTATCCAGAAAGTAAGTAATTAATTGTTATAAAGCTCTTTAAAGTGTATTGCCTAGGTAAGAAAATAGTTAATAAAAGTGGCATTTTGATAAAATCCAAGAGCATTTCCATATAGACAAATACAAACCAATAGTCTTTCAATTAACATTTTCTCCTTAATTTCTGATAAATTTCTTGCCCTGCACAAGGTACTTTATTGTCATTTTGCTTTATTTCTGCCTGTGGTTTTCTCTGTTACTATAGAGCTGCGAGTTACTCCTAGAATATTTTTCTATAAAAATACTGAGTTTTATGACAGAGGAGAAGCTCGATCTGCTCCTCATGTACAAAACAAGCTTTTCTTGATTAACTACAGAAAAAAAAATATTCAAGAATGTAATTGCTTTGCTTTGGTCCTTAATTTCCATGGACATCAGGCTGCTTTGACAAGCAACCAGCCTTTGGTCAGGCAATCAAAGGACAGCAGAGGAACAATATGCCACTATGGAAGTGGATTGCCAGGGTATTGCTGAGAGGATTTGCTGACATTTCCACATCCCAAATCTGACCACTCACATTCATGAGTGTCAAAAACAGGACAGCATTTGTAAAGGGTTTATTAAAATCAAGTAAATGAAATGAGTGTCTCTGAAGCTTACTTTCTTATTTCAAATTTCATTATGTTCTAACTCTCTGAGGTCACTGATCTATTCTAGTGTCAGATGACAGCCAGATCCTAAGTGAGCTACATTAACATCTTGAGAAAAATCTCTGTAACTAATAGCACTTGCTTCCCATTCTGCATCTTTTACAGAAGTCTCCTGACACTCTCTGATAACCTTTGTTGCTCTATAGAAATCTGCTGAATTACCTCTGTTACCTTTGCACAGATGTATATTGAATTGGTTTATTCTTTTAAAGTCATCACTTTAAAGCATGTTCCCCTTTTGGTATATTTCTCCTCTCTTTCTCTCAGATGTTATTTTTGCCATAACTTCATAGTGATTTTAGTTTTGTCTGAAATTTTTCAATAGCATTTTTGCTTATTTTGCCCAATGAATAGATGTAGAGCCTGGATCAACTCCTTTGTGTTAATACAACTCAAGAACTAAGAGAGGCTTTTTTTCCTACCAAAGTCAGATGAATAAAAATGGTTCCCTTCTGGACAGAATCTTCCTGATTCTGCCTTTGATAAGTCAGACTTTGGAATTACTTACTTTACACTGCCCAAAAAATGGAGTAGAAAAATATTTTTTTCCTTTGCTCACTGAAAAAGACTTTTGTCTGTGTTATATAGGTTTAAGCAACCTGGACCTTTTATAAAGAAGCTGTTGAGCAGTAGGAAGATAGAACAAATACATGTTAATTTTAAAATAAATTTTCATAACCATCTAGAAATACTTATATATTCTCAATTGTGATTTTAGTTTTGATTTATTATACACCTTGTCTCTAAGTACTACTGAGATCCGTGATGTCTCAAACTGAAGATATCATAGTTTCCATAATAAAATAAGCAGAAGGTTTCAATGCTGGAAACAAAAGCAGATGTCAAAAAAAAAGTGCAAGTGCCAAATGAAAGGGCAAAAATCATTAACCCAAGTGAGGACACTGAGGGGATCTGGAATGCTGTTTGATTTACATTGTTTGTTGAAGTTAGGTAAGAACAACAGAACTCATTCATGTGTCCACTCAAAATGGGCTCAACTAACCCGTGTGCCTCTTTATTGAGAGATTTTGAATATTCAGCTTGTGTAGCTTTGGTATCTGGAGTTAAAAAGCCCTTACACAGGACATCTTTGCTGTTGGCATGGACAGAGGAATTGAGTGCACCCTCAGCAAATTTGCTGACAGCACCAAGCTGTGTGGTACAGTTGACCTGCTGAAGAGAAGGGATGCCACCCAGAGGGACCTTGACAGGCTTGAGAGGGGGCCTCTGTGAACCTCATGAAGTTCAACAAGGCCAAGTGCAAGGTCCTGCACATGTGTTGGGGCAATTCCAATCACAAATACAGGCTGGGCAGAGAATGGACTGAAAGCAGCCCTGGTGAGAAGACTTAGGAGTGTTTGTGCACAAAAAACTCAACATGACGCAGTAGTGTGCACTCACAGCACAGAAAGCCAGCTGTGCCCTGGGCTGCGTCAGAAGCAGCGTAGGCAGCAGGCTGAAGGAAGTGATTTTCACCCTATGCTCTGCTGGAGTCCTGCCTGGAGTCCTGTGTCCAGCTCTGGGGTCCTCAGCAAAAAAGGAAAATGCTGACTGTTGGAAGGAGTGCAGAGAAGGGCCCATGAGTGGATCACTGGGCTGGGGCACCTCTCCTATGAAGACAGGATCTGAGAGCTGGAGCTGTTTAGTCTGGAGCAGAGAAGGCTCTGGAGAGATTTTAGAGAAGGCTCTGGAGAGACTTTAGAGCAACCTTCCAGTATCTGAAAGGAATCTAGTAGAGAGACAGAGAGGGGCCTTTTTACAAGGGCATGTAGTGATAGGACAAGGGGGAATGGCCTTGAGCTGAAAGAGGGTAGGTTTAGATATCAGGAAGAAATTCTTTACTCTAAGGATTGTGAGGCTCTGGCAGAGGTTGCCCAGAGAAGCTGTGAACTTTCCATCCTCAGATCCAGGCTGGATGGGGTTCTGAGCAACCTGGAGTACTGGAAGGTTCCCTGCACATATCAGGGGGTTGGAAATCGATGGTCTTTAAGGTCCCTTCCAACCCAAACCATTCCATGATTCTATGATCATGCTAAGACATAAACAGCATAAGTCTGTGATAACAGCTTTTAATTTAAATAGGTGTTAATCTCTGTACGATTGTCAGATTTCAGCTTTGTTATCTGGAGGCTGTTCCCATGTGCTTCTCTATTAGTTTTATAAGGGAGGAAAAAATGTGGAAAAAAAGCCTACTTATATTTCTACTTTTAATGAATGTGAAGGGAAACATGCAACAATTAACCAGTGCTATGCTGCGTTCCTGACTTGTGTTCAGTTCAGCAAATAATGAATTAAGATGTAAAGTGGATGCTCTCTTTGACTGAAATGCAGCATATGGAAGATCAACTGTGTGTTTAAGTGCAACCTTTCTATTTTTCTTGTGTTTCATAGAACAATGGTGAAAGGCAGCATATATCTCTTGATCACTAATTTCTTGTATTCACTTGTCAATGTTTCTGAAATATATTCATGGTCACCCAAACAGAGCTCTTCTTTCCTACCTGCATCATAATTAAGCCTTCAAAAATGCTTTCTAATTTAATTTCTAACTCCAGGCTGCTTTTGTTTCTTATATTAAAATTGATTTGTTTTCCAAAGCTCATCTGAGCTTTATAATCTTTCTCTGTAACCAAAATCCATTTCCCTGGCTATGAGTTCCAATTGATTTCACATCATCATTAACTGCTATTTTAGATTGTGTGCATATAAAACTGTTTGAACTGTGTGTTTTGGTTTAACCTGACAGGCAGCTGAACACCACACAGCTGTCCACTTACTTGCCCACAGGGATAAAGAAGACAATCAGAAAACAGATAAAATTTGTGGGTTCAGAAAAAGACAGTTTTAGTAGAATGGAAGAGGAAGGGAAAATAGTAGTAGTAGTAGTAGTAGTAGTAGTAGTAATAATAATAATAATAATAATAATAATAATAATAATAATAATAATAATTACGCAAAGTAATGCACAGTGCAATTTCTCAGCACTCACTGACTGATGCCCATCTCATCCCATCCCAGAGCATAGCTGCTGCCCCCCAACCAATTCCCCCCAGTTTTCATGTTTATCATGATGCCATATGGTTTAAATATTCCTTTGGCCAGTTGGGGTCAGCTGTCCTGGCTGTGTCCACTCCCAGATTTCTGTGCCATTCTCCTCTCTGGCAGGGAAGAATGAGAAGCTGAAAAGTCCCTCAGTGAGTGCTGCCCAGCAACAACGAAACCCTCAGTGTGTTACCAACTTTATTCTTATCCTGAATGCAAACCACAGCACTGTACCAGCTACCAGGAAGAAAATTAATTCTATCCCACCCAAAACCTGGACATTTAGTTTCATAAAAACATAAGACCACCTGTAGTGAAACAGGTCAAGCTGATGGAGACATGAGAAAATATGTACATACACAGAAACAGTTTAATGAGGCCTTTTTTTGCTTTATGATGTGTTAGCAAGAATAGTCAGTCATATGTTTGTATTTCATACATAGTAAACAGGAAAATATTGAAGTGCTGAGGTTAAGGTTGTTCTGGCTGAGTAGATTTTGTTCCAGTCCACTCTTAATATGAGCAGTCTTTTTTCTCTTCCACTTTAAGGGTAATGACTGTCTCATTCTTAGGGAACTCCATATATATGTCCTAATTGAACCAAATAAATTGTTCATCATCATAAAATACTAAAAATCATAATAAAATATATCTGTTTTATGTTGGCTTGACAAAATTCTCTGTAGCTGTGATTAATGACTTTTTACTGTAAGACATATACAAATGTGTTATGATAATGCTTTGATTTTTCTACAAGATTGATTTTGTACTTTTAAAAATGAGCTCTAACAAGTTATTATTTATCCAATTAGTAGTATATAGAAAGTTGGTCTCAATAGCAGGAGGGATATATATTTTGCTTATCATTGAAAAATACTAACCAGAGTTTATTCTTATAATAAAATATCATTGAGTCATGTGTAATTAAGAACAGGAAATATGAAAAGGCAATATTTGCTGAAGTACTTAACATTCAGCTGTTAAAACAGGAATTTTAACTTATGATTTCTTAATAATATTTTAGAGTTAAGTAGTGTTTTGAACCTACAGGTGTTTAAATTTCCCAGGTGTGGTTAATTTTTAATGATAGGTCTGGTTAAGAAGTGAATTCCACTATGCTTACCCAATCTTTCAAAGCCTTTAAGCTATAATGGAATTTTTCACACAAAATATTTGCAACAGAAGACAGTGAAAACATCTGTCTGTGTGGAAGTGTTGTTCTTTGTATGGTAAAATTATAACCTTATGTTTGATCATTTAGTCATTCTGCAGACAACTGCCCCATCAACTTGAACAGTACATGACTAAGTCTTGTGCCAGACTTGTAAAAAAAGAGAGACAAGGCTTACTCTACACACCTCAGCCATCAAGTTCCTCATTATTATCATAGAGATAAATACAGAACCATCCCTGGAGCCTTTTGTTCAAAACATATTGAATACAACATGGGACATGTAACTATAATGAGTTCATCTAAATGTATAGAAATAAATGTGGTTTTAGTTACCATACGTTCAGTTACATTGAGAGATTATTTTAATTCATCAGAAGTCTTCAGTTAGTTGAAGGACATAGGTTTTCTTCCTCAGGCTAAACACCACTTATTTTAGCCTTTGAGTCCTCCAAGCATTTGCTAAAAATGAAGCTGACTTGCAAAAGGTGGACTTTGAAAGATGCTTTCTGATGGCCTGCATACCATAACAGAATGTATTTGGCCAGCTCTGCCCAAGGGCAGTTTGAAAAGAGGGTAGGATTACCTACAGATTTCCTCTTCGTTCACTTCAATTTTTTTTTAATTCTGAGGAGAAGAAAAAGAAGAATTTGGGTTTTTTTCCAGGATTTACACATCTCACGTCATGGTTGAACCAATGGTTAGAAGCAGATGGTTGGATACAGACCAAATCTTAATGAATGGATGCAGTGTGCATGCAGATGTGCTGATGATGTGCTAAGCATCCACCAGCCCGGTGCATCAAATTACAAGAAATCCACACCTATCTTTCTATCTGAGATCTTCTTTAGACTTATGAGAGAGCATTCCCTTCAAAATCCCAGCACACAGTCTCCAGAAGATGACTGCAGACTTTAGAGCTCTATCTCAGAGCTAGAGGACAGGGACCATAGGTTTTACGTACTGCAGTCCTAGTTTTCATACCTTTCAAAAAAACTGTGATTTCACCATGGAAGACAGAGTTAAACAAATTTACCTGATGCCAGTGATACAGTCCTGATATGGCTCCTACCTACTTGAACAATCAAAGACTTCATGACTGTAAGCTAACCTGGTTACTGTAATTGACTGACATCTTTAAGGATGACCTCCCCTTTTGATCTGTCTTTCTGTACAACTACAAATCCACTTGGCTCGTTTCTTTCTTTCCCACTTGCACAAGCCTTGACTATTCTCTTAGCAGACCTGTTTCTAAAAGTCTAGGTTAATTTCCCTAGCGGTACAACCTGTATTTTACCCAGGGTGTTATTGCTGTCTTTCTCATTCCTGATTTGGAAATAGGTGGATTGCAGTCTCATCAGTCTTGTGATGGTATTTGAAGTATGTCAGGGCCTTAACTGGCTATTTCATCTAGTTCCAAAGGAATCTGCTCTGACTACTGTCACCTATTTCACATTCTCAGAACATCAGGACAAAATCAATTGTAATATGCTATGGCCCACCTGATATTTTCATATGGTGCCCAGCATCACGGCATTTCCAGACTTGAGCTGCCCCTTTAAGACATGATCTAAGTTTTTTCTGGTAGGGGTTTACTAAATGACTGCACATAGTGCCCTTCCATCTCCAGAAGGTGCCCAGGGCACTTGAAAATTCATTCATGGGTCCATTGTTTGTACCTATGTAGGTGCTGGAAAATTGCAAAACTGTAAAATGCTAAGTCATGTAATAGTGTGGATTGGGATACGTGTATGTGTTTTGCTCTAATTTTGACATAACAAAAAAAAAAAAAAAAAAGGGAAAGAGATGTTAATCTTTGATGCTCTGCAGTGTTTGAGACTTAGGAAATGTTTGGCATGACTCTTCACACCTCACCTGCTAGTGAATGCACAATGTTGGCAAAAAAGTCATCTGTGCATCCTGTTCCTTGACACTGGCCATGGTTCTTTTCTTCTTTTTTTTCCCATGGAAGTTGTCCTGCTATTTTAAATCAGTAGTAGGTGAGATTAGATCAAATATAGTTAGGAGAAAACAATGATGAGAATTCTAGTCACACTAGAATGAGATAAAAATGTCCTGTCTAGCAATTTTGTATAATTAATAGCTGAATATGCTTCTTTGCAATTCCCGTGTGCTGTGATAACAAAATGGTATCATATGATACTAGAAGTAGAAGAAAAACAGTCTTGCATGTTCTACCAACTGCTGTATGTGTGTAACTTGGTAGGGCCTGTTTGTTATTTTGCTAATGATGTGTTGGGTTTTTACAGAAATGTTCTCACCCACGTTAGAAGCTCATGATGTCCTTGCCTGCAAATATCTGAGAACTGCTGTTTAAATAGATATGTATCATGATACTCCAGAGATAGGCTTATGAAATGGAGATTAAATTGTCATGGCTATAGACAGGCTGGAGAATCAAGAGATTTTGCAACCTAAAAGAATTGTTGCTTAAAACCTCAAGTTAACCTACTTTAGAATTAGGACATATTTTAAGCACGGACTGTCTTCCTGATTGTAAATAATTTTATGCATGTGTGTGTCTGTCAGAGAGGGAAAGAGGATATCCAACCAGTCCTTCCATGGATCCAAGGATCCTTGACTTCTGTGAGTCATGTTATGCTTGTTTAAAGAGGTTCCTTCTGACACGATGTGAAAAGCTGGAAATCCCCTTGTGTGTGAGAGAAATGCTTGTGCAACACAAACATGAACAGCAGCTGTTTAAGAATTTCCTCTATGAAGAGGCTTTGAGAGGTCTGGGACAGGAGTTAGAAGAGCCTCTATGAGTTCAGTGCTAGTTTTAATTTGTTTGCTACCACACATCATCTATCAAGGGCTTCTCTGCAGCCCACAATGGGCACGGCATGGGAAGTTGAAGGCATTGTCGTGCCTATTCTTGGCCCTAACATCAGATGAGGGTAGGCTCATCTGAAATTTCTTCTCTTCTGTGGGAATTATCACTGGTACACTGTTCCTTATTTTTAATCACAATAGGTTAATAGTGGGAAGTGGAATCAGTTTTCAAAACTGTGACATTCCTGAAGGGACTAGATAGATAGCTATGTTAGATGAGTGAGTCCCAAATGCCTGTACCACATAAAATCTCTTTAAAAACTTTAGAAATATATCCTTAAACATGTCATCTTGTGCAGTCTGAATTTTATTTGCATAATCAAATATTCAAGGTGGAAGTGGTAAAACATGAAACTCCAAATCAAATTAAGAAATGAAACAACAAAATCCCAACTTGCAGGATGCCAACTACCTGAGTGCCAGAGGAGGTAGGAGAAGCTAAGTACTTCTGTGCAGAGAACAGGGCTGTTACTGTGTGATGGCTCTGCGGGGTTTCTTAATCCCAGTTTTACATGTTTGCTCCTCATAGTGGATTTCTGGCTGAGCTGATTGGGGTAATTGATTCTGCACACAGTTTCATTGGCAAACCACAGTGAACCTGGGTTCTCCTACTCTTTGGACTTGTCTTCTATTACCTATTTCATCAGCAGGAAATGCTAGTCCTATCCACTCAAAATAGGGCAATAGCATTAAAAGAAAATTCCCACAACACTTTAAGTTCTGTGGTCCCCCCATACAGATATGTTTGCTTTTTCAGAGGAATCTACAGAATGAGTGGGAGCAAACCCAAATTTGACTATATTCATTTGCAAGTTCAAGGTAGCTGAGCAGAGACTGCTTTACTTATACATCTGTCAGGATGTATTTTAAGTATAGCAGGATTTCTAACTCCCTTCAGGCCATGATATTTTCTGGCGGTCACATCACACATGACAGGACTCTATTCAGATTATCCTCCACCCAAAAAAAACCCTTTTTCTTTCCCGTTTGAACCTGCAGAAAGACCATCTCTCTACAAATAAGGCAGCAGCTGCATCCTTGATGGGGTGTGGGTGTGTGTGTGTGCTAGTTTGGTGCAAATTCTAATTAATCCCATTTATAGAAGACCAGTACTCGCTGTGCAGGAGCAAACCACATGAAAAACTGTAGGAAAAAAATCAGGAAGCTGCAAGCAATCATGAGAGCAATTGTGTACTAGCAATTAGAAGTAAATATAAAATTAAGCAAAATAAATTATCACCAAGGATGAAAGATGCAGGGCTAATTTTGCAGCTATAGCCATCTATAACCTGTACTTTTTGTATTTAATATACATAATTCAGCTTTTTATTAATCAAATCACACAGATTTTGCTACAGGACAAATTTAATATAAAGATGCCAGGGTATTGGCTGTTCACAAAGATATTTCTGGAACATTACAAGAAGCATTTAAAAACCTCCCAACAAGCTGTATTCCTTTCCTTGCTTTTGGTTTCTGTATTGTACAACTTCTAAGTCATACCTTTTCCATCTGAAGATTCTTTTTATAGGTGACTCAACTAACAGAGGGATGATGTATTATCTAATTGAAAGAGTGAATAAGACTCTGCAGGAATGGCAGAAGACTCATGATGTTAAAAGTTATCACAATATCAATGAAGGGAAAACATTTATCAGTTACTCCTACTACCCCCAGTTCTGGATGAATGCAAACCAGAGACCGACTTTTGAAAAAGCACTGGAACAGCTGCTGCAGAGGTACTGCAAAACTCTGTATCTCCCTTGTTTGCATTATTTTTTATTCACAAATGTGTTTAACATGTTATACAATTAAAGTCAGTAAACAATAAAACATAAGGTGCACAGATCATATTTTGTGGTTAAAAAATAGCTGAAAATTACATCAGGCCTCTGATCAGGGTGCCAGATACAGTTCAGTGAAATGCAAAGCAATGTAGTTAAAATGTTTGCCATCTGTTTAAAGCAACATGTGATGTTTTTCTTTTTTGGGTTTCAGATCACGTCCCCTGGAGAACACAGACCAGACTGTATTAATTGTAGGTGGTGTTCAGTGGCTTAATTCCAATCACCTGCAAATTATCCAAAAGGTGTTGAGCAGGTAATGCTATGTACTTGGTGTTATTCCAGTTTTTGATATGGTAAATGATGAGAAACAACAGAAAAAAAAAAATACAAACTTTTCATTTGTTTTTTTTGATGGGCAGGTATTTAAGTGACTTCAAAAAAAATAAAACATGCATTGTCTTTTGATGTATCTCTTAAGTAAAAAGTGCGTCCTTGTTTTTTTGTTTTTAATTTGCAAAACAGGGAAAATCTATCAAATATCCTGGTAATTGTCAAATCCATAGGGATGGGCTTTCACCTTCCAGTGGATGGAATCCATTCTCTGTCACAGGTAAGCTACAGTACATTTTGAATACATTTTCATGGAAGACTTGTCATTTCATTGTTAATTTTGCTGTCTGGTCAAAATATGCTACGTCTGCTGAGCACATTTTAAGTGGATCAAAGGAAGATTAATGTTTGTATTCATTCATACTGCTTGATAGGGATTCAAACCAATTTCCTTATTTCATGGATTCTGCTGCAATCAGAGAGCCATTTGAGATCCCATGTGTGGTCAGCTGTCCCAAGAACCAGAAGAAGCTCCAAAATGAATCCTGCTGCCAAAATTGAGAGATCATTCTGGGGATAAGCAGATTACTCCTCATACTGTGTTGCACACAGGCCCTCCCCAGGCTTCCTCCATGGTTACTGCTGGATTCAATTCACTTGTCTGGCTTGCACAACTCAATAAATCTATCTTAACCCACCTGCGAAGCCAGAACATTACAGAGCAGCTGGAATGTACCAGTGAATCTAGCCTGTTATTTGCATGTTAATGAGATGTTACAGTCAGTTTAAATCATTCCCAAGACTCTCAGAGTAACAAATGTGCTCATTTCAATGCACTGTGCAACTGACTCAATTCACTATTTTTATTTACAATTTGGACAGTGATTCTCTATTGAACATACACAAGATGCATGGTTGAGAAGCACTGGAAGGCAGAACAGAGTAAATTATGCCTACCGGTGCTGTGTGTCATGCTCCAGCTATTCCCAGGTGTTGAAAAGAGAAAATTACTGCCTTTCACAGGTTCTATACAGCACTCCTTGAGCACTAGGGACTAGTGCCCGCGTCTTTTTGCAGCCATAACACACTGCTGTATTCAGTGTGTGACTTCCTGCTACTCTCACCCTTCTCTTTGCTACAGAGGCTGCCCTGTCTGATTTTGCCCATTCTTTCTGTCTAAGTTAGTACTGCCTTGTCTCTACTGAATGTCTTCTTATTGATTCAAACAATTTTCTTAACTTATCTGGAGGACCTAAATAGAATAAAGTAAGGAAATTATTGTCATCAACATGAAGAAACATTTTCATAGCTCCCATCAGAGTTTCCAGCAAAGTTCAATCCTAGGATGAAGAGCTTCAATCCAGGGTATGTGAGGCAAGGATAGAGTATTAAAGGCTTCCTAAGAATTTTTCTTTTTCTTCATTAAATTTACAAAACTCCAGAAATCAGCTACAGTGCATAACCAACATTCTTTTCCATTTCAACATTGGAATTATATACCAAATTACCCATGTGGTTTGTATGCTCCAGGCTTCAGGATCACCCCAGCTACTCTCAAAGGCCTTTTGTCTGTCATGTCAAATCCACTGCGTTGCCAACTTTATGGTTAACTTTTTTTCTATTCTTGGTCTTCCTGAAGTATATTCAGAAATAATAATCTGTTCTTCAGTATAACCATATTTAAGATACCTATGGCCCTATAGTCCCTTCTAAGCAATTGCCTCAATGAATTTGATTTGAAGCTGAATTTTTGTTTAAGGGAGCATTTTCACCATTTGTTACAGACAAACTTTATAACTGGATTTTTTTTCTGAATTACACCTCATATTACTGAAGTACATGTTAAAAACCATTAGCCAAGAATTATATTTTAAACAATCGTGAAATCTTCCTATAAAGGAAGCTGCACATCTACTGAAAAGTAATTATAGTTTCTGAAAAAAACCCTACATCAGTCTTGGAGTAGTAGCTTTTTTTGAGAGTGAATTTATAGTAATTCATGTCTCTAGTATAATGTAATTGCTTATTCAAAATGCAGTTTTGCTATTTTTCACCATGATGCAATAACCTTTAAACAGTCCCTCTGACGAGACATTGCAACATTTTATCTGGAATGCAGGCAGAAGTGCAAAACTTGTGGAATGAAAACTTGATTATTCTGGATACAGCAAAAAATTTGGGCTATGAAGTGGTTGACACCTTTGTCATCACCATGGGACGCTACAAAGAATTCCTGCAAGGGAAGTGTGGCTGCCATTTCCATGAGGTAATAGTTTACACTTATATCATTCCCAGGTATTTAAGATATTTTAACTGTTAGATCTTAGAAACAAGAAGGTACATGGTGAGGTCAGCATCTGTCACTCAAAGTTAGGCCTGAATACAAATAGTGAGGAAAGCAGTTTGCATGGTGGCACTTGTCCATCTCTGCTCCCAGTGCAAGGCCACCCAAGGACATGCTGAACTGCTGGAGTGGTGAAATCAAAATGAACATACCCTTCTGTAAAGGTATCAAAGAATGTTGCACAGTTTCCTGGTTCTTGTGTTATTTGTTGTGATATATGTTATATATCTCTGCTGCTTCTGCATGGACTCAGTTTCTCTTTTTACTCAGTCTCATGGGTTTTTGACTGATGCATTCCTAACTGAACAGCTCAGCACACTCACTTCAAACCATAAGTACAACTAAAATTGAGCTTAAAATTGAAGAACCAATCTTACTGCTATATATCTATTTTCCTATGTCTGAGAAAAAATAATCTGCAATAGTTACAGTGATCCACTGTACAAACAGAAGTGTAGATTGCTTGTTCTCCCTCACACCGGTGCTTTCTTGACTGAAATCTATAGAATTTTTTGGGAATGTTATCAGACTCACATGAGCTCGTGTGCCACACATCAACCACACAGCTGGTTTCCACCTCAGGCTCCAGGGCAACTCACGTGTTTGCAGGCCAGTGCCATGGCCTCTATCCTGCTTTGGGGCCAGCATCAGCAGGTGTGGTTAGTTAACCAGTCCTCTAATCCACTCTGCTCCATACTTGAGAGACACAAACATAGCTCAGTCCAAATGAAGCTGGAAAAGAGGGAGTAGGTCACAGAGTAGATATTTATGTGATTGATAAATAGTCCCATGGAGCAAATGCTTCCCTCCTTTTTACCCAGACAGTTGTATTGACCCTTTTTTATCTAGAGCCCAGATGCTGATGTTTTTGTGGGTCATTGCTGATGTTTGCCATTTCCACAGATCTTGTGAGCGAAACAGAGAGCTTCAAAATTAAATATTTCAAATGCTTTGTATGGAACTCTGTGGAGAAAACAGCAGGGTGTGATCAGTCATCAGCATTTTTCATGTACTGCTCCATCATTTTGTATGAGCTCATGTGCAGATTTGGTCTTGCTTCTCTGCTGAAGGAATCTCAACAGAGTATGTGTTTCTGGGGAGGATCGGGAGAGAATTTGGCTCACAGAGCTGTTATTAATGAGGCCTGAGAGATCGTTGTGCCTGAAAGAGCCATAGATATACCCAATAGAATCCATCATGCACCAAAAACCAGACTTGATCCTTGAGGAAAGCAAAAATAAAGTTCTTGAGTTTTTTTGATACTTCATTAGTTTTAATAGTTTTGTCATCAGCTTATTTCTGCATCCTGGCAAGTGAAGTTTCATTAGGTGCTGAAGCAGTTTGCACCAGGAAAATGACATTTTGCCCCCAAGAACAGAGCCAAGAACACTGTGTGAAACCCCAGCACTTTCCATGTTTTCTGAAACCAGATGAGATAGATTAAATCTCATGCTTTGTACTTTCACTTTCTTTCTCTTAAAAACTGACATTCCTAAAGTATCAGAAGATGACGCCCCGGTGTAAATGACATCTGAGCTAAAGCATGGCTGTGCAGGAATGGAGGACTGTCCATTCTGTGCAGTCAGAAAGCAAGAACTGAAATGCCTTCAGCAGTTCTCATTTAGCTCCCACTAACTGGCTAAGAGAAAGCTATTTCCTCTGAATGGCGTGAAGAATTGAGTTCCCACCAACCAGTTTCAGAGGGTCTCAGGTGACCCTGATAGCATAGAAATCTCCATCTCTATAGACTCTACAATCTTTGCTCAGGTTTCTAAGGAGTCTGGATTTTCAAAGGGATTATACTGAGCTGGGACAAAATATCTTGCATAACCTGGCACTTACTGCCCAACATAATTATAGTTCTGTGCACACATGAGAACTTGATTTTTATCTACCTCATTCTTTGAAAATGCTTATGGACATTGGTCAGCACTATACAAATATTACAGAAGCTATTTTTAAATTCAGATTGATTTCCTATTTTAATGACAGTGAAAAAATAATCACTACACAGAAATTAGCAACCTTGGGATTTTTGTGTCTTAATAGGTGGCTGGCTGCTGGTGGCTGGGTGAACATTAGATTGCATTCCTGGGAGATTATGCCTAACAGGAATGCAGTTTGGGTGATTGGTTCAAGGTGGCATCATTTTGAAATAATTGCAAGATCTAAGGCACTAATTTAGAAAAATGAACCTACAGTAATTGCATGAAAATAAATAATAGCCCTTGGCTTAGCTGTATGAAATTGATCAGAGGATATGTTAATTTTCTACATGGATAATTCCTGGTCTGTTTTCAGTTCTGCCAGCTCCCTCAAAGTCTCTCTGCTTAGTCTTTCAAGCCTTTGCACATGTTATTTCTTCGCTCACACCCAATTTTGTATGATCTATTTAATTTATTTCATTTTGTATTATTTATTTCATTATTTATTTATTCACTGCATATGAGTGTTGATTCTGATTGTTCACTGACAGTAAATATACATTATATTTTTAAAAGCTAACATGCTTCTGCATAAATATGTGCCTTAAAAAATGAATTCTGCATTTTCAAGTGTCTGCTGTGATTGACACAGCAGGAAAACTGATAGGCATCAGAGCTATAAAGCCAACATACATATACTATTTTAAAAATAAGTTGACCACCTTTTAGGCATTCTCTGGGTTTGCCACTGCCTGGGCTGAGGTCCTCTGTCCTGCATATGCACAAGGACACATCTAAAGTCCTCTCTCTCAAAGCTGCTTCATTATTCATCAGTGACTGAGTATTCACTGAGACAAGACCTTCAGCACTTCACTGGAGATCACCGCCCAGTTGTTAAACTCCTGACAGCCATACCTTTCACTTTCTCTCTTGTTAGTCCCATGAACATGTTTTATTCTATACAAGTTGAACACAATAATCCCAGAGCTTTATACATATTTCAGGGGCTGAGGTGAAGCATTCTTCAACACTAAGTTACTGAATCATGTTGTGGTTCTGTCCCTGTGGTGTCCTGGGGAGAGGGATGTAAATTGCCATAACTCCCTTCTTGAAGAAACACAGCACACAAAGGTTTTCATTTCAATGTGAGGCTGGGCCAGGCTTGCATCAAGATGTCAGAATGAGGCATTCTCACAGGGCTCATAACTGAGACATGTTATATGTGCCTCAAGTGCTTAGTATCAGACCTAGATATAAACTTTTCTACAATTTGGAGAAGTCATTTGTTTTAGGTAAATTTTCTCTGATGAAGGCAACAGAGTCTAATACACAAAGGCATTACAAAGTCAAATGACTGAGTATAATGAGCCTATGAATGTAGATTTCAAAAAATTAAGATTTTGCTCTTTGGTTAGTTTGCAACATAACAAGTTGGCCATTAAAATAATGTTTATGAGCAACTTGCACCTCGAAGTAAGAGTATCAGGACCTGCTTCATGGACAACTGCCTCAGCATTTCTGTGCACACAGCTGTGTGTCTGTCTTTCTAGGTGCAGGCAGAAAGCACTCACATATGTCATTTCTTTTGCAGGTGGTGAAATCCAATCCCTCTGAAGAAAGGCCACACATAACAATGACGTTATCGGGGCACTATACGCTGGGGAAATATTTCGGCAGTCAAAGCAAACCATCACAACTGCAGGACTATGCAACAAATTCTCAGTCCCCCTATCATGTCCGAGGTCCAATAAATCAAGTTTATTCTGAAATCCTTCTCAGCAGGCTCTGTGCACGTAAGAGGGAGTTTGTCAGCACATAGCCTCTCTCAGATGTAGCACTGAGACTAGAGAAGTGCCACTGCCTGAGCGACAATTGAAGGAGTACAGTGGATTAAGATATGCTTCCTTGACTGACTGCATACACACAGAGTGAGTTTGGGACATGTGGTATTTTCCCAAAAACCTTATGAAATTAAGATGTGCCCTGGTGACTCTGTTGTGTGAAGGTGGAAGATGGAGAGTTGCAAAGGAGAGAAGAGGGGAAGTTACTTGAACTGTTGCCAAAGACTAGAACAGCTGTAGCTCAAGCAAGTGTGTATTATTGATAGCAAAAAGAGACCTATATAATCACTTGAACATTTGGAAAGGGCTGTTTTAGGTCTTCAGCACTATCTAGTTTTCTATTTATAGAGACACTGTAATATTTGAATGTATTTAGAAACTGACTACATTCCATTTGAAAGAGTTTTATTTTATGTGGACAGGTTTCCCTTCTATATTAAACCTTTTTTGTTCAGAACTTGGTTTATAGAATCTGAAAATGTCTATTAGCATTTTACTGGTGATGCTGAGTTTTGAACTCTGGTGTTTTTAGTGAAAACACATCTCTTTGTATTTTAGATGGAACAGATATCTACTCTATTTTTTTTGCATGTTCTGAAGCTAATAGGGAGATAGATTGCCTATCCTTGAGACTGATTGAAACTGTCTCAATGTAACATGTAAATATAGTGCATTTGTTAACATTAATTTATTTATGGTCCCAGTTTAGGAGAGTGTCCATATGTAGGAAGAATGCTTAGATAAGTGCTCCAGTGTCTACCTTGGCCTGTAAGCCAATCAAGTATTCTTCCTGCACAGAAGTGCCATTTCTTTAATGATTTTTTTATAAAATACTTGCCAATGTGTGAAGCCAATACCACAAATATAACAAAAATCCCCCTTTCAAGCACACATAACATTTTCAGGATCTGGTAATCTATCACTCATAGGAAGTGTGTGATGTGATGGCAGCAGAATATACTGCCAGCATCACTTGCTTGGCACGGACAGCCAGTTTTAGTTCAGACCTTCTCTGAACTGCGGTTTCATGCTGTAGCCCAGCTACTTCCCCAGTGTTTGCAGACCTTCTGTGGGTGACACCCCAGGGAGAAGCTGTGTGTTGGTCCCCTCCCACAGTGCTGGCAGCCCACTCATTCACAGCTATGGTACCCTATGGGAAACCGTGCACAGCCCAGGATTAGCAGATGGGTGACAGGCTAGTGGCAACCCACAGGACTGCTGTCCCTAAAAATTATCCAGTTATGGATTTTTATTCATCCAGTCACACAGCAGGCAATCAAGGCACCACTCTACCACTATGCATTAGAGAAGGGTGTTTTAACCAGGTAGGTGCAAGTAACAAAGGATCTGCTGAGTTCTCTGTCATGTTTCCCTGTCACAATTTTACATATAATGCTCCACTAGCATCTTCTTGGGGAAAGGAAGCCACAAACAATGTCAGGGAATAAACAAATTACAGCAAGGAACTAATCATCATATTTGCCTTAGTAGCACACAGGGGGCTGCTCTGTGTAGAATTAGGGCTGGCAATTCATGACACAACATTTAGTATTTGCCTAAGATCCTGTATCTATCCACAGTTTGTGTGCCCAGCTGTAGTTTTGTGAATTTGTGCTTCTTCAGGTTAGATATGTAAAGTAATAATAGGAAATCGTCATGCAATATGGAGTTTGGCATCCTAGGTGATAGAGAATGTCCTCCAAAATGGGATCTGGCATACCTAATTTAAGACACATTTCACTATATTGAAAAAGCTCCTGACTTAGATAATGACAAAATTAGTGAAATGGTGTGATTATATCTGTTTCTGTATAATATGCTGCTGATTGCTTACAGCAAATATCCCCAAATTTCAATGTAATGTTTTCCTTGGCATGGAGATCTACATGAAAGATGGGTCAGGAGCTGTGCATAAATACTGAAAATATCAACATTTGGTTTTGAGCAATATGATTATCTAAAAAACATAATTGTATGCAAATGATGTAATATATTCTCTTGGGTGTGGAAATCCAGAGCTGCACAACCTTAAAGCTGAAGGATAGAATATCATCATTAATATTAGTAAGATGCAAAATGCAGCCAGATGTCTTTGGTATTAAGATGATCAATGATAGGTATATTACAGTTCTGCTTCTGATAAGATTTTTTTGTAGCTCATTTAAATCCACATGCTGTTACTGTTATTGTTCTGTACACAAGTGTTTTTAAGCCATTACTGGGATTTTATGTTGTTTTTTTAGCTAAAACCTATTGCTGAAGCATCAGCTTAGTGATGAAAAGAGCTGAATTTGCTTATACTCTAGTGGATATCAGTGAATGTGCAATTCATCAGTTCTGGTTTCACCACAAAATGGTTTACATGTGCTGTACACCCAGATGTCTTAATGTTTTCCAAATCTTGATATTTTTCAAATGTATTAAGTGTATATTTTCCTGTGTGTTTTCTATTTTTTACATGTCTATGTACATTAATATGTCTGTACAAAGTCATTGGTACAATTTGCAAATTGATCTTTATTTAAAAGAGTTCTTTGAATAAGCTGTTTCCAACACTATGTATGATCCACATAGTCTTAGGAATAAACAAAGCATAGTAAGCTACATTTTTGTTATTTAACTTTAAAATATATCTAGTATTTCTATCTATGTGAAAGATGGGAGTTGAGATTCACATGCAAGGATTGCTTGCTCATATGCTTTAAAAGTTATGGATTAAGACAATAAAAGGATTACTGTGTTTGAATTCCAGTGAGAGCACATGTTGCTATCTACAGTTTACTCTAGAATTATTATATCTGCTGTGACATTTTGCCTAAATAAACATGAAAGCTTTTCTATAGTCCATACATCTACCTCAGTCCCGCTACTTGCCATTAAAATAACAAAGGACCTGGTTGTCAGATTGAGTTCCACCTCCTAATACAGGCATGAGTGGCCCTGGAATTAGTGGTAGGATTGAAATATTTAGTCTGGGGAACAAGAGCTCTAAGAAGTGGGGTCTCCTGCTCAATTTCTGACAGAAGCAGGCAGAGCTTAGAACAGAACTAGGGCAGACTTAAAGCTACAGGCAGAGTCAAAATGTCACTGTGTTGCAAAATAAATACTCTGATATACAGAGGAGTAGTCTCAGTTATTATTGCATGCCTTTAGCTGAAGCTGGAGCACGATTTACCAGAGTCCAGTGACTTGCAGCTCCTCACCTCTCATATAACTCCATAGATGTTGAACAGTTGTTGAACAGTGAATGGGGTTAGAGCAAGGTACCTGGCCACCATGATCAAGTACATCTTAATAAATATCTTTGGAATAACTGACTGACTTTGGACTAAAAAATGTTTCCCTTTTTGTTGGGAAGTGCCTTGACAAGGCCTCTCTGTCATCAGAGTTGCCAGATTTCACGGAGCTGAAAGAATGGACTGCAAATACAACATTTGACATTAGTCTTGGTATTCATTTGAAAATTATAATCTTCAGAATAATCTCTTTCACACTGTTAAATACAAGGCCTTTATTTTTCTCTTCTGTGACACATTAAAGGAACATCAAAGTAAGTTTATTTGCTTAGTGGGTGGGGTAGTGAGGCATCAAATTACCTCAAGGTTGAAACAACCACTAATAGTTATGATTCTGTTGCTATGTTGAGCCAAAGAGAATGCTTTGAAGATGCAGATATGTGTGATATTAAGTTGACTGCAGTCCAGGGATCTTCAGATTACTCTTTTAGAGTAAAGCAATTTTTAGAGGTGCAGTGAACTATTTGGCATAGACCCAAACTGCTAAACAAGTCTCTGTAGGGTCACATGAAAAACATGGTCTTACCTTCTTGTTTGCCTCCTAGCCTTGCATCTGGCTTGTCTTACCTCACTGACTATCTGCACCTGCTCTCCTCCACATCAGCCTTTCTCTCAGATGACCTTAGAAATTTGTGTTTTGTCAGACTAGCAGCTTCTGGAAATCTGAGATATAATTGTTGCAAATTCAGTCTTAATCTTCAAAATACATTTTTGTCAAGCCCAAAAACACTAGAATACAGCAGGGGTAGAGCAAGCCTCTTATCTAGGACAGTGATTTTCTCCAATGAATTTAAAACACCTGTGTTGTATTAAGTAGTTTTCACTATCACTTAGCTCTTCATGGAGCTTGCCTTTACCAAGCAAAAATCCATCTTTCAAACTCCACTGCCATCTTTACCTGTGTAAATCTTCCAAACACCAGAGCAGTCTATGTAAAATGCAGGCATAGATATTTATTGGTGCTAGTACACATCCTGAAGTATTTGCTGTTATCTTCACAGTATCCATTGAACAGAAAAGCTCTGACTACACAGTAAAAAGACACTGCATTTTAGGCTTACTCACAAGTGATTAGATTGTACTAAAAATAGTGCTGCATGTCAGTCTAGGTCAGCACCTGGAGCTAAGAGTCCTAGAAAACTACTTAAGTCATTAACTGCAATGGTCAAGATGAGCCTGTGGGGGTCACAACAGGGTCTTCTGCAGCACAAGTTTCTGTTGTGATGGACTTTCTTTGTTTTTTCATCTGACTGTTGGGCCAGCTTTTTGCACCTGTGGGCAGCCCTTCCTGCAACCTCTCAAGCATGTTCATCAGTCTTGGCAAGGGACACCACAGTAAGCAGCCCCGAACTGAAGATCAAGCGCATGTTTAAGTAAAATCTGAGGTTTAAATAAAATCTTATGGTTCCCTCTAGTACTGAACTTCCCTAACGAGGAGCAGGATTCACTCCCTTTCAGCTGAAACTCAAATACCAAGGTGTTTTCCCAGCTTTTGCAATTTTTTTCCCTACTGCTTGCTCACCTGAAACGAAGGGAGTGAACTGCTCTGCATGCTCCTGCCTAACAGAGTGAGGTGTGTTCACACAGTCACTGCAGTGGGCACTTCTCTCCCATGCCTCATTGTGGGGACTACATCCCCACAGCAGATGGTGTTTTCAATATTGTGATTTTTTGATCTGTTTTGAGCAGTGACAGTCTGTGTGGTTAAAACAGACAGCTCAGTGTCTGCCCGCACCACCTGCCCCTGTGCTGCTCTAAGGGTGCTGAGTAGACTTCGGGTGAAGACCAGACAAGAACTAAAATCCTTGAGTAAGGAATAAAAATGACTCAGACATGTGGAGGGATAGAATGTAAGAAAATAAAAATAATGCAGAAGGCAATCTCACCCCTGAGAGTTGCAGCTGCACCAATAGCCAAAGATTAGGAACAGGCCTGCCCTTAACAGGCCACAGCTGTGTCCAACGAGAAAGACGAGTGCTACAAAAGAGTGGGTTAGCTGGGTGAGATGGAGTTTGTTGTCTGTGCTGGGAAGAGAGATGGAGTCAGTGCTGTGAGGAGATGCCCATGAGAAATCACTGAGACAGTATGGGACTTTTACAATAAGATGGCAACACAGACACCTCTTGACAAAGTCAAGGCAGTTAAGAAGAGCTCACTGCAGATCAAGTGTGTGAAATTAATGTTGTCAGGAGCCCTTTAAAGTTAGTAAATTATATGGATTGTGAGGGTTGGAAGACCAGATCTGTGTTTGGCAGAGTTTCTCACTTGCCATGTTCCAAAAACATCTTTTATATTTTCTTTTGTTCTTGTCATTATCAACTTCCATATTTCTTTTATGATTCTGTGGGACTAAGAAGTTTGAAGTAATATTTCTACTCTGCCTGATAATGATTGTGCAACCTCCCTAGATGGCAGTCAAATCATCTTACAGATGAGAGAAGTTTTATTACTTCTGAATGGTATTTTTCCTTTACTTCCATATGCCAGCAGTAAAGTTTCTTTATATTTACAGAAAGCTTTAATTATGATAGCCTTCAGTGTATTCAAAGAAACCTGCCAATTCCTATTGATCCTAACAGAACAGAAAACACTTTAAGACTTGAAAACCTGGCCTTGCAAGCCATTAGATAATGCAGCACCCAGCATGGTCTAGCCCACAAATGGCTTCCTTTGAAACAGAGAGTCACAGTTGTGTTCCACTAAAGTTTTCACTGGGGTGATTACAATTTAAAGATGAATTTTGTGGACTGATTTTTTTTTTTTAGCTCAGGGCCTTTGTTGAGCCCTCTTTGCAGCAAATGGTATCTATTAGCTACTGTAAAATCCTGTTTCAACATCCTTTCACACTGTGTCCTGCCCAGTTCTTATAAAACACATACATATAACAGGATTTACTGCTGATGGTAAAAGGTTAAACCATAACAGGTCTTACTGCTCCACCCATTACAGGTCCCTAAAATCTACATTGCATCATTTCTGTGCAATAACAAGGACTCAGGGTCTAGTAATCTCTTAATGCAGGGGCTCCTCAGTCTCTAGGAGAGTTCAGCACTGTAGCCCTGATCGAGTTATCAAAATAACACACCGTCAGCTGTGAAATGCATACAGCAGAGCCTGAAGGCATACTCAAAACTTGCCTGTTGGATCAAGGCCAGCCTGGAAGTCAAGGACAACAGCTTCTAGAGACTCTTCTCAGGCACCAAAAGTAGCTTTCCTATATATTTAACAGAGGCATTGTAATTATGATTGTGGTCACCCTTGGCTTCTTTGTAATCATCACAGAAAGACCAAAATCTGAATTATTCTCTAGAGGTGTCTATTATTTCTACACTCTTGCTTACTGTAAAAGCAACTTAAAGAAACTCAGATTTTTCTGATTGGTGCCTCAAGTTTTGAGAGAAGAATGTCAGTTCAACAGAGATGTGTCTGTGGGATTCATTGTGTAGGTAAGAGATGTTTTTACATCCCACTTCTGCTCCTTTACTGCAGGAACTTGATCTCAAGGCCACCACCACCATCACCAGGAGATGCATGGATAACGTGGAACATTCTCAACCTCTGCTCCTGGAGCTGCTTGTATGTTTAACAGTGCACTGATCAGGGGGACACCAGTCCTGCTGGTGAGCAGAGCATTTCATGGTAGTCTGGAATATAGACGTTTAAGACCCTTCATTTGGGTAAATGAAGAACAGATCTCCACCTACTGCCTTACAAGAGGGCTAGGGGAACGTCTGTTTCCGTGAGAAAAGTCAAACTGACAGGCACCTAACTCCAGGAAACAACAGAGATTCTTTTTCAAGTTTAGAGGTAATATCAGAGATAGGTACCTGGCTGGTATCTGAGGCCCCCAGCTTCTAGCACTTATTTCTGTACCAGAAGCACATTGTGAGCCCAAGAAACTTAGGGACTGCTGATCACTATGCAAGAAAATGTCTAATGGGCATTAAAAAATGAGCCTAACCTTGGCCACATTCCCCATTTTGGCTCCATGAAGAACTAGTGCCCTTAGCATCTCTTCGCAGCACACACACACTTACACCCCCAACATTACTGCTCTGTGTGTGGCTCATAGCTTTTCATGTAATTGCTCTCTACCTCAGTTCAAAACAATACAGTATGGAAGAGACCTCTTTGAATTGTAGTGTGCAAGCTAACTTGTGCAATTTCAGATAGTTTGAGTGGGCCTGTGAGATAGCAGCTATGGCAGGGTGAATGGCAGCTCTATAAATCTATGGGTGAATCTATGTCCCTGAAGACATAGAGGGGAAAGGCAAAGGGAGAGCTGGAGCCAGGAGGGAGCTGACAATCTCCCCACAAGTTAGATGCAGAAAAAGCTCATCCATCCCCACTGAAGTACTGTTGGTGGACTGGTCTGCACCTCCTGGGGTTTAAATGCCTCACTTCAAAGTAATATTCTTAATGTGAATAAACACCTGCTACAAATACAGGTTTGTAAATGAGATTAAAAGGGTCAGGAGCAGGAACTTCTAAATGTTTGGTAACTATATCTAACTGCCTAGAGAGCCCGAGGGACTATAATGAATCCATAAAACAAGTTAACACCTGCTCCTCACACTTCTGTTAATTAAAATTCAGTAGAGATGCAAGTCATTTAAATGAGTGATCTGTCACTCCACAGGAGCCAGTCTGGAGCAGTGTCTGTCTGTCTAGACAACCCTGCAATTACCACATTTGGTATCTGCTGTGCCATCTTCCATGCTCCTCCAGCCTGGGCACTGGGGTTATTTCCTAAGGCATGAAGGACAGAATATCAGCCCTCAAGTTCATAGTAATTTCTAGTTTTGACTAGACAAACTCCAGACAGTCTCTTTTGATAGTGGGGAGGTCAATACAGATGCAGAGCTGCCTATAAGCTCTCAACCCCCAAATAACAGCACCACCATCTCAACACTACAGAATTTGGTCCTGCAGTTACTGGAAAACAGTCAGTGCAGTAGCACAGCCCACTCTTTGGCAAGCAAAGTGACTGCCATATGCCAGACAGGGGCAGCACTTGTGCATCTAGCAAGACTTCTCGTGTTTAGAAGAAATGCTGCTGGAGGTGGATTTGCTTCAGTTTATTCCACTTGGGAATTAAAGATCTAGCCTTGCTCTGTCCACCACGATGACGTCTCTATCTCCTTTTTGGGGCCTGGGGAAGCTGGGATGGTCCTGTCCCTTTCCATCATCCTGACCACACATTTTCTGGGATGTTTGTAGTGACAACACCAAACTGACTGTTTGTTGCCTGTTTCAAGGCTGTCGTTGCCTCTGCTGAGCAAAGGCTTTCTACACAGAGCATAGAGGATCTGAGGAGAAAAGTCCTACAGAACATTTAATGGTTTGACAGTAATTCAGCCACAGACAAGTTGCTGAAGTGAAAAGTATGGCTAATGTCCAAGTGGCAGCGCACTGCAATATAAAATGAAAGAAAAATCCAGGCTTGATTTATGAGGGCTCTGGCAAAAAAGCTATGACACAACCCTGGTAGATTTTAAGTAGGGATTTGAGTCTTCAAATCTTTCACCAGGTAATATTGAAAGATCTGGACTTATTTTTTTTGTTTCAGATGGAATATTTGTGGGATTTTTTCTCATCACACAACAATATTGATGGCAATGCAAGTTGAAATAGGAATCTGAGGTCCAACTCTGGCTTTTTCATTCGTGATATCTTGTTACTTTTGAAGAAAATGGAGAGATGTGGCAGAAATTCTCCAAATCTTTCCAGGTTATTTGTGACAGATTTAACAACTGTTATGAAAGCACCTAAGAGAATTCCCTGTTATGGTCACATATTGAACTGTAATCAATGCATCTTCTTGCTGGATCCATAAATATTTTATGGCCATCTAGCCAAGAATTCAGATAATACTGTGTCTTGCACATAGGTACAATATGTGGATCTGTTCATGTCTAGACTTCTTTTTCCAACTGGGTACATTTTTGTTTAAAAATATCCCTGACAAGATGCTCCAGCTGATCAGAAAATGACAAGCCTCTGAAGCCCAAAGTTCTTCAGATTTGCTCATGCTTTACTCAGATGCACCTGCTTTATGAACGTGACTGCATGCAAGGAATTCACAGATCCTCCTGGCACATCTTGATGAATCCTGCAAACAAGTAATTGTCATCCTCTTACAAAAGCATTCCCAGTCTTCCTTTTCCTGCCTTTCTTTGAGTATTCCTCATTAAAATCCTTTGGCCCTTCTTTTCCATTCCCATAATTTTCCTTAATTCTTCATGTCCCCTTCCACCTCCCCTGTCTCTGAACAAGTGACAAACCTCGTTTTCCAATCTCCACACATCATCTTAGCCTGCTAACTAGTGTCCAGTTCTCAGCTGGTGGAGCTGTGGTCTCTATCAGCTTTATTTTTGGTGAAGGCTGTGAGCAAGACAAGGTGCCTGTGTTTACACAGGCCCACTGCACAACTGAAACCTGTTAGAAGCAAAAGTTGTAAGGGGTCAAAAATTTAAATAGGGTGGGAATGCATTTCAGTTTTTCATTTTCTCTTACAAGATCCATCTCTTCCTCCATCTCCCTCATTTTATTCTCCAGCTAATTAATCCCACCAAATTTCTATTTTCATAGAAATGTGTCCTACCTGTCCATTTATCTTCCACCTCCTGTGCCTGTATAGGTGAAACTAAATTTACACTGCCACGGCCTCCTTTTTAGCTGATTCTAATACAGAGACTGTGTACTAAAGGAAGGAAAGTTTGGCTTTGTTGAGGTGGAGACCCCTGATTTAAATAGGTAGAGCTGTATTCCTGTAACATGGCAGATCTGGGATTTGGAGAGTAGGTTGCACCAACTCTCACACTCACACATGCACAAGTGGTCTCAGGAGCCACACTGTAAAGCAGTCCCCCTTGTAACACATCACCTCAGCATACAGCTTTAAGGGTCTTAAAGCTTCTATAAAAAAGTAGTTTCCATAGTTGCTGGCCACTTTCTGAAAGTGACAGATTCTGCAGCTAGGGAGTAGTTTAACAGCTGATTATATTTTTTAAGCCCATTTGCTTATTTTTGTAAGGCAGGTAAATTTAAAGTTAATATACAGCCCTTCTATGGCCACAAATAATACAATGAATCTTTGTTCTCCAGTATTGCAACAGGGATCTGATCCAGTAGACACTTACTGTTAAGTTCATATGATGCAAATATAGTCTGATATAGCTTAATTCACCAGACATTTATTTTTCTGCTTTATTTATACTGCACAGACAGTGCCACTTATTCCTTGAAAGTAGAAACGGATATAAAATAGAGACCATATGGAATTTTTGCAAGCTCTGAAGATTTTATCATCAGATTTGAGAATATGTTTCTTTCCATTTTGAATACATATGCTTCACTTAACATTTTGTATTTAGGCTTCCCTTTGAGCTATGATGCATTAGTTTTTTCCTTCACCAGTTTCTACAAAAGTACACTGACCAGAGTACTTTTTTATTGGTAAAGATATGTGATCAGTATTTATTCTCTGTCCTTAAATTCAGCTTATATTTTTGTTTTGTCTTTGTCAGTATATTCTTAACTCTCAATATCTGCATTTACCATAAGGAGACATTAGTGTTGACATTGATAACAATATCATTTTCAATCTCAAATGTAAAAATAAAAATAGTACTTCATTCCTTCATAACTGTGATAATACAAAATTTGTGACAGCTGCAATGAAACAAAATATATTGACTTCCCTTTCATGTATTTTTGCACCTGAAGCACACTGTCAAGCTCCCTCTACAGTCATGAAAGATTTTAATCACGTGGCCGTTAAGTTGTACTTCAAAGCACAAGTCAAGTACCACCAAGTCAGTCTCAAAATCTTTCCAGTTAAATGCCCTATAATATTGGCCAGCATGCTGTGATATCCTCTATAGCCTGAGGATGAGATAAGCAGGAAGTGCACAGAGATACTAGATTTGCATGCTAACCAAGTCAGCTGTGTGATAATAAAAATAGAAAACCCCTAGGGCTTTCTTTCCCTTTGTTCCAACAGATATGGATGTGTAACAAGCCTCGGAAAACACAAGATGAAGTAAAGATCCAAAGATAGTAATTTCTGGAAAACGGGCTCATTATCCCTTTTTTTGGTGTGGACCAGGCCTGTTGTATATCATCATGATGTTTGTCCATGACCAAATGGACTCTCCTGGATCCTTGCAGATAACACCTCCCAGAGTGCAGCTGAAGAGGATGTATGTTCCATTAAAACACAGATAATGGGATGTCTGGCACTGGAAAATAATTTTGAGGAATAACACAAAGCTTATGTTCCCAGTTCATTATCCAAAAATATTTCCTAATCACTTCTGCTGAAATAGTCATAGTTATAAAAAGAAAAAAATCAGGGACAGTAATGAAGCACCTGTCAGACTCTCACATGCAAAAAGTACCAAGAACAGCTGGGGCAGTAGTGAGCCCAAGCAAATTCTAATGCAATTTCTGAGGATAATTAGAAAAGAAAATTGATTATATTTACAGAAATGAAAAATTAAAGGACTTGATGGTCCTGCCAGTTGTCCTTCACTACCTAAATGGCAGGAAAATTCTGAACCACAACATAGCTGAATTTTCTGAGCAATAACAGAGGTTGAAAGCATTTGCTGCAAGTGTATTGAGGCTCCAGAAATATGCTTATTTCTAGACAGAAGATGTCATTAACTGTGTTTTGAGGCTGTAGATAATTTGTTCATTCAGGAGAGAAACTTAATACTGTGTGCACTATTAAGAACAGATGTTTATGGCACCGTGGCACTTAATTTTACACCCGTGTTTGTGAACCGCTTTATACTTTGTCTGGGGACTCTTTCACATGCCCCAGGAACTACAACAAGCCAGAGGCTCCAGGCATCTGGGCAGCAGCCCTGTCCCTGCAGGATGGTAAGGAATGGCAGAGGGAGTGACAAATTGCCCAGCTCCACTCTGGGAGTCGGGATTAACCACTGCACTTTTGAGGCACTCGGACACTTCCATCAGAGGTGTTTATGGAGTCCTGGCATCACCTGGACACTCCAGGGCAATACTGGGCCATGGACCTCCTGCTTGTCTCTTCCAGCAAAGACTCCCTGGCTGCATCATCTCCTGAAAGGCGTTGGGGTGGAGGGTGCCTTGCCCTGCTCTCCAGGATGAATCCCATGGGATGACTGCTGCTGCCATGCCATGCTAAGGAATACTGATGTCTCCTCACTCCTTCCCCTACTCCTCAGGAGTAGAGGAAATTGCAGATTGTCAAGCTCCACACTGACCCCATTTTCACTGGTGGTCACTGGAGGTTTTTGCAATTGTTGAGCTGCTCAAACATCTCGGAACACAGGAATAAAAGGAAGTTTTCAAATAAGGAATTATAAGCACAATAGGGAACTACCAGTGGGAAAGGCACAAAAAATAAAAAAAAAATCTTAAACCAATTTAAACTATTTCCTTTTATCCCCATGGCCTTAACTTTTGCATGATTTAGATCAATGCTATTACAAGGTTGCTGAGATGTTAAACCCCAGCTATTCTGATAACCTGCCAGTTTAGCAGAGTTCAATTAGTTGGGGACAGCCTAAGCCCTGTAGACTTTGGCATCTTGCCCATGGCTACACACGTTTTAAACCACAACTACCCTGTCTTAATGCAACAGTGGGGAAATGTCACAGCTGCAGGAATATAAGAAGGGTAAGGTTTCCAAAGCTGAAAGACTTTCTTTGACAACAGTGTTAAAAGGTTTAAGTGGGTTCACACACTCCAGTGCCAGGCCCAGTCAAAGAAGAAAAATTGTTACAAAAAGAGAAGAAGGCAATCCCTGAGGAGAGGAAATAAGGAAGTGGCTTAGGAAACAGGTAACATCTAACATTAACTTAGCAAGACAGTCAGATTCGAAGAAGGATTTGATGTTTGTCATCTAACCAAATAAAAAATTTTGACAGTCTTATAAAACCTGCAAGTGCAAGGCATCCTGTAACCATTTGACCATTAACCAAGTGAACATTTATGAAGGGACGGATTGCTTTCTTACTAGGGAGTTTCTTGCACCTTGATTTTTAAGATCTGTAATGCTCATTACCAGTGAAAAGAAATAATTTTATATGGGCCTTGGATTATTCACAATGTAACTGTGTATGGTTTTAATTTTTTAATCTTTTTCAATTTTAACAGTCAAAAAGTGCTAAGTGGGAATGGGGTAAGAAGTATAATAAGGATTACTGGGGACATAAAGGAAAAACGCTGAGACACAAAAGATGAAATTCATGCACTGAAATGGGAAAGATCATTGAAATTGGGGATGGGGGAAATGTCTAATTAATTATTTGAATCAGGAATGTTTAAAATGCTGTCCTATAACTTGAGTGGCTCTTAACTTGAAAAAGTAGACCAATAATTTCTTCCCATTGCCACTACACCATGGGTAGAAAGGGACTACTTCCATGGTTATTGACACAATATCATTCTTTCACATTTCTTCCTAAGCTTCCTCTGTTTAAACTGGCCTTGTAGGTAAATTCACATGTATGGTGCAAGCACTCTGACCAGTGGACCAAATGCTTTGCAAATTAAGTACATATCCATACCTTGATGAATGAGAAGATAACAAACAGAGCTTTGTATTACGACAGAGTTACAGAGTAGATTCTTGTTTCTGTCATTATCCTCACTCAAACAATAAGTGGATCATTAGAAATTGAATTAGCAATGAGAAACCAAGGACCTGATAATGGATTTGATGATGATGCACCCCCTGACAGCAGAAAATTAAATAGCTCCCTGATTGTCACTTCTCTCATCCCAGGATGGCAACAGTTCTGTGTGTGTGAATCATGTCTCAATAGAGATGTAACAAAATCATCTACGAAAGGGTCTTGTGTAAAGTGTTAATGCAAATTATCAGTTCAGGTGGGAATATAAATTTTGTTGTAGACAGCACTGCTCCTAGGGGAGCAGTTCTTCCTCCTTCCTCTACCAGTATTACACCTAAAATTCAGTGATCTCTTTGGGAGCAAGCATGCTGCTTCTGTGCACACCAGGAACATGCATAAGCACACACACAGTACCTGATCCTGCTTATCTCAGGAAATTCTCCATAAAGCTTACACATACGCCAACAAAGCAGTGGTATTACATCCTCAGGGGAGTCTGGTTTAAAACTAAATAAGGATACCTCCAGACGTCCCCTGTGCTCTGAAGTAACTTGGATTCTTTCATGCACTTGAGCTACTCCTTTCACTAAACAACACATTTACCTTCTAGAAGTTCTGCAACACCAGCCAGCAGCACCTATTCTAATCTCGTGCACTTGATCTAAAAAAATCCACAAAAAATTATATTATTTTGCTTTAAATGCAGAGAAAACATTAAGCAAACTTTAAGTCAGTGAAAAATTCCCTTTTTCATTATATCCTGTGTCCAAGAGCATTTTTCATCATAGTCAAAACAACCAGGAAATTCACTGATGCCATATAGGGGCACGATTATCAAATACAATTTTACTACTAATTTTAGCTTTAAGCAGTCTGGGTGAAATCTAAATTAATAAGTGGATTTTATTCCCACATCTTTCACATTATGCTTTGGAGCCTTTGCAGCATTCCCTTGATGAATTTTATTTAATAATAGTAGGCTGAAAATATCTCCCTGGGGTAACTCTAAAAAATACCAAAATTTAGACAGCCCATGTCAAGAACAGAATTTGCTAACAGCACTTCAGAAGAAACCCATACCTAGTTCCAGGATTGCCCCAAAAATGAGCAATTCTCAAGCACTCATGTAATTATTGGTAAGCCCAGGACACTGCCTCCAGATCTGTGACAAGAGGAAATAATTTGAACAAAGCTTTCAAAAGGGGCGACTTGTTCAGGAGAAGTTAACTTTGTATGTACTTACATCTAATAAGACAACAAACTTTGATTATAGTGAAAGCACTAGCCACTATCTTTTAAAAGAGATAATGGGTCTATCTCTGAATCATGTTATCTGTAAAGTGAAGCTTATTCACACAGATTCTGCACAAGAGAGTATTTCTTTATATAATAGTGAATCATATATATACATGTGTGTATATATATATATACACACACACATATACGTATGTATGTATGTATGTATGTATGTATGTATGTAATTGACCCTGACAGGATGTAATGGGATCTCATTAATTTTCATTAAATATTAAATTTATAAATGTCTCATCAGGAAATACAAACCTGCTTAGACACTTTTTTTTTTTCTTTTATCAATATTTGATTTTCTTCCTTTTAAAATAAAATAATTGTGGGCATTTTAGGACGAATGGCCACAGATAGCCCCACCATGGTCAGAGAAAGCAAGATAAGCAGAAAGTAAAATTTATCTTCCCTGATTTATAGTAAGTTTTGTTCACTGAATCTCGGTACTTGACCTTGGCTTGGATTCTGCTTCACTGTCTCTGCATCCCACTCATGTTGCTGTCTGTGATGGAGTGAATGGTCTTCCAGCAGAGAGGCCTCTGGAACATCAGCTAATTAGAATTTCAGCCTTCAGAAACATTTGACAAATTACAATAAATTTTGGTTGACCAGCAAGGCATTTCTAAATTTTTTCCCCTTTTCTGATCTCCAAAGCACATCATGTGCAAGGTAAAGTGTTTGCCCTTCTGCCCTTGGTAGCCAACTGACCTGCATGCAGACACAGGTCTCCAGAGTAACAGGAACACTGCTGTCCCTGCTGCCTTTGCCTGGGGAAGGGAGTGCTGCTGGAGGGAATAAAGCAGAGGGATGGTGTAAAGAGCAGGCAGGAAGCTGAAGCTCAGCAGGGCAGAGGACGGGGATCTGCTGGGAGCCCGGCTGTGACAGCAAACGGGGAGTGGCTGTAAGGGAAACAGATGGGAAGAAAGGCAGATGGGAGATTAGGATTCAAACACGTTGTAACCCAAACTTTTTTAAATCAGATGGTCATGGAAATATGTAGTTTGCTTCCAGTCACTCCAAGAGATTGAACTGGATGATCTCAAAAACTCCCTTACAAGAAACACTACTTTTTGTTTAGCATCAGCCCTCCAAATTGCAAGTGTTTCACTCTACAGTGTATACGATCAAAGGGTTTCCCTAACTAGGCAAAGATGATTGTAGCAAAAAAGGTACATAAAATGAGATCCCCATGAGAACCCAACAGAAAGGTGATTTATTTATTTAGGGGCCATATATGAAATGCTACAAGTAGGATTAGACTTTTTGAAATAAATATTTTTTGAATTTTAATCTTACATTGCTATTTGTATATAAAGTTCTGTAGCTACTATAGAAAAATTCACATATAAGAATTTAGAACCAAAAGATCTATAAAAACTTTAATAAATTGAAAAAAACACCAGCAACAACAAAAATCAAAACAAACAAACAACCACAGAGAAGAAACTTGTTTAAAGAACCTGCAGGAAAAAATAATTTCAGAGTGGGTGACAAATTCATAGAGCAGATAAAGCAGCACATAAGGAATCCACGTCTGCTAGACCAAGGCTCTGAATTAACTTTAGAAGATGGAGCCAGGAAGCAGCAAAGAGGATAAAATGAACCATGTGTCCTGGAATAATTAGATAATTTTCTGACACAGCCCACGCATTTTGGCTGGTTCAGGCCTGTTTCATGGCTGGTTCCCTGTTTTCCAATGTCCCTCACTCTAGCCTAAGTTCCTCTGCAACCACAAGCAGATGTTCTCTAGACTAAAATTCAGAACAGAGAAAATAAGTTATATTGAAAGGTTTAAATAACTAGTGGGGTCATGAGCAATCTGCCCATAGTCGATGATGCTTTGGAGACACTTTGAGAGCAGATACATAAGCGTGAAGTGGGAAGGAGGCATCATTTTCTAGATCTAAACAGACCACAGACCGTGCTCTTAAAACATCTCTGCACGTTCACGGGGAAAAAAGGCAAGGGAAAACAGCACATCTACGTGATTATTTCCCAAGATGTTGTACTCATAAAAAAGTTCATTTGTCATTGAGATGATTTATTATGTTCTTCACTTGGAGCTATTGTCAGTCCACAAGAGCTATTTCACTAATTTACAACTGTGTCAAATCAAAGTTTTACAGATCTGTCATTTTATCCAGATTATTTTTAGTGCAGGTGTTTCGCTTACACAGAAGGAAGCAGCAATATATTGTGATCAAAGAGGACTCGAAAGTCCAGAGTGCCAACAGCAGCTCTCCATCAGGTGCTAGCTGACTCATTGGCTTTTAATGTGTAACTAAGGACGAGCAGTTGATAAGACTGTCTCACTGAAGTTAGCAGGAGTGAACAAATGCTGTCCTAATGAATACTGATGCTGACTCAGTTAACACTGCTAAAGCATTAGAAAATTGGAATAAAAAGTGTAGGGCATGTTATGATGTCTTAACATCTCTCTCATTTCTGTGGATTAAATCGCTGCAGACCTACGGGTTCCTTTGCCCTCAGTTCTGCTCTGCCCGCCGGACCCCACTGCACCGCTCGCCGCCGCTCTGGGCGCCTCACGGCCCAAAAGACAGCACCGCAGAGGCGCGGCCGTGCGGGCCCGTGCGGGGCCGTGCTTTGTGCAGCGGAGCGGGGCGGTGCGGGGCCGTGCGGGGCCGTGCTTTGTGCAGCGGAGCGGGGCGGTGCGGGGCCGTGCGGGGCCGTGCTTTGTGCAGCGGAGCGGGGCGGTGCGGAGCCGTGCGGGGCCGTGCGGTGCCGAGCTTTGTGCAGCGGTGCGGGGCCGTTCGGACCCGTGAGGGGCCGCGCTTTGTGCAGCGGAGCCCCCGCCGCGCCCCCGCCCGGCCCGCCCCGGCCCGCCCCGGCCCCCGGGCGGCCAATGCACGGGCGGGGAGGCACAGGCGGGGAAGGAGCCGGGGAAAACATCAATCCCAACTTTCTCACCTTGACGGGAACCGAGCGCTCCCGATGTGTCCCCTCCCGCCGCCCTCCCTGCCAGCCCAGCCTCCCCAGGAGGGCCGTCCGACGGCGGGGGCTCGCCGCGCCAGCTGTCCCCTGTCCCTGGAGGGGGACAAACCCGAGTAGGGGGTGCCCCTGGCTTCGGTCCCCCTCGGTCCCCGCTGCGCGGGCGGGCCGCGGGCAGGGGCGGCAGCGCGGCGGGGCTGGATGCGGCTGCCATGGGCCGCGGGGCTCCCCTCGGACCGAGCCTGCTGCGGGCAGCGCTGCTGCTCGCCCTGTGCCCCGCCGCCGGCAGCACCTGGATGTGAGTAGCCGGGGTCAGGGTGGGATGGCTGCGCCGAGCCCGTTTCCTCGTGTCCGTCGGGGCCCGGCGCTGACGGGCCGCTGCCTCCGCAGGTGGCTGGGCATCGCCGCCGCCGGCGGGCCCGAGAAGCCGGGCTGCGCCAGCCCTCCGCTGAGCCGCCGGCAGCAGGACCTGTGCGAGCGGAAGCCGGAGCTGATGCCCGCGATCCGGGAGGGAGCGCGCCTGGGGCTGCAGGAGTGCCGCAGCCAGTTCCGACACGAGCGCTGGGACTGCCGCTCGCCGCCCGCCGCCCGCCGCGGCCCCGCCGGGCCCGGGCCGCCGCTCAGCAGCGGTGAGTGAGGGAGCGAGGCCCCGCCCCGAGGCGCCGCCGCCGCTCGGCGGGGCCGGGGCCCGGGCTGCCCCCGGGAATGGGTTTGCGCGGGGACCGTCCGTGCGCCCCGTCGGCGGAGCCGGGCGGGGAGGTGCCCGCCGCCGTCCCGGGAGGTACCGCGGGCGCACGAAATGCACCGAGCAGACCAAACCTGCGCTTGTCTTTGCAACGCTGCTGTTGCTTCTTGTCATTTTCGCGTAGTACGTCCGTGGATAACACTGCCCGTAGGTAGATCCACTTAGCTATATTGAAAGTGTTGTTCTCAGACTTATGTTGGGTTTATCCCCTTGTGTCATAGTTACTAGATAAGTGGGCTTATGACATATCATTTAAGAAAGAACACTTGCAGGTAAAAATGTCTGCTCAGGGCACTAAATACAATGTAAAATGCTTTAAAATATATAATATGAGCTTAGATGTGATATTGATCAGCACAGTGAAACCAAAGGTGCGCTTTTTTTTGCATAAAATAATTATGAAATTGCTGGAATTTCCACTGAAACAAGGATGAGGGTTTTTTGTATCAAATGTCGCACCAAAACTTTCCTGCAAGTTGCAAGGATCCTGCAACTTTTTTTTTTTTTTTTTTTTTTTTTAGCACCCTGGTCACTGATTGTGTGATGGATGTGATTTTAAGTTTTGTAGTATTTCCCTTTGTGTTCATGCAATCTTTGTACTAAAGCAGTATAAAACCCCCAAGTTTTAACCATGAAAACATAAAGTGAGGAATAAAAAGTGATGCATATTCCAAAAAGGAAAGGAGGAAAAAAGAAAATGGGAGTTTTCCCCACTGTATGGAGCCATATGTGTGTTAGTCCTTCTGTTCAACAGAAAGGACTGTTCCTGAAGACCCATAAATGAGTGAGTGCCACTGCTCACCCACACAGTGTCACTAGTGTGGACTGTGGAAGCCTTTTATGATGATACCAGCACCACAGACTGATGCAAACAGGAGAAACAAACAGGAATTTCTCTGCCCATGAGCAGAAACATTGGGGACTGGAAATAAATAATTTTCACGACAGTGAAAATTGGCCCATTTCAGTAAAATTTCAGCCATGTTTATTGACCACTCAATGATACTCAATTTGCTTAGAGTATGCCTTACTTAAAACAGTAATGTGTTAAATGTGGCTGGGGGCCACATTATGCCCTAAGTTTCAGAGTATGGGGCAGGCCTAAGAAATCAGTCTAACAAGTAAAGGTCTTTCATGCTGCTATCTTTCCTATGGCCAGCTTTTTCTAGGAAAAGCACATGGCCAAAATATCTTTGTGCTGATTTCTGCCTCGTTTAAGACTTTTGGGACTCTTTGCAACCTTTGCGAATTAGAAGAACATCAATGTTTGCTAAATTTAGCATGAGGTAAGTTTTGGCCCTGTACCAAAGAAACCTGGGATCATGACAGCTTCTCTGAGATTTAGACTGACCTTTTCTTTTTCAAATCAATATGAATAGTGAAAAGCAGAGTGGAGAGTAAGGGGTTTGGAATGTGGTTCGTTTGGAGTTTGATTCTTTATTTATTACTTGGCTTGAACATTTCTGTGGCAAATAAAATTCCTAATCAGATTTAGAAAGAAGTTACCAAAAATTGCATGGTACCGGTAGTGAGAAACAGCATCATTGACAGCACGGCCATATGAAGAGACCCTGAAGTCATTTTGGGGTATGAACATCCACTGCTTTGAGCAAGGCCACACTACAGACCAAGCTGTGATGACTTTAAACTTGTAACTGTTATTAACCTTTAATAATCATCTGGCTTGTAAAGTATCGTCCTGCAGCCCATGTGGGGTGTGGGGTCTCCGTGTGGGGGCAGTTTGGGGTCCCGGTGTGGGGGCAGTTTGGGCTTTGGGGATGCCATGGGGGGCAGTTTGGGGATCTCCGTTTCGGGGTGTGGGTGCCGGGAGGGTGCCCGGAGGCAGCTGCGGGGTGGGTGACGTGTCGGGCCTTGCCGCGCAGGCACCAGGGAGACGGCGTTCGTGTCGGCGGTGGCGGCGGCGGGGCTGGTGCACGCGGTGACGCGCGCCTGCAGCGCGGGGAACGTGACCGAGTGCTCCTGCGCCGGCGCCCTGCGGCACGGCGGCCCGGGCTGGCACTGGGGCGGCTGCTCGGACGACATCCGCTACGGAACGGCCTTCAGCAGGAGCTTCCTGGACGCGCCTCTGAGGAACGTGACGGGCCGGAGCGGGCTGGTGGCCATGGACCTGCACAACAACGAGGCCGGCAGGCAGGTGGGTGTCGCTCAGGTGTGGCAGCAGCCGCTCCATCTCCGTCGTTGGCAAAGTGACATCAGCCAGAGGAGGTGAGGCCCTGGCTGCAGGTATTCGCGGAGCCGGTGGCAAGAACAGCAGTAGCATCACCAAAGAAACACGTAGAAATTCAGAATCAGAGCTGGTTTTAACCAAATAATTTCTGTATGTTAAAATAAAATCCACAAAATAAGCAATAGATCTGTAGTACTTAAATAGTAAATTTCTCTTAATTAGATATTTGATATTCCGTTACAAACTTGAAATAGTCCTGTTACCATCGTAATATGATATGATTTTTGTCACTGATTATTCTGTTATTATCATGACCTGCATTTATAATTCTCTCTAATACTGAATGAGAAGGCCAGCTGGACGCAAGGCCTCGTCACTCATCTTGCAGTCTGCAGTCCACATCTGACAGTGCAAGTTTAACACTGTTCAGAGGAGAAATCAAGAGTTAATATTTTCTTTAGAAACATGGGATAGAAATGACACCTTCAAAGTAGCTCATTGGTTAGGACATGCATCAAAGAAGTGAAAGGAGATTGGTTTTGGATGGCTTTTTTCAGTCCAAAGAACTTCTAGCCCAGGGTTGCAGAGGAAAATGGTATGTGTCATTGGATTCTCCTTCCTGTCCTGCAGAGGATGTAAATTGGGGCAGCAGTAGCCTGTATAGGGGGATGTGAGTCTGTAATCTAGTGCTTGGAGCTTTCATCTCCAGATGAAAGAGAATGACAGAGATTTGTATTAGTTTTACTTTAAAGTTACTTTCTCTGCTCTACCTTGGAGATTTCATCTTTAATGGCTCTCTCTGGGCCCATAATACTTTAAATCTGTTCTGCTCAGTGACACAGCTTTAACTAAAGGGGAAAAAAAAGAAAGGGAAAACCTCTGGCTTTGACTACACATATTGATGGACTCCAATGTGACTCTGAAATTTCCTGTAGCTGGAAGCAGCATCAGTGGGTTTTACTGTAATCAACTTTCCTATCTGCCATAGACAAGGAATAGCCATAGTAAGCCATCATAAGAGCCATGGTGGTATCATTGAAAATTACTTCAAATGGAAGTAATTTTTACAGGTAATATGTGTTATTTCATTTAAGTTATGTTGTTGGAAAAGCAGAAAATCTTTCAGGTTCCTTCCAACCGAAACCATTCCATGATTTCAGGTGACAAAGACCCTTCAACAACTGAAGTAGTTGAAGCAAACTTTAAACCTAAGTAAAAGCTGAGATCTAAAAGCTATGAGTTTAATTAGATGTCAGTCAGCTAAATCATCTCCAAGGAAAGGTGATTGGTATCTTGTAGGAGGAGATGTTAATAAGAGGAACAGGAGATTGAATTATTATTTCCTTAGGGAAAGAGCAAAGAGTTATCATATTTGTAGAGTGAGATAGTTAAGGAAGAAATATATATAGCCAGCTTCCATACATAAATATTTTGTAATTTAATGGCAAAATGTAGGATAAAGGAAATATTTTGATCACTGTCCAGAATGAAAAACAATGTTTATTGTTGGTACTTGGGATTTCTAGCAGCAATATTATCTGAAGTTTAGCATAACTCTTCATTTTTGTATTTTCAAATCTTAACTAGGAGTTGCTGGAAAATGTTGGCCTTCATGTTTTGGGGCTTACAAGAAGGATGTTTTGATATCTTATGACCTTTATCTTATGACCTTATGATAAATACTATCATGTTCCTGGTTTGGTGTCTTGCAAGAGCAGTCTTCCAGGGACAGTATTCTGTGTTTCTTTGGAGTTAGTAAGAGAACTGGTATGTGCAGAATTCTCTTATTTCTCTCCTATTTCAGTACAAAATGTTGTTTTATACTACCACATCTCATAGTTATCATGTCTTTTGAGTTGTCCACTAATCCAAATCTCAGAAGGTTCAGATTGCATCCTTATTCTGCTACAAGATAAACATTCATCATACTTAGCATGGCAATTTTCAGCGTGCTTAGGTGTGCATATGGGAGCTGGGCTCTTCTGCTCCTTATACAAAAGGATGTGGGGAGTCAGGCACATATGGCTTCACTATCATTGTATTAGTATTATTTCACTGCTGGAAAAATTCTCACTTTTTCCACTTGTGGAAATTTATTTGATGTGGGACTTGTTTGGAGAGTTTGTTTTTACTGATGCTTGTGGATTGGTAAGAGACTCACCAAGTTTGGAACTGTTCTTAAGTGATGCACCTCTGGCAGGACATGTGCTTGTCTTCATGAAAAATCATATTAGTTTTACCAGTGTCTGAAATTGGGACATTTGATTACAGGCATTGGTTCCTGTGACAGAACAAGTAATGGCAGTCCTTGTCTCACAGCTGAGAGCAGTGCCTGCAAACAGAAAGCTCAGCTTGGATGTGTTAAGCATTAATTGGCATTAGAGGGTATGCAAACTGTGATTCCATTGACACTCTTTGCTGCAAATCAGTCTCTGCTTTCTGCCCCATCTGTCTGTTCTAGCCACAGGTTCCCACTGTGCTGCTCCCTCTGTTAGTTGCACTGGATCAGTGAAAGGAAGGCAGTTTAAAACTTATCTTTCTCTCAGGTTTAATTTAAAAAAAAACCAATGTTCATCCCTGTTCATCACTTAGCCCTTCGCTCTTGTTGTGCTTGTTGTACCACCAAGGCTGAGTGGCAATAGGGGCAGGAGGAGCTGCTCAGATGGGCTTGTGGCTGACCACAATGCTGGTGGACCCAGCTCAGTCACCACCCTGCTCAGTTCTCACAAGCTATCAGTCAGTTCCATAACCCACCCAGGAAAGCCTGTCCCAGCTCGCTCAGAATGACACATCCATCCACCAGGTTTCTGTGACAGTGCTCCTCTGAAGCTCTCCATGGAATTTTGTTTCATATGGAGAATCCTCTCACTAGTTCATGAATAACTGAACAGATTCACCATATGAACCTAAAATGTGAAACAGAACACTGGTTGTGTAGTCAGTCATGGTCCCAGTAACTCTGCAGTCACTGTGCACTGCTGAGACACAGGTGTGTGCTGCAGCTGTGTCCCACCTGAAGGCCATGTTGGCTCTATGGGTACAATCTTAAGTTTGCTTGCACCATCAGGAGATACCCAATCCCTAAATTTTGCCAGATGTTCAATTATGGGAGCTTTTTCATTGAAGTTCAAATGACAGACTGAGATGCAGTAGCATGTTCTGTGATCAGACAAAGCAAAATGTCACCTCCCTGTGCTGGCAACTAAAAAGTATATTGGAGTCCAGGCTTAAAATTTGCCCATCCTAGCAGCTGGTAAGCAAGACACTGAATCACATTTGTGTTTCTTTCATCTGTTCATTCATACACTGCTAATGTATGCCACATTTTTATACTCTGATATTGGTCTAAGAGTTAAACATCAGTTTCTGCTCGTGTTTCGAAACTCTGTCTCCCTCTACTTTTGTTTAATTCATCCTCAGAGAAAGATTTTGAGTGTCATCTGCTGGGCTATTTGCCTGCATGACCCTTAGCACCTAGCAGGCATGTCCAGAGCTTCCTCTGACAATTTCTGGATCCTTCTGCTCTTAGTGAGTACCTTATTATACTGCAGCAAAAATGAGGATTACATCTGTAATCTTACAAATCTACTAGCACAATATGATTTAAAACTACTTTGAAATACTAGTTACTTGACAAAAAAAACTTACTCAAAATTGGAAAAATGCTATTAAAGCCTCTCTATTTTTAAGTTGCATGTAAAATTTATCTTTTGATATTGTGTTTGATATTCACATTTTATTAGTCATCTGTCTTCTGACAGACTTTTTGTCCTTGTATTTTAAGTTTTCATCTGCCCCAATCACTCTTACATCTTAATGAATCATATTCTGACTACCCAGTGATTTCATTGTCAACAGATTCTTGAGATATGAGCAAGGTCAAGTCTGTCTATTAAAGAGAAGCTAGTCTGTGTAGAAGAGATGGTAAGTATCTTCCAGTATTAACTAGCAGCTGATTGGCCACTAAAAGAATCTGTGTGTGGTCATGGGTGAGAGCTTGCTTGTTGCAATATTGTTATTTCTTCCAATAGTGCAGAAAAATCTCCAATTGCAAAAGCAGCCCACCCCATGTGGAAGTATTTCCTGTACAGGAGTACCTCTCTGCCAGGTTTAGTTTGTAAAGGCTGTTCTAGGTCAAGGGCACATGCCTGCTCTTCCTTGCTAATGTTTTTTGTGAATGTCTTGCATATTTAGCTTCCATAGTAACCTCTACCTACAGATTGTTCCTGTTTATTCACCAAAGATGTGACTCCAAGCAAACACTTTGGTCATGTGTTTTTTTTTTTAATGTTTGTAGAGTTTTATGCAAATGCCAGCTCAAGATTGAGTCAACACCTTTGGGGCAGAATATGCCAAAAGGCCTCAATGCCCAGTGAAACCAGTGGAGTAACCATGCTGGACTCATCCCAAACTTCAGTGACCACAGGCACCATGATGAAAAGTCCCAGTTTAGCACATAGAATAGAAATAGCTCATTTGATTTACTGTATGCCTTGACTGGTTTTGGAATTTTGAGGATGGTATTTGTGCTGCCAGAGCTACCAATGTGGAGTCTGGGGCTCGAGTTTTTTTCTGGTCCTGCAGAGGACCAGTGGGGCTTGGTAGCATTTCAGGTATCAGATCTCACTGCAGAATCAAGGCTTAGGAACTGGCACAAATCAAACTACTTTCTCAGGGACAGCCAGAGGAGGATGTTAGATTTTTCTTCTGCTTTTTTAATTCAGTTTCAGAAAGACATAGACTGACAGCAGCTAGTATATAGTATATGTGGAGGCTGAGGGATAAGCAAAGGCTTAGGATGAAATGTAATAAACATCATGTAGTTGGGATGTTTATTTTTTTTTCACCCCATGTTTTGGTAAAACTGATTCCTTCAAAGAGGATTAGTTTCAATATGCATTGGCCTTGATGCATGAGGAGTTTCAAGACAAAACTTACTATGAGTTAATTTAAAATCCACACTTACTGGTAAATTTCCCAATTGCTTTGATTGTGGAAATTAAATATGGGGGGAAAGGTTAGTAAAATGGAAGATGGCAACATAGGCTTTCTATACTACTAACCAACAGCCCTTATGAATCTACAGGGTGGCTCCAGAAGGTATGTTAATGCAAATGTAAAACAACCCAAAAATTATGATATCTGGTACTACATCTGTAATGTATGATTTTTCAGTGCCTTTTTCAAACTCTAATGTTTGTCATTAGAGGGTTGTCACAAGATTTTGTATGAGGACTATTAGATGTTAGAGAAGGAAATATTGTATTGATTGTCTCCTGAGTTTTTGAGTCAGTCTCAAGATAAATATATGATATGAAGGAAGTTACTGCTTGTTTACAGATTCCAGTTATTTGAGGCTTGATATCCTACAAACTGAGCCAAAATTGTTATGTGTTACAAAAAGCTTAACACAGGCTTCAGATTCGCATTGTTGGTCAGACAGTTATTGTTCAGCCCAGCCCTTGCTTCTGCATGGGCATGGAAAAGTAACTCATCTAAGTATTTAAGTATTTACTTGTTGACAGGAATTTAATTTAAGTCTTGGCAATAACTGTGGAAGTCTTGCTATAACATTGACAGTTATAAAAGAAATATGAATGAAACTACCCAGTTGTGTTAAATGGAGCCATTATGAAACTGGAAACACTAGGAACTCGTACTAGAACTAGTTATGTCTAAATTAAGAGAACAGGGCTTATAAGACTATAAGTGAGAAGCACCTGAAATTTACTACAGATTACCAGAGCCAAAGACACCTCTGTTAAGCCCTGGTGGGTCTTTTGACAGACTTTCTGTGAAGCCTGGAGATGTGGGCATCCTCCTTCTCTTCCAGCAGTTTGCCCTGAGGGGCCTCCTCCCGTGCTGCTTTGGGTGCTGAGCCACACTGGTTGCCCCTGCACTGCTGTGTGACTTCAGCCATTCCTGTGGCCTTAGTTACAAACAGGGTTGTCACTGTTTAGTGGTCTTCATGGTAGCTGTAGAGTTCCCTTAAAAGGCAACATAACTGGACACTTGCCCAGTCAGTGTCTTCCAAAATAGGAAGAGTGCTATGACCTGCCCTATCCTTGCTTTCCTCTTCTGCTGTTCCCCACTAGACCCTTTTGCTCATGAGAGCCTTTTGCATTCCAGCAGTGGGAGGAGCAACATAGGACAGGTCATTTAGGTATTTAGGATCCTCTGGAATGAAAAGCCATCCAGAAATCACAGCTTTCACTGTTGTGATCAATATTGCTACATTATGGCCAGTGCAAACTGCAAATGAACAGCAAGTATGAGGATCATGCCTCTCATAGTGGGGGTCCAGGACTGGAAACATGGTTCCTAACATGCGCTCTGACTTCCCTGTTATGGGAGTGGCAGTGGCAGCTGTAATATTAAATACTTTGAGACCTCTGTGCCTCTGATGTCAGGCAGCATTCCTGATGAATGAAAGCCCACATCCAAATGTTGTTCTCCCTTTGCTTTCAGGCTGTAGCAAAGCTGATGTCTGTGGATTGCCGTTGTCATGGTGTTTCTGGGTCCTGTGCTGTGAAAACTTGTTGGAAAACCATGTCATCCTTTGAAAAGATTGGCCGGTTTTTAAAGGAGAAGTATGAAAACAGCATACAGATATCAGACAGACTGAAAAAAAAGCTACGCAGGAAAGAGAAAAGCCAGAGAAAAATACCAATTGGGAAAGAGGACCTGCTGTATGTGAACAAATCGCCCAATTACTGCGTGGAAGACCAAAAACTGGGGATCCCTGGCACTCAGGGCAGGGAATGTAACCGCACGTCACAGGGGCCCGAGGGCTGCAACCTGCTGTGCTGTGGGCGCGGGTACAACACGCACGTCGTGCGGCACGTGGAGCGCTGCGAGTGCAAGTTCGTCTGGTGCTGCTACGTGCGCTGCAGGAGGTGCGAGACCATGACCGACGTGCACACCTGCAAGTGAGGTGCAGCGCAGGGAACACGGCCGGAGCAGCCAGCCCGTGTGCTGCACACAGCTGCCCTGCCACGGCGGCAGCAATCCCTGCCACCATGCGGGATCTCAGAGGGATCGGCCTGGGGGCAACAGCTACTGCCACACCATGGGTAGTCCAAGTGAGCCTCGGCTGAAAGGACAGCTGAGTAAACATCAGGCTGCATGCATGGACAGCTTAAACAGCAAAAAGGACTCCTGATGACACATTTGAACGTGTTACTCCATGAGCAGAGACAGATGCTAAACTTTTCAAGTATTTAATGGACACAATGTCCTGAAGATCCATGTGGTGGGTAGGCACAGTGGAGAAATCTCAAGATCTCATTAGCCAGAGACTGAAGAGTTAAGAGAGTTTGTAAAACACATTAGACATAGTCCTTATGTCTGTGCTTTTAAAACTGGGACTAGATGGATCCACTAGATCGTTCATTTCTGCAGACTTCAGAACGACCCACAAAGATAGGGAAAGAGTTCAGCTGCTGACCACGAAGCATTTGCTTTGCAGCCGTTCAGAAAACTGCCTTCTGCATAATGTGCAGAAAAGCGTCGGGAAGTGAGGAATGTGTGTGACTGCAGAGAGCTCAGCAGTGCCTGCCTGGAAAAGGAGGGTCAAGCTGTGCCCAGGGGAGAGAGGCAGGAGCACAGATTGGTGAATGTGAATGGGGAATCAAACAGCAACCTCAGGATTTTTAACAGGTTGTCCTTCAAACACACAAGGGACAGGTCTGAGAAGGGACAGATACACAGTTTGATATTTGAAGGAAATAAAACCCTCTGCAGGCATTTCCTGAGTATCTGAGCACACAGTCAACTGGCTGTCACCCCACTCTTGAATTCTATGCAGTAACCTGCCACATTCAACCGTCTCACTGGTGGTTCACCATCATTATTAAAATTAACCACATGAGATTTAGCCCAAAGGAATCTACCATAAAGCAATGGATTTTTTTAAACAGATTTTCTTTATAGAATCAGCAGCTAGAATTGTTCATTAGGTTGCATCCTCAGTAAGTTCAATGCACAATATAATTTATGGATTGGCTCACACCACTAAAATATTTAAACTGTTAATGATAACGCTTTCTCTGTCTCCATATGTTGGCTTAATTTTATTTTACATCTCTGAAAGGTTGTTTATTTTTATGCAGTGATTTAATGCCTGGCTTAAAAAGCATCATGTGAAAGGATTACTGTTGTTTAATTGTGCAAAGAACTATTTTTGATAAGACAAGAAAGTTTATATTTTGTAAATATTTAAATTATGCAAGTTATGTAAAGGTTTCCACAACAAAAATGATAAGACTACAGCCCTTGAGATTTGTTGGTTAGATATTTGTTAATATTGTAGTAACCTTCAGTTGAATTTTGTTTGCATGTGCTGGGGGAAATTAGAGAACTGCATAAATGTTAAGAGTTTTTTATCATCAGGGTGGTTATAACTATTGCAGTTCATACACACTGATGAGAAACACTTGCTACAATTTTCTAAATGGTCAGTTAATTAGTATTGTGCATACTTTCTTTTTTATTATTCTCTTAAATGCATTTTACAAACACTGAAATCCCAGCTCCAGCACTAAGTACTCCCACTGAAATCCAGGGAATTTGGAAGGGTTTGCAATCCCTTAACTTCTTCCATACTAACAGCCAGCTTTTAAAAACTTGGGACAGTTCAGCTGAGGCTTTCAAAGTTACTTTGAAGAATTCATTTCCTAGTCATCAGTCATTTTCCAGGAAAGATGGTGACCAGATTCTGAACTGTCACTCTTTATTGGATGTGTAAGTCAGGAAGAAGGAGACAAAATCTTCTGTGTTGTGGTATTTCCCTGCCTTATGTGGATTATTTTAGGAACATCAGTTCAGCAACAATGAAGTCCATTATCTGCTATTTGGACCTTTACTCCACATTAGGCCAGTCCATCTCCATTGGCCTGACCAAATTATTATCTTGGGACCACAGAAAAATCTGCTGTCTGTGGGGAAGGGTGCTCAGCATGCCAGTAAGGCACTCTCACAGGACATTTCAACACCTTCTCTGTGAAAACTTGGATAGGGAGGACACATCACGGTGGAAGACCCTGAAGAGAGAGTTGTGAGCCCAGGTTGTTTCAGCAGTGAAAATAAACCCACAGACTCCTCAGGCTGTGCCACAGGACTGATTGGCAGCATGGATGGGAGATGACTAAACAGCACCAAGTCCTGACAGAACAGTGTCATACTCTCTGCTGAGACCATACTTGGAATAATACAATTTTGACACCTAAAATAACCTTAAAATATTATTTCAACTTGGTAGTTTGTTATTTTGGTTTTTGTTTTCCTGTTAATTGATTGCAAGATCAGCAGGAGAAAGAGAATTAAGCAGCTGCTTTGGCTGCCTCCAGGGATCAGAAACTTCCCAGAGGCTGGAGTGATTTCCATGCATTTTACATAGTAGACAATGTAGTTGGACTATTACAGTGCTCTGTGCTGATCCCTACCTCTCTCCCTATATATTCTAATTCTCTGAAACAGAATTTTCATATCTGCATACTTCAAATGACAATAAACAGATGATGTTCATTTTATTAACTAATATACTACAAAACTTAACACAAGGTGTAGTTATATATGTGGTGGGTTAGGTCCTTTTGAGGCTTCTATGAGAACTAAGACATAAATTAAGAAATCCACCAAGTTTTTCAATGGGGTGCAAAGACCTGGGAACTTGAGACTGTACTGATAAAAAATGCTAAACATTCAATGCTGAAAAGGATAATTAAAGAAAATTGGTGTAGCATTTGGTAGGCAAAAACATTTGCAAGCTACGTTCCACAGAAGATAGCACTCTCTTCCACTGCCATCCATCAAGCTCCAAAAGGAGTCATGATTCCTCCTCAGTCTGGAGTGCCTTTCCTCATGTCTTTGCATGAGCCTGTAGCTTTATCATGCTATGGACAACACCCTCAGAAAGGAACAGACCTTTCTGAGGCAACAGGTGATTACAGATTTAGAGATTATAGCAACTGAAATACAAGATTAAAGGAACTGGTTTGTGTGTTCTGGAGAGGAGAACATAGGGCAAGGAAGAATGTAAAAAGATACCTAAGTGGAGACTCATCCATTTTTAACTTGCTAAAAAGTAATTATTTTCAGCTAAGAAGATGGGGACAGCACGAGCCAACCCACCTAGATGGACAGTTAAGCAGGGAAGTGATATCTGAGAGATTTGTTTTAACCTGAGCCTATGAAGGATGCCTTAGATCTTTGTAACCTTGAAAGGGATAACTACAGAGGCAGCAAGGAGGAACTAAAAGTGGCTTTAATGTTACCAGAAATGCAAAGAAACATCTCAAGTAGAGCCATTGTTCACTTTTTCAGCCCCCAGGGAGGCAGGGGCAGGGTGTGGCTGAGGCTCAGGACTTTGTGCCCTGCTGGCCTGATGCTCAGAGGGTGAGAAGCAAGGTCCCTTGCGTTCCTTGTACAGCATCAGGAGCACTGACACCTCATGATACCACTGAACAGGTCAAGAACTGTTCTCACACTTTGCTGCTTCAGCCTCAAAGTTCCCATCTAGCCTTGCAGGTTTCTTCAAGTTTCTTTAACAGGCCCCTTGCATTCAGGCAAGGCTATGGCCTTAAAACTGAAGAGGATTTCATCAGTAAAAAGTCCTTTGCTTAGCATCCACCTTAGCCATGATCCAAGTCAGTTAGGGAGGCACTGCAGCCCTTCCCATCCTTACAGAGCAAAGTCAGTCAGCACTTATGGTGGCAGTATTATTTCCCCTTTTGAAATTACCCACCTGGCCTCTTATTAAAACACTGATTCTTGAAAAACACTCAGACTGCAGAAAACCGAAACTGTTCAGGAGACATTACATACACATCAAGCATTTAGCAGTCAATTCAATGTTTGAGCAAACTAAGTGCCACAGTATGACATCTAGAAAGCAAAACATGCTGAGCAAAATAAAGCTCTTTCCAAAGTGGCAATCAGGAAACTAAGGCTGTAAAAGGGTCTGCTTTTTCCAGAGGGAAAAAAAAAAAAAAAGCTGGATCATGAAAGACACTAGGAAAGGTCCAGAGGGTACATCAAGGCAGAGACCTCCTTCAGTTTCTTTTTTAGGACTCCTATTAATCCATATGAAGCAGCACTAGTAAAGCAGTTGAGAGCTGTGATTTATATTGAAGTCATCTTCAGGTGCCTTGAATCCCAGCCTGGTGAAGATTAAGTTGAAACCTTCTCATGTCCTTCCCCCCCCCTCTTCTCACAGCTCTACTTTTTGAGGCAGATATACCTCACAATCTTTCCCTTCCCTTCCCTTGATGCTCCGTTCTCAACCAGTCTGCAACATGCTACAGATGTTCCCATCACCGTTTCCATATAGGAAAATATGGATCCTAGAGCTTTGTCACACCACAGGTATTTGTGCACCTGTACCTTCATCTTTGCAACTGATTTCCTATCCCCAGCTGGAGAGAGGCCAGAATAGTCATCTTTGTGCTTGGCAACTCAAATGAAATGCAGATGGATTACCAGAAAGTCTCACTGATCTCAGAGAGTTCATCTCAGCAGCAGGATAGTGTAACTCAAGGCAGAGAAGGCAGGACCAGATCTTGCAGCAAGTCACTAGAGCATGATGATGGAGAAAAGCAAGGAGATCCCATTTGTGTGGCCACTCCAGTACAACTTCTAAATATTTGGCAAGAGTCCTATTAAATACATACAGCTTTGAGGACACGGCTTAGAGAGTAATTTCCATCAAAATTTTAAGACTCAAATTATTTTAAATGCAACAAAAATAACTCTACCATTTCATTGTTTTAAAAAACATTGTTTAAAAAGTTTGTTGCAGGTAAAACTTTAAGGGGTTAAGAGAATCATGATATCTTTACTCAACTTGGATTGCTAATTCCTCTCCATTTAATTTTGCAGAGGAAATTTTAACTTTTTAATTTGAAGAAAGATGAAATATTCACTGGCATTCAAAGCCATAATAATGAAGACAAATGTAGTCCAGAGAAACTACTAATGCAGCCAAATGGGGTTTCTTCCTCTTAAAAACCTGTTGAGTAACTTCAAAATTATTTTGGTATTATTCTGGATAGCAGCGTGGCCAATACACACCAGCAGAACTGAATTTCTATGAAAATTCCAGGAATTACACAATTACTTTTTCACTACAGCCTTAAGTAATGAAATAGAATTTCAAACTGATTAGAAAAGGGGATTTTACTTCAATGAAAAAATACATATGATTTTAACACATCCTTCTACAGGAAAATCTGCAAGATTTAACAAAAGCAATTGCACTGTGTCAGGTGCATTTATAGCTATTTCACATTAGTATTAAGGGAAACCCACATTATTAAAAAAGCTAGTTAAACATAGAGAACAACTCAGAATCCAGTCTTACTCTGGTATCAGAGATTATTTATTTTTCTTACAAGGTAATTGTCAATATTGCTTGAAATTTTTAGTGCACAGAATTTTACTCAGAAAATATCAACAATAATACTATTTCCAATGCCTCTTCAAACTCACTGTGGGCTCCTGAAAAACACTTTGTGGCTTTTGCCCCATAGAACTTGAAGTTTTTGAAGAATATAACAGAATTCATAACACAAAGCTTCAGGAGATTACAGCCAGTTCTGTGTCAGCCCTAATTTTGTGAAGATGGATACAATCAGCTAGTATGGTACAATTTAGTTTCAGGAAAAGTTCAAGCTGGCCCTACTTAAAAGAAATACAAGTTTAGAAAGAAAGCAAGGTCTTCACATAGTTCTGATATAAGCTAAAGAATAAGGCCACTTAAACTTGGTCCTTTTTTTCCATTAAAAAAAAGGATGAAGGAAACATTGTCAGTTAAGTTTACAAGTCACACATTGCATACCCCAAGACACACTGCTCTCTCTGACATTCCACTGAAAAGATTGCCTCAGCTCATAAGAAGTACTGTAGGTGGTGAGGGTGCACAGCTGTGTACCCTGAAACAACTCTCACTAGAAGGCAGACTGCTTTCTAACAGGCTCCTTGTGATGGGAAATTTATTCCTGATGTTAGAAGCAGAAGAGGAAGCTCTTGCATTACACACATCCACTGCAGCTGAACTGCCATAGGGAGAATCAAAGGTTAAGCAGCAGTACAAAAGCTGCAATAAAAAATGAAAAATTTAGCCACAGTACTGCTGCTTAATGTGCCAGTCCCTTCTATAAAGCAAACACTTTCAAGTTAAGTACAAATTCTTCCAAGCTGCTTTTAAATATCACACATACTATTTACATATTTACCTTAGTTCATCCCCTACAGATAGAAAAAAAAATTCTCTTGTGCTTTTTATGGCATATCTGTGTTACACTATCATGTAGTCGTCCTTTGCTGATTACTCATAAGTTTTGATAGGGGACTACAAAATAAACTTTTGGAGCACTTGGCATTAGAATAACCAAATAGTTTTAATAAAAATTGATGATGCCATTAAAAAGGCAGAGGATAAAAAAAAATTAAAGCTCCTTATTAATGTATTACTAAAAACTGCAATATTCCACCAAGTTCACATAGTCACAGCAACATTGCACTGTTAAAAGGACAGTACATTTGCCACAATCTGTTTATTGTCCACATACATTATTTATTAGCCAGTTATCTACAAGTATTATTTACCACAGGCAAACTAAATACTGTGCTTTTAAGAAACCTGCATAGAAATGATTGGATGTTTCTTTTATTTTGGACATATTTACAAAAAAAGAATTTCTATGTGTGTCAGCAATAAATAATCCCAATATTCAAAATGTCAGTGCTCATGCACACACTGACAAGATGGCTGCATGCTTTAAAAATAATTTTTACAGTACAGTCTCCTTCATAGCCCTCTCTCTAATAATAGCAGAAAGTGCATTGTCTTCCATAGTCTTTTTTCTTCTCTTCTGTTTTCATTTAGTCTTGCTTCTGAGGGATACAGCCTTCCATCTCAACAACTTCTGGCCAGCCTTCATATTTGTTTGTGTCCTTGTTATTCTTTATATGCTATAAATGGAAAATATCAATCTGCCATTAACATGAAGTCATTTATCCTTTTGCTGTAACTCATAGCTTTAAGACATGTACTTATTTTCAAGCCATAGACAAAGAAAAAACATTATTAATTTCTTGTGCTTTGAATCAAATATCTGTAAGTATTCATCATTTAAAGTAACTTGCTCAGATAAGTGTATGGTAAAATGTTAAGCCACACTGGGAAAACATTTTAAATTTTATTATAGATGTTTGCTCAGGAAGAGGGAAGCAAGGAAATGACCAACTGCATTAAAGCATGAACCACTAGGTAAAAATAAATAAGGATACTAAATTTATAAGGCAATGAAAACAAATAGTGAGATTTCAAAGAACATTTTATTTGTCCACCAAACAACCATCTACAGTCAGGTAAGACATTGCCTCCAAGAGTCTGCCACTGTTTCTGCACTTAGTTTTCCCTCCCTTACAAAGCTGGCAGAAGATAAGACATCCTTACTCTGCTAGTACAAAGCTACTTCTAGCAGTAATTAAAGGCAACATTGACACATGCTGAATTTAAACAGCTAAAGTATGGGAATATATTCTATTTCACAAATTTTGCGATGGCAGCAATTTGAGAGAAGAGCAAAGCTAACAGCTGGGAACACCAACACCTTAACTACCCACTTATCTCTTGGAAGTTCAACATTCTTAATGCATCTAAAATACAACTTGGGCAGAAAGCTTTGAATTCTTCAGGTTGATTTGATTCACTAAAAAGATGAATAATCTAGTCACTGGCATATATCTACATCATATAAGATTTTTTTTTTCTTATTTATGAGTCACCAAAGAATCTTTTTTTTTTGTATGTTTAAAAGGGGGGAAAAGGAAAAAATCTGGGAATAAGACTGTGTGCCAGTACTGCAACAGATACCCATCTTGAACAAATGAATGGCACTTATAAAACATGCTATGCCTCTATTAATGCAAGCTGTTAAATTCCAAGAAGTTAAAGATTCACAAACCTGTTCAAATGGACTTTTAGTCTTAATTCCTTTCCCACCACAGAAGACCCAGTTGTCCCTGAAGCCAAGGTTAGTGATGGATGTGCTTCCTAATTCAGCAATCAGTCTCCGTGCTTCCTCATTAAGCCTTGAACAAACCAGAGAAGTGTGTGAACCAGAGTATGTGAATAAAGTACATGTCCTTAGAGCTTTCATTGCTCAGTGCACCAGTCTGCTTTGATCCTATTTAATATACTTTAAGTCAGTCAATATTGGGCAAGATCTATCTCTCAGAATCAGGTAAGGCTAGTTCTGAAATCACCTGACGCAAAGACCGCTGCACTTTCATACTATAATCTCAAGGAACCAGGATATAAACCTAGCACTACACCAACAAAAGCCAAGAACCCTCTCACCTGTGAGAATTTATACATCTCAAGTTCTGTTAGTTCTCCAAGCAACTAAAAAAGTCAGCCTTTAAAGTAAACATTGTTTGCAGGCTCAAGCTGAAGTCTAGATGAAGTAAAAGCTATTTCAGATTACAAAAATGAAATGAATATCTGAAATAAGTTCTCATCTGCTTGGGGCAGTTAATTCAAAATTCAGAATGCTGCCTCCAGCATGGCTCAGTGCCTGTAAACCCAATAGGGTAATTTCAGTATATAAAGGAAAACAGTTCTGTAGAGTAAGATATCATTCTAAAAATCTCCAAATAGCAGCTCTTTATTTCTTCCTTTAAGTTACTAAATGTGCCTGATTACTAAACAAGACACAAAACTTCTGATTACTTCTACCTACTGAAATATGGCTTTATGACTCACTTTAGCCAAAATTGTGAAAATTATTAAATACTTTGCAGGTTATTTGCCCAACCCACACTCCCAACTTTCTCAAGCATTAGGGCAGCTTGATTCTTCACAATTTTCTTTCCAAGAACTGGCATTTATATTTACTATCAACTACCAGTGGTAGCTGTAGTATTGTCAGAAAGCAGTAGATCCTGTCTGTCAGCAAGACAAGGCCAAATACAACTTCTTGTTTAGCTGTATTCTACCTGCAAACAAACTTTCAAAATCATCAACTGTACATGCTTACTGAAGCAAAACTAATCCTACTTATCTAAAATATCAAAGAAGAAAGGGAAGAAGGTAAAATGTAAAGTAACAAAACAAGTGAACAGAACAACAGAGAGAAGATCCAACCTTGGCTAATACCCCAGTAAATTACTTTCTTCTTTCCTAAAAGCAGTGAATAGTAAATAGTAAACACACTGGACTATTTACTGTAAAGATTGCACACTGCAAAGTCAGGACTTAGTCATAGGGAAGCTGCTTCTATATCAAAAATACAGACAAGTTGTAGACAGCAAATTGAACCAAAAGAGGAAAAAAATGTACAGACCACATTAACAAAAAAGTTAATTATCAGTAAAACAACAGAGGAAAAGGAAAGAAGTTTCCATTTTCACTGTGAAAAGCAATCCTGTGGATAGGATGACTTAAGAGCAGATTGTAAAACATATTTGACAGTAATTTTTAGTATCTATTCAAACTGACCCAAGTTGTGAAAGTTGGAAGACAATGTTTCAGGAGACCTAAATCTTCTTTGGCTACATCTAGATTAATAAATTGAACAGCTTTAGGGTGAAAACAGTAAAACACTCAGGCCAAAAATACAAGGCTCACATGATCAACTTCTGTGACTTTAAAGTAAGCATACAGGCAAGGCTTGTTGGGAGAGGTCTCTGCCATCCTGTAACCACCAAACTCTGTCTTGGAGTTGATCTGAAGGATGTGCTGGATGGAACAGACACTTTCAACCAAAGTATGTTCTCATAATCATGTTCCTATGCCTGGACATCTCTGAATTTACTAGCCTAAGACAGAATGAGCCATCAGCAATAGAAAAATCAGCACACCTATATCTGCTTAGTTTGAGTTTGATTTCTGTTGTGCCCAAACCACATCTGCATTATAAAACTAATAAACAGTTTCAAATCTGTCATCTTGGAAGGACAAAATCTTATTAAAAGTGGTTGTGCGATAATGTATTTTTTCAGTATAAAACAGGATGTAAAAGTTTAAGCAACATTCGCTGTTTAAAATCAATTACGTACTTGGTTGCACCATCATCATATGTTGCCATTAACACAATTGTTCCATCCTGGATGGTCTTCAGAAATTCAATAAGTGGTGCCACATCTGAAAAGAAAGAACATAAAACTATTTAATAATAAGCAACAATTACATATTTAAACATCTGCAATGTCTTTCTGCAAAGACATTAAAGAATATTTGTAAAGATAATATATAATATTTTTATATGGAATATATATAAAAATTGTAAATTTATCTTTATAAAAAGATGCAGACTGAGAGAAAGCTAAAATGCATCAGAGAACTCTTATTTTATAGAAAGAGTTTAATCCTTATTGTGTAAAGACATAACCACAAACGAGAACTACCCTGGAGAACAAGTCTGTTTGATTAACCACACCCTTCCCTCCCACCTCAACGACTTATGTTTCTTTAAAGTTGCACTCTCCTCACAACTACAAAGGTAGAGGTGCAGCACTCCCTTAACTATCACCTTAAATCACACAGCAAATGGAGTCTGGACAAGAAGGAAGAAAAAAAGCACATTTATTGTTTCTCTCTGACCAGTGTGATTGCACCTACCTCCTCCCCACATGTCAAAGAACTTAGTATCTACTAATTCTCCTGTTTTACCTGAAGGAAAAGAGAAAAATAAACATTTGGTGCCATCAAATATAGCCAAAATTATTTTACAGATAACATGCCCAACTCCTTTTATGCTCTTTTAGACAAAGTGCTGCAGACAACACTGGATAAATGAATTATGGTAAGATCTCTTTTATAGAAATAGTGCAGTGTTTGTGAAAAAGTGCAGGGAAAACTAAGAGGAAAAGAGTGAGAAGATCCATGGAAATGTTGGAGGCCAGGCTGGTTAGAGCTTTAAGCAACCTGGTCTAGTGCATGGCAGGGGGCTTGGACCTGCATGATCTTAAAGGTCCCTTCAGGCACAGATCATTCTATGATTCTAGGCAAAATTCTGATTTTGCTTCAAGTGGAATCTAAAATAAATGAAAACACCCACAGGCTCTAAAACCAACACAGCATATTCAGTTCACATATCTGCCTTTTTTTAAAGTTGTTGGTTTTGCAAAAATAGACAGTATAGCTATAGACTGCCTTTTGTGCCATATGGAAAGTCACAAAGATTAAAATTAGACTCCACGTTTTGCAATAGACTTACTACTGTAAGTAGATTTAAACATCCAGAATAAATAGAAAAAAGTGGACAATATAGTATATCTCATTACCTTTTCTTATTATGCTGTTTACAAAGGAGTATTTGATGGAAGGTGGAGGTTTTTTTAATATATACATTCATTTAAAGTTTGGAAGACAGAGAAAGACTGGAGCTATAAAATACAAACATAGGTATTTTGGTTTTGAACAGATTGAGACAATTTAGGACAGCAACATAGGATTAGGAAGTATTGTTCAAGTTATGCTTTAGATGGTGTAAATCTGAGTACAATCTGCAAATAACAAGAATTTATATTGCAATGAAATGACAAAGTGCTATCTCACTGCTACAAGGAATCATTTCCTACACATTAAAGACAAATGGGCCAGTGCTGACATTCAGTTCAGCTTTTGAGGTAACACAGCTAAATTTGTTCGGTTTTAATGAAAATTATAAACCCAGAACACAATTACTTAACAGGATGCATTTATGGACAAAGTCTATAGACCAAATATACTGATTCAAGTGAGGAAATAATGAACTGGTCTTTGTGTGTAGTAACAAAACTGTTAAAGATGCTAAAGACGTTTCACTGAAAACAGCAACAGAAGAATGCATTCTACAGTATAATTAGTGGTGGTAATACACAAGGTCAAAAGAAGTAGCATGCATCTCATGTCTTTTTCTATTTTTGCATTAGGAATTTACATGATGTATCAAAAAGACAGTCACCACCACACTCCACATTACTATTTTTACAATCCATTTTTAGGAACAAAAATGCACCGAGTTTTTGTGCTTTGTAACAACAAGGTGTCAGTGCCAATATCTGACATTATCTCAGTATAAATAAACTGAGTACTTCCTTTTCTCCTTGGTGCTTGCCTTTCACCATCCCATAGTATTTCACCTTAAATTTCAGAAAAAATTTGAAAATGAAGACAATCTGCCCACTTAAAATGTCACTTACCATTGACCAAGGCCATATTTATTCCTCTGCCAACATTATTTTTTACTCCACTCATTAAACTGCAACAAAATAAATATTTTTATTTTTAACTGAGCAACCTTCTGATGTGAAATATTTCTGTTTTTTTAAATAGGATCAAGTTCTAAGAGAGACATAGTTAAAAGACCACATGTTCATGAGTACTTAAATGAAGCAAAATCTCCTTGAACTAATCTGTGTTCTTAAAGCACCACTGAATTAAGAATAATACATCAAGTATCCCCAGCTGTATTGATTTAATTTGATTGCTTAATCATGGTTTCAAAGTACATCTGTATCTTAAAAGTGCCACAAAAATAGTGCTGTTTATGTTGTTATATTATTAATGTTCTAAAAATAACCAAATGTTAATTTGTGGAGCTTAGCACAGTCACATAACCAACATTTTAAGCTTTTTTTTGCAAGCACACAATGAACAAAAATGAGTTGATGAGTTTAAAAGCTAACTGAACAGAAGCACTTAAAATTCACATGAAGAAACAAGAAAGACAAAGCACTTAGCTACTCATACACGTAACAGGAAACCTAACTGCAAGAAAAACAGTTAGCACACTGATGGGACTTTAAGCAAAAGTTGCATACAATCTTGGACTACAATCACACATCCCAAAAGCATGTCAGAATCTATGACAGTAATTTATTGACCAAACTGAAGAGAGGCTGAAGAGTCCCATTATGAAATGGAAGTCCTTTAGAGCAGTAAAGAAGAGGTAACAGGAATGTTAAGATTCAGGGAGGATGCTGTGCCACCTTACACCTTGGTGGCTGTACCACTCCAGTGAGAGGAAGCTTCCAGACCTCATCCCTGTTCACTGGCAATTCACACACTGTGAAGAACTCTGTTCTGCCTTCAGGCCCCAAATATCCTGGCACTGACATTTTGAAGCTAGGGTTAAAGAGGTAGCAGAAACAGGACAAATAGAAGTTTGGATCAATTACATAATTTAAGATAATGAAGAAGCCTTCAGCTGAGATTAAAGAAAGCATCTTAGCAAAAGCATATAGGTGCACACATGTCCTTAGTTACAAACACACTCTAGAAGATGCTTTAATTCCATCCTGATCAGGATTTCTTTAACCTCCCTAGCTGGCTTTAGGAAAGTGCAGCACATGTGTACAATCCTGTTATGTTCAATATTTTTTCACAGCAATATGACTTTCCAGTCATGTCTGAACACTAAGCAATGTGTTACACACACAGCTTCCATGTCAGCTTTCTCCTGACAACTTCTTAGTGATAGCCTAGGAACAAGAAATGGTCTGTCATAGAAGAATGTCAAAAATCTTCCTCTCTGGTGCTATCTTTTGCACCCAGGATGAAAACAGAAGCCAAAATTTAGAGGAATCACAAACTGAATAGACAAGTATCAGAAACAGACTCAGTATTCAGAGAGGCTGTGAAAGACTACCAGATAAGGGCAACTCTTGGCAGAGTGAATTTAAAAGGTTTTAAAGAACTAGTAACCAGAGATGATAGAGTTCACATTCTTTTGTTAGTCCCTATCTGGCAAAAATTGTGATTTATAATTCAGTAATTTGTGAAAGAAAATACTTGAAATATCCTGCTGAAATTCAGAATTCAATTCTGGTTAGTAGGGAACTCCAGAAGTATTTTAGCCACTGGAGGATCATTTCTGCTCTGATCACGTGTCTTTCATGTCATGTCTGAGCAAGAAAACATTCTAAACAAGAAAAGCATACAGTAAATAAAGACTGGAAAATAATGAAGGCAATGAAATTCTGAATCCATTCTTTTCCTCCTGCAAAATTTAGTAGGCACTTAATTTACAAAAAGAAAGAAAAAGAAATTCCTTTCATTTTAGCTACAAAATTCTCTGTACTTAAGTAGCAGTAGAAAAAGATCTAATACTGAGGTTACTAGACACAGAAACTTCACACATGCATAAAGTTATAATGGATTCAGATAAAACCTGCAATGCTGAATACAAGAATTACCAGTTACTAAAGGAATGTAGTACAACATTCTATTGCGTAACTGTGCACAATCATGCAACTGGTTTCATACTAAAGTAAAACTGCATGGAGAAGTTGCTGGTAAAGAAGTAAATATAGCCTCTTCTAAAAAGCCCATGAAGGAACAACTACAATATTTAATATTTTGATGATGAGTCCAGCATGTTTTTTTCTAATTTGGATTATGGCCTCCCAATACAGAACAAGGCTATAACTGAACTTGTCAGAAATAAGAACTGAACTTGACAGAAATCCTGTCTCACATTAAAATATCTATGTAATAAAAAAGAGAAATTGACAAATTACTTGCATTCTGAATTGTATCAGCAGCTTCAGTGCTTTCATAATTCAAGTGACATCCTTACATTTAATACATAGGAAAAATACTCTATAAATATCATTCACAAACTCTGAAAACTCATTCCTGCTGTCCTGTCTTGGAAGTATGAAGAACACAAAGTAATCAGAAAAAGAAAAACCTTTTTCCAAGTGTGAGTTCACAGAATATCTCTAAAAAAAGAGCTACTCAAGAAGAAATGAGTTTTTTTCAGGGCTCTGATATATTGCTTTATACCCTTGAGACAGCTTGTGCATCATCACAAACACAACAGGCTGCAATGCAACAGCTTCTCACAGGAGGGCAGCCCTTCATCAGTTTTAGAATTCTTCCATGAATTTACAGTCTACAAGTTAAGAGCTTTAGAAAGAGAAATAAAAACTCTTATGAGCAAAGCAGATCATATAAAATCAAGCAAATTTCCTGGTGGACACTTAGCCATGACCAGTTCCCCTCTGAAGGAATTCAGAAAGATGTTTGCCAAGGAAAGCTGGACTTTAGAATCGAATAGCTGTGTACTGAACTGCCCACTTAGAAGATTTTTCCAGCAACTACTTTTTTTTTTCGTCACTTTCTTCAGCAAAATAGTAGAGGAATTTTTTGGTTTTGGACAGAAATAGAAAAACCTCTTCTTATTTAATCAGTCAGTAAGACATTAAAACAAAACAAAAAAAGAGTTAAAAATCCCAAACAAAATAACCCTACAATCCTGAAATTAAAATATTACTTGCATTCCCACAACTTTCAATCACTGAATCAGCTTAAGTGTTCACAGATATTAAGCTCCCTATATTAAGCAACCAGAATGAGACAGTAGCATGTTTTGTAACACCAGCAGAAATACCAGGCTGAGATTAGATCAGCCTGCCCAAGGTCACCCAGCAAGTCACCAGTAAGAATGGAAAGGGAAGGAGCAGCCTGTGAGAGTGGAAAGGGAAGGAGCAGCCAGAAAGGGTGTAAAGGGAAGGGGCAGCCTGTGAGGGTGGAAAAGGAAGGGGCAGCCTGTGAGGGTGGAAAGGGAAGGGGCAGCTTGTGAGGGTGGAAAGGGAAGGGGCAGCCTGTGAGGGTGGAAAGGGAAGGGGCAGCCTGTGAGGGTGGAAAGGGAAGGGGCAGCCTGTAGCCCGTGGGTGCCCAGGTGAGCTCCTGCTGAGCACCTGCAGCTCCCCAGCTACCTTGGATGCTCTGCTGCAAACTGACTCCCTGCTGACACCAGCCAGCAAGCTTGAGCTAAGCCAGCCTTACACAGGAATGCTGCTTAGTGCTCAAAACAGTCTTCTCTTAGGATCACTTGAGACTAGCCTTACAGTTACTTTGGAGAGTAAAGTGAGTTTTTTAATACATGTATTATCCTATTTACTGTATTACGTGGGCTTCTGCTGTTCACAGAGAAGCTGCCATTGGCTCTAGAATTCATTAGCACCAGCTGCTGTATGTGCTGTCTGTACTAATAGGGTGTGAGCTGAGAAACAGCTGAACTGGAGTAGCTTAAATGCAAGTGGAAGGCAAAAGTGTTAAGTGTGACTGATATCTTAAAAAATCTCCTTCCAACAACACTTACATTATGTATTTTCTGACATGTCACCTGCAAAATCAAGTGGATTAGATTATGTTACAGGAAGCTGCACACTCAGGTTGTTCCTGCTCATTATCACCCAAAGAGGAAAAACACAGTCTAAAAATAATTACTAATATTGCTATTATGGGGGTTTACTGAAAAGTACACAGTAAAATACTTTATGTATTACTGATAATACTGTGTCAAAAACATTATTAAAAATAGGACTTAAAACCAAACTGTGTCTCAAGCAGTTGTTTTCCTTGTTTCACAATTGTATGAAGTTTATTAAATTTAGCTACCAGCAGCACAGTTAAATAACTATCGATCATTAAAATACTATTTTTCCCTTTTGAAGGCAACCTTAGAAAAAAAGTAGAAAGTATGTTCTGACATTGGTACTGAGGAAATATAGCTTAAAAGATTACTTGCAAAAGACAATACAATTATTCACTGAATTTCTATCAGAGGTACCAGGACAAGTTACTTAGAGACAAGTGTGCATCTGACTTGACAAAGTCTAACTGACCCTTAAGTCTATAAACCTGGAAAAAAGTGTAAGCTATCTTGCATGTATAAAAACAACATACATTTCTGCATTTACTGCAGAGCATGAAGTGTGCTTCATCAGAGAGAAGGTTATAATGCAATGTGACCTTTTCATGTCACAAACTGACATTTTTGCAAACTGTTTGCAAAAAAATCCCTAATTTAAACTGCTGATTTTGTGTGCAAAGTGATCTAAGTATTTGAAAGAGACACTTAGAAACAACAGGTAAAAATACTTACACATTATCCTCTACGCAAATTTTAGGTCCAACTACATTTGCTGCTCCACTTGACATTTTGAATGCAAAATGCTTTTCAGGACAAGCTTTAGAGATCCCACACTTGTATCTTGGAGGCTTGGTAGCTTTCAAAAGGAAATAAACCAAGATTTTAGAGAACACCACAGGTAGGCTACCAGACAAATACATTCTGAAGGAATTCAAGGAAGAGAGCAAACACAAACACTATCACATCTGCAGTTACATAGCAGTTTAAAATAATCTAAGTTCCTGAAGCACCTCATTATTCCAACTTTTTGTTGTCACCCTCTGTCACCGTCATCAAAAGCCACAAGCCAAAACTACAAAACAGACTTTACCAGAAATTTAGGAAAATCAGGAGAAGAGGAAAATTAGTTTCTGATTGCATTTGAAGTGTAATTAAGACTTTCTTAACTATGAAAATTCATCAGTCTTTCTGTTATTAGCAAAAGCAAGGCACAGCAGTAATACATGCCTATGAATACTCACAGCGTGCAGCTGCATCCAACGCTGATCTAGCTAAAATGAAAAAAGAAATTTTTACAAGATGTTACTATTAAAGTGGCATCTGCTATATCATATCCTATAAATGTAAAATCTTTCTGTACCCCTATAAAAACAGGCCGGTTGAAATGAAGTATCAAATCCACCTGAATATTATGCTGCAATAAAAAACAACTTTTATGCATTAGCAGAATGAAAGTGATTAGGAATCCCATTCAGAAGCACTGCTTTCATTTATGGTTCTTAGAGAGTCATAGAGTCAAAAACCCATGGAGATCCAAAACCTCTGAGAATTCATGGAGTTCAGGGGATTGAAGTGAAATTAATTCCCTCCTTACAGCTTCACTGGGATGGGGTTCCTTTCACCTAGACTGGAAGCCTGCAGTTCAGGTGTATTTCAACCCAGCCATTCATGACTCCCCTTCTTGGGATATGCAGAGACACAAGTGCCCCCACCATGCACACATCTGAATGACACCTCAACAATGACTACCAGAGATGTCTCTGCTTACTGCTTCAGATGGCAACTCACACTGCAGTAATCCAGAGTTAAAGAATACAAACTCCACCCATGTACCAAACATTGTTTAGAGGTTTTTCTGGTCATAAAAAACACCTTGAAAGAAAATTCCGGTTCAAAATAGACTCTGAAATTTAAGACACCTCAACTGCTAATCTTTATCTGCATAGCACATCTGAAATGTTTTGATTACTGCACATTCAGCTTAACACAGCAGCATACCTACACAAGAGAAAAAAAAAAACCCAAAACAAATTCTAAATCTCTTTAGCAGTAGTAAGGCAGAGCACAGATTTCCAGAAACAGGATTCAAGTCACCTAATTTATCACTCTACACTAAGAATACATTTCCAGTAAACAAAAAAAAAAAAAAAAAAAAAGGCAGGTAAAATTCTGTATCCTTGGCAGACAAAAGAATCAAAATTATTATTTCATACAGAAAATAATTTAATACACATATTATATGTAAAAAAACAAGCACACACATTAAAGATAAACTCAATTCTTAAATTGAAGAGCTCAGGCAAAACTAACATGATATTCTTGATAAAGGCTCAAGCCAATATTAATAAATGTCCAGAGAAAACAAAGTCATCACTTACCAAATATGTGTCCTAAGTTTGCATCCATTTTTATTTCAAACACTTGAGATATGACATAAAACGTCAATAAAAATATTGCTATGACTACTACCAACTTTGCAGCACCTGTTAAGAAACAGAAAATGTTTCAAAAAATTACCTGCAAATGGTAACATTAGTTTACCAAAATTAGCAACATGAGAAATGTGTACTAGATTACACTCGGGGGAGCTCAGAAACAGGATGATCATTTGTGGTTCTACTAAACAGAATAAATCTGAAAAAAAGGATGGCTATTATGGATGGATATTATAATGTAGGATTCAACTGCACGAATCCATCAGGTTATGCAATGCACTCTGGTTTTAACTTTCTCTACCTCCATGCTTTCTCTGACACTTTAGTACACCAACTCAGCTCAGCAGCCAGGAGAAAAGAGGCTTCCATGAAAATCCAGCTTAACCAAATGAACTAAGATGATCTACCTGGCTGTTGTCTAAAAGCAAGATTCCCACCTCCCCCACTCCACTTAGCCAAGTTCTTAGTCATGAGTACCTGGTTCTTCACTGTTCACAAATAATGTGTTTCCTCCTGCTCTCAAATGGAGCTACCTCTGTTTTAATATACGGCCCAGACTGAGTGATTAGGGATCTGTTTATATACTGCAGCTTGGCTACTATGGTCAGTCACCTCTGAGTGTGACATTAAAAAAACCAACCAACCAAAAAACAACAACAAAAAAACCCACAAACCACCAGCCAACTAGAAACAAGCATTCTCACTTACTTTTCAAGAAATGTATATTAATGACCTTCAGAAAACAAGTTTGATGACTCAAAGCCTATTTTAAAATAAGAAAAAGCAGTACCTCTCCTGTCTCCCTTTTAATATACTGAAATAGGCAGTTCTAAGTTTTACAGGGCTAAGTTCCAATCCACTTCCTGGGAGGAGAGCTGTAAGCACACAACCACAGCAGCTTACATCTGAAATGGAAATGTGATACAGCCACAAACCTCGCCATTTTTAGCATAATTTGCAGTACATTTTTACAGAATACTCCACTCTTAACTGACTAAAAAATACTGAGAGTACAAGGCAGGTGAGGAGGCATCTGATCAACATCCTGCCTTCCCATCTCATCACAGTATATCAAATTGGTTGGAAGAATCAACCATAAAGCATGCTTCTTTGTTTCTCAGATTGCCAGCCAAATCCTTTAGAAAAAACCAAACTTATATACTCCTGCAGATCTCAGACTGCTGCTGTGATGGGCTGCTCAGAAAATCTTAAAATAGACAGATTACTCAGCCTTGAGAAGGATAAGAGATGCTAATCAATCCTCCCAAAAGGCTGAAAAAAAGATAAGTGGATAGAAAAAGAAAAGCAAGATGAAGAAAGATACAAGGGTTTTTTGCTTGTACTTTGGTCTTTTTCATGTGTGAGCACACACATTATGATGTAAGAAAACACAGGTGCAAACCTAGCTTAAAAATATTATGCTGGAACTCCAAAGATCACTGCACTTGAAAGGAAGGGAACCATGTGCAAGCACAGGAGAAACAGATGATCTGAACATATGCTAAGAAATGGGGTAATGGTTTTCCAAGCAACACTGCTTGAAACCACAAGATGGTACCAGATTTTGGAATGTGTCAGCTAGCAAGTGGCATTTGGAGAGCATGTTTTAGTATATAGCATGTGAGATGAACAAGAACTCAGTCTGAGGACCAACCATCCCCTCTACCCTATATTCTGAGCTTTTCAACTGAACTGCAAGTGCTCCCTTCAAAGGAGCAGTAAGAAATCTCCTAGGAGGTTCCTTAAGCATTTGAACCAAAACTGGCATGTTTGCTACAGGTGAAACATCCTGTAGGAACTGCCATATCTACCTTGTGGGTTTTAGCATAAAAAATAGCTGGATGGACGGGGGAAAAAACACTTAAACATGTGGAAAGTAATTTTCCAGATGAATCAGGTTCCTAAAAATTGGAGCATTTTCCAGTTCTTTATCAGTTTCACTTTAGCAGATAGCTTCCAGTTATACATATTGTGGTTAATATAGCAAACTTAGGAGTAGTGACAAAAATGGTATGCATTAACAAGCTCTTGGAAAAGGTGCCGTTTTCTTCTAGAAGAGGCAACAGTTTCTCCTGCAAAATAATACTGTAACTACTGATAAAAGTGCAATGCACCAGAAACTGGGAACTATTCCATTGCTACACAGGCTATTCTACTGTGACAAAATGTCAAAAAATGTTTTCTTTTATTGTTATATTAGCAAAGATCTTATTTTTACAACCACTATTCCTTCTGTCAAGTAGAATTAGTTTCTTAAAGCCTGTACTAAGGTAACTTAGTTCTATGAAAAGGCTTTTACAGTTTTCAAACTCCCAGCAACTATTCAGAAAGTTTCAGACACTTAAAACAGCACATAGCAATTTTAGTGAGGTGGGGAAGTGGCTTAAGACAACCCTTTGCCATTTCCATATTCATCATCTTACAGAAATAGCAGCCAAAATATGTCAAGTCACAGCAGCTTAAGCAGTCACTGCAGATCAGCTACAGCATTTTAACAAGGTGATTGCTCTTCCACCATCTCAATTCCAAAGAGAGTTTCATTAAACACCAATAAAGTAGAACAGTAATGCTTGTTATGCCAGCTAAGTGGAGTGTCCCCTGACAAAGTTTGATGGGGATACCAAACTGAGTGGAAGGAGGCATGTCTAAAGGGAGAGCCAGCCTGCAGGAACACCTGGGTAGGCTGGAAGAATGGGCTAACACTAACAGTGAAGTTCAACAAGGACAAGTGTAAAGTCTTCTACCACAGAAATCATACCCAGGAGTAAAGAATAGACTGGAATCTACCCAGCTGGGGAGCAGATCTGTGGAAAAGAACTAGGGGATTCTGGTGGACAACCAACTCAATACAAATGGAGGGTGCTGGCAAAGAAGCCAACAGGATGCTGGGCTGCATCAACAAGGGCATCACCAGCAGACAGAAATAAAGTCATTATTCCTCTCTACACAGCACTTGTCAGGCCACATTTGTTACATTCCCTTCAGTGTTGGACCCTGCTATTAAAAAAAAGAAAACAGACAAAGACACGGACAATCTAGAGACAGCCCAAAACAAAGATAATCAAAGGACTGGGAAGCCTGCTAGAGGAAAGGGTTTGTTCAGCTGGGTTTGTTCAGCCTTAAGAAAAGACTTACAGGAGAACTTAGTACCATGTTCCAGTATTTCAAGGGTGGCTACAAAGAAGATGGAGACTCCCTTTATGCAAGGAGTCACAGGAAAACAAGAGGGGTAGTGGGTACAAGTTATTGTGAGGAAGATTCCAGTTAAACACAGAAAATTTGTCACAACGTGAACAATCAGCCACTGGAATAATCTCCCCAGGAAGTGGTGGACTCCCCAGCACCGGCCATTTGAAAATCTGGCTGGACAGTGCTGGGCTAAGGTTCAAATTAGAGGAAGTTATAGCAGTATGCAAATTATAGGGTAAAATACAGCTGCTACTTCCTGGATGGAATGCTGTGAGTATGCTCAAAACCTCTCCCACAACAATTCCTTACATACACAATCTGCAACCTCAAGCATGTGCTAACAGGTGAAGCAGAGTAGAAACACCTTGGTCAGCCTCTATTGAAATCAGATGGCACTTGGTAGATGATAAACCTGCACAGCACCTGTCAGCCAAGGGAGACAGGAGCAGGTATCTTCCTGCTGAACCAGCAACTATGGTGAAATCACTCTTTTGAGGTTCCTTGTAACTTAATTGTAATATTAACTCACAACATCATCCCAAAGTTACCTGCCTTCAATGTATGACCACCCCTCACTGAGCATGAGCTCTATATTTTATTGAGTACATCTCTAGCAGCGAAGCAAGAGAATTTTACACCAATGAGTAACAAAAGTATGTATTACCAGAGTCACTTAAGATCCACCCAAATGAAAAGGAAGATCATTGAAGGGTCCCCATAACAGGACACAGATTAGTCAGGCACAAGGGTCTCAGCTTTCCTGGTATGCTGACAGACTAATCAAACACTAAAGGTTTGAGGAAATCACCACTTTTCACATGACAGCTATCTTGTCTAGAGCATGCTTCTGACAAGAAATGTCAGACCAGATGATTCCTGAGATCCCTTTTAACCTGGCATTCTATGACTCTAAAACCTTATTGTCACAACTTGTTAATGTTGTCCATAGCAGTTGTTTCATAAATGACCAAAGTCCGATTTTACAGAGCATACTTACCTGCTATTCTCATGTTTAGTGTTCAGCAAGCAAATGACACTATTGCATTAAAGCAGCAGCCACCTATGGGAAACAAACAAAAAAAACAAACTAAAAACCACTTCACCATAATTACAGCCAAAAAAGCACTTTTGTGATGAGCAAAAAACCCCATAGATTTTCTAGTCAATGAAATTAATGACGACTGTTCTGAATACCTATTTCTTAAACCCATGGTTAAGGGAAGATTTAAGATGGATTTCTGATGTCTTGATTTCATTTGTCTCTCCACAAAACAAGTGTTCTGAAAAAACATTAATTTCATCTAATCCCCTATAAATTCAGTTTAACTTTCAGTCCTTCAATTTGTGACCTAAGTACTTATCAGAGCTCTATCTAAGCAGTCTTTAGTTTCCTAAAGCTATGTGGTAAAAGTCAACAACTCCACCTGCACTCTTTCAAAACCCTACCTGCTTCTGGGTGCAAGTGTCTATTTGGGAACACAGCATAGCAAACTGTGCTTTGGAGAGAAAATATTTAAGCATTTTGGTCTCTAGGATACTACAAAAACTGCATTCAATGGAATTGAAAGAAGGTCAACACTTTAATCTCTGCATTACAGAAATGTAACAACACATTTGTCACTCATAGGTACAGCCAGAGGAATAACATTGTGCTCAACGATGACAGAAGCACCAACCCCAGTACTCCAATTATTTCAGAATAAACTGAAAACCACTCTAAGCAAACAGTGCCTAAGCATCCACAAGCTTCTTGAGAAGAGCATGTCACCACACAGAGTCAAAGTGGGCCACAAACTCCACAGGCTCTGAACAAAAGCTCCCACCTCCTCCTCCTGCAGTGCAGGGTCCAGAGGCCACACCAAATCTGCCCTCCACCTGCAGAGCCAGAGCTGCTCCTGGCTCTGCTCCTTGCTCAGGCTCAGTCCTGGTGGGCCCATGCTGCACTGAGCCTGGACATCCAGCTCGACTTTCGACGAGATCCCTGAACTGGGGGAATCAGCTACACTAAGGCCACATTTGCAAACATGCAGTCAGCTCTCACTCTAATCCAAGCAGCTGTCCCAGACCCCCACCACAAAAGCTACAGCATCCCTAACCCTCTGCAGTCCTATGCCATGACTCTGAAAAACATCAAAAACATTATCTTAGAAATTATTAGAAAAACTGCTGTTATTAGAAACACAAATTATTTGATGACAAGCACCAAAACACCCACATAGTTCTTGTGGTCTATACTAGGGAGAAAAAAATGGTATTATGCAGAAAACCTTTTGCCTTCACTTAGTTCATTATCTTCAAGTTCAGTGATTTGTGTTCAGATCCTCTTTGCCAAAGACTCAGTCATTTTGCTCCATCCCTTCAAGTTTACAATAAAATGGCCAGGAAAAAAAACTGAAAATACAGAAATATTTCTTTCTGTTCTATTAGAATTTGAAAATACTTATCACCTAAGTTTAAAAGCAGACAAATATTTTTGAGTGCTAATGTTGTACTGTAAAAGAAATCTCACAGCATATTATAGACCATAATTTAGCTGTAGCCACACATATATCCTCATATAATAACTTCTTCCAGTGAAAGCTAGTATTTATCTGTCTTGTAAAAAGGCAAAAAAGAATCTGTCAGGACAGAAAAACTCATTTTATTTCAAAGTCTGTGAACAGAATTATTTTAGGCTTCTTCTTCCAGACACCCAGAAATATATCAATGTTACAATAAACACTGGGTGTGCTTTGAACAGCTACAAGCTTGTTTTAAGTCTGCACTGAAAAAAAGAAGTTTCTTTCTTTGTTTTACTCTGAACAAAATCACATCATGAATTCAAAGCATGAAAACAAGAATATAAACAAAACCAGAAAGAAGAATCTAAGTGAAACAATCACATGACCTAACCTTGACTGCTTTTATCCCAGTATTCGCTTTCACCTGTCTCAGGGATCATTATTTGTTGCAATCAACAAATAGGAATGTGCATTATTTAAGTGTGGCACGTGTTTTGATTTAGAAAAAGGAAAAATGAGTATGCTATGCCTCAACTTGAAAGGAATTTTAAAAATTTAGTGATTCTTTTCCTAAATTACAGCATACTGAAAACTCATGAGATTTGATTTACCAAATAATACAGTGGGTGCTACAGTACAGACAAATGTTGCACAGCACTTTCTAGCAGCAGGAAAATAATTTATGGACATCAAGTCCTTTCCTACACCTATTGTCTTGATTGTTTTTTTGAAGTATTTCAAGACAGAACAGGAATAAAACAGGATAAGCTGTGAACCCTTAGAAATGCTTATGGACCATTACTCCACATCTTCGGTATTAGATATCATAGCTGAAACTGGAGAACTGATTAGAAAATTTGTCTGGAATTTTTAATAGTGCACATTTTAGGATCATTTAAAAACAAAGAACACAGGATCACAACTGAACTTGCTCCAACTCAGATGCACAAAAGCAGTACCAACAACATTCCTTTGATTGCTTTAGAAATGGGCCAAAATAACCCTAACACTATTTTTCTCTTCTTTGATGTAACATTCCATCAAGCAGAGGCAGGAGAATTAGAACCTAAGTATCCTCCTGACTTATGAGTGCCAAGTAATACAGAAAATCATGTATTACTACACCATTCTCTGTCAGGCAGTACAAAAAGGCTCCCCTGTACCACTTCTTAGAGACTGAGGCAGGATGTGCAGCCCAGAGCAGGGCTGACAGGCAGTGTCCCCACGAGTACAGCAGAACCCCACAGAGATGCAAAGGCCAAGGAAAACACCACAAAACGGGCAACAGACAGCACCAACATCTTCAAGTTGCAATGTAAAATGGCTGGGGTTGGGAAGCATTATGTAACTTAAAAAGAGACTTGCTTTTTCTTCAGACTGTTTTCTAAGCACAAAGGCAGTTTTTCAGTCAAGGTCTACAACTTGGACAGCAGAAAAACCAAAAAATTCTCTTGTGCATCAGTGCCTCAAAAAGTTATCCACAAAAGAACCTGAACAGGAGAAGACAAGAAATCAGAGGTTATAAATCCTTCTTGAGTGCTGGCCATGTCATTGTCCACTTCCCTGCATGGAGCTGCACATCCATCCATGCAGAAAAAAAACTTATTTATGCTGAATACAAACTACTAGGGAGAGGATATATGGAAAGACAGCCCTGAGCTGAGGTTACTGGTTGCTTTTTTTCTGCATCCTCGTGTATCATAACCCCCAAGACAGTCTAAAATGCTCTCCATAGGGCACAGAGAACAGTAGCTTACAATAAATAAAAAAAAAGGAAGAGAAAAACAAAGGGCTTTCCCCCACTCTGCTCCACTTGTGTGCTATGACATACTCAACAAAAATACAAAAAATTTAACAGATAACTCCACAGAGCTACTGCATGTATTTTTGTTCATACCAAAACTAGTTTCAATAAGCAAACCAGCAGATGCTTGCTTTTAAAAGTAACCTGTGTCTCCTGAGGGAACCCTGCTAAGTCCTTCCTGGAGGAAGCTTATAACCACTTTATTTAGAAAAATTACAAGCCTATAATCCTTCCAAGCAAATTATTATCATATTTTGTTAGACGATCTAAAGTTTCTAACACACCAAGACTGAGTTCTTTCTACATTCATGTGTCAGACAGAGTAGTCATCATGTAAGTTTCTCTCCTAGAATCATTGTGCAAAAGGAAACTGCATTGAGATAATTGACAAATTAACAGTTCCTATTAATCCTGCCTCATTGACATAACACTGAATGAAATGCAGATTTCAGTCCCAAGCTGAATGCAATTCAATTTGGTTAATTCTTTATCAGGTTCTTCTCAACACTTGTCCAGAGATGGTGCCATGGGACACACTTCACTGGGGCAGAAGCACAGCCTCTGCTCTACTTACTGTGCAGGAAGCTGTGGCCACTTGCCACAAACTTTGGTTTAAAAGGGGTTTCAAATACAATTGTAATTAATGTTTTGAAGGATGATAATGAAACATGTAGATTAGTCTATTTCATTCCCAGGATAATAGTTTTTCCATTAGCAACCTGGTAACATGAGTGGATTATGCTTACAAAAATGGGCACACAAAAACAAGCAAAGATGAGAGGCAAGAATTTAGAAGGTCAAGATAATTTTGAATTCTGACCTTAGCTGATTAGGAAGAGGTCCCAAAATCAACAACAATATTTAATAAAGCAGAAAGTAATATATTCCAAAATTGACATCATGTGCAACAAAATAAGCAGCAGCAATGGAAAAAAGAGATTATAGCAGCTCTCTAATATTGGGGTCAACAATGTCGTACTGCCACAAAAGTGTAACTGTTCATTGTGAATGGCACTGATAGGACTGCTGTGTATGGAACAAAAAGCAATTACTCTGCTCTGCCTAAACAAACAAAAAATACCCTGCTCTATGTGCTATCTCGACTTTTAACTGGGAGCCATGTGCAGTTTTTTTCTAAGTCTATCTCAATGCATAATCCCCAAATGGAAGAATCTAGATAAGAATTACATGACCTAAATAAACCAACTAAGGGATAAAAGAATCAAGTCTGCTCTGCAAGTAACTGTGAAAGAGAGAAGTCGGGATCAGACATCTTTATCTCTTATCTTCAAGTGTAATTCTAAATTTTTACAGAAATAAATATCTATTTTTAAAACCACTGCTGCTGCTTACCTATCTGTAGTTATAATATTAAAGAAAAACAACCTTACAGTTACAAGGATAAACAAAAATATAAAAGGAGGCTGTAAATCAACATAGAAGTCTGGAAACAGAAACAATTTTTTCTTAACACAGATAAAAGTCTACAAGCTGTGAGCTAATATCCCCTTCAATATTAAGCCTGCATGTCTATACTATTACATGCAAATCTGTACTCAGGTTATATAATATTAAATGTGTGGCAGCCTGAAATGCTTTGCATTCAGTTCAGGGTGAAATTTTTCCCCCAGATCAGGACTTAGGTGTTTGTACACTTTCTAGCAAGGTCAAATAATGTTATACCTGGTTTTGCATATATCTGCTATTTGTTAATATGAGTAGCATACATTATACTGCAGTTAAACAAGTATTCAAAATTACTTAGCACCAAAAAAAAAAAAAAAACCCTCAAAAAATCCCCAAAACAAAACAAAAAAAAGGAACAACAACAACAAAAAAAAAAATCTTGAGCTTTTATTTTATTTCCAAGACTTCAGTAGATTAGGACATTGTCTTTTGTTGGTGGTTTTGGGTTTTTTTAGCACAAACTGCATTCCTCAATGATTAACACATGCATTTTATTCCTGTCAGAGACCAGCAAAAAATCTTTCAAACAAACAAAAAAAAATTAGCTTTTCATAGCTGGTAAAATATAATCAATGAAACAACAGTGTGTTTAATCCAGCTTCTGTTGATAAGATATTTCAGTGTGTTAGGTTCAAGCAGTTCAGAGCAGTGTTTTTTTTACTCAATATTACACAGTGAATTAGATATGCCAAGGACAGCATTAGCTATTCTTATGTGACTTCTGGTTTTAAACCAGTGGTTGTGCCAGCCTGGATTATATGGCATGGAAAAAAGAGCTGAGACACTCAAAATCATTTAAGACTATTTTACTTAAATGCAGGATGCATTTTCTTACCCAGATGATAGCTTACTTTTCTGCTAGGCTATGAACAGTTTTTCCAATATGTTTACAAAATTAATTTAATTTGAAATTAGTGAAGGACATGCATGGAAAAAAAAAATTATATCTTTTAAAAAGTAAATAGTATAACTCAATTTTATTGTAAAATCATGCACCATTTGTGTCTTCTGGAAATACAGGCTATGACCCCAGTAGCTGCCCCCTACAAGCAGCACTCCTACATCCATACAAATTCTCTGAGGTTCTGGCAAAACTCCACACAGGGAAAAGATCTGTCCACTTAGAAACATTTAGAGACTCAGGAATACAAATCTTCTTTCTCCTTTGTGACAAATGGTACCATGAAGTAAAATTATTAATTTCTTATAAAAATGAGACTTCTTGTAAGAATCATGTTCTTCCATATACATATCAAGATTTATCTTGGTATTCTAGACAACGGAATCAGATCCAAAGTGTTTGCTTGTAAATACAAGATTTTATTTTACTTCTACCAAAATATATCTACAACAAATGAATGTAGATACACGTAGGAAATTAAACCCAAGCTTATTCCAAAATTATAAATAGATACTCCAGCTACAGAGTGGTTGTGACTACCACTCTATGGTTTCACTTTTAGCAAAGGAAATACACATGAGAAGCAGCCTTGTGCTGGAGTTTTTTGAAACTTAACATGCAAAACAAATCTTTCCCAAATGACATGTCAAATCACTGTCCATGAAAGCTTTTGCTAGTGGCATCAATCCAGTACTTTCACCTTAGGCAACACAGAAACTAGCCAGTCTCAAACACTGAAAAATTCTTCTGAATCCCGAGAAGCTGAGATGAAAGTACTAAGGCATTCATTCTTCCCACAGAGAATGAAACTTAACCCACATTCCTTCTGCAATTACAACAACAAAACCAAACCAATCCAAGAAAAAAAAAAGCACACAACCAATCAACACCCAAAAAAATTTAGCCTTATAAACACCCAATCCATATTTTGAAGACTCTTCTCAATTGTTACAAAAATTTAGTGATCCATACAGTTAAGAATGTCTTTTACAGTCCCTAAAACCCACACTATTTATATGTGATGAAGTAAATCATACCATTGCTGCTGACATATCTACTGAAGAGAATCTTAGCTCTGTGTTTCATGGGGTTGGATAATATCACATACGGAAGTTCAGGTAAAGTCATCAAGGACAAATTGCTGAACTTCAATCACCAACTTACTTCTCCACTTCATCCCAGGAAAGTACATGCTGATCTCACGAGGAAACTGGGGGAAGGTACTCCCCAGTGACAGCCACTGCTCACAGCATTGGTATCTCTATTTCCCCTTGTTCTAAGGGACACTGGAATCCATGCTCCACTGTGGAGCCCCTTTTCATTGACTCATCTCCCATGTGAGGTAGCATTTTGGTAGGTTATGGCCTTTGCAGGATGAAAAGAGCATGTCACTGGCAGAGCAGAGCACCCAGCAGAGAAAGCACTGCACACCAGCTCTGGGAAGAAGGGCAGCAGCAGCCTCCACACACCATGCCATGCCTACAGAACACTGCTAGTGGGATCACACTGCACGAGATCCCATGAGACTGCTGCTGGTGCCTGATAACCTCCATGTGCACCAGGCACCCAGAACCAAAGTGCTCCTGTGGTGCAGGCAAATCACTGCTACTGGTCCACAATAGCACTGGACAGGCCATCATTTGTGAGTGATGAGGTAAAACATACTTAAAAATGGAGAGGAAGTCAGTCAGTGACATGATTCTTAACTCTCTAGAGTGACTCACCTCTTCCTTTTGTGAAGAAACACAAAACAGCCCCAAAACCTGTAGTTTCTAGGTTACTGAGCATGAAGATATCAGAACAAAGATGCACAACCGACATTTGGGTTAGGTGCAATCTTACAGCAACCTCTACCAAAACCATAAGCCATATCTGTGAGGAATAATTTCACAGGAAAAAAAAAAAAAAAACTAGGGACAATGTGTTCTTTTTATGTATTATATATTTAGATAATTTGTACACTTAATATTTACTTAACAACTGATATTTATCTGCTAACTAAAATCCAACACAAATATTTTCTATCCCTTGAGATGTTATAATCTAAGCATCATCATGAGTGGGGAAATTTAAAATTATGCTGCATAGCAATTCACTGTAGGTCATTACCTATGTAGAAATTTACCACATTAGGAACATATAAACTCCTTTGAGGAATGGCATCCCTCGGCGACAGAAAGGTGCTTATTACAGTGACCTTCCCACTGAGACTACGCACAGCTGGCACAAAGATGCTGATATGCAACCACTGCATACTCCAACAACTCCTGATGGGATCTCCTCTGGATCATACTCTTCTAAGAGAAATTATCTGTCACAGGAACTCCTTTAATAAACCTCTGCTTGCATCAACTCAAATGCAGTTCCAAAACCATTCACATGTTACCAATACTCAGCTGACCAGCAAGCACACAAGCAGCCGTGTCAGTTCCATCAACCACCTCCCCCCAGAAAGTGAAGGCTGATCCAAAGCAGAATTGTGCCAGGGTCAGCAGCTTTCTAGCAGCAGCAATACTAGCAAATACCAGCTTAAATATTTGTGAAATGATGACTCACCTAACTGATGATACCAAAACAGATCAAAATAAAAAACCCTTGCTACTAGGAGTTGGTTACCTTCTCCTCAGACAAAAGACAACTGGAGAGAGGGTGGGAGAAAGGAAGGAAAGCAGCCAGCAAGTCTTATAAATAGAGGGGAGACTGTAATGAATTTCAATGTTAAGATTTTAACTGGACTGTCATAAGAACTAGCATGTATTTGCACAGGTAAATATATTGTGCAACCTTCTGCCACTAATACTGACTCAACAGTAACAACAAATGCAGGGCAAAGTTTACTCCAGCAGCTCCCTCTGTCCTGATAGTCTTACAGAGGTTCTCCTCTCTTCCACATTCTCTTGGCACTGAGGATATGTGAGGCCAAGGCTGGAAAATGCTATGGTGCAGCTCAGTCTGCAAATTAGGATACAAACCCTTTTTGTATTATAAAAATACAGCACTGTATATGGGGAGCAAAAATAGTTGAACAATTCCAAAAGAGTAACTGCTGTTAATATGACAATTTCAACGTGATTGAATTTCAGGAACCTTGGGTGAAATACCATTTAATATAGTCATCCACCACTTATTATAAACATCAATGAACTACTGAAGAAGGATAAGATTTTTAAATTTGTGGGTAACACCAAGACACAAGCAGATAGAAACAAATTACAGGGTGGAATTAGTTACAAATTACCCAGAAAAATATTCATTTATTTATTTTAACAAAAAAATTCCTAAACTCCTCTCAGGATGCATATACCCTTAACAAAACTATGAGGAGGCTGTGTTTGGATTCATGGTCAGTCACAGAATTTTAGATGATGAGGCAAGAAGCCACGGGCACCTATTTATAGGTTACAGATGCTTAATCTAAGAAATACTAGGAAATGAGATTTCAAGCAGCAATACCAGTTCAAAGTTACTTCCTCATCACCTCTCTATTGTGTCCTCATGCCACGAGACCTCAGGCATATATAGTATTAGGAAGCATGAAAATTGATAAGACAGGTGAGCTCACCTGCCAGGCTGCTCCAGCTCACACGATTTTGCTCATTAAGGAAACTAAATGTAGTAAATGAGAATATAACTTTAATAATAGATTAGAGGACAACTTTCAAGACTATTGAGAGGCAAAGTGCAGCAGCATTGGGCTGCTAAGTTTTGCTCACCCATGCCATGATCTCACTGCAAGACTATCAGATTTCTGATACTCGTGCGAATTACATTTTTTTCCTGAGAATTTATGTACAATCTTGATTTTGAACAATGTGAAACTTTTCAGATAGATCCTTCTAAACTGCACAACAATTACAATAATTCCAATAGTGTTGACAGCAAAACAATTGTCACAGGCTTAATACAGCTGGCCACTGGCAGGTAAAATATGGAGGTTTACAACAATTATGCCTCAAGTCCTACATAGTCTCAGCAAATTTTAGTGAAAAACCCAGAATCGAACACAGGTTTGACTTATATAATGACTCATGGACAAACTGATTAGCGACATAACTCGAAAGACCTGCAGCCATTACACTCACATGTCAATTCCCTGACTTCACTGGAATGACAAATTTAAAAACCAGAACCTAAGTTCTATTTGAATAAAAATTCTCTTTGATCCATTTAAATATTTAAGAACAAGTTCTCTGTGTCTGCTGTGGAATCATTTTATGGACACCTACTCTTCAGGCTGCAATATAATTTTCAAGCAGACAGGTATTTTTGCACAGTATCAATTCATCTCATGATTTTATTGAAAAAAATTAAAAATCTGTTTCCCGCATGTTAGTATTTTCCCCAAAAACCTGAAAAATAAACATTCAGGAATTCACTTTTTAAATATTAATTTTCCAAAGTTCCACTAAAATTTTAGGCTGTGTACATCATCCTTCCCTTCTATAAGCACTAATAGCTCTCAGTTGTAGCCAGTGGCCCAGTGTCCAAGGGACTAGAGCAGTGTGCCTCTGAGGCTGGCACTGGGATGGTGATTAGACACTGACACAGCTTTGCCAGAGGGGCGGCAGGTAATCCAGCCCTGCAAACGCTCAAGGCCAGGTTTGGATGGGGCTTTAAGCAACCTGGTCTAGTGGAAGGTGCCCTGCCCATGGCAGCGGGGCTGGAAATAGATTGTCTTTAAGGCGCCTACCCATGTTAGGCAGAGCACATGTACCCTGAAGCACTCGGGCTGCGCTTAGAGAGGCTGGGCAGGAACTCGTGGCTCCGTGAAGCAACGATTAGTATCTATTTACTCCGATCATCTTCTAGTTACTCCAATCATTTTCTAGTTACTCCAATCATCTTCTAGTTACTCCGCTCTCTTACTGGGTGAGGTGGTCAGGACTTTTGCAAAGCGATGGAAGCAAGGGCCTGAAACCAACAGGTGCTTCCTCCGTCCTGCAGGGATTAGATGCTATTACATGACAATAGCAAGCTATTAGCTTGCGAAGAGCCTACCTGCAGGCTTAAAGCAAGTCCCAAAACTTGTTTTGCCACACAAACAACTATGCAAATCAACGGTTCAAAAAGATTTCTTCATACTTAAAAGAAGCCCCGAGGGAAAATATGTGCTAATGAAGATACTCATACCTTGAGAAGTTTCGAAAGATTTTAAGAGAAAACAACATGACAATCATTAGGGAGCTATTTCTGGTGCGGGTCTGTGGTTTTGATACTTTTCTAAGTAACTCCCCAATTAGTATTAAAAAAATATTCTGTTAAAAGAGAGGAGCAGTCAGCAGCGTTCGTCAGCAAAGAGCCACCACGGGCGCCAAGTCTGTGTGGCATAACAGGTCACACAGAATATTAAAATTCTGGCATAGGCAGAGATTTCACCCAAGTCTGGAATTATTACGTTGTGATTTAATCTCTTTTAAATGTGAGTAAATGGGAAAATAAACAAATCAGGTGAGTCACATAGACCCTTAGTGTCTCAGCCAAACACGTGACTTAACATATGGTAGCATTTAACTAAGAGGACAAAAAAATCTATAATTTCTATATGCTTTCCTACTTCAGCAATTCAGAGGCCAGTAACCAAAGGCACACAGGCTGCTTCGACAAGTATCTCTCTGCAACCACCACATCTAACTTCCTTAGGAATTCAGAGCTGCCCTCTGTAACGATGCATTTCAACTAAACAGGAGCCGAGCCCTACAACTCATGGACCAACAGCGTCCGCGGCCCCGTACTCCACCGAGGAAGCCGAGGGACCACCAGCACCGAGCAGCAGCAGCAGCACCGCGTTCCCACCGAGCTGACTTTGTGTCGGCAGGAAGGGGCTGCCACGCTGCCAGCGTTTCCCTCATTTCCCTGGACCGGGCCGTCCTGCCGACCCGACCAACGCCGCCCGCTGCCTCCGCCTCCTCCTCGCTCGCGGCCCCGCGGCAGCTCCGGGCGCTCTCCCCCTGCCCCACGGCCGCCCCCGCCGGCCCTGACCCCCTCGCCGGGCTGGGACGGGACGGAGCCCCCGCCCTGCGCCTCGCCCGGCTCTGACCCGCGGCCCCGGCCCACCTCACCCTGCCGGGGCGGGAGGGGATGGGGGAAGGGCCGGGCGGCCCGGGGAGGGGGCACCGCCGGGGAAAGCCAGCAGCGGAGGCAGGGGCGGGCAGCCGGCGGCCGCCCCGCGCAGAGAGCGATGCGCGCCCGGGCGGCGGAGCCAGCGGAGGGACGCCCGGCCGGAGACGGACAGGGCCCCCCCCCGCGCAGCCCCCCGGAGAACGCGAGCACCTACCGGGGCTGTGGGGCGCGGACGGGTCGCGCAGCGTCCCCTCGGCGGCCGCGCCGCGAAGGCTGCCCCGGCCCGAGCAGGAACCGAGCGGAGCCGCCGCCGCTGCGCAGCCGGAGGAAGGCACGGAGGGCGCACCCGCCCCCTGCCGGTGGCGGACCCGGCCCGCTCCGCCCCGCCCCGCGCCCCGCCCGCCCCTCCGCCCGCCGCGGGCCGCGGGGGCTGCGCGGGAGCCCGGGAGCGCCCTCCGCACACTCCGGGCCCCGCGCACGCCGGGCCCCGCACACACCGGGCCCCGCACACACCGCGCCCCGCACACACCGCGCCCCGCACACACCGGGCTCCGTACACTCCGGGCCCCGCACACACCGGGCTCCGCACACTCCGCGCCCCGCACACACCGGGCCCCGCACACACCGGGCTCCGCACACTCCGCGCCCCGCACACACCGGGCCCCGCACACTCCGCGCCCCGCACACACCGGGCCCCGCGCACTCCGCGCTCCGCACACACCGGGCTCCGCACACACCGCACCCTGCACACTCCGCGCTCCGCACACACCAGGCTCCGCGCCCCGCGCACTCCGCGCTCCGCGCACTCCGCGCTCCGCACACACCGCGTCCCGCACACTCAGGGCTCCGCACACTCCGCGCACTCCGCGCCCCGCACACTCCGCGCCCCGCGCACACCGGGCCCCGCACACTCCGCACCCCGCACACTCAGGGCCCCGCGCACTCCGCGCCCCGCACACACCGGGCTCCGCACACACCGGGCTCCGCACACGGCACGCCTGGCGGGCCCCTCAGCCAGCCTGGTGCCTGGGAGCGACACGGACACCGAGATGTTTCTGCTTGTTTTCTTTTATATTTTACACACATTTTCTTTTTTTTTTTACCCAAACACACCAGAAGCTATCTTCTGTTACCAAACAGAAATGGCATTTTCTGTTTTAAAATAAAGTCCAACATTTTGCTTTCAAAAACACTGTGATCAGCAGGACTGAAGCGATCTGTGTTATTGCAGAAGAAGAAAAGATAATCCCTGTCTCTTCTTTATCCTTCTTTTTTTTTGGCACTGATTTTCCTCTAACCCTACCATGAGTTGGGGTAGGTAGGGAGTTAGGGGTAGTTGGGGTGGGAAGGGACGTAAGCAGGAAGAACAGCGTTTTATTTTGTGGAAGATTTCCAGTGGTCTAACTCAGCCGGACTATTGCTGGGATAGTATGGAAAGTGCTGGGGAAGCAAAGCTCCATCCCCTGTAAATTCCACTATTGTCAAACCAGCAAGAGAGCATTTTTACAAAATCAGCGTGGCACTTCTCTTAGCAGAGAACAAAGCTACAGCCAAAATGTAGGACATATTGCACATCATCAGTGTCAGGTAGAAAAAAGGAAGTATCCATGTCTTATTTTATCAACTTCTGGATAAGTCTTTTATTGGTTTTTAAATAGCATGCTTTGAGATCGATTGGTCATTGGTATGAGATGGTTATTTGAACATCAGTCAAGTAATTTCTTTAGTAAATTTTCACAACACAATGAAGTTTCAGGCATACTGTAATCTCTAAGCAAAGGAGTACCCTGTGGGAGCATTACACAGAAAAGAAGGTATTTATAGCTTTTAGTTCTAAAAGATGATAAAAGATGATATAGATATATAATATTTGGCAGTTAGTGCTTAATGTATTATATTTAACCATGTTCCCCTGATTACAAATTAGGTGGCACTGTCTACAGTAGCAGATTAGTAAAGTCAGTATGCTAACAGAGGTTAACTCCTTTGATAAGCAAATTTGCAATTCAAGCAAATATATAAAAAAGATTACATAAGTAGCAATATCAAATTATTTAAAGATGAAATAATATTATCTGCACAAGAACCACTACCTTAGAATACATCTGTATCAAAGTCAAAGAAATGAGTTTGAGAATTTATATGAGAAGATTGAGAAGTTTAAGACTTGAGAATGGCTGCATTTGAATCCCATTATTTACTTGGCTGAAAGGTGCCACCACACACAGAAGGTGTGGAGTCACACTTCCCTGGAAATGTGCAGCTGACAGAACCAAAGAAGGGGTATGCCAGCCCTCCCAGTGTCTCAAGAAGGCTCACAGTTCCTCTTTTCCTTATTTCTAATTTGTCTTTTTATTGTCCCCTTTTTCATATATTAAAATTGCTATTCCCATTAGGTAGAGGTCTTCCATAAGAAGTATAAATATCTATACCTACAGGAATTTGCTTTTTGCTATTATCTGTGATGAACTGAGCATTTTTCCTTCTGTAGATTAAGTTTGTCATGAAACAGACAATATGTGTTTCATAGCCACATATATTCTAAATGTTTCATCATGACTTAATATATTCTAAATTTACAATTTTTAATTCAAAAATGTTTATATTTATTTAAAGATAAATCAACAAAGTAACTTTTCATGATTACACTGTCTAGGAAAAAACATATACTATACCTATTTATTTTGCAAACATCAGAAACCAAAGTATCTTAAGAATTTGGGTGCATTGGGCCTGAACACAGATGATCTTGTTGACCATATTTACATATTTGACAAATTTCTTTGCTAGTGTCTCTAGCATATGACCTGAACTTTTTTGTCTCTCTCATAACTACATCTTTTTACTAAGTGAAATCATAGCATTGTACTGTGATTTTGGGTTTTATTGAGAATGAAAACATTTCTTTCATGTAGTTACAGGAAAACTAGATGTACTGCAAGCCTCATTTAACATGCTAGGGATAACAGAGATAAACTAAAATAAAGTAAAATAAAGAAGCAAACCCTTTCAGGTGCTTTACCTTTGTTCTGTTAATTATTGCCTCTGGCAAGAGATGTTCTTCTAATTAGTCATCAGTCTTGATTCTCAGTTCTGGTATCAAAACAATTTCTGGTGAATTTTAAAAGTACTATTTCCCTGTAAGCCTAAACTTCATGTTCATATGCTATAACCTAATACTTCTGCCCTAGCAAATCTTTCCATGGCACTTTGAATGAGCCAGACTCAGATTACGGGCAGATACCCAGCTCACCAAAATTTGGAATATCTGTGGCATAAAAGTTATTTTTCTCAGCACAGTAGCACAGTCATAGGAAACACTTTGCATTTGATAGCACCAGTATTACAGTGCTGTAATAAATAAGATGCAACCCTAAGCCCAGTTTTAAATATTATAGAGAGGAAAGGGAAAAAAAAAGAGAGAAGTTCCTTAGAGAATGCTACAGGCAGTTTGCCTTGAAGAAATTGGAAGATATGATTTTCACCAAGTTATGAATCTTTTAAACATAAATAGAAACTAAAATGTGTAAGTACAACATGAAGCTCACTCCTTTCTTCTCTCCTGCCACTTCCAAACGTGTGAGAACAAGTATGAAAAGGTCTTCCTTAACATGACATTCTGTTGGCTTTCTGACTGGTATTATCAAGTTTTATATAAACAATATGGGTGTGTGTCTGAAAGAGAATGTATTATTTAGTGTTTGTTCAATGATGTGGTAGAATTTAAGATATATACATTCAGTATATATTTTTGTGACTCCACCCTGTTGTTATCAAAATTTAATTTTCAAGCAGCCAAAATAGCAGGTCTGATATGAGATGTCTGGGTAACAGTGAGTATGGAACTTAAATCAGTGTTCCAGTTTTAGTAGAGAAGCATCTGTGGAACATTTCCAACTGAGGTTGTACTCATGGAGATCAGGAATAAGCATCACCAGCTGGAAATTGTAGATGTCCTGAGAAAGACAGACTACAGATTTTATTGTTCATGAGCTGCATTGTAAAAGGTCATGAGCACCACTCTGAACATCTTGTGACAGCATGAGAATTCTTCCACACAATAAACCTCCTCCAAATGTAACTCTTTGTCATAGAAAACATATGGAGTTTGCTTCCAAGTTTATTAATGTTTCATTTCAGCAAGATATTTTTCCTGATCCACAGGCTCTCAACCAGATCCTGTATCTTCTAGAGCTCCATGCATCACTGCTGCTCTCTCAAAAAAAGTCAGTTCCCCCCCCTCCCTCTCAGTCCTCACTAAACTGCCTGCATCCTGTATCCTGTATCCTGTATCCATCGGCTGCAGCACCTCCCTGTGTGAACTATGCCATGACATCACAGACATCACAGATCCCAATGAGATATTGTAGTTCTGAAGCTGCATTCAGACCTCTAACCCCCTTGTAGATTCTCCATGCTGTATGCATTTATGCACAAGCATGTCAGATAAGGCACCAGGTTGATCTGATGTCCCAGGGAAAGATATGAGAGCTTTTCCCATAACGCCATACCACTGGCACTCTCTTGTTGCTGTGTATTCTTTGCTTAAGTTGACCACTTTGACTCTGTTCTGTTTATTACACCACATCCCACACCCACTTCCTTACTTGACTGTAGGCCGCCATCTCTCTCCCTGTTGTTTTGTCATTCCTAATTTACAGCTCTCCTTACCATTCTTGTCAGTCATATGGCAGAGCTGCTTTAGCTCCCCTCTGTCACCCAATTTGTTCCTAGCAGTTGCTGACCTTGTAACCATAAAAAACCAGATCCCTGTTATCGATGCCAGCTGCATGATTCCAGCTGATGATCTGCAGTGTCTGTCCACTCCTCCTCAAGACCTGTCTTTCCTTTCTCTGGCAGGATCAACCAGAAAAGCATCTGGCCCACCATGTCCTTGACCCTCTCTACCAGAGCCATAGAGTTATGCCTAATATATTGACAGCTTCCCATGGCCAATATCATTGCTGCCCCTGTGGATGAGTAGCACAGGATAATAGTCTAAGGCCCCACAAGTCTGTCTTCAGTAAGATACAAGTCCCAGCAAGAAGAAAATGCCTTTTGCCAGCAGGTGAGGTCAGCCCACAGGGACCTTCTCCCCCACAGCAGAGAGTCTGCCCCTGCTCTCACTTGAGAGTTCCACCTGGTGTTGTTGCAAGTTCAGGCTTAGCTGGTGCAGATGTTTTCCTGGACCAAGCTCCTGCAGCCTGCTGCCAGGGAACTCATTATTTTGTAGGTGCATATCTGCAGATGGGAGTGGGAGCCTTCCTCCTGTTGCTAGAATCCATGAGTTTCCAGCCTTCTTTCCCCCCACCTGTGTGAATGTGTGAAGAATGTGCTCTGTTTTTTACAACACATCACAAATGATGAAAGAGGAATTGATGGACAGTCTCTCCATGTCCAACCACACCTTAATGCTTAATCAAGATAACCACTCCCTCTGTCTTACCAACATACAAACCATTGCCAGTAGTTACCATGTCTGTGTTTTTCTAGTGGGAAGGAAAGAATTTCATCTTCCGAGAAAACTCTCAGCGTGATGGGACAGAAAGACAGGGCAGCTCAGCAAATATCTGCAGGGTAGACGCTGTACTCAGTTAGGCCCTTAGGTGCTACTATAATAAAAAAAATTAAATCCTGTGTATCCAGAAATAGAAAGCAGCCCATATAATGAAGGATTCTGCCAGCTCACACATTTTTCACCAGGATGGAATGACCAGAACCCATCCATCTAAGCTTCAAGTGATGAGTAAGATAAAAAGTGCAGAAGCAGTGGTGATCATTCCACCCCTACTGTCATGCTTGGCTAGACCACAGAAAAGAAATTGCATCCTTAGCTAGATTGATAGGAACAGCCCTGAAAAGGGGATTCTAGCTCTAACCACAGAATAACAGAACTGGTACCAGAGGCTTCTGGATGTCCTTGAAAGTGGAAAAGAGAACTTGGACAGCAAACAGGATTTGGGTGCAACAGACCAAAATACAGAAGGTTTCAGGTCAAAGGGGTTTATCTAGAGACCAGACTAGGCTCAAGCTAGTACAGGCAGCTCAAATCGAATGGAAGGATCCCTGGTAACTGTAGAAACTCTGGGAATAAAAAACCTCCATCACTGTGTATCTGACACTGTGTCAGATACACAGTGATGCAGCAGAGCTCATAAGATCACACAGCAAAAGTGTCTGATCTCTTCAAGGCTCAGAAGATACAGTACTCTGAGACTAAAATACTGCAGCTATGGCAGTTTGGATGCTGAGGTTAGAAAGCATTGCTTTGCAGTCGTGGGCAAAAGAACCAGAAACATGAGAATTTCTGAGAATTTCTGGGATGACTTGGGAGTTGTGGGCTCCTCATTTAACCCATATGCCCTCTGATACTGTTCACTTGCTATCTTCACACTGGGGTCATGCCTCTATGTAGCAATGGTATTGCTGGGCATCTCAAAGCGGCACAATAACATTCATGGGGAAATGCAAGCAGACTCTGGCTTCTCCTGCAGCAAGCCAACTCCTGTCTCAAAAGCTCTTCTGGCTGGAACACAGGTTCAGCCTTTCTGAGCAATAAAACAAATGCAGTGAAGCCTTTCTGTTCACCACAGTCATGTTGGTTTTCTGAGCTCAACAATTTAGGACAAAAAGATATTTCTCATTGGTTACTTCCTTCTACTACGGAGTTGATAAGGTCACTTAAACTCAGATGTCTTTGAAGGAGGCTTACCTCAATAGCCAAAGAGGTATGGTATGAGAGCCTGCCAATTTTGATAATGGTCTCAATAAGCAGAGTAGCCTGTCAGAACTGACACCTCCTTTTTGCAGCAGGACAGCCCCTCCCTATGCATCAGTACTTTTAACTGTTTCTCATGCTGCTGGCTTCAATACTGTACAAACCTACTACAATAGATTTTCTGACAAAATAATAGTATGATTTTTATTGAATTTTATAACCATATTTCCATGTGATACAACTACAGATAACTTACATTTTAGTTCAAATAATAACACTAAAAGAATGTTTGCTTTGTTTTGTAGCAATGTGCTGTACAAACATCAAAGGAAGGAAAGATGTTGTGAGGTACAAGAAGATGCAGCTAAGTCATTCCAAGGCAGGCACCCTTTGGTACTGTTGTGTTTTGTGCTGAGCTTTTGCTGGTTCTATTTAGCCAGTTTGTTAAACTTGTGTTCCAGTTTCAACTTGAATACCGGTTTGTAGATTGTCCAGACAGAAAAATCTCCTGGATCCCCCTCCCCCCTCCAGAAATGCAGAGGTGCACAACATCCAGAGGAAGGATAACTTCTCCAAAGCATGAACTTCTTCCATCAGGTCTGCACAGCAGGCCATGGCCTGTCTTTTGACCCCGTGTCTCTGTAGGGAACCTCACTAGTTCTACACAATGTGACTTGCACATGTGTCTTGCAGTGTATGTGCACAGAATGTCTTGCACTTCTGAAATAAAATGCTAACAGTCCCTTCTAGCGACAACCCTAAAACAAAACAGACAGCAATTTTGGGTTTCAGCATTTGCATTTGCCTGAATGTAGTCTTTCTTTTTCTTCTTTGTTTCTTTTTTCTTCCTTTGTTCATTGGTTTGTGGGATAGGATTTTTTGCTTGGTTGGCTGGGTATTTTTCAGACTGAGGAGTGTTCTGGTTTTGTTTTTCTTTTTTTTTTTTTTTTAATTTCAGCAATAAGTCTTGTTGAAAGAAAAATCTATTAACTACTTAAAATAATCTAGGCATTATTTGAATTCTAAACTTTTATTTCTTGCAATCAGTTTTTTATCTTGCAAACAGAGTGTAAAGGGAGAGGAAAGGAAAACACTGGAGGAGTGAAAGTCTGTTCTGCTGTTGCACAGTTAGTTTCTAGGCGAGACGCACTGAAATTAAAGTCAGCTTAGACTAGACAGAATTGTTACTGTAACAGATTTGCATTACAAAGTATTCTTTTTTGTACGTTCCTGCTTGAAGTGCTTTATTTCTGTTACAGATTCGCTGAAGACATTTCTCTGAGTAAAAGGGTTTAAATTATCCCTAAATCTGCTCCTTTTAGAATTTGCTAGAACTGATTGGTTGATCAGATAAAGATACACATAGTTTTCATAGATTCCAGGAAGAAGCTGAAAGGGGCCCCTGGTGGTCTCCTAATTCACCTTTCTACGTCCCATCAGAATCATGAAGGTTTCCTTCACACTCCATCTGCTGAGGAAGAGTCTGGTCACTCTGAATCATCCGTGCCATTACCTATCTATGTTCATGATCCTAATGTTTAACCTAAACCTTCCTTGTTGTAGAGCATGTTCATTTCTTCCTCTCACCTACAGCGATCACATACAGAGAGCCACGTGTTTGCTTTGCCTGTGCTATTCTTGTTTGTGCTAGGCTTGTTTGAAGATTTTTTTCTTCTGTTTTCTCTCAGTGTTCCCTAAACAAAACTGTCACACTCCCTCTAAGCCTTACTCACAGAAAATGTTTTACAGATTTTTCAGTCTCCTTTAACTGGATTACAATTTCTTTGAAACGTGGTAGCCAGACCTCAATACACCTTTCCTATTTAGGCATCACCAACATAAAATTATCTATGGCACAGAGTACTCTAACACGATGTTTTCTTCCATTTTTTGCCACAGCAATTCCATTTATTGGTGCTTGTCTGTGGCTGTGTACGACCCCCACATCCTCATCTGTGGATTTGCCACCCTGCTGAGAGTTTCCAGTCCTATATTTATGCAGCTGATTTTCTGAACTCTAAGTTGTAGATTTTTTTTTACATAATTTCTGCTCTCTGTCAAGATCTTTTTGAAGATATTCCTGTTCTCTAAAACACTCACAGGCTCTTACAGATTGGTTGTAGCTCCTTATTTAGCAATGAAATACTCCATCATCAGGAGTGCCAGTGGGAGCAGTGTTCTTTACTCAAACCAGGACAGGATAGACTGCTGGGAGCAGCACAGGAATTCTGGCATTACACAGCTGAGTGCCTTTTTCTTCCAGCAGTACTGCACCTGTGTCATGGAAGTTTTTTTCAGGGCTTATCTGCCAAGATTGCACCTGAAAATCTCAAAAAAGACAGAGTCCACAACCCTCCTACCATATTACAGCCACCACATTTCCCCTATCTATGTGGCCTGTTGACTTGGTAAGAACACTCACCTAAATAGTTTTATTTTTCTTTAGCATAATGAGGCCTCTGATGATTAACTGAGGAAAGATATTTAGTCTTTGTGGTGTTTGAAGAAACATTTATTCTTCATTAACAGAATTCTCATTGATTTCGCAGCAACAAATGACATCAGTCTGACATTTGCCCACCTACCAATAAAATATATTTACTGTCACGGCGTGGTTTTATACTTACTACCATTTTAGAAGTGAAATAACCAGAAAATACTACATTTTCGAATCTGCTTTTGGGGCTACAAGATTTTAATTCTTGTAGCACTCTTAGAAGCTGCCTAAGTGAATAAAAACTGCTTACAGAAAGATATACCAGGATTTCCATAGGAAATATCCCTTTCCTGTATTTAGGACTAATCTGGTATTAATGCCTGCCTTTAATCAGAGGCAGGCTTCTAGTTCAATTAATTGTTCTAAACTTAAGAGCATTTATGGACATTTAAGAAATGTGGAAGTAGAGATCAATTAATTATCTTCTGGTATCAGCTTTACTTGATAACAATTTCAGTAACTGAAGCCTGCATGATGGAGCTGGAACTTAGACTTCAACTCGAGGGAGGGGTTCCTGGAGCAAAACCTCAGAATCAAATGCCACGGAATGTTCAGAGTGCTTTGCTCATTAACCCAATCCTACCAAACCATGTGGGAGTGGAAAAAATACCCTACAAAAAAAAAAAAAAAAAAAAACCAAACCAAAAAACAAACCAAAAAAACCCCACAAAAACACCCACAAACAAAAACCCACAAAAACCCCAAAAAACCAACACCATAAAAATAGCTTTATCTGCTTTCAATGGAGAACAATCTGGCTAGAAAATTTCTGATGAAACATTTCTTCATCAGGGTATGCCATTCATTGAAATCAAAATGTTCCACAAAAGAATTTCCATTTTTGACCAATTTCCAATGGAATCTAGGCAGGTTTCCAAGACGAATGAGCCTGCCAGTTCCCTTCTTAACAGCAGTTTGGCTGGTTCTAGGAGATCTTGAGCTTCCAAGCTGCTTTGCCTTGGGTTTGACAGAGTGCTGAGAGCTGGGAAGGCAGGACCCTCCACTTCGTGGCTTCTTGGCAATCCCAATTCCCCAGACATGTGGGGGTGAGGCTAACAGGCTTCCCCAGAACTGAGGCATCCTGCCATGAAAAGACTTAACACTTCTTGGTTTCAGTCCAAATTTTGAAGTATTAAAATCCTCTATTGTATAAAAAAAAAAATATTGCATTTCTTCCAGATGCTCTAATGAGTCTTTATTCCAGATCAGAGCCTAATCCTGTAAGCATGTGCATATCTATTTATCACAAGCTGTTGCATAAAATTAGACAGTTATTAATGGAGTTCTGACAGGCTGACTATATACAGATATGCAAATGGAAAAGGCCATACCTTAACATAAGACAAGGCAGTAGTTCCCATGTTGATGTGGGCATATAGCCCTGCTATTGCTAACCCTTTCTTCACAGTACTTAATAACTGACTACTTCTTTCAAGATATCTTTGAAGTAATAATACATGATATTCCATTTTAGAAGCAAAAAACTGATATGGAAATGTTACTGGTTTTTTAGAACCACAAAAAATATTCATATAATCTGGTTTATTATTTCAAAGTCCAGCATTTTCTATTAATAGTCTTGGCTAAAATTAAGTGCCTTCTTCTGTGCCTTAGATGATCATCCAATTCTGTCTTCAGCCAAAGAAAATAACAACTTCATTGCCCGTTCTTTATACTTTCTCACTTCCCACATGCTAGTCTTGCAGTCAAGGGACTTACAGCCCTTACAGCTCAACTCACAGAGTGAGTATGTGTCTGTTTCTTCTCCAATCCTATGTGATCCAGTTTCTCCTGTCTCAAACTTAGCCTAACAAGGCAACACGACCTGTGTATTGATGCTTCTTTGACTTGGTGATCTACACAAACAGGAGAGTAGAAAACAGCTATGGAGATGGCGGTGACTTCAAAGCCACACCAGATTTTTTTTAAAAAGGCTACTTGCTCTTTATGTGTTGTTTGGTATTCTCACACTGAAATGTTTCGGGAAAAGCTCCTATAACCCTTTTGTGTCAATATACAATTATAATTACTAAATGTGATGAAAAATACTAATAATCCACTACATGAAGGCAATGGGTGGCCTGCCAAAGAGTAGAGATTCAGTCCAGGATGACTTTTGGAAACTTGATGATTGGGCTAAGAGAAACTTCATGCAGTTGTAAGAGCAGAGGTGCAAAGCTCCGCACCTGGAGCAGGATTACCCCATACACTGAGAATTGACTGGCTGGGTAGCAGCACTGATGAGAAGGGCTCATGGTGGAGGTGGTCACAGTGAATGTGAAGCTGAGCCACTGACATGATGATGGGGTAGGAGCAGGTCAGGGAGTTTGTCCAGCCTGAAGAAAAAGCTGAGAGAATAATAGAATTCCTGTTTTAAACCTGTATAATGAGGGAGGGCTTAAAGGTAAGACAACTTACAGTCCTCCTTTGAGTGAGAATGGACCAGTCAACCTCCACATTTCTATGATTCAATTAAAACTTTATTTTTCTAAAATTTTATTTGATTAATATTCAGCAATTGTCTAACTGAAACCAAGACCCTGGAAGTTCCTGTATTGCAAATAAGCAGGATATTATGGTAGGGCTATACCATGAAAAAATATGTTCTGTTCATGGTTTTTCCTAACCTTTTTTCTGCAAATATATAGTATTAGCCATTGTCAAATACAGAGCTAAAGGGACCATTGACTCATCTATTGAGGAAAATATTGGTTCTAGATTCCTAACGGAAATAACAATGGCTCTATGCATTTGTAGAATGTAAATATTTGCTGAAGGTAATAAAAATCTGTCTTCCAGTCAACAGTCACAACTGATAGACACAGTATGTTTCAGCTACTGCCTCTGAGGCAGAATGAAATCCCAGTATTATGCAACATCCAGGAAAGTTTTGGTGTCAATTTCAGTGGAACAGCATTCAAGCATATAGTTTTAATTTGCCCATTTAAGAGATTGCAAAACAGTGCTAATTTACCAGTCACTTGACAAAATAGAGAATATGAGCATTTTAGAGACAAAACTATGCAAAAGAGTGTGCCTTTTGAAGGATAGATGTGTGTTGGCAAAGACGAGCTATTGAGTGCATTCACCATTGACTAGTTACTGAATACTCCTTGCACACATATTAAATGAGTTTTAAAGTATCCTCACTTTTGCTGAATACACTGCCATGTGATCATATGGGGGAGATCCCGACTCCTTTGAAATCATGGAAAACTTCCTGTCACCTTTATTGGCCAACACCTTGTATGGACACGACTCTGAACCACACGAGGCAAAATTTTGACAAATGTGAGCAAGAGCTGCTGGCAGAGTTGTATCTAATATCAAACTATCTGCTTTGTGGTGATTAAACTTTATTCTCTGTCTTAATCAAACATCCAGTCATGTTATGGGATAACAACTGCTATGCCATAGATGGAAAACACAGAGTGACTGGGAGGAAGATGAAAGGGCTCGTCTGAGCCTACCTCAAAACTGAGGCTTTTCTCCCTGTTACACGCATTCTTAGGCCAGCCTACACTCAAGTTTCTTGCCTCAAGGGTGATCTTGTTTCTGTGATTTTCTTTTCCAAAATACCCAGCCTCCAATTTTCCTCTCTTTGACTTCAAACTAAGCTGAATCAGTCCCTCTGTGGATACATTTTCATGTACTCTGTTGCAACATTTGTGTTTAATGAGCTGCTTAAACTCCAGAGTTTTTTGTTAAGCAAAACGTCTGTGTGGTTTTGACTTAATCTGGAATCTATGTATCTTTAGGCTCCTTCTACTATTTTTCTTGGCTTGCTTTGATAGGTCTCATTTCTCTGTATGTTGCAGTGCTTGGGAATTCCACTGGTGACTTTTCTTGCTCTTGGATAGGATTTTTCAGTCTTAGAACTTAAAAACTCTCCAGGATAGAAAAATGAAATATTGGGTTCAAGAGCAAGACAGGGAGTTATTTTTCCTGAGTCAACTGCTTCACTCAGTTGACTATCTGGTCAGTCAGAAAAACACGGCTGAAAAGGCATTTAACAGGTATAAAGTTAAGTTCAGGTCAATTTGCACAGAGTGGAGAACCCCACCCAGATGAGTCAGAGATATCAGTGGAAGTTTAGTTACGCCTATCCTCACCATTTCTTACATGGGTGTCCAGTCCAATACATCCCCTCAGGCTTCCTATTCTCAGTTTAGTGTATATATAATGTTTAAACAGTTTCCAAGCTCTCTGAAAATATCTAAGAATCTAAATTGGTTTTCTTGTAATGTAAGAGGTCATCATTCCCCAATTACACTGCAGGCTGGCATTAAAACTGAACTTGCATTGGGACCCTAAAAAAACCCAGTCTGCAGCACAGCTCTGCCAGGCATTGCACACTCTTGCTTTACCTTTACCAAGTTCAGCAGCTGGTTACTGCTTTCAGGAATCACCTTCTGAACCACTGGGCTTTTGCCCTTTGTCAAGGATTTCTAAGTATCTGTGTCTGCAAGTCCACAAACCCAGGACATACAGCCACTTCTCTAGTGCTCACTTGCGCTATATGTGCAAGCACAGCCTGAGAGGTTTATAGCATGTGGGATCCACTGTGCAACTGATTTGTGCATGCACTGGAAGTAAGACTCATTTTGAACACTGGCTTTGCAGGACATGCATTGAAGCTCAGTCTGCATGGGCTCTGTTGCGTCTGGGGTCCAACAGGCTCCATACATATGCAAACACATGTGATCCATGTCAGTCTGAAGAAGATTGCAGGGTGGTAGCAGGGTTGAACAGATGACAGTCTTCCTCTGACTCCGTTGAGTTCACCAGCAGAATGACACGCTGCTCAACACATGCCTACAAATATCACTGGTTTCAGGCCATGTAGATCCTTTCCCAAAGGCTTCAAGATAGTTTGAAATCAGAGGGTCAGGGTGCTCATCACTAAGGAAGAACACAAGTATTCTCATCTCAGCCTCATACCCTGGTAAAACCTATGAAAAACTTCACAATCACAATTCAGAATAAATGGCTATCCATGAATTGTTACTTCTTTAAGACCTGAGGTAGTACAGCATGACCTCCCCCTCAAACCTCTGTTAACAAGATGGGCACTTACCACATGATCAGAATAGAAAATGTGCCATATGAAGAGACATCACTGTGGCTATCTGCCTTACATGCTTGATAACCAGTGTGTGGGAAACTTTCCCAACTTCCTATAAGGACACAATGCTGTCATTTTATCCCAATGCTTTGAGAGCTCTCTCCCACAACACAAAGCAAGGAACAAAATGTAAACCTGTATATCAGACAAAACCAAAACATTAGGCTTCAATGCTGAAAGAAATGAAGAAACAGCTGGTGAGGGCAGTAGCTGCTAAAAAACTAATTTTGTTTTCTTCATATGCAAGCAAACCACCAAACCTGCCCACAGAGCTTCCTGAGTTTGAGCAGGCTGCACACATACGAGCATGGCGCAGTATATTTCTACTGTAATCATTTCCATTGTGTAGAAGAGCTAGTTTTGAGTAAGCTGAGCAATAGTAAAATCATGGAATGGTTTGGATTGAAAGGGGCCTTTGAAATTCATCCAGTTCCAAGCCCCCTGTCACTGACAGGGACACCCTCCACTAGAACAGGCTCAAAGTCCTGTTCCACCTGGCCTTGACCACTTGCAGTGATTGGACATGCAAGACTTGTCTGGATAACCTCTTCCAGGATCTCACCACCCTCTAAGTAAAGGAATTCTTCCTAATATTTAATCTAAACCTACTCTCTTTCAGTATAAAACCACTCTCTCTAGTCCTATCACTACTTGTCCTTGTAAAAAGTCCATCAGATGGTCTTTTGAGAAACTCATAATTATTGCTTCTTACTTCTTCCTTTTTACTGACACACACTTGTAGTTGGAGATAACTTCTGTTGCAATACGTAGCTGTTGCAACACCAGGAACTACCATATGATTTTCCCCACTAGACTGGTAAAGAAAACTGTGAAGCAATATCAGTTCAATCTGAACTGCAGTGGTTTGAGGTATGAAAGTCTGTGCAGATACAGGCTTTTCCACTTTGGTTTGCAAAAGTACTCCAGTCAGGATGAAGAGCTTGTAGCTGTTCTGATCCCCAGCACAGGCAATACTGAAACTGTCAGCCCTGATGATTATTGTGATGTAAACCTAGACCTGTGAGAGATAACTGTCTCAGATTGCACTTAAAGTACAGATTAAAAAATAAATTAGTTCCAACTGTTCTATGCCTTTTAGATCTTCAATATAAGACCTTGAAAAAAAAATCTAATTAATTTTTTTTGGAACTGTTGCTTGATGAAAGGAATATTAATATGGTGGTAGCAGGTTACAGCATTTAACACTGTAGCCTTGACATTTCTTATTAAATATTTAACTGCTGGAAATGGTATACTTGAGAAGCATCTGTGAAAATGAAACCTGGTTTTGGGAACACAGGTTGATACTGTAAAAATAAGGATGAGGATATGGATAAAATAAATATTGTAAAGTTTTCAATTTTTAACACTGAGAGAAGATTTTGATGTTTTAATATTTATTTTTTTGGATGCATACTTGTCCTGTGGGGACAGAAGTTTGTAGACTGACTAAAATAAATGCATTTAATTCACAGACTGATTTGGTTTGGGTTTTGTTTTTTTCAGATTGTATGTAAAACACCCCTTGTGTTTGTAAAGCAGACTACTTTTGAAAGATGATGATCTAAAAAAGGCACACTTGTGAAAAGATGGAGAACCTCACAAAGATACCAAAAATTTTGTCCTTCATATATGACCTCAGTATATTTTTTTTGGAGTGATACTATAATACTAGGAAACATCTCAGTTATTTTGCTTTTGAGAGTTAAAAGCTGGTGCTGATCAAAGCCTCTGTAGGAATTTTACCCTGACAACCAGATGAAACTTGGCAAATTAAGAATTATTCATCTAGTTCTTGTAATAAAGAGCTATTTTTTAGTAATAATAATAATAATAATAATAATAATAATAATAATAATACTTTTTTTCTTTTTATTATAAGTAAATTGCCTAAGAAGCTTCAGCTTTTTTTTATTATGTGTTTATTATACACTGCTACACTGCACTTGTTTATCCATATTTTACTGCAGCGTATTGGAGCACTTAAAACTTTGATTGCAGCAAGGCCTAGTAACAGCTAGGTTTTGGGATAGGAATGCTCTAAGCTGCTGAAGAGGAACCTTGGCAGAGACTGCTTGTCAGAGAAGGCTAACACAAGTCTGTCTCTATTGTTTCTGAGGGCAGCAGTTAATTATTTTCTGTTCAATATATTCAATCCCTTGAATTAGAGATCATGTGAATTTTCCTAGTAAGGGTGGCAGAAATAGCAATTTAAAAGCTGATTAAAAGGACTGTAGTAATCTTGAATGAAATCTCAAAAGCACGAGAAGTGGATGAACAATACACTGATCACAAATAATGACAGCATTACATGCTTGGTATTGTTGTATTTAAATAGTGGAATAAGGTTCCTGCATGCACACCTAGAATATACTAAGCACTTTATACTCTAATTCTTTCTTCAAAATTAATACATACAGAATATCAAATCTATAATACATATCACACTAACAGGTCAGTAATTAGAAAACCACTGTTCACCCCAGATGGAAGTCAATCATTCCTGAAACAAGGCTCAGGAACCTGGCTTTGTGCCCAGTGACAGTAGTGGAAGCGAGAATAGCTTTTTTTTTATGTGCTGGTAAATCATTTAGCAGGTTCACCTCATTTTATAATCCATTTGAAAGAAAAAGGGAAGGAATTCTTTGGTACTTTAAACAATGTGAGGCAAGCACACGCACACACACATTGCTCAAAGCACCTGGGAGATGAAAGCTGTGGAAGGACAGATGATGGCCAAAAGGCCATGAGGCAGAGTCAGTGGGAGCTGCAGGCTCTCAGGCAGTACATGCAGGCACTCTTTGCTCCCTACCACTGCACATGTCTTGTGCCTGTCCCAAATGACAGCCCTAAGGAGCAGTAAAGATTCCATTCCCTATCTGCTGGCAGTGCCTTCAGCTCTTCTGTTGAAAATACCAGCACAGATGCCTGTTTAGTGGCAGAAGCAGTGATGATTTATTTTGGGATGAAGACATGTCTCTCTTGAAGCTGGATGAAATCCATGTAACTTATTTTGCAGAACTAATTTCAGCAGACTGTATTACAACCTGTTTTCAGTCACTGTGAGCCTTACTTGACTCAGATGAGCAAAGAGATTCAGATAACAAAGAGGGATTTAACTGCACACTTGAAGTTGCATTGCCATATCTATTCCTGTTTTTTCTGTACTTTATTAGCACTGTTTCTGAGCCATAGAGATTTTTAACAGCTAGATGCATAATTTAATTCCCCAAGAAGAGACCCAAAATTTGATGGTGTACGAGGTGCTTTTATTTTACATTTTTATTAGACCTATGTCTACCAATGTACTGGGAAGGACCAAGCAATCAATTCTGCCTTGCCCTTGACTGTCCAGCATGTCACTGATAATGGCCATAGTCACAAAGCACCCTGTGTGGGTCAATAGTTAATTTGTCTATCTCTCCATTGCTCTTTGGATGAGTTTGGATTGATTTTGGGCGAGTGTGTTCTCTTTGTGCTCCTCCATATACCACAGAAAGTTTAAATTGTGGTCTGCCCTTCTTGTTTCACACCAAAGTTGATGTGAAGCTCTGTGTAGATGCACTTATTTACTGTAATTACAGTGTTGTCTCCTAATTCATCTTATTATCTTACTAACTAGAGTGCTTAAGGCTGTTAGCCTGCCAGGAGAGCCATGGTGAACAACAAGCAAATCTCCAGGTGTGCAAAAGGTTTCTGTGTCACACAGTCCATAGGAGGAAAATTACAAAAAGTTCAAAATGAAGAAGACCTTGTTTCCACAATAAGTACCTCTGCACTTGAATTTGTCCCTTGAAATAGAGGGAGATATTATGCTACCTGAGATTATATTGAACAGCAATTACAAATGAAGAAAGAATTCTTGGTGGCAATTTTTATGCACAGTAAGTTATAAACATATCTTGAAGTGTCATAACTGTATTATGGAAAATAGTCAATTTTTCATATATAATACAGTTATGAAAAAATATGTGTTCATGTCCCACTTTGCTGATGGTCTCTTAACCCTTTGAAATTCCTTGACTACATTTACTATTCTTCAAGCAAATGTATGGAATGCTTATGAAACAATCAGAGTTGGACCTTCTTGTACCAGTGGTGCATTTGATCCTGTACAGATGGCCAGAAAATATCAAGCCACTTTCTAAATGTTCAGTACAAACCATGACACTGGAGTAAATTTTACATAACTAATCTTACACAGCAGTTTCTGTCTTTAGTTTAAAGTAAAATGTCAGTATTCTACATGCATCTGAATTTTCTGGGTATATGGCTTGCTAGGCAAAATAGCTAGCACAGATTTGCATCATCTCAAAGAGTAATGCTTAATATTATGGGACTGGATGAAATAGCATAGAATAGCAAATCTACAGTCAATCTGTCTTACATAATATTGCATAATATAATGTAACATTTTTTTGTTTGTAATATGGCTTCAGGACCAAGAATAGACTGTCCTATATCCCTGGAAAAGTGCTACTATGCAAAATAACAAGAGGAGGTGTGATCTGATTATTTGAGGGCTCAATGTACTTATAAAGCACTCATCTATTTGTGTGAATAATATGAAGTTCCATCAGCCCTGTGACAGTTCTGGAAATAATAAATGTGTTCAAAAAAAGATTTGGACCCTTAAATGAATTGTCCAACAAACATTCTCAAATCAATAAATGGATACAGGCTTGCAATTGGTTTGGCTGAATAACTCTTTAAACACATTTCTCCCTCTTGCTGTAAAATAAGACCCTAAGCAACAGGCACTTCAGTTAGGAGACTAAAATGGCTGAGATGAAATGTGCAAGTGGCCATCCAAATTTTGTAATATCCATGAAAATATTTGCATTGTTACACTTGAAAAGGGCATTTTTTTCTTTTTGTTCTGTATCCTTCTGTGGTTGCAGGTGTACTAGCAGGGTGCCCAGTTCTGCCCTGCTAGAACAGAGCTGATCACTTTCTCAAGAGATAAAAAATACTGAGTGTAATCATTTCACAGAGAGATTAAAAAGGGATGTCTTCTGGTGCCATTTCACCTCCTTAGATAGCTAAAAAAAATTTCCTGATCTTGCTCTTAATTACTGCTCCTTAATTGATTTCAAAATCAAGCAGCACTCCCAGCAGAGCATTTCTGAAGGCTACTTCTATATCTCTATCAGACACTTGGCATGCAAAATCATGGCTTACATGTGAAGTGTGATAATAATTACTCAGAAAAAGATTTTGTTTGCTGAGAGAAAGCCTTTATTCTCGAAGTTGTCTTGATAGGAATGTTAACAAAAGCCACAGGCTTCCAAGGTTGGACTGAATACTTTTTTTTTCATATCAGTATAAACAAGCTCTGCATCATTAAATTTCTAATTGAGTCTCTCATCTCAGACACAGCTACTTGGCTAATTACTCTGAAATTTTATTTTTACTTGACTGGCTTTTAAAAATGGTTATTTCTGTGATACTGCAACTTAAAAGTAATGGGTTTTGGGAACTGAGGTGCCTTTATGATCTAATGACTACAATAAAAGTGAAACCTCAATGCTAGTAAAGTTTGTTTTTGGTGCTATGATTTCTACATTTACTGTAAGATAAATGCAAGCTTGTCATATCACATTTTGAAACTTTTTAGATAGCTTATGCTAATTTATGTGATGTGGGGATTTATCTCTGTCAACTCTCAGTCAAAACCAGGTTGTCTGTCATCACTTTTATTTATTGGAATGCAAAAATCTGACTGCAGAAAGAAGAAGGACTCATGTGAGTGCTATCAAGAGAACACAGATTAGTAGAGCTGTGGTTTTTCAAGAGAAGGAGGAACACAGTGGAACGGTGAAGTTGACAGAGGCCAAAGGTTGATTCCAGCTCCAGGGCATGACTTCAGCTAGCAATAAATAAATGGGGTTTAGGAGGGTGTGTAGACCAAAAGAAATCTCAAAATTAATGAATAACCCATTTTTATTTCTTTCCTTTTCCTCAATGCAAAGATATGGGCTTGATGCCTGTTTGGAAATAATGAGAAAGATAACAAAGGAACAGATTGCAAACCACTTTTACTTTCACAAAGAGTAACTCATAACTCCATCAATTTTTGCTAACTGCTCAGGATGAGGGGACTGGCAGTATTACATAAAAATGCTTCTTTTCCAAGAATATTTTGAATCTTATTGTCTTAAAATAACATTATGTTTTCATGAGTTCCCAGTCCCAAAGGAAGTCCAAAGAATAGATTTCTCATGTAAAATTTCCCTTCCTGCCTCTTTCAGACTGAAACCTTTCAGATGCCTTTAGTGCAGTGTGACACAGGGGGAACAAAGGTGCAGGCACATCAGCAGATCAGTGATTGTGCAGGTGCAGGGAGGGATCCTCCCTTCTGTTGTGGGGACAGAAACTTGGCAGGACTCTGCATCCTCTGCAGTTGTGGATCCTAACAAGCAGAGCTCCTTTGGCTTCTTGTGCCATCCCATGTGACTTCAGGCATGGCTGCTAGTATTAGCTAGGTAGATTGTACAGCATTTTTACTGTTTTCTCAGTATTTTATTTCTTAAATTTTATATGCCCAGGGCCTATAATGGTTGAATTTGTTGAGAAACATGGCTAAATGAGTGAAGAATCTGATACAGAAGTTAATTAGAGTTGAGAAAGCACCATTTGCTATGCTTGACAAAGACTGCATTTTAAATCTCTTTAAGAGAAGAATATTGTTAGCTCCACAAGCAAAGCACCTTATTTTTCTGCAGTGCAGCAAAACAAAATACTGCTGTGTGTAAGTTCATTGAGAGTCTTTGGAAGCTAGAAAGTAATTAGGAAGTAGCAGATTAGTAATCTGAAAGGCAGAAAAGCATTGGGAGGATGGAAAAAATTAGGAGGAAAGACACTGCAATAACTAACATACATATCTTGGTGTCAGAAAACAACTTCCAAATCTGTGTTTCTTTCTCGCATAGCCTCTTATTATTACTTTCTGCTTTTCCAGAGCTTCACGTGATCGAATCAGCACTAAGAATGAAAGTTAAATATCAGGTCTAGAACTGAAGAATTAAAAAAAAGAAAAAAAAAAAAAATTTCATTTGGAACCTATAGGATGATAGAATTGAGGATCTCTGTGCAATTTTAATTTGCTCTTTAAATGTACAGACATTGTGATTATCTTTAATAATATGAAACTCTACCTACATTTTTCAGTACTTCCCTATCTCAGACCATGGTTTGGATTAAAAAGAAATTGCGTTTTCTTTACAGAGTTTTCAGGATTGCTGTTAACAGAATAAGTGAAGTAATTCAAAAACATTATCGCTACTTCCATTAATTACTGTGACTATTACATTATGTGGTATCATTATTCTCATTCTATAAGCAGAGGCAGAGAAATTAAAACCAAAATTATCAACACACAATATATTCCAATTTCTATTAAAAATAATTACATCAGGGCCCTAGATTTTCAAAGCATGAGCCTCACTTATTGGCCAAGACCACAGGTTAAATGTAAAAAAAGTCTAAATCATAAAAGCAGGCTGTGGCTGAGGAAGGTTCAGTTCCCCAGAAAAGCACTCAACCATGTAGTCTTAAAGTCATCACTTGCCATCCTGCTTTTCCCTGGCTTACCCAATGCATGTCTATCCATGTCTTTAAAGGAAGCAGCCTATAGTCTCTACTCTTAAAGGCTCCAGATTTTTCCCAGAGTATCATCCATTCCCTTTGTGAATCTGGAATATTTTGCCATTTACTTAAAATGAAACATGATATCATAACACACACAAGGAAGAGCAATCTGAGACAGAATGGGGAGCCCTCACTGGGACATATTACAGGCATACAAATGCTGGGATTTACTATCTCATCTTCTTCAATGGTTATGTAAGAAAGAAGGGAGCTAATTTGAAACAGCTTTCCAGAGAGAGCATGATCAGTAGAAAACTGGAGTTTCACTGATCTTCAGTGTTAGTAAAAAAGGAATTGTCAATTACAATAATCTTACAGTAGCTGCTGTATACTCAGCTGTTCAAATGAGTAAAAAGGAAAGTAATTAAAATTTTCAAAGCACGGTGCATTTTTTTTTAATGCTACAGAATAGTAGGCTGCAAATTCATTTTTTTCACATGGTGTGATAATTACCTTTCATATTTGACATCGCCAAGTCTAATCTTCATACTGAAACGTATGAAAATCTTTTTACCAACTTCCGTGAGTGCAACAGTATCTCTGGATGACTGTAAGGTTTTTTGGCATTTCACCTGAACAATGCAGATTCAGCACCTGCAGTTTCATATTATTGTTGTTAGCTCTTTTGTTCTAAACACAGTAGTTTCACAGAGCTAAATCACTTTCATTTGTTTGAAGTGATGCTTTGCAGTCATTGTATTGTCATGTATTTTTAAGCCTATGTCCTGTAGTTGCTGAACCAAAGAACAGACTCTACAGAAATGTGAAGAGAATGTCCCTACCTAACTGCAGCTTTTCAAGGAACTTGTTATTGTTCTTGCTACAGCTGCACACAGAAAATTAGAAAGAGAGGGAAACAGCACAGACTGATAACTAACATGCCCCTACCATATCCTCAACTGCAAGGAAAGTGCAACTACAACAAACCCTTCTGCTGGAAAAATGCCAGATGTTTTGGACTGAGTCCAAACTTTCTGCAAAGTATGCAATAATAAAGTTATTGCTTGAATAAAGAACTCTGTAAGGTCAAGAAACACCCACCTCTTTGTCAAACATTCTTACTCTGTGTTATCAGGATTGCTGTTAACAGAATAAGTGAAGTAATTCAAAAACATTATAGCTACTCCATTAATTACTGTGACTATTACATTATGTGGTATCATTATTCTCATTCTATAAGCAGAGGCAGAGAAATTAAAACCAAAATTATCAACACACAATATATTCCAATTTCTATTAAAAATAATTACATCAGGGCCCTAGATTTTCAAAGCATGAGGCTCACTTATAGGCCAAGACCACAGGTTAAATGTAAAAAAAAATCTAGAAAAAGTCTATCACTACTTGTGATACACTTTGCTCTGAACACCTGCAGAGGAACCCTTGCATCAATGTGCAGGAACAAGGATGTACTGTATCCCATCCCTAGATGCAGACCCCTAGGAACTTTCCAGCCCATTCCTGGTTCTCCCCAGGGAATCCTGTCCATCACTGCTGCAGGGTGGGTGCCCCAGCAGATGAATCTGACTGCAGCTGTGAATGTTGGGAGTGGGAAGAGAGAGGCAGTGCACAGTGCTGCTGCTGGCAGTTCCCATGTCCATGATACTTTACATCACCTTCTTTTCTAAATAAAATCTTGCAGCTTGTTCATTATCTGGTACAGACTGACCAACTCTACATTTCTTATCATTTCTTGCTGCATTTTTCTGTGCTTTTTACACCATATTTTTTGATGATTGTCAGTTTTCTAAAAATGTGACTAGATCCTACTGCCCTGCTTGTCCCCCAGATACTGGGAAGCACTGAGAAATCATAGAATCATAGAATGGTTTGGGTTGGAAGTGATCATTAAAGATCATCTAGTTTCAACCCCTCTGCATTAGGAAGGCACACCTTCTACTCGACCAGGTCGCTGGAGTGGGAGAATCACCTTTCCTGACCTGATGGTCACACTTCCTTTGAAGCACCCCACGGTACCAGAGCCCTTCTGGGCTGCAAGCATGCACTGCCAGCTCATTTTGAACTTTTTATCAACTAAATTCATGGAATATCATAACTGCAACTGAATAATTGACCTTGGCTGGCTGCCAGACACCTACACAGGGGCTCTCTTACTCTCTCTCTTCAACATGACAGAAGGAGAAAATGTGAGAAAGCTCATGGATAAAGACAGGGAGATCGCTTGCAGTTACTGTCACAGACAAAACAGTCTTGACTTGGAGACAATTGATTTCATATATTACCTATTAAAAAAAGAAAGAAGAAAAGTAAGGTAATGAGAAAGAAAGACAAAACCAAAGCACTTTCCTCTCCAGTCCAGACCTTCTTCCCAGCTTCAACTTCAATCTTTTTTTTCCCAGTCTTCTAACTCTTCTGCTTTCTCCTACCCAAGTGGAGAGGTGGATGAAGAAGATGGAGAATGGGGGTTTGCAGTCTGTGCAGGACTGCTTCTCTCTGCTGCTTCTTCCTCCTTACACTTTCCTGCTGCTCCAGCAAGAGTCCTTCCACTAGGGTATAGTCCTTCACAAACAGACCGCTCCATCATGGGTGCTGCAGCTCCTTCCTGGAAATCTGCTCCCATGTGGGCTCTCCATGAGCTGCATGTTTCTCCAAGGGTGCATCCATGAGCTGTGGCATAGGGAAGTCCATAGGCTGCGCAGTGAATATCTGTTCCACTGTGTTCTATGGGCTGTAGGGGAATCTCTGCATCTCCTTCCTCTCCTTTTCTGAGCCAGGTGTCTCCAGGGCTGTTTCTCTCACATTTTCTCAATCCTCTCTCTGTCTGCTGCTCTGCAGGTTTTTAACCCTCTTTAAAATATGTTTTTTTAGGTGTGCCACCAGCATGGTGAACACGCTCAACTGTCTGTCATGTGGTGCCTCAGTTTTGGAACAATTTGGAGCTGTCTCTGCCCAATGCAGGGACAGGTCCTGGTTTCTTCTCACACAGGCCACCCTTACAGCCCCCTGCTTCCAGCACCAGGGCACAAACACCCAACACAGTTTCTGTGCAAGTGTGCAGTAAACCCAGCTTGTCCAAAAAATGCACCAGGCTGCAGCACTCATCCAGCTCAAGCCTGCAATCAGTCTGTGACTGCTCGTGTCCCACCTGTGCTGAGTCAGTGTGCAGGCCAGGTGTAGTCTGGCCACGGCTCATTGCCTCCCAGAGCTGTTCATGCCCTTTCTTCCCAGGCTTGCAGCTGCATGACTCTCTTGCTCTAGCACGCCTCAAAGCACAATGTGCTTGGATTATGATTAAGTTTCTTAATCCAAAGAAAAATTGCATCCTTTTCATTTGCAGAGTTAGCTTTCTGACAAGTTTGTCTCCTGACAGTGAACACCTTAGTTCAGCTGTAAATTTAACTGTGCATGAATAACCATGATGGTCACTGTTCCTTGCGGGCATGCATGCTTTTTATTCCCAGAAAACCCAAGTGAAAATATGGGATGCTTTTTGAATGTGGAGTGAGGACAGGTATATATGATTTAAAAGAGTTTCAAGTGCCCATGCCAGGGTCTGTTACAAACCTAGGGCTCTGGGAAAGAAACTAAACAAGTTTGCAGGATTTATTTGCAGGAAAACGAACAAGGTTGCAGGATGTTCAGCTTTGCACATTACAGTCCAGACAAAAATTATCCCAAACTGCACAAAAGAATTCAATTGATACAAAGAAGAATAAGTAAGGAGACCAAGATCTCCAATTGGAGGCCCAGAGAAGGATAAGAGTGCTCAAGTGTAGGAAAGGAAAGGAAAGGATTTGCTTCCAAGGCAAGGCTATTGAGCCAGGAGTTCCCCTGAGATACAATACGAGAGACGCCAATAAAATCATGAGCGTCACAGGGAAGATAAGTACAGGATGAAATTAATATTATCTTGGACCCAAGCCAAGGTGATAATGCCAATGTTGTCAAAAGCTCAAACATTTACAGGGGAGAAAAGGTGATCCCAGAAGGTGCTGTTTATCTTATCTTAGGGATGTCAAACATCCCTATCCAGACAAGCAGGAAGCCTGGGTGGAAAATGATGGGACCGTCTGAGGACTGGAAATAAGGAGCAAATGGGAGCAAAAGAGCCTCAAAAAAGAAACTCAGTAGATTCTTCACTTCAGTCTTGGTAAGGCTCCCGTAATCTATAACTTTTATAACAGAGAGTTCAGATGAGATAGTTTGATTTGGAGCAGGCATACCCAAAGTATTTAGACTAATCAGAAGAATTAAGTGTTAATAAGTCACCAGGACCCGATGATATTCACCCACGTGTTCAGGAGGAAAGGAGACATAATCCTGCAGAACTGTTTGCTGTAGCTCTGCAGTAGTAACTGAAGTACAGCATGTGCTGGAGGGGGAACCTGGGAGCTGCTTAGCAGTGAGTCTGACCCGTGAGAAAATGGAACAGGTCTGTAGAAAAGAAAGGGATTGCTGAATACATGGATAAACAATGTCTATTGATAAAATGTCAGCATGGCTGGAGTGAAGGGGTGTCCTATCATCCCTGGCCTGCTGGAATTATAACATGGGCAAAGGGAATAGTACACTTGAATTTCCAAAAAGTCTTTGACTAGATTACATGCCAAAGGTATGCAAAAATCCCAACCTTGCATAGCCATAGAATTACAGAACATGACCTTTTATCTACTGGAAGATGGATAAAGGCTGGGAAATAAAGGCTAGCCCTCTACAGAGTGGAAAAATATTCACAGTGGATTTCAGTAGGGACTAGCATGAGGATCAGATTTATTCATATTCTTCACCAGTGATCTGGAAAGAGAAAAACTCCTCACATATGAAAATTATGCCAAGCTCTTACAATAGGCAGTGAGGAACTCCAGAAGTTCACAAAACTAAATGGGAAAAAAAAAGATATCTAAGTCATTAAAAGAAAAGCAGTGCATCTAGAGAAAAATAATTTGAAGTGCACCTACAGAATTCAGGATTCTTAGGATTCCAGCTCAGGAAAATGATCTTGGAAACATTGCAGTCAGTTTACAAAAATCATTGTCAGAGTGTTCAGCATAAGCCCACCATAATGAAGCCAGCAAAATGCAGATCATTGACAAGAAAGGTGCTGAAAATAACACAATTCCATAATTCCACCATTATGTCAACCCCTCATCTTGTGAACTTAAAATTTCTGGGTCCTCAAGAAAAACATAGTGGAGCTAGACAAGGTAACTAAAATGATTGAGGGGATGTCACAGCAGTCTTATAAGGAAAGATTCAAGAGGTTGAATCTGTTTAAAAGGGAAATGATAAGTCTGAAAGGAAAAAGGACTAAAATTTACAAAACTATGAGGGTAGTGGAAAGGTCAATGAAGAAGTAAAATTTACTACATCTTGCAATGCTAGAATTAGAGAGCACTTGGTAGAACTAATTTAAAATAGGCAAAAGGGAGATACTACCACAGCCTTAAAAAGGAGAAGATAAATTTCTTAAAGGGAACAGGCAGTGATGTATGTTACCTTGACACCTTTTAACCAAGTCTTGTGGACAGTAGGGAACTGGGCTCTTCTGCTCTCTCCCATTGGCATTTTCTACTGCCACTGCAAGAGACAGTATGGGCACTGCTGCTTCGTCTCACTGATCCTCAAGAGGGATGTTTCATGTATTATTACTCCCAGTCTAAATGGGCTGGACTAAATGAGGCATAACTTGTCATAGAAAACATATGCAAAAGCCACTGCTTTAATGTCTTCAAACACCTTAAAAAAAAAAAAAAAGACAAAGAAAAAAGGAATTTCCTGTCACTAATTTCATGATCCCCCTCATAAAAATATCCAATTTATGGTCCTCTCCTTAGAATTTTTTTAAGCATTAACCACAATGCAAATTGTGCAATACACTCATATTGAATTCTAAGACAAAAAACCAGCAATTACAAATAAACACAAGAACATAACAACATTAATTAAATACTGCATTGGTCTCTTAACGTCCCTTGTCCAATATCGAATATTTTAGATTTATTATGTGCCCCACATGATAATGACCAAGTGAACTGAAACTAGGTTTCAAGTTTTCATAGCTCAGAAAGATACAAAAGGTTTCACTGCCCTCCCACCCTGCCCACCGCTCCTTCAGCAGATATGCAAATCAAATCTGCTCCGCTTCCTCACTAGCTCCCTTCACTCCCCAGAAATGATAAAGAACAAAACTAATGTTGCTTTCTTTACTTCTCATTCTGTTGCTGAGCAGGCTAAACCCTAATTCCATTCTCAGCCACATCTTTAAAGAGTTGAGTTAGATAAAGAATTCAGAGTGTGAGATTTTGGTCAGGTACTTTCCTGCATGGTATACAGTTACTACAGACAGGCTTATTATTACATTGCATTATTCCACTTACATATATTATTTTTAAAATAAGAATTGGCAAGATGATTACAAAAAACGTCTTGCTTTTCTCTCCCGTTCATGACCACAGAGAAAAGAAAGGAATATTGCATCATTTCCTGGTGGTACTCATAAAACAAAGGAAGTCAAAGCTTTCCTTTCCTCCTAGAGTCTCCTCTCACCTATATACTGCTTTCCTTACTGTCCTCCTATTAACCCCAACGAGATGGCACAGGTATCTTTAGTAGTTTCATTACCTTAGGTGTCTCCATCCTTCTGTAATCCTCATCTATTCAGGGCTCATTCATCCTCTTAACTTAGTTGAGATGGTTAGTTACGGCCCTCTCATGTGATATTGCCCACCCTGCACCTGAAGTCCTGGTCATTCTGCTCTCATTGAGTTGCCCTCAAAGCTGATTCTGCCCAGTGTTACCCCCATCAGCAAAGCAGGGTGGGCCACGCAGCAACAGATTCCACAAGCCTGGGCCAGGAATGCCCCTCTCCTGCCTCTCACACAGACACAGTAGCCAGGGGGACACAAGGCCCTTCTCCCCAGTGAATATTCAGCGTTATTCTTGTGGGGCAAGTGACTGGAAAAGCAAAATCCTGCCATTCCTGTGCTCAGGGGATCTTAGATCTCTCTCTGCTGGATGAGGCTGGTTTGGTTTTCCTGAAGCAGAATGGCACTTTGAGTCTCAAACAGTGCCGCAACCCTGGGCAGTGCCCAGACCAACAGGTACCCGTCAAGAGGAAGTTAAGCTACACCCATACTTTGTTCTTGCGCTTTCCTTGATCCCACAGTAGGCAGCTTCTCATATCAGACATCCCATTTACTCTAAAACTCGTCATTCTCTCATCCAGTTGAAAAAACACCCGACCCCAGAACTCTCAGGTGAGCTGAACTGCACTCCATTGAAGGGTTTATATTCTGCCACTGAACGGAGGGATGAGCAGTTAATCAGAGGCTTCACCCAGCAGATCACTTAAATAGCTGAGAGAGTCATGGCAAAATATATCTTATCTGGAGGGATCCTGTTATTTTAGAAAAGAAGCATAACTATGTAATATTTTTGTAATTTGGTGTAATACCCAGCTTTTTATAAAAATTATAGATTTTTGTTCCTATTCCTTATAATTTATTATCTTTTATGTTTATTAAAAAGTTTAAATGAATATGTGGCATGTGAGCAGATGTGACATTATATTTTAAAGACTGTGAAACATGCCTAACCTTTAGGTAGAAAAGTAAGTCAACTTAGAAGATGATGTAAGGAAAAGGGTCTTTATTTTAAGAAGGCAATGCAAGGCATTTATTATTATCTTTGTTTTCCATGAAGACTCTAAGGGAATATGGCTCTGAGAGAGAAATAAATGGCAAAACTTTCCAGAAGCAAGAAATTCTCTGTGATTTCAACATTTCAGTGCAGGCACCTTCAGACACTTCCCTGTGTTTTGTTCCACCATTCATTCTGTACCTCCAGTCTGTGTTCCATGTATTTGCCTCAGCAAACATTTTCATAGCAGAACAACTACACAGAATCTATTCTGATAGCAGTCGTATCATGATGGAAGGGAAAGTCTGAAAAACTTCCAACACATCAGAGGTAAAGATGGCAAATCTGAAAAAACTCTTTTAAATCTGTATGATACTCAACACAATTCAAACAGTGGGTGGATCTTGCCCATTAGAATCTGGAAAAGCAACTACTTTTTGTCTGTGAACAAAATACTCATTGCAGCTAGACAAATGGCTACAGAAAGTTTCAGCTAGTTCCTGGTAATATATTGTGATGCACAACACTGATGTGAGCAAAAAATCATTATAGAATTAAATAATGGATTTTGTACTCCAGCTCCTAATTTTTGAGAGAAGTCTTCAAAACTTGATTTATTTTTCAATTGAAAATAATGATTTTCAGTTTCTTCTAGTTTGAGTATAATATGATGATAAAAATAAACAGAATACTGCTTCAAAAAACTGCACCATTAAAATACCTGTGAAATATATATCTTCTCTTGTAATCATGCAGAGCACAAACAATGGTTTATGTATGCAATTAAGAAATTGATCTCCTGAGCAGAAATGTGAATGACGTATAATGGCATTCTAAGGAAAAAGAAACACATCTACAGAAGGTTCTTGGTCAGGGAGACTCTCCAATGGACTGAACTGGTAATAATTTAAAGACAGAGACTTAAACTAATGCTTTTACAGTTAAAAACATGGGTGAAATTTTGACTGTGTGGACATACAAGCTTTTGACAGGTATTTATCAGGTGCGTTGAACAAAAAATGTTTTCCGTACACTTGCAGGGAGACAAGAAAGGACACAAAAAAGGGTAATAGCAATTTTAAAACAAAAAACTGAATTCTCAGTGTTATAATTATAGTAATGTAGTAGTTCCTCAGGTGATTTTTGCCCTGTTTTTTCTTGTCCAGTGCATCAAGGTGTGGAAGAGCAACTGCAAATACAGGAGTACAGAGAACTACTCTTCAGAAGAAAAATAAACCCTAATTCCATTTTCAGCCACATAGATAAAGAATTTATAGTGTGAGATTTTGGTCTAGTACTTTCCTGAATGCTATGCAGTTACTACAGACAAGTTTTTAATTACATTCCATTAATACACTTACATACATTATTTTTAAAATAAGAATTGGGAAGATGATTACAAACACAGCTGATATTCCTAGAAGTCTGACAACACTCACTGTTGTCTGTTCAGTCTGTCTTGCTCAGATCAGACAGATAAATATAAAGGGATTTCTCACTCTGGAACACAATTTATAATGAATGCATCAAATTCTGTTAGGCAACAGGAGAAGGTTCAGGTTATAACAGAGGCCCCATTAACGTAAAGGTTCTTAGAGGAGCTTGGCACATTGAAGTGGTGCTTATCACCTCCAGGTGTTAGGCAAGCTGTTCAGAACTTTGAAGAATTGTTTTACTTGCTTGCACATAAAACTCTAATTAGTGTGCATCAGATTCACAGACTTGACAAAAAACCCCAGAATAATTATCATCTGCCTACTTAGATATTGTTAAAGATATTCTTACAGTGTAGAAGAACTATATTTTGAGAAAATTTGTTGGTTTAAGTAAAATGGATTTAGTGTATGGTTTATAATTCATAAAACCTAGAGGGAATATAGAATTTGCCTATGAATTATAGTTTAAATAAGAACTGAAGCGACAGAACAAACTAATTAGTAATTTAATATGAATGATCTCCATAGAGGAAAAGGTGTCTCATCAGGTGTGCAAGGAATTAAACAGACACTGTCAAAGCTAAGGACAAAGAATAATAGGTTTACAAAATCCATTCTCTTTTCTTTACCTGTTCCCTGTAGCCATAGTGTTAATATCAACTTTAATTCAAATTTGTCTCAGGCCTATTTTCCCAGATTCCTTTTTTTTTTTCCTAGAGCAGTTTACAAATCTGGAAGATCCTTATACAATTTAAAAAGGAGGAGATGCATTCCTCATGCCTCCCAGAGTCCATTTCTGGGAGCCATCTGCAGTTATTTTTACAGTAATAAAGGGTTGTATTCAGAACTGCTGGTAAGCAATGCAGGAAGACAGTCAAGAATGAAGCCTGTTTGTTTGCACTATTCATTTTAAGAAAGACTAAGCCTTATCTTGTAAGCTCATAAAGGATCTGTGATTCCTGACCATACTCACTAAGGTTCTGGTAGATTTTATATTGGTACCTTGTTTCCATATTAAGAGGAGAACTATATCGTCTTCTTAAGACATACACTGTGATATGCACATTTGGCTGAGAAAATGTGGAGTTTGAGTCAGTTTCGTTTAACTCATTAACAGCTGTGTCAGTTGCCCTTTTTGGTCTGCACCACCACTGTGCTCTATACACTCATTATTTTCCTCATGAATGCAAATTGACTTGCTAGCAGTTAACCTCCCTGGTGTCAGTGGCTGCCTAAGCTGCAGAGAAAGGGTGATTCAAATGTGCTGCATGTGTCTGGGGCAGACATGGTGATGGAGCTGCCTCCTTGCTGCTCTTGTCAGAGGGATCTCTTTGGTGTTCTGTCACATTGCACTGCCCAAAGCTGTTTTATTTTTTCACAGCCTCAACAAGCAAGGTAGGCTCAGTGACCTCAGTAAAGCAGACAAATGTGGTTTTCTTCCCCAGAGCTGAAAATTAAATGTATTATTTTGTCCTCCTACTGGGTCATAAAAAAATCAATTTTCTGTCAGCAACAAAACTGCTCACTGAAGTGTTGTCCTCCATGGCCAGCTGGGAGCCCTGAGGCTGAGCAAATCCCCCTCTCTGCAGGGATATCTCATGGATCTGCCACCTCCATGCCTGCACCCAGAAAGTACCTGTCCCTCTTTTTCCTTGCATCTCCTGTGCCTAGCCCTACCCAGGGGACACTATCCAGGGAAAGGTACCACAAGGTAGCGCTGTCCCCCCCTGGGTTTCCTCTTTGCTCTCAGATCTGTGCTGGGGAAGCCTCCTGCTAGTGTGGGTTGTCCCCAGCAGGTGCAGAGGTAGATGGGGGTGGGCAGGGGTGCAGGCTGTGTAATACAGGCTGTGGGACTGACTTTCCGCTACCCTCTGAACCAGTCAGTGCAAAGAGGGCCATGGAAAAGCCACCTTGTCACTGGAACTGAGCCAGTGTGGATTTTGCTGCAATCATCTTCTTCACCTCTTTTCAAAGCAGTGCTACTTATATAAGACCTGGTTATTTAGATTCTTGTTGTCAAAATGTGAACTATGGGGATTGATCATCTTCCTGGGACATCAGTAGATTTTTTTTAGCCTGTTTTTTAGTGAGAGTATGTAGGGGGCTAGAATATAAGAAAATAAAGATCGTGTAGAAAGTAATCTTACCCCTAAGGAGTTGTAGCTGGGCCAATTATCAAAGATTAGGAACAGGCCTGACTTCAACAGGCCACAGCTGTAACCAATGAGAAGAAGAGTGCTATAAAGGAGTGAGGTGGCTGGGTGAGAAGGGAGTTGGTGTTAGTTGGTTGTTTTGTGAAGGAGAAAGAGTTGGGGCTGTGAGGAGATGCCCACAAGAAACACCAAGAAGGTCAGAATCTTTTGAGACAAAGAGACGACAGTATGGAACCCCCTGCAATAAGATGACAATGAGAATATGTTCAAAGTCCAGATGTGAAAAAGAAGCTGTGTTGTGTGTCTACTGAATGAGGAGTAGTACTTGGAAGACTTCTGAGGCTCAAAAACCTTTTTTTCTTCTAGAAGTATTTGTCCAAAGTAGGCTGTGTAAAAAATTCTTCACTAGACAGTTTTTATCATTGTGGCTGCTAGAGCAGGAACTGACAGGGAAAATAGCTTGCTGAGAATTGTAAATATTGTTAAAGTTGGAATGTACTGTGCTTAGACTCTGCCTGTTCTGTAATCCTATAGTTAATTTATCTGTTAATAGTAAACCAAGGGATACTACTGCAAGCAGTGGACATCCCATGTCAGGTTAGCACCGTCTCCATGGGGACCTAAGGCGCTTCACAAACCTACAAGACTGAGTGGCAGACAAGTTACAGCTTCTCATACATCAGTGGTGTCAAACCTTGGGGATTTAACTCTAGCATATTAATAAAAATAGAGGGTGCTTTTGGGTAGTATCTACTTTTCCTATGTCTAAAGTGCTCCATAAGTCAATTCTGTAAGCTAATGGGATGGTAATGGATCAATAGTAATAGCATGAGAAAATGCCACTCTAGCACACAGAAGCCAGCAGATTAGCTGATTAATGCTCCATCAGTCATCTGCTACAATAGAAACAGTCATTATGAAAGAACTCCAGTATGTGATCTCTTTAGAAAACAAACATTTGACACTGATTTCTTTTTTTTTTTTACTTTTGTTTTGCTTTTTTTCTCCCACAAGTGTTGGAATATTCCCTAAATGTATTTATGAAGCAGTCAGCTGCATTGTCCATGTACAAGGCTACGAAAAAGTCTCCAGCCATAACTGTTTTTCAGCCACTGAGGGGCTTCACTGAGAAACACAGAAAGTGAATCTTTCCTGTTTCTCATGTCTCTCTGGTGTCCATAAGACAAATGAAATGTCCTTTCAAGGATTACCTAGAGAGGGATTGCTTTGCTTATCATTTGGAACTGTGCAAAAGGGCCATTCTGTCCCTCACTTTTTGAACCACTGACTAATCTGTTAATTATACCCAGAAGTATGAAGAACACAAGGGCATAAGGATATGAGTCATGTAATTATTATCAAAAACGTTAGACTTCGGAGGACAAAACTGAAACGTGACTGAAAACCTCAATAAACATAAACCAAAACTGAGTGAAGTGTCACCCAGAAACCTGAGAAAGCCAAATGACTCCCCAGCCAAATTTAATGGAAAACACATTATCACTGGCAAGTGCTGAATGCTTTGCCAAAGGGACAGGAAAATCTTCATTACCTGAGGAAAGCTTAGGAAGACTTGAATAATTATCATATGTTAATAATAGTAAATTACACACTCCTACCAGTGATAGTTCCTTACACCCTTGGGTTTTTCTTCCTTCTGCCTTCAGATGGCTGCCAGCAGTAGAGATTTTGGTCTCAGGGCTGTTTCCAGGGAGAGCCCTTTCCAGCTGCCTGCTATCTGCAAAGGAGCCTTGGTGATTCTCCTGGAGTCTCCTCCTGGTGCTACACCCTGCAGCTCCAGCAATAGCAGCTGCTTTGCAGTGTTTCTGCCTTATCGTTTACTGTGTCACTCTGCCTCTGTGCTCAGTCTGGTCAGTATCTCTTATCCACCCCCACAGCTCAGGGGCAGAGCTATGCCTGTTTCTGTTCTCCATTTCTCCAGGCAATGCCTGGCTGAGGTATGATGGCTCCACAGCCAAGATGGTTTCTGGGCAGCAGAGTCCAGACAAAAGAAAGAGCATGTCCTCTGTCCAAAGCCTGGGTTTCAGCTCTGTGAATGCACTTCAGAAATGTCTGAGTGCCAGGGAGAGATCCTTATGCTTAAAAATACATCTCAAATCTTGCCCTGTGGCCCTTGTCTCTGAACAGGGATGAGGCAACTTGTTCACTCAGGTGTTCTAAAAGATCTCATCTTTTTTTATCATCCTTCTTTTATTCCCCCCCCCCCCCCCCACTGGCCACTGTCAGCTCCTGGAAACTCAATTTCTTACCATCAAGAGCAGTAACAGCTGTGCTCCCTGACTGTCTTGGGGAGATCACTGCTGTAGGCAGTGAGAGGAAACTGGGAGGTGGTACTTATGGCTGGAAGGTCTATCTCTGGGTCCCATCCTCGTCTGCCAGAGGCAGCAGCAGCAGTGCTGTGGCAGCTCATTCATGGCCTCTGGAAGAGGCATCTGTCTCTTCAAGTGTCATTCATACTTGAATGACTATTGCATCTCCTCCAGGGAAGACACCAGATGGAAGAGTTCTGAATGCCAGATTTGACTACAGGTTGCCAACAGGACCGTGCTGAGTCAGACATGAGGGCTCACTAGTTTATACCAGAAATCCAAAGGACTTCTGGCCAAACCTCATGCTGCTTGGCCTGAAATGATGCAGAAGCTGCCTGCCTATTTCATCCCCTCCTGTGTGTCCTCTGTAGATGGCATCAGAGCTCTCTCCATCTGTGAGCTGAAGCCTTCCGGGCTAATGATGCTTTTGTCATTTTCAGTATTGGGTAATTCTCAAGTGTGTGACTCTTAAAATTGCCACAAACCTGCTCTTTGCTGAAGTGGAACTAGTTGATTCACACAGCAACAAACAGAGAATGTCACTGATCATCAGGATGCTCCTGCAGAGTCTAGATTTTGTAATGTAGACCTGTGGCATGAGGCAAATTATCTCCCATGAAATACCAGGGTGAATCATACAGGTAACGTCTACAAAAATATGAAGTGTAAGAAGATGCTGTGACTAATTTAGTCTTAACCATGATGCAAAATTATCCACACAGAATGAGAAATTACCTATCAATGTTAGTGTGCCTTTGGGTGCTCTCACTGCAGAAGCGCATGAGGAATTAGTATCTTACCAACTCATTCTTGATTCTATAAAAGTTATTTCCCATTAAAAAGATCTCACAAGGGCATGACCTACTAAACCACATTCTTCCATGCAGTCTGAAGCATTATCTGTACAATAACCATTCTGTCATTGGAACGCAGCACACCGCACTTATTTTGGATGATTAGTATCCAAAATCATTCAACCACAAGGCAAGGATCCCTGATGAGAAAACCCATGAGCTTCATCATCCCTTTATTACCTGCTAAAATGTTCTCATTTGCCTTCTCTCTGCAAAATTTAGCTCTCAGTACTCAAAGAGATTAAATTTCAGAAAAGATGCTTTCACAAAAAAAAAAAATAAAAAATCTCTGTATTGTGTAAAAGGGAATGAGTTGGGAGGGGGGACATGGGGCTGCATCCAGATGAAACCAACTCTAGGACAGACCAACAGGCTTGATTACCTATCTGATTGAGGCCAGGTTGTGGTAAAAGAACAAAGTGAATCCTCTGCTGTAATGTATTGCAATCTCATTTAACCAGCTAATACAGGCTGGATGTCTCAGTCCATCTGGGGCAGAGGGTGAAGGAAGCTGTGTGGAGCACCCACCTGGAAACATCTTTCCAAGGTCTGAACAATTGTTCTCCCTGTGCATTTTTGTGACTGACTGTGTGAAGGCAAGAAGATATCTTTCTAAATACTTTTTTGTCAGATGGAAATGAGCAGTAATCTCTGCCAGCTGCCACGAGACTGGTGGTGGCAAAATTGTGAGCTAACCTATCTGGCCTTCTGTGGTGACATTTCCTAGACACAAAGCATCTCTGTGTCTTGCATAGAGAGCTGGGAATGTCTGCCTTGCAGGAAGGAAGGGTGGAATGTTGCATGACCTTTCTTGTCTCTTCCCAGGGAAGAACACTGGCTCATGGATATTCCAGAAGGAACAGACTGGCTGCTTCAAATATTTCTTAGGGTAAAGTCATGTCCTGATGATGCGCATCAGGCCAGATTTGTTTTGGAAACCTGCTTTTCCAGAGTGGTCTGGCTGGCATCCTAATCAGTCCCTACTCTTGGCACTTCCTTGCTCTGACTGTATGTCCTTCTGAAAGCTGTTAACAAGACCTACACACCACCCAGCAGAGCCTGGCCTGCACACAGATCTATGCACACAAAAATTATTTGCTGAAGTTCACTTCACAGCATCCAAGTGGGTGCTGGACAAAAGAACTAGCTGAAAATACAAACCAGGAATAATTGTAGTTGGCACCACTGCAGCTATCAGAGTGAAATTAATTTCACAGATCATCAACAGAGAGCCAAACCTGAAAAAGTCCTTGGATATTTCATTTGCAAAGATTACCCTGACATTCTGTCATTTTAGGCAGTGCAACCTTATTGAAAACTTTTGACTGTTTTCAAGAGAGACTACTCTCTGGATTTGTTTAAGTCAAATGTTGTAGTACTTGATGTCTTGTCTTCCCCTTTCCTTAGGAACCATTCTTAGGCTGCCATTGTTTTTGCTGCCCCCAGTCTGAATTAAAAATAACTCTTTACGTGAGGAAATGCAGGTGTAACTATTCTGCCATTATATTGAGTGGCAATGTAGGAACCCTGGGAGAAGAAGAGGTTTTGAAATGAAAGAAGAATGTCTTTGCAGGACTGATTTTTCTTGTTTCCATGGCTTCCTTTCTGCTTATTTTCACATATGAGACCTCTCTTTGAGCTATTTTGCTGTTAGTGAATTTTCCACACAATATTACCCTTGAATAAAGATTTTTTTTTAATTGTCCATTTATATTCAGAGTGCATTTGAGTATCTCGTTCTTCTTCAGGCTTCTAGTTCAAGGATAGTTCTGAAATCTGTTGTAGGCTATTTATTTGTTTGTTTGTGAGTGATAATATATGTGTTCTCAGTACCATATTATTCAATAGGGAAGAGGAAAAAAATGACTGGAGTAAGGTAGTGGCTAGTAACCATTTTAATTTTTTCTTGAAGAGAATGGAGTTCTGGCAACTGCTGATTTTAATCTGCTTCTGAATCTTAAATTTTTTTTTTTTTTCAATTAGAGGCCAAGAATGGAATGAAGCAGACTGCTGTCAGAAAGCTTGGGATGAGTGATTAAAGAACTTTGTAGTAATAGTCTACATTAACTTTGTAGTAATAGTCTACTTTAAAAGGAAATCCCTGTTACAGAGAAAAAAATCACCTCCATTGGCAGAAAATCCCTCAAATGGAGAAAAAGCATAAGTTTAATTTAAAGGTTTTGCAAAGTGCTTCAGATGGATTTCTTGGGCCTCTCTCCACTGTTGGCTGTGCAATGCCCTGAGGATCACACTAGGATGCAGCCTGCTTGCCCTTCCTTCTGCAGCACCCATCCTGCTAGCGCAGAAAGCAAAATGATATTGCCATGCAGCATGAGGCCACTTCAAAATTAGCTTTCAGTTGTGAGTTTGTGATTACTCAGAGTGTTCTGCTTCCCAAAGCTTCCCAATCCCCTCTTACTTACATAGGAAAATTTCTGTAGATTTATATAGGAGAAAGATGGAGCCATTGTTAATCATTTATAGCAGCATTTAGTGCCTTTGCTCTCTAGTTTCTTAGGTACTTATTCAGAGCCACTTGTCCTGCAACAAGCACCAGCTCAGGACACTGTGCCCTCCCCCTGACAGCAGCAAGAGGAGTAGGTGGCCTGGCTTCCCACCGTTCTTGTCTGGACAAGTTGGCTTCCAGGCTGTGACACTCCTTCTTTCTCCCCTTCCTTCCCGGCAGTCCTGCACTCCATCCAGCTGCCTGTTTGCCTCTGTCTCAAAACATCCTAAAAACTGGTGGAGAACAGGTGACCTTATGCCAACCTGATGCCAGGGCTTATTTCCTGAAGAAAAGCACAATTGCAAAATAAAAGTGATGTAAGCTCTTATAATACTTTATAGTAGCTACAGCCAAATGCAGAAAAAAAAATAAAAATTGAAAGTGTCCCCTAAGAACAAACCCATTTAGTACATAGCAAGCTTTTATTCAGCACTGACAGTATAATCTCTTGTTCTGCAAGGAAAGCTTTGCACATGCTTCTCTGTTTTCAAGAGCTCCTTCATTAATATTACTCCCTCATGTATAAAGTGAACTCATGACTTTGCATAATCATTCTCCCTCCTGTATGAGACAGAATTGAGCCAGCATTGCACATTCCATTACTCCTGAAGGGCAGCTTCCGGAGCTGCATTTTAATTAGGGTGATAGGTTGTTTATCTCTAATGGTTCAGGTAGACTAGTGGGTTTCTGAACCTTAATAAGTTACTGCATGTCAGCCAAGGGGACTGCCAGAATGCTTGCTCCTTCCCTGGTACTTGTCAGGGAAACCATCTTTTCTTCTATTAACCTAGACTGCAGTCTGAGCTGACATATTTTACACCACTTTTTCAGTCCAATCAATTACCAGTAGCTTGCTAAATTGCAGGTGAGATAATCTTATCTCTTAGTCCAGAGTGTTTAGGCACAGCTATGACACCACCCACCTCATCTTCCTGGCACAAACTTGGTGAACTTGGTTAATGGGAAAGAGCAAAGTCCACCTTACCTGCCTTCTATTTCTTACAAATGCAGGAACCCCAGGTTAATTAGATAGCTTTGCTGCCTGTAGGAGGAAGGGCAGTTCTGTATGTTAATAAAGAATCACAGGACAAGTAATTTCATACACTTTGAATATAAAATAACATTGGAATTTTGACCCTTTCTTCCAGTGATGCAGATACTGCAGTAATTTGGGATTAAACATTTTCCTGTGCTTTCTGGCGTTATTTAACCTTTCTTGAGCTAGTTTATTTATACAGAAAGGTTGGAAAGTAATGCTTGTCTTTCTCACAGGCTGTGAGGAAGCTTTTATTGACTAATGGATGCAAAAAGTCCTGGGAATCTTGGCTAGAGGAAGTAACATAAACCTTTACTGGGCTCATGTTAATTGGAGATTTTTTTTTTAATGACAATCTACAGGAGTAGAACTTCTGGGATAATCTTTCCTAGAAGACACCCAGTTATAGCTGGAAGTGCTGAGTGTATTTGTCTTGCAGTAAACCCAAACTTACACCCAAGTTACTTATGCTTGAATTCTAGACACACAGGTGACATCCAGCTCAGGTGTCGACTCACTGCGTGCCTCTGAAGGTGTGGTTGTCTCTTGGAACAGATGCTGGGTGCACATGTTTGTTCTGCCCATTTTGGAGATGTGTATGCAGGTGTGTTGGACTGCAGCTCAGAGCAAGGAGTTTCCAGTGTGTGACTGCAAAGGTGAGGTACAGAGAACCCAGCAGGGCTGCAAGGTAGACACGCAACAAAGGCTGTCTCAATCACTTAGTTTCAAATTTCCATCGTAGGGACACATCCAAAATCTAGCTCCTAACATCTTGCCATCTAACCCTCAGTATACTTTAAGACCACCAAGTATTCATGTTTCCCATGTATAGTATTCCATGGGTATCTGAAGTTTTTTCATGAGTTTAGTCATCTACAAAAGATCAAGAACTGTTTAACATAGCCACATCATGATTTGTATAGGACTGTTTCTCAAATGGGCACTCAGTCCAGAAGGCTTATCTGTTGTAATGGCTACATAGATCCCTTCCAAATACATGTCTGGAGCATGTGCTGGCAGTGCTATTTTCCTTCTTTATGTGCAGATGTTCAAGGATGAGCATTCAAGAGGAAAAAAGGTTATGCATCTTCTGCTGGAGTGGGTTTAAAGCTGCAAGCCTAAACTCTTGGGAAAGCATCCAGACTCTGGTTATATGTTGGAGATGGTGGGTTCATCAAAGCAGGGGGGTGACAGATGAGGATTGTGAGGATGAGTTAGTGATTAGATAATTCAGGCATCTGGAAGATGACCTGGCCTCCAGTTTGTGCTCTAACCTGCACATAAAGCATTGAAAAGAACACAGACTGTTCCACTTACCTGTAAAGATCTAATGACATCATGGAGTTGAAACTCAAGACCTCTGCTGTTAGGTGGGTGCTTTATCTGGCATCGCTTTCTAAATTCCTCAATTATGAAAAATTCAGACTTGTTTAGCCATGTAAAAACAGGAGAGGAAGACAGGGACGCATCTACTGCTCATTTTCTGAGTGAAAGAACTCAAAAGTATAAATATATATAAAAGTATAAATATATAAATACATATATATAATATAAATTATATAACATTTTATAGATAAAATATATATTATATTTTCTGTGTATAAAAGTGGAAGCAACAGTTTCTCAGGACTGTAAAAGAGCATTCCAACTATACAAATGTATACAAATATATGATCAGATTAAAATAGATAAAGAAAACTCAGCATCAACAAAGAAGAGAAACAGATGCCTGTGCTTATTGGCTGCTGCCATCTATGAAAGTCTAGTCCTGGGGAAAAAGCCTACTATATATAAAATAAACAAACATATGCTAGTACCCCAAACAAGTCACATGGAATTTTATCACTTTACAGAAATAATGAATTCACCAGAAGTTTTGTTAAAATATGCACGTAAACAGAATATACTCTATAGTAACTTGGTCAGAACTAGTGGGATAAGTTCCACCAAATTGTACCAGAGAAAATTTTCTAAATGAGCAGAACAAACCTTATTTATCAAAAAGTACAAATAAAATACTGTTGGGAGTTGCTGCTAGTCCTTAGCATGTCATTGATGGTAAGGTTAACAAAATGTTATGATACAGTGACTAAATGAAGTACAGTTCTAAATAGCACGAGTGCTAGGGATTAACTGAATTATATATGGAGACTGGGAGTAGGAATCCATGGGGAAGGGAAAATTTCTGAACATTTCATTAGCTGATTGCTGATTATACTGTTACAGTCCTCCAAAATATAGTGGTCAGACTTTGCCTGTGTGTGCAATATTTGTGGCTTGTAAAAATTTTAATACTCGAATACTCATTTGTTAATCTTTTCCTGGAAAAAGCAGAAGACTCCATCTGTGGGGGTACAAGCGGGGGGAATCTTTCCAGCAAAAGCTGAGAGGAATTTAAGACTTACACAAGGGAATGACAAGCAGAAACTGTAGTCATAGCATCTGGGAACATGGTTTTTTTCATGTCTGATTTGTGTCTGTGGTGGTTTTTGGTTATTAATATAAATTCACTAGCACATGCTGCTTTGAATGTTTACATGAAAGGGTAATTATGGGAGAGAAAGTCTGACAGGGAAAACTTTTCCCAAACAAACCTCAAGATTCAAGATTTTCATATGATTGCACATCCAATTTTCCTTTAATTCAGACAGTTTAAATTGTTTCCATAATATACTTTAACTTAGGGTCAGTGCTGCAAGTCTGGTTCAAGAACTGCCCAATGCACATTCCAAGCTGATTACATCCACTTGCATTTTTTCTAATTACACCCGCTTTAGGTGATAAGATCTATATACAATGAAAGGCAATATTTCCCTTTAAAGATTGCAATCACTGGGGATTTTGTCTATTCATACGGAGTATCAGGCTCAGCCAGGTGCTGTCCTGAAACATGTTGAGCACTTCAGAATTGCAAATTGACTCAGCTCCTGCAGGAGCCAGCATTGTGGAGCGAGCCAGCAGGTGTTTGGCATGTTTCAGGGCAAATAGTGAAATTACATTTTAGGGCTTTTCCTTGTAATTGCTTTGCCTTGTGGGAATTCTGAATTTTCTTTTTCCTTTTGCAGAGGTCACAGCCACATGAGGGCTAAGTGTAAACAGGCTGTTCTCATTTTATGAGTGCCACACTTGTGGCCAATAATCACCAATAATGTGATACTGGCAGTTACGTACACAGTTGTGTAAGTAGTAGCTATTGTAGTGCTACTTATCTGGAACATAATTTAAACTTAGAGGGCATCTCTGCAATTCCCTCTGCAGAAGAGATATAACAGAAAAAGAGCCAATTAATTTATCCACTATGGAGGACGTAAGTGTCATTTATCCAAAGTGCTGAGAATTATCTCCTCACACTCCACACCCCAAAACATACCCTTCATTATTCAGAGGGACTAAAAGGCTCATAGTCCCTGTCAGACTCACAGCTTAGAGTGAATCCATAGTGGGTCTGCACTATTCTGCAGCACCTTCCAGTACAAAGCCACTTACTTACTTCAGAATGCTAATTACTTTCATAAAATAAAAATAAATAATTTGATATAATTTGTCCTGGATACCTGGTAAGAGTTTTGGAATACATTAATTTTTCCATCAAAATTCTACTTTGGAGCCAGAATAATTTCCACAGATAATAGTTTTCCTGAAGGATAGCTGTTTAAATCCCTATCAACATATATCACCCTCCCACTTCTGCTCCCAACCCTTCCTGACCCCTCAGAATCTTACCACTGAGATTTTTGAAGCTATTTGGCAGCTGTGACCTGATGGGTCTGGTTGTGGCCATGGGGAAGGGGATTCTGAGCTTTGTGACACTGGAGTATCAGCATGATGTGCTCTTTCACATTTACACCCATGGGAAATAAAGAAAACATTTATAAACTAATGATAAAGATACAGCATTTTAAGTAAAGTCACTTGTCTTGAAAGTAAGTAATCTTGTATTATCTGTTTTAAATCCTCACAATCAAGATGTTCTAGTAATCTTTGAACCCTATTTTGGTCATCCTAGGTTGGAGGATCTGGGGACAGTGAGTTTTTAACAAAATGGAACCTTGTTTCATTTGTGAGGGAGAAATTATTATTGCCAAAAGCAGCTCCTAGTGTTGCAGTATAATAATTTTATATTATTATCTATAGTGAGTTAAACCAGGAGCTGAGTGAAAGGGATCTTCACAGCTTGCACCTTAAAATTGCAGGTAATCATTCAATGACAGCAGCCATAAACGTCCCCAAAGAGTCACAGTAGATTCAGAAAGGTCAGAAAACCTGGTCACCACACCTGTGCTATATCAGAAACTGCACAACGCTTCCTGTAACAAACAAATTTCAAATATTGTATCTAATAAGCCAGAAGCATAAAAAATATGCAGGAACAGAGCAGGAGAGAGAAAAGCCATGACAACATCAAGGGATTTGTTAGCATCTTACTACAGGCTTCACATTTTCCTCATGGTGTGGTTAAGAAAAATTTTTTCTGTCCTTCCTGAAGTCCTATGACTGTTTATTTCCAAGAATATTCCTCAGATACATCTCTTAGTTACTCAAGTTTCTCTGCACACTAGTCAATCTTTTAAAAAAGTTTTAAAATTGACTCTTGACAAATGTCTGTCATGATCCTTTATTTATATTGCTCCCCAGCTGTTTTGTGAAAGCTTCCCCAAGTAGTCCATGTTTATTACTATTGAAAAGAGAGAAGTCAACATGAATTGTATACCTCCAGTCAACAAAACTCTGGAGAGTAATTTGCTAGAAATGAGACAAAAATATGTGAACTTCTGGCTTGGGAAAATTGAAATATGGTGAAAAAGAAGCTTGTATCTTAATTCCAGTTTATGTGAACTCTGCAGCTATGAAGAGATTCAGATAAAAGTGTCCAAGGTCACATCATTTCCTCTGGTGAAACTGGACCTGGATTTTGATCATACTCTTCTCACTAGGCCTTTGGCAGCTGGCACTCAGTAATGGAACAGGTTAGAAAGATGGCATTTAGTTCTGTCCTCAGCATTCTCTTTATTTCTATTTAAGTATGATCCCATCTCTGTTAATCTATTCAATTGCTCAAACTACCATGTTACTACGTACCGCAATTATTAAACAAGTTTATAATCCAAGAACTCTAGGGATGCACTTAAAAGCTACAGTCCACTTTCAATAAGTGCAAGGATGATACATATCCTTTCAACAAATTGAACAACAAATGAATTATTTATTTACTATTGTGATATTTGAGAAAATTAGGAACCAATATATGTCAGAACACATTATGTAAATTTGTGTTCAAAACTGGTTTGCTTTTGGAAAAAAATCTTATAAATTTTAAGGAAGCATTTATGCAATAAAGCCTAAATAATTTCTTTTAATGAGTACATCTTGTGACCAAGAATTTTGGGGCTCTCAGTGCCATCTAGTGATGTTTGGATGGAATTGAAATATAACTATTTTCACAGTGTTATATATGTGTATATTTGATACTAAAAACTCTTCTAGATTAGCAATACTAAACTTCTTAAAATATAAATAATTCTCTAAATTCTGTTAAACATTAATAACAGCAGAAATCACACATATATGATAAAGCAGGAGACAGCAGCCACCTGCTAACTTTGTCTCTGGCAGTTCTATTCCTTCATCTTTCCTGGATCCCTGATTCTTCTCCCACCTCCTTTTCTACCCTGTAACATCTATGCATTGCTTTGTCTTCACAGACACCTTGAAAACACCAGTTTGCTAAAAAAAAACAAAAAAACCTCAAACCAAAACAAAAAAGCCTGAAGGAAAAATTCATTAGAGAAATTTTTCAGATCCAAACATAGATAAGGAATTTACCTTCCACACAGGACCTGAATACCACCCTAAGGTCTTTATTGGTGACATCAACATGATGTGTTCAAGGTCTATCTTTAAAACATGCAATAGCTGGGTTTGCTGTACACTTACATATATTTATCTGGATTTTCTTGTGAACTGCTAAAAATCCTCAATTTTACTGTTTGAAAAAGAATTTTTGTCTTAGAATATGAAGGCCTTTTTTTGTCAGTTCAGTCTGTAATATTATAATGCCTGAATACAAACCAGTTTTTTTTTAAACACTAATAGTCTTATCTTCAAACCCTAGTTAGATGTAAATAATTCTTTGTTAACGGAGCATAAAGAATATGTGAAATATGAACTCCTGTCTCCACAGTGCACACAATCCAAATCCAGAGTGCTACTAAGCAAATTGAAAACTGGGATTTGGCAGACTGATAAAATTTCTCAAAGTGGATCTGTCTGGATGGTGAGCACAGATTTGCTCTGCTCCTGCTTGGAAGTGGTGGAGCTCTTGCCTGAATGCCTGGGGGCTGAGCTGGGCTATCCTGCTTCAGCACCATCCTCTGGCTGCTGGAATATCTGACTTCTGTAGGGCAGGACTGGTGTGTGGTGGTGTCTGAACCCCTTTATGAAGAGATGCCCTCTGTAAAATCTGTGCAAATGCTACAGTTTTTGGTCTTGGTGAAGAAAAAAATAAACATACTAGCAAAGAGCTTACTTTCACTATTATATTTAAACCATACTTCAGCTCAATTGACTTAAATGTGACAGTGAAAAGAAACTCATTTCATGAATACTGGATGGGAGAGGAGACTGCTTAATACAGAAAACTTGCTGGAAAGATTATCACTTTCCCCTTGGAACACCTAAACCTCACTGATGGGCCAGGGATACAGCACTGAGGAAGGCAGACCGAAAACAGAAAGAATTTCCCAGCTGTTTTCCTGTCTGTCAGATGAACTGAGGAGAGAAGCAGAACCATTGCCTGAGTCAATGTTCAACAAGGCAAGTTGTATTGACGGGTTTTTTGTAAAAATTGCACATCATCATTCTCATTTTGCCTTTGGAGACTGTCTTTGACAGGAATGTTTTTTATGATTTAGAATAATAATTCATGCTGAAGATCTATATTTCATTTCATCTACAACATCACATGCTGAGACAAGCTGAGTATTAGATAAACTGGGGCTCTGAGTCCCAAAGTATATAAAAGAAGAATTTCACATCATTTAGAAAATCTGCCTTATGACAACAGGACAAAAAAGACACTGATGACTTTCTATTTCTAGCTTCCAAGACAACAACCGTGACTGAAAAGAGCTTCTTTTATCTCTGATGTGAAGGGATTTTATTCCTCCCTCTTGGATGGGTTCCTTTGCATTCCAACATGTACTAAATTATTGCAATTCCCTGCTGATCTTCAAGACCAAATGGAAATTGAAATGAAATTTAGTGCCTCAATTTCACAGCCTTGAGGCAGTGCAGGCCAGCATTGGTACTGACATCAGATGAATCCAGTCCAGTATCAGTGTTTAAAAGGGTATCTCTTCACTTTTAAAGCTGGCAAAAATCTAGGTCAGGCTTTCAGAAATGTTGACTCTTCTTTTTTGACCTCTGAAGCAAGTTCAGTATCTCTAACTCAAGAGGAGAGATATGATATGAGGGAGGAGACCATTTCAGCTTCTTCCCTGAACATGATCAGTGATGAAATGCTCCTGCAGCTGTGAAAGGCAGAATCATCAGACTCTGTCACAGCACACAATTCCAAAGAGAATCATGCCTAGCACCAAGCATAACAGAAGTGTTAACATTTGTGGAGAGAAGACCCAGTGGGATTTCTGAGGGCTGTGGATGGGGACATCTGCTAATCTCCCTGATCATGCATGTTCCCTGTGGGGAACTTCACCTCCTGATGAAGAGGAAGGTGTTGAGACCTCCTGTGGTAAGGAAGGCTCTCCTCCCTTCTCACCCCATTTCCACCCAAGGTGCTCTGCTGTCATTTATAACAACTCTGCACTTCTCTTCTGAACAATGAGAAACCCAATGAAAAGAGCAGAATGGACTGTGCAAAGCATGGTGTGGGACTGGTTATGGGGACCATGATATCATAGGCCTCCATTCCTACCTTCCCTGCTCTTGTCTGGTGGTGGTTTAGCAATGGGGTAGCACAGCAGGATCTCTGTGCTGCCTTTCTGTGACTTCAGGGTGTGCCTTGGGTGGTGTGACATGGGTATCAGCTTTATACAAGCATGTCACATGAGCCAGGTGCAGCTCATTCTCTTGTCACAGGTGATGGTTTTTAAGAAGAATGGGAACCAAGCACTGAGGGTAACCCTGTTTAATGTGCAGTGCTCCTGAACACTCATGAGCGCCTGAGACAAGTGCCTGAAATGAGTTTGTTAAATATGGGTGGTTCTGAGAATGTGCATGTAAGTGGCAGTGACACTTATGTGCTGTCAGCTGCATGACTTGGTAGTAGACTTGGTTTACACATCAATGTTTCATCAGGATTAACAACTGGTGAAATGCATTTATCCAATCCAGTTAAACTTTCTAATTAACTTTCAACTTGTCACACCTAATCAGAGCCACCAAGATAAGCCCTGTATCACTTGCATGATGTAGACTTTTTTCAAAAGTGCATGAAAAAGTCAATACTTCAGAAGTAATTTCAGAAGGAAAATCATTACAGTTAACTCATTGAATTTGATTGCTTTCTGAAATGACCAGCATCTCAGCTAAGCAAACCTTTTGTGAGTCAGTTGTTTGAAATTAGTTAAATTTCATTAGTTTTGCATGTTTTCTGAAATCCATGGTAAACATCTATGATGTTCATGTTCAGAAGATGAAGTTGCTCTCTTGGAGCAGATTAAAGTTTCCTATAAATCCAGAATCCTGTTGCTGACACAAGACAAATGTTGATGCTCATGAAAGACTAATGAGAGTGGGAGGAGCAATGCAATGTATTTCTTCAGGACCCTCTAATCTCTAACCACATTTAGATACTGTCTATGCTATTTTCTCTACATTCTTTTTAACACAGATTATTTGCTTTTTAGATACCCATCAAGCCCTCTCTTCAATCAATACAAACTTTAAACATTCACATCCTTAAGCATGGAGATTTACAGCTTCTTGTGTGAGGAAAAAATCAATTGCTTTAAGCTCACCTCTATCATCTTGTTTCCTTGTTACCATCTAGCTGCTATACTGGAAGAGAGTTTTCTTTTCATGCCACTCATCACTGAACAGACCATGGCCAACAATGATCAAAATTTGCATTTTCTCTATTTCCATGGCTTCCAAGTAATCTGCATTGTCTGTGTGCTCTTCCCATCAGTCTGTCTCCTTAATGTAGGTGCTTTCATAGCCTGGCTGTGTGTCTGTCTCAGAGACCCCACTGGTGCTTTTTTGATACTTTCCTTATGGATTTCTCACTTTGACTCAACTTCATGGATCTCCTTTGACTTCAAGGAACAGAAAGACATCCTCCTACCCCTGTCACATTTATCTGTCAGTGTACTGCTGCCTATGCCACGCTCCCCCTGACAGTTAGCATCTGTTCCACAGGATATGTGACAGCAATACTCAATGGCTGCTCTTCAGCATTCCCTGGGCCCTCTAGTAAAGCATGAGACACTTTTCAGCTTGCAGTGTCTAAAGTCAACGGGAACAGAGAAAACATAGAAATGATTGTTCTGATTAGAGCAAATTGTTTCAATGATGTCAAGTTCTGGATAATGTAATCAAATTTTCTGAGAAAGAAAAACACTCCATGGCATTTTTCTTTTGCAGCAGGAAATCAAGCAGGCAGAGCACATAACAGGATCCTCACCTAAAAATCCTAGCAGATAAAAAATAAGAAATCCCATTATTGTAGCCATGCTCTGAGTCAGACAGGGAATATATCTTTCTGACAGCACTGAAGGTGGCTGCCATTTCTGTATGTAAAAATTAATGCAGCACAGGAGCTTTGCAGGTCTCAAGAAAACAAACAAAAGTCAGATGTCTTTGAAAAGCAGCTATCTTGATGAAACCTTGCTGAGGGGCTGAGAGCATTTTGGGCTGTAAGTCACATGAAAAACTAAAGCAGGTATTCTGACAAATCTTGCCACTAATCAGGGCACAAAAGTGGCTAGTACAGTTAAATCTATGCCTCCTGCATTTGATTTAATAACTTTTTGCCTGGCAAACTGCCTGCTGTACAGTGATTCACTTCATATTTTAATAAAGAATAACTCAAGATAGAAAATTGAATATTGGACGGCAATACAATGCAGGGAGTTTTGATGACCTGCTAATACAGTGAATTCAACATTAATGGTTTGTGAATGACAACAAACTCCTCATGTTAAATTACAGAAGAGCATATGTTTTCAATCTTGCACTCTTTACTGCAATTTATAGCAAGAAAAGAAAATCCAAAACACAAATACTACAGAAGGCATGCATTCCTCTGCATTAGGACAAACCAGGTAGTTTGGAATGTTAATAATATAGAAACCTAGCTCTGGTTCATTAAAATGAATATAAACATGTTTTCACCTGATCTGTTTTGCTTGGAGCTGCTCCAACTGATAAAAATGAAATGTGGACTGCAGAGTTAACCTGTGTCACAGCTGCCAGGAGATTCCTTTGTGTTAGAGATGAAGCTGGTGGGGGAAGACAGTTGTGTCCTAGCAGCACCAGCAGCAGCACAGCTGCATTTTGGTATCTAATGTAGGAGTAGGATTATATTTGATAAAGTGAAAGAAGGATTAAGTGCATCTGACAGTAGAGTGGGCTTGAAGGAAAATTGTTTGCCATGGATTATAGGGACATAATCTTTTTATGCCCTCAGTAAATATTGATTTTGGAGGAAAGATAGAGCAAATGTGTATTAGTCTTTAGGGGGAGAGGTATTGTGTATGAAAGTTTCTGTAATGGCCTAATATTATTTTAATTTGCTGATTGTTGAGAAGGTTGTTCCACAACCTTCACGATGCTCTATATAGGGCATGGTACATGTCTAAATATCACAGCTGTAAATAACAGGCATGGAAACAATAAACCCTTTATCTCTTTAACTAACTCATTGTTGATGTAGGCTTCCTACCAGAACAGCATATTTTGAAATAATTCTGTAATGTCTTTCAAGAGAATAAAGGTCATTCTGAGGCTTTTTTCCCTTGTTTTAGATTTAAGCCTTGCAAGCATCAGATAAGCAAAATACCTGATTAATATGTGAATAATCTGGTGGTGTTTCATATTCCCTAGTCTTTAAAGGGAACTTAAGCAGAAGTGTATTTAAATAACCAGTATTCTTACTCTCCTTCACTTCTGAAAACTCATTTATCCTCTAAAGCTTGTGTCAACAAGTCTTTATTATGGGGATACAAAGTATTAGATATCAAATCCAGGAAAAGAAGGTGCAAATCCCATTGAAAATCTTTCAATTTATCTCTTGCTTCCACTTTCTCAAGTCTTCTTCCATGAGCACCTGCTCATGAGCAGCTCTGGCAGCCCTGATGTGCAGTCTGAGCACCTGCCAGATTGCTGGGTGTCCCTTGGATCTCACACCTGAACAACAAAACTTGGCCCACCTTTGGCTATTATTTGATGCTGATGAAGATAGAAAGTAGCAAACATATTGAGATGTTAAAAACATATCTAGGGCCAGGTCAAAAGCTCAGGGCTCCAGCTGTTTTAGCTTGGCTTTCTGACAACTGAGGCAATTGACCTAATTTTTGTGAGTGACATCCATGGGACCAGGATTTTGCTCTGGAATTATCTATTTCTATGTAATTATGCACAAGAGAATTGTAGGAAAAGTGTTTGAGGCATAACTAGGAACTTCAGAACAAATAAATAAATAAATAGAGAACAAAGCACTCAGTAAAACCATGGCACCTATCACAGGAATCTAATTACTGCCTCCCAGGCACAATCTACTTATCTATATTTTGATACTCAGGAAATGTGGAAATTACATTACCATATAGCCTGGCTGCATTCTTTTCTTTTTCAGCAGAACAATCCATCTCATAAGGATGGAAACAAATAATACTGAGCAGATAGTGACAGAGTGATGATGCCCCGCGCAAGGTCCCGATAGAGGCTGTCACCATCTAAACTGCAGGACTTGCTCAAGAACAATTTCATAGTCAGCAGGAAAATGGCCTTTTTGGAATAGTGCAGGACCATCCAAATCCATAGAGAACAGATTGGAGGAAGGTTTGAATAATTCCCGCAGGACAGATCCACTTTCTCTTTATAGCCCATCCAGGGACTTCATTTACTGACAAAAGTTGAGAGCAAGTCTTCAAGAATCAAACTTCACTTCCAAGCAAAACTGCGCTACTCAGGGTCTCATTTATTGCTACAGACACCAATGTTAGTTTTGAGTAGTAAACATCATAAGGAAAAGCAGACGAAATAATTATCCCAAAAATTTCAATTTTCACCTCAAATTTTTGCCTTTAATTTTCCAACAAATTTCACACTTAATTAACTAAAAAACCTAAAACATTTTCAAGTGTATACATACTCTTCTCAAATATTCTTCTATGGTTATCCAATATTTATAAGAAAAAATTATGCTCGTTGAATGTGATCAACATGATATTTTGGTATTCAGGGAAATCACTGGCAGGGTTAAGTGGATTCCACTTAAGCAGTCAGAACATAAATGACTTTGATTGTCACAGTGCTTTATATGGCAGAACAAGTATGACTAAAATTAATATGTAAAACACAACATTTATTCATTTTTCCTCCGGCAAAAATGACTTTATGCTATTGCATAAGAGATCATGGTAGTCTGTGTCTTGAGCAGATGTGATCTTCAGAACAGAAAAAAAACCTCCTGTTTAACACAATTAAAAAATGTGGACTCAGTAACTATCTGTTTTCATTGACCAGTTGAGTTTCTGGCACATAAAGACCCTCCTGAATCCTCAATAGAAATTAACAACTCCTGTGTACCTTGAAAAATTGTGGGGTTTGTTATAGCACCTTTTCAAGTAGAAACTCAGCTCAAATATAAATTTAATAAGGTTGGATAAAATTCTAGTTGTTCCTCATTCTAGTATTGCAGTAACAAGCCGCCAATACAGCAAAGCATTCAAACACTGTAATATCTAAACTACAGTATAGTTTTTATAATTGAATAGTGTATAACTTCCTTTCTTTAGAAACTAAATGAAGATATGAAGACTGTCTGGAATTAGCTCAAATATGGATGATTAACAACAGATGCAATGGAAATTGCTTGTTCTGTGTCACCCAAACACATTCAACCACAAAAGGCATTTTCCATAGCAACACAGTGATCACTCAAATTTTTATTTAAAAACCCCCACTATATTTCTTATATACAGACCAAGAATACAGACCAAGAATACAGACCAAAGACCAAGAATATTTATTTCCAACAGCTAAAAATTATTTTTCATTTTGTGTTGTGAAGTGCAGGAGGTGTCAGGTTAAACACAGAACTAGAATGTAGAAAAATACAGAAGACATGTTTCCTTGTAAGCATACGCATGGAATTCCTCTTGGCTCTTGGAAAAACTGGGCTGTTGTACTCTTAGGAACAGATTTTTCTGGTCTGGTTTAGAATTTAGGCTGAGCAAGGTGCTAAGACATTCCTTCCACAGCTACTGGGGAAAAACAGGCGCCTTTGTAAAGTACTCTTCTTGCAACGGACAGGGGAATCTTATTCTATGTGCTAGAAACTTCCTGGGTTATGGAAAAATATAATAGATTGTGGATCATATTTGTTCTGGGTAGACATCAGTGTCTTACTGACAATATATAGAATTCCTGGTTCTTCCTAGAGTGTCAACACCACTGAATAAAAAAAAAAAAAGTGGTACTATTTTATGAACTAAATATTAAAAATTATCAAAAAGGCAGTTTCCTGTAAATGCTGCTGGGTGCTATGAGGACTAAATTAATTTTCCACAGAAGACCTAGATTCAGGAACCATAATATTACTAAAAGAAAATGTCTACTTTCCCTACTATACCTTTAAACATTCGATAGGTCCTTGAATTAATTCCTACAGAAGACCTGAACAATTATTGTGGAAGTAAAAGAAAGAGTTGAATATGTAAGGCAAGATTACAGAATTTAACATTTTGCACAAATTCACCCCCAAAAGGAAAAAGATGCAAAAAGGCGGAAATATCTTGAATCCATGTATCTAGACACGACCTGGCAGATTGCCTATAGAAATGAATATCTCCAGGCACTCAGCAAGTGCAGTATTTGGTTACCAGGCTAAATAAGGGGCTCAAGTATCTGCATGGCATAGGTATGTCTCACAGCTCCAGATTAGTCTGCAATGAAGTTTTTAGTGAAATTCGTTTTCTGCAAGAAGGCAGCACTTCTGATAGTTCTGGTGAGCTATGAAATACAATTTTAAGTTTATGCTAGAAGCAACTGATTGCAAACCATGTTGCAATGAACTTTGTGAACTTGTCATGGTCACATCAAGAACTGTAACAACACCTGCAGGAATGAGGCCCTATTGTTCCCTCAAGCCATCTTCTCTTCACTTGAATTTCTATTGTAGAAATTCAAGTCTCAATTCCTGAGGCTTGGACAAAAAGTCCAATACTAAGTCTCAATTCCTGAGACTTGGTACAAAAATATTTAGTCAGTCAGCACGTGATTTACCTGTAGCACGGTATTAAGAGAAACACAGTGTGAGGAATTTCAGTAAAGTGTGGTGGTTTTTTCCTTCCTTAATGACCTTTGTGTATGGATTTTGAGTCATGATGTTGTATAACATGCTGTTCTGGATAGGGGCCCAGGAATCATTTTTGTTTTTTCTGTTCCTGAAGTTAAAAAGGTAAGTGGGAGACACGCTGTGAGTATGCAGAGCAGCACTATGGATGCCATGATGTCAGTCAGAATCACGGCGATGTGGGAAAGATCAGATTTGCCTCAGCAGGGCAGGAGGAGACCTGGCTGCCACAATGTCACTTTGCAATAGCAGGTTCAGCACAGTTTGGCCACAGGAGTGACCACGGCGCCATTCAGCTGCAGAGCCTGAATGCACAACACCAAAGCAGCTGGCAGGAGAAAACAGTGCTGGAGGTCTCCAGGACAGGCAGGACTGCTTCCATCCTCCTTTTCAATGCAACAGGCTCCCTGGTGAGAGGAGCTCACCCACGAGGCTATTTCCATGACGTTTAAGGGTATCTGACTGGTTAGCAGGCAGTTGAACCAAAATGCTCACAGAAAAAGACACCAAAATTATGCCTGAGGCAGTGGGGTCTGAAATGAGAGTTAAATTTAAACATAAAGGATGTAAAGAGAAACAAACCTAGGGATTTAAAGATAGAAAAATCATAAAGAAAGTGAAATGAGCCCATTGGATTAGACTTGTGTGTTGAGCTCTAGGCAAAAGCAAGATTAACTTTATTGAGGTCAATAAATAAACCTCCCCTTCAGAAACAAATTACTTAATTTAGTTCTGTGGTGAGACAGAGCCATCTGTAATGCCCACCCATCACCAGAGCAGTTCTATAAATAACTACCAGCGTTGCACTAAGGCAGAAGAGGATTAAAGCTCTCATTTTGCTCCCTTGCAGAGACAAAATAGAAGGTTTTTACTGCATGTGAGCAGTGTAAGTGGTTGCTTACTGCTGGGTGAATGATGGCCATCACAAAAATCTTCTCAGGACACAGTGAGGCACACTTATTTTTTCCTTTGGAGCTAATATATCTAGATCAGTAATTTAAAAACAAAATCCTCCTCCTCTCCTTCCCCCCAGCAAATACCCAACAAAAAATCTAAATTATTAGATAGGTTGGAAACTGGTTGCCAAAGCCAGGTCAGACACATAACTGTGTTAAAACCTTTTTACATACCTTCATTTTTCTTAATACTTCTTTTGATTGTATAGGTCCCCTATCAAGTGTCAGTGAAAAACACACTGTACTGCAAATAAGTTCTCTTTCAAATATACCAACCAATACAGTGACAGTCTTACTTTTTTTCATCACTTGAATGCTAGTGACTTCAAAACATGCAGTACAAGAATAGGTTTCGCTTTTTTTCTAATGATTATCTCTATCTTTAATTGAACTCTTACTATGATTTGATTTAGTAGAAATATTAAAAATATCTGCTAATATTTAATACTGGGGGGAAATATCTCAATTCAGAGAGATATCAAATAATATATTTTTTTCTCTTTTTCATTTATTGTTATTTATATCTTTCTTAGGACTATTAAGGGCTACCTAGTTTTTGATCAATGTTTTTATGGTGATAACCAATAAGGCTTTTTTTCTTCTATTTAAAGCGGTTTTCATCCTCCTTTTCCCTCTGCAATTTGTTCCTGTCCATCAGCTAGAACAGGGCCATTTGATTCAGAACAGCTGAGAGGGTAGAGATTTCTGGAAGGCAGTGCAGAACAAGGGCAGGGAAATCCTATCAGTGACTCTCGGGTCCCCAAGATGTGCAGCTGAATGTCAAATCAACTGCTGCCTGGCTGCCTGTTAATCTCTGGTGAGGAGGTAATAGGAAAAAGAGGGTTTTAATCTTTTTATTCCATATCACTTTGCAGCTGAGCTCTGCGGGCAAAATGAATAGTCAAGGTTTCAAATCACAGATGGAATTGTTGCTCTGAAGCTTTGGCTTAAGTAGAGACCAGTTTTGATAACAAGCTGGTAAAGCTCTCACTGGGAGAAAGTCAAGGTTGGCATCCTGCCCAGATCACACCATCATCAGCAGAAAGATTTTCATTCACATCAATTGTACTAAAGCTCTCCACAGACTTAAATTTTTTTAGTCTGAAAAATGATTATATATCTCTTTATTGAAGAATTTCAAAGTTTACTCAGCCTTCAAACAAAAGAGTATGTAGGAGCTAAGTGGGACTTTAGGGCTCCAGGACTATAATTTTGTACCACTAAAAAGTCAATAAAATTGTCATTCTTGAGTAGAAGTAGCAACATAATCTTACATCTCAGGAAATTGGGACAGACCAGAGTGTTACATTAACTGACAGTAATGGTTACCAGTTCTCCACTGCACAATTTAAATACAGCAAATGGGCCTCAGTTTGTGCCAATATTTGAATGCCAGCAACAGCATTGTGCTAGAGCAGTTCAGAGATTAATAGTTTCTCATTTCACACAGCACCTGACCTCTAATACATTTGCTCCATCTAGTAGTGGTGCAACATTTATGAGTTTCAAGGAGCAGTCCAAGGTTTGGTTTAGAGCGTCAGCATATTCCTATTCTTACACAGGTGGTATTGCAGAGGTTTTTCAGTAATTTTTCTCTGGATTTAGAGAAGTCCCAAAGAGACCAGTGTACCCTCAAAATGGTGCTGTGTTGCTGCCTGTCACTTTCGGGGCTCTATATGACCACTTGTGCTGGGTGTCAAGCAAGAGCAGAGTTGCCAAAAGTGGGGAGAAGCAAGTCCATGCTGAGAGTAGTTTGCTGATTGCCATGGTAACCGGGGCATTGCTGTGTCTCTAAATGGTCAAGATGTGCATTGCCATCCAGTCCTCCTCAGAGCAATGTTCTCATGGTAGCCATAAGAGGAATTGTCTAGCACATCCCAGAATCACACAAATTGTCAGAGACAACAAATATGGGGTAGAATTAGACACGTCCATGCTATATTCCAGGGCAGGTGCCCTCAGCCTATTCCCTAGGAGCTTGTGTTGTGCCCCTGCTAAAGCATTTCCACCACTGCTGGCTTGCTGCAGCTTCTGCACCCCTTCACTTTGCTGTGCTCTTGCACTTAAGGGTTTGTACTGAGCACTGCAGCTCAGTGCCTACCACAACCTCTCTGTGACATTGTAACATTCTCTGATTTATGATACTGAGGATGAGGGGAAAAAAGCTTTTTTTCTGGAGAGGAAAAATATGCTGTTTCCATCAGTTGTATTATTATTATTATTATTATTATTATTATTATTATTATTATTATTATGTGATGGAAAGAAGGAGACAAAAATGTCTGACTTCTCCATTAAACAATAAACCGAAACAAGAAATTTTTATGATCCATTGAATTTGGGACTGCTACTGTTTACACATTTATTTTTAAACATTTATTTCTAAACATCCTCATGAACTCTAGAACTTCTATTAAAGAATTTTTAAAAATGGCTGAATGAGGGGAAAGAAAATATCTCTAATCTATACAAACAAATGAAGACGTGTTGCGGGTTTTGCAGTATAAATTAGATAAAACATGAGAAAATTATCCATTGCTCTGAAAGACACGTTTGAAGTATAAATGCTTTATTAGGTTCTTAATGAATTTGGGTGAGTATTGAGCAATAGCTAGCTATCGCACACCAGGTTTTGGGCAGGATAAAACCTTTCATAGCCATGTCAAGTTCCATGAACCTCCTCCAACATGTTGTTTAAATAAGCACTGGAAAATTGACAGTACCACACTGTCTGGAACAACTAAGAAAACATAACCTAGTACAAGTGAAGGAAGGTGGTAGCTGGCAAAACCTGCTTGGGTTAGCTGCTGAATTTGGTTCCATCTAGAAGCATAAAATGTTTGAACATTGTGGGCAATCATTTAGAACATTTTTAGTTTTTTCTGAACCAGAATCTAGATTAATTTTACAGAGATACAGAAAGATTTTTTATGATGCAGTTCCACTTTAATTTGCATTGAAATTCAGTATCTGTTCAATTATTGGTGACTGGATGTTGGCACAAAAAAAAGATGAAATAAATTATTCATAACAATTAGCATAGAAGTGTAAAATTTCACAGGAGGGATTAAACTGGAGTGACTCATTCAATCTATCCTGCTGTTTACAGAGGTTTCAGTAACCTAGTGAGGGTGGAAAAATTTTCCATTAGACTCAGGCCTCAGGTCAGGTAAAGGGATGTTTTGAATGAGTTAATTGTAAAAGCTGTGTTTGGGTAATGTGCTGTCTAAAATAGGGTTGAAAGGTAATAACAGCTTTCATGCAGTGGGTCATTGGCCAAATACAGAATAACAGGCTCATTCACAGATGGTGGATGTGTTAGGTCAATGGAGCTAGCAATAAACTCTGTCCACAGAGAGTAACACAAAACACCACTCAGAGCAACGGGATCCCAATCAGAAGTTAGGACACTACACTGCAGGATATCCATATGCATTTGAGGCTGGAGACAATGGTATAATCCTTCAGAAAATAAACAGATTTCAAGAAGCAACAAAAATTAGAGCTTCTCTGTCCCAGACTGACAAAATGTTCAGATGTGACATTTGAAAGCAAAGAAATTGACTGCTTAATATATGCAAGAAAACACCTTCATGTACATTCCTTGTAAACAAGCAGAACTTTGGCAAAAGAAATCCAGCTCTTGACATTTGTCCCTCTATCACAATTAATCTTGCAAGTGCCTCATCATGGACTAATAACTCTGATTAATGGGACAAAACATATTCAGAAACAAAAGATGATAAGAGAGATGGCGTGTTTTTAGTTTCATAAGGGATTCAAACATGTCTGTATCTGACCACAATAGTTTGAGGTCCTTTCTGAGATAATCTAATATATTACTATGACATCACAGATTTTTTAGAAGAATTTGAAAGGATGGTGAGATTGTGAAAGAACTTTCTGGGATACACATCAAGCTGAAGAATAAAGTTAAAAAGGAATTCCTATAACTAAGAGACTATAGCAGAACCTGCTAGTATTTTTAATTTGTCATGGAGCTTGAAGAGAATTCTCCCTGGAGCTGTGAAAATGTTCATAGTTAAAGTTCAGACTAAGTAAGATGTGACAAGAAAAATTTGATTTCTCTGTAAATATATGCTCATGTTTTAAATAAGCATGATTAGTTGGAAGCATATTTTGTGCAAGAAAAATGTTTTGGCTCAATTCTTTAAATGCTTGCAGGTAATTTAAAATTAGCTGAATATCTGTATTGTATCCTCAATATTCAGTCATAGTCTTAGATGATTTGTGCATGTTACAATGATATTGCACTGTCAATTTTCTAAATAGCATCAGAGCAGCAATCTCTGTGTAAGCAGGTCTATTTGGCACAAGATCTCCCAAGGCATAATTTTGCTACAAAGGGGAACAGTCAGAGGAAGACTTTGATGGACAACAAATTAAAGTAAGTGATTGACAAAACAGAGCCAAGTTCAGGTATTCAGCACCAATTCTGAGAGCCCAACAGCCTGCTGGGATTTTTTACCAGGATGTTAACTGAAATAATTGCCATTTTTTGTTATCAGACTACCTCAAAAACTCCTAAGTTCATTCTGTACTTCTGATAAAAAGAAAAATTACAAGGACATTTGCTTAGTCATATTTTCATAAACTTCATTTCTGCTCCTCCTGCAGCCTGAAGAATCACAGACAGTCAAAGCTTCTGGGAAAAAGCTTCAGGATTTAGTAAGTGCAATATCTTGTATGACTTGTATGACTCTTGACCTTTTCCTTCCCAGAAGGATTTTATTATCTTTTAAGAATTGTGCATATTTTTGTGCAAAAAGTGAGACCCACATATAGATATAAATCTGATTTGCCAAAGAAATTTGATTTCAATGACATGGAAGGATTATTCACTTCTATAGTCTTTTATTTTAAACCTTACCTTTCTGTGAATTATTCCAACAACTACTGTTTTTCTCAGTTTGATGGTTCAAGTTTTGACCTCATGGATCAGTATTTTGCTGCTACTTATTTAGTAAGATAGTACTGTCTTATGAACACACGATGCCCATGTAACTGTACTTGTGTTTCCACACTATTTAAAAATAAGAAAGGAAAACCATGCTTCAAATATGTACAAGCACTTCAATCTTATGCATGAAGGAGAACAAGAAGTACAGCTGTTATGGGAGAACAGAATAGAAATTAAAAAACCATTAAGATGCATTAGCCTCCGATTTCACTAAGGATCATGTGGTTAAAAAGAAAATCATTAAATACTTGCATTTGAAATGCACTTCCAGAGGTCATTGTCCACTACGTCCCTGCTCCATCAACTCAAGGCAAATCTAATCAGAACAAATTGCTCAGGGCCATGTCTTGTTGATTCTTGAGCATCTCCAAGGATGAAGAGTCCACAGCAACTCTGGCCAACCCATTTTGGACCAACCTTATGTTTAAAAACGAAAACATTATATTGCTATGTTACCATGAAACACAATGTACCATATTCCAACTTGTTTTCCTCTCTTCCTAGGGACAATGATAATGTAGTCATTATAGATAAGGATATGAACATGGAAACAATCATAATTAGGAAGCAAACAAAGGGGTTAATGATTTTAAGATTAAGATTATTTAATTAAGGTGAGTAGAAACTGATCTAATTGTTGGGAACACTGTGAGTCATGCTGAAGAATGAGTTGTTGGGTTTCTTTAGGCTTCTAAAGATAATCATTGGCAGTGAGTTCTTAATGCTTTCATTAATAATCTGGGCAGCAAAATAACACTTTGTTAATGCAATTTGCTGACAACATAAATTTGGCAGATAAGAATAGTACAGAGAAAAATTAGAGCTGTGCAGACACATAACTACATAACTTTAAATGGAACAAAAAACATAAACACATCAGATACAATAATATAAGAAACACATAACCAAGGCTTACATATGCCTCTCCCAAGTTTACACTTTCTAACACATCTGTGGGTCTTGGGCTAAAGCTCAGCCCACTCCCTTGGTTAGGGCTAGGAAAAAGACAAATTTTAGAAATCTGGCAAACCTTAGTGTTCAAAATAATGTCTAGGCCATTTATACCTGTTTGGGAATAAGGTTCAGTCCAAGACCAGATCTTGGGCTAGATTTTGGTCTTAGTGTTCAGAGACACAAAGTTTAGAGCCTCTCTCACCATCTGTTTTTAATATGAAGTACCATTGCATTGGGTTTGTGTGACAGGATTTAGGTAGCGGGGAGGGTACGGGGAAGGCTTCTGTGAGAAGGTGCCAGAAGCTTCCCCTGTGTCCAGCAGAGCCAATGCCAGCCAGCTCCTGGATGGATCTGCCTCTGGTCAAGGCCAAGCCCATCAGTGATAGTGGGATAACAGATATAAGAAATGGAAAATCTGCTGTGTAACAGCAGCAGTGAAGAGAGAAGTGAAACCATGTAGAGAAACAGTTCTGCAGCACCAAGGTCAGTGAAGAAGAGGCAGGAGGTGCTCCAGGCACCAGAGCTGGGATTCCCCTGCAGCCCAGAGTGCAGGCCATGAGGAGACAGCTGTGCCCCTGCAGCCCATGGGGATCCAAGGGGGAGCAGAGTTCCACCATGGGGATCACAATGCCAGAGCAGGTGGATGCCCAAAGGAGTCTGTGACCCATGGGAAAGCCAAGCTGGAGCTGGTCACGAAGAACTACAGCCCATGGGAAGGACTCATGTTCATGGAGCACTGTCTCCTGTGTGAGAGACCTCATGCTGGAGCTGGGGAAGCCTGTGAGGAGTTCTCCTGAGGGAGAAGGAGCAGCAGAGATGATGAATGATGAACAGAATACAATCCATAACCTCCGTCCCCCATCCCTCTGCATCACTGTGGGGAGGAGATAGAGAACTGGGGGGTCAGCTTGAGCCCAGGAAGAAGGGAAAGGTGGGGAAAAGGTGTTCTGAAATTTGGGGAGTTTCTCATTATCCTGTTTTGATTTGATTGGCAATAAATTCAATATTTTCCTCAAGTCGAGTCTGTTTTGCCTCACATAGTAATTGGGGAGTAATCATCCCTGTCATTATCCCAAACCACAAGATTTTAATTTTTTTTTTCTCCCCTGTCCAGCTGAGGAGGGGAGTGATAGAGCAGCTCTGATGGGCACCAGATGTCCTACCTATGATAGTGAAGTCACTTGTCTGAAAAAGGCTACAGCAGAAGCAAGATGGGTAGAAAAAGCCTCTAGTAGCATCCAGGTTAAATGGATTATTGAGTGTACACTGGGGAAATGGAATTAATTAAGAGGTTGCATAGTATGCTCCTAACATTTATAATCTTATAAGGGACCCCCTAGAGTTATTTTCTTCCAGCACTGCAAACAGAGAAAATTTCTGCATATTTTTGTGCAAAAAAAGAGGTTTGGGAAGAAGGATCTTTGAAGAGCATGTTACCAGTGTGAAGAAAAGACAGTTTTGGTGTTCGGCAAGGATAATTTGGAATGTTCGGCTCATTCGTACACTTCTCGTGCCTGGGAGTCTTGAACACACTATTCAGCTTTGACTCCCCTGGGCTCCCACATACACTGCACTACAGTAGAAGTGCACCTAAACATGAAATATTCACCTAATTAATTAGGTTAATTAATAACTTAATTAGCTGTCTTATTAGCAATGTGCTAAATGGTGAAGAGCAGTTGGGACTTCATAGATTTTAAAGGTACAGAATAATATTATTGTTCTACATATTAAGGGTCACAGCATTCTTATTATTAAAAATCAAGATTAATACAAACAAATCATGTCATCTGGCTCATGAGATTGGAGTGAAACAGATTTTTTCCCTCTTCTCAAAGACCTCCTTAATCAGTTTTAGATAGGTTGTGTACCTGCATCTGTTAGCAGAGACTCTTACTCTCTCAGGTATTTCTGGTAAGAGTAGATAAAACTGAGAAAGAAAGGGTGTTACAGTGCCCCAGCACTGCTCAGTGTTAGAGGATAAGGAGATGGCTTTTTGATATTGCTTGTTCCTCACTTAACACTCTAACCATATCCCTACATGTACTTAGGCAATTCATAGCACAGGCAATTCACCTGGCTGTGAACTTCTGTTAATATGAACAATTAGCCCTTGGTAATTATGAGTACCTTGTGAAAGTCAACCCTGCTTGTCAGCTCTCAAAGTTATGTGTACCTCTAGGAAGATTTTCACTAGAACTTCATGGGCATATTCACAAGAATAAATGAACCACCAATTTTTACTACTTGTCCCAAAGAATTGGGATGCAGGAGATTTTCAGGTAAAAATTATAATTCAGAACACATTATAATTTTATTTTCTTTTTGGAAATGACTGGATGTAAAATTACAATAAATGGCTTTAGGTTACCATCAGGCCTGGACATATGCTTAACTACTTCAGATTTGGCAATTGAAGAAAGCAAAAGCTGTCGTGTGAATTACAGGCATTATAAAGAGTGTTGCCTATAGTGAAATTGGACAGTTCAGTAAACAATAGTTCTTAACTAGTTAGACCTTTAAACATGGTGTATTATAAAAATTATAGCAATTACCATGATCATTAAGTGAGTCATCTATGATTACATCTGAGCTTAATGTCATGCTTAAGGCAAGAGGTGCACTTTGAGCTTTAAAAGGTTAATTGACCTTTAGGAAAAAAAAAATAGATAGACATGATATGAAGGATTAGATGGTACCTTGTTCCTAAGTAATAAAGTGTAGCATAACAGCAACCTTCCCTACCTGCCTCCATGACCACCTTGGATTTCTGTGAAGAAATTTTACCTGTAGGCCTAAAAATTAATTGATTTTAAGACTTTCTGTATTAAGCAAGACAATTGTTTCTCTTTTTGTTTTGCTCAAATTTTCAAGCATTTAAACATTTTATTAATACTGTTTTTAAGAAGAGTGTTAACTTTGTTAGTGGACACTCCTGTAGACATCATCCTTTATTGACTGGCATGTGAACCTATGATATTTAATGTTTTAAGTTAGCAGTAAAACCAAGTGAATAAAACACTGAGCTTTGAGGAAACATCTGATACTAACTAGTACTTGGGGAGTGACATGGCACTCTGCATTATACAGGATGTACAGGATCAGGCTGCCTGGGTATTCACAAGGCTTGAACAGGCTGCAGGAGCCTGAAACAGCCTTAACAGGACTTGCAAAGCAATTGCCAGATTAATATTGCACTTATCTGCCAATCAAAGGTACCTGAGATGTTTCCTTTCATTTCTCCTCCTTCTGATGGTCCATGACTGCTGTAAAAGTGTCACCTCAGTGTCTGTATTCACCACCTATGACATTCCCATATTTTACTTGCAGCTCCTTATTTCTCTTCACCTCTAGCTCCCTGTGCAGGCAGAGCTGATGCTGGAGCATCCACATGGCTAAAATGACTGTGTTACAATTACAGGTATCTTTATCTATGGAACTTTTCTTTCATTTTTCTGTTTGTCTGCTTATATTTTCTTTACTCTTTGTTACTTCACCCTACAAATCACATTGAAAAAAGTATTTGATCTCAGCCCAGAATGCAGATGCAAGAGCTAAAAGGATCCTGATTTTTGTCAGAGAGCTCTGTAAGTCTGTAAGCAAATAAAAGAAATTAATAAAACCAATTTACACGAGGGACTCCCTTATGCTTGCTGCCCCGAGAGTAGGAAGACAAACTCCATTAGTTTGCTATCAGATGCCCACTCCAATAAAAATCAAAACCTATTTGAGATGCTCTATGATATCTCACATTGCCACTGGCCAGTGATCCAGAAATGCATGGACCTTTCAGAGGTTTTCAGCAGCTGTGTTTTACTCAGTCTATTAAGCACCTCTCATCTGTTTCAGAGGCAAGTGTGCTACTGGTAATTTCAGGTAAAAATCTGTGTTAGCTTTTTCCTCATGCACTTATTTGTTTCTCTGATGGCAGAGAAATGCTGTGCTTCTGTGAAGAGACTGAAATTTCCCTAAAAACTCCCTTAGGCTAGGACCTGCTGCCATGCTTCTCAGGGGCATCTGAACAAGTCTGCAGCAAAATGCAGTGTTTTTCCTACAGAGTGAGGTGGGGACAGGGTTAGTGTTTGTAGGATTAGGAATCTTTAGAAATAGAAATGCTTCCCTACCCTGGAAAAGGCTATGTAAATCTGTATGGTCTGAAGACCCAAATGAGGTCATTCATACTCAAATGACCCCTGAAAATCTTGGAACCAAGGTGAAAAACCTCTGCTAAGGGAAATTGAAGATTACTCCCACATCTCCCTGTTTTTCTTGGGGAATTAGACAGTGTCCTGATTTTAAGCACAGCTGGAGATGGAACACCATGCAGTCATCCAGTGGGATCAGGGAGGAAATTGGAGGATGAGGGGTACATTTGGAGTGATGCAATACAAAGAGACAGGATGCCCATACAGTTAGCAATCCTGGGCATCTCACAAATTAATCACCTTTTTAGCACCTTCTTTCCTTTCTGTGCTTTTTCTTGTTTGTAATTTAAGCAGTTCTTCAGGAAAGACTTCAGATTCACAGAGGCAGGTCACTCAAGGGGATGTCCTCTAGGTTTCCTCACCAGTTTACTCTGAGACAAATTTATCATGTGCACCTGTCTTGTACTATGTTTCCCCTTGGACTCAAAAGAACCCCAAAAAACCCAAAAACCAAACCAAACAAAACCAAACAAAAACAAACAAACAAAATACCCCCAAGAAAGCATAGCCATAGAGGCAAAACATTAGTAAGACAGAGATAGCTGACATAAACCCTTTAGCAAATACCCCTGGTATCCATGAAATTTGTGGACTAAGTGATAGCAGCATGCACATTAGGTGCTTTTAGGATCAGGAATGTTAGACAAGTGATAAACAACACAAGTATGGGTAATTCAGCATGCACAGCATGAGCCCAAACCTCTGGGGAGCAATAAAATTAAACACAAATTTGTTCTCTGCTCTAAAGGCATGCTACAAGCAGGCATGCACAGGATTATGACTATTTTTGCCTGCAGAATTCAGACCCTTTGTCTTCTCTCTCTTAGGATCCCCAATCCTATAGAATCAATGATGATCAATGATGAAACTCCGACTATGTAGAAGCCAAGAAAAATTTATGACTCATGACAGTGGGAGGTTCAAAGATCCACTTCAGCATCTTGATACAAGACTGTATCATGATACAAACAGCACTGAGCCCATTTGGACATTGCTCACATTTTCTGTTTCCTTGCTTAACTTTCCTGTTCTTTCCCTTTACAACCTCTTGAGGGTATATAATCAGTTAATAGATTTGCTGCCTCAGTTTCTGCCTCTTTCTTTCTTTTCTCCCATGGATTTCTGGTGTCAGAAACCAACACGCAGTGCAGTACAGGCTACAGACCCTCTGTAAGCCTCACATCTGATTCTGCTGCCTTGACAGACACAGAAACATAGCTGTCACAGCTCACCAGGCTGGACTAATGCCAGCTAAATATAGTTTTTAATGGGATCACATTCCCTGGTGGCTGAGAAGGCTTAGCTACCATATGGCCTCTTAGGGCTGCTTTGCCAGTAGCGCCACAGCAGTGAATTGCCTTCCACAAGCTGTAAAAGGGGAGATTGGGAAGTAATATTAAGAGGGAAGATATGAAAGTACAGGGTGTCAGGCAGTTTTATGGGTTAGCATAGGAGTCATTCATCATGAAGACTAAGTCCTACTGAAAGAATGGCAGCAAATTAAGGGACAGAAAACATGAAGCTTGCTGTCCCATAGCACATTCCCCTTCTGATGTAGAAGGTTATTTACCTGTGTTTCTTCAGTGTTTTCAAAACTCCTAAGAGCAAAACCTTTAATATAACAGAAATGATCCAGCAGTTTTCAAAGAACAAGCTTTGGCAACTTCCACAGGAACACTGGGGAAAATAATCCTAACAAGGACCAGGGGTGTCCTGATGAAAGTAGCTATTGACTTTTCATCAAATCCTTGAACTGATAATTAAACCAAGTGAGATGAAGAACAAAGTAAGTGGTATTAAAACATAATCAGTGATAAATGCAAATGTCAATAATCTAATTAGTGCTATTTTTCCTTGAGAGGCAGCAAATAATAAACCACAGAGGATTACAGTCTAAGATTAAGACTACACTTCAGGATTTCCTGCTGTACAGCAGAAATGCTATTGCAAAACCAGTTATACATTCCTACCTGTCCTTCCATCACCATGGCTATTTCTTCATGGACGATGTAGTTTTACTCCAGCAATCAAGAGCTTACAAAGTACTGAGGCTGCTGGACAAAAAAATTGGCAAAGACCTTCATGACTTAACAGCAGTGTTACAGATTTAATTTAAGACTTCGCAGACGCAGTCTGAGCAGTTGAGTACCTTAGTTTTCCTTCTTTGTTGTTTAGTCAGTATGCATACATTAGAGCTCTTTCTTGCTGATACCCCTGAGGGAAGCACAGGCACAGCCTCAAGAAAGATGTTTTCTCTTGTTGAGACAGACACACCACCATAGCTTAGTGAAGTCACCTTTGCCAATGACAGCAGTCCTCCATCAGCCTGTTTACATCCACATAAGCAATTTTGCTGCCATAAGGATGTGAAACAGAGGACATGATTTGTTCACATGCCTATGGTAGCAGCACTTAGCGCTACTGACATCAGCTTAAATTGAGCACCTTAGGCCAAAAGCATACAAGCTGTAGCCAGGACAGCAAGTGTTGGCTAAGCCAGCATCCCCCCCATAGGCAATTTGGTTACACCACCAAATGCCAATTGTAGACCTGTCAAATGAGTCTGGGCATTTTCTGAATTTTGCTTAGCTCTTTTAGGAAAACTACGTGAGCTGCATGGTTAGGAAACCCCCCCGTGCTGCTGCTCCTCATGGCATCTCCACGAGAGGGCTCTGCTGGCATGGCGGCCCGGGACAGCGACGAGCAAAGCCTCAGATCGGCTGAAAGAAATTAAATACACTGAACTCAAATCTGGGGAAAAAAAAGAAAAAGAAGAAAGAGAGAAAAAGAAGGAGAGAGGGAGAAAAGAAAGAGAGGGAGGAAGAAAAGGAAGGGAAGGGAAGGGAAGGGAAGGAAGGGAAGGGAAGGGAAGGGAAGGGAAGGGAAGGGAAGGGAAGGGAAGGGAAGGGAAGGGAAGGGAAGGGAAGGGAAGGGAAGGGAAGGGAAGGGAAGGGAAGGGAGGAAGGGAGGAAGGGAGGAAGGGAGGAAGGGAGGAAGGGAGGAAGGGAGGAAGGGAGGAAGGGAGGAAGGGAGGAAGGGAGGAAGGGAGGAAGGGAGGAAGGGAGGAAGGGAGGAAGGGAGGAAGGGAGGAAGGGAGGAAGGGAGGAAGGGAGGAAGGGAGGAAGGGAGGAAGGAAGGAAGGAAGGAAGGAAGGAAGGAAGGAAGGAAGGAAGGAAGGAAGGAAGGAAGGAAGGAAGGAAGGAAGGAAGGAAGGAAGGAAGGAAGGAAGGAAGGAAGGAAGGAAGGAAGGAAGGAAGGAAGGAAGGAAGGAAGGAAGGAAGGAAGGAAGGAAGGAAGGAAGGAAGGAAGGAAGGAAGGAAGGAAGGAAGGAAGGAAGGAAGGAGAGAGAAAGAAAGAAAAAGAAAGAAAGAAAAGAAAGAAAAGAAAGAAAAGAAAGAAAGAAAGAAAGAAAGAAAGAAAGAAAGAAAGAAAGAAAGAAAGAAAGAAAGAAAGAAAGAAAGAAAGAAAGAAAGAAAGAAAAGAAAGAAAGAAAGAAAGAGAGAAAAGAAGTCAATATCAAATGTCCACCATTTTCAGCCAAAAATATTGGTCTTGACCCAATAAGGAAGTGTGTCACAGGATGTCTTTACAAAATAAGGGCCAAAGTTTGCAGTGAGAAGTTAAACCCTGCCATAGCAAAAAACCCCTAAAACCTCTAACAATATGTCAGAAACTTTATTCTCAAAAGACTTCAGTTCTCATATGCCTGAGAGCATCCTTAGGGTTGATCTTCACTCCATGGCTGCAGTGCTCCTGCAGCACTGTAAACCCTGGTGAACAATGTCCATCTGTCTCCTCTAGGTGATGTGGGGTTTACTCTGTTCATAGGAGGAGCTAAACAGTGAGATCACTTTGTTTCTTGTTTGCCCCTGTACAACTGGCTTCATACTCCCCCCTAAGTGAAAAGTTCAGTCTGTGTAACTGAGCACAGGTGAAAGGAAGACTGAGGCAAGGGCTTTCATCAGTGTACTCAGCATAACATCTTTCTGCACTGAATGATGAGATTTCTGAAACAGAAGTCAACTTTGATGTGCACAGCATCAGGAAAACAGAACTAGGTCACTCTTTTGTCTAGAAATATATTGTATTTTTCACCATAGCAAGGGGTTGGCTTTATATATTAGGAAACTGTAGACTATTGTTAGTTTTCTAAAAATATAACTAATTCCTACTTTTATCTCTAATAATTACAGAGGTTTTGCAGCCTAAATCTGACTACATGTGAGGTTTTTTTCTATTTTTGTGTATATATATGAGATATTGTTGTACTCTACAGACTGAGCTTTCAACAGCTTCAGCAGCCTGAAATAACTGTAAACCTAACATCAAAATAACTGTAAACCTAATATTACCTTTTTTCAATGTGTCTTATGAATTTGAGACCTCTAGAATTTTATTTAAATCTCACAGACATCACTCAGGTGAAGAAAACTGTAACATTCCTACAGGGATCAGAAGCAGTAATGAATGTAAATGACTCAAGCCTGGTCGAGCTAACTACAGACATTTCAGTTCATAGCCTGAGCTGTCATGTGAGCCCAGAGCCCACACAGCTGCTCACACCCTGACTCACATCTGGTATGAGACAAGACAAGAAAACTCATGCCCAGGCTAGATCTGCCTCACACACTGGTTTTGCCTTGGCTGGCAGAATGGGTGCAGCCATCTCGAACCCGAGCCCAAGCAGACAGAGTCAGAATGAAAGTCAGCACCCAATGGCTCTTGTGTTTTAGGTACTGAGGGGAGAAAAGCTGTGTATGTGTCTGACCTGGTGCCACGACAGTATTGTGCTCTGATCTGAATTTGAAGACAAAACCACATATTTAAGCTGGTTCAAAATGCAGAAGGCAGCTGCCTGCTGCCTCCTCAGCACTCCTCCCCGCGATGTGCAGTGTAGTGCACTGTGCAGAGCCCCCGGCTCCCTGCTCATCTCTAACCAGTGGCCAGCTGTAGCTCATGGAGTGACATGTGCTTTTGTCTTGGGCAGGCTTAGAATATTTTGCTACTTGCTCTGGGGGTAATGATGAAGTTCATTTTGGCATCAGTGGTAGAATGTTAGTTCTGGAAGAACGGTTACTTGAACTCAGATAGTGGTACAAAAGTCTCACATAAAATTGGATCAAAAGTCTAGAACTCCTTTAAACCCCACACCCACCCCCCTCCCCCTTCCCACTTCCATATGCCATTTTGGACTCCATCACAACTACTGAGTTCAGCTGAGAGCCCTAATGGAACCCTGCCCCAGCTGAAATGCCTGAATCTTGGTGGCATAGTGGTCTCAAGGAAGGGATTTGACTAACACTTGCACTAACCCTTGGTAAGTGGCCTGCAGCTCTTAATTTCCAGAACATGTTGAAACACTTTCCAGTTCATTTGGCTTCTGATTAAAAAGGTTGATGATGAAGACTATAATTTTGGACAAAAAGATGTTAAAATCTGATGTTTAGCTTTTTGAATTTTATGCTGTTTCATTCTGGGTTTGATTGACTTTTAATACATTTTTTGTCCCAAATGCTAAGATACATAATTAAATTAACTGGAAAATAAAATTGTTGATTTTCATAATGATGGTTTAGAGATTGGAGCACTTAATCATTCTTGAATCTGTGACATTTTTAAAGGTTGCACAGGACTTTCATCACATCCTTTCTGCTACAGTCCTATCAAATCAGACACCTTGCCTCTCTCCTCTCGGCAGCTGATAGAACAGTCATTAGAATTCAAAGACCACACATGAGTTTGGAAAGTTAGTGCAGAAAGGTTTTTTAGAAAACCTAGAGTGGATTAAAATTTTGGTAGTCAGTCTGAAAATGTGAAGTATTTTTCACATGGAAGGCATCGTTCCAGCACATTTGCAGCTAGAAGTCAGTCTAGACAAGTTGTCTATCAGTCTAGGTGTATGTGTTGATAACCTCTGGTAGAAGGGGAATATATGGTGTTGAGTAAACCCTATCTTGGTATCCATATAAGTACTTTAAAAATAAAAGAGATAAGCAGAAGAAAGAAGAAATGTCAGTATCCATGGCAGTCAAGCACACTACACTCTCTTCTGAGTAAGCATTCTCTGTATCCAGGGGCAGAACCAGTGCTGACTCAAATGGAAGCTCCTTGCTGCTACATGGATGGCCTGTGGCAAACACCAAACTGTGGCTTACCTGCCCCTTACTTCTTTCCTTGAAATATTAGACAGAAATTGCTACAGTTGTCCCAAAAGCCCAATATATACCTATTCCCTTTTTTTTTTTTTTCAAAATGCAATCTGAAGTCCATTTTTTCAGTATTTCAAATTTGAAACAGCTTTCTACAACCAGATTCACTAGAGCAGTGTCCTTTGCTTTGAAAATACTATCTTGTGGGGATTTGCCTGCTCTCTGAAATTCCTAGGATAATTCTGCTATGGGTGGTGCTATAAAATTCAGTGTTGATGATGGTGTTCCATTGTCTTAATGACTTGCTTTTCACATTCTTCTGCACCTAATTAGATTCAGATCAAATGAAGTCATAAGTGCCTGGGGATAAAGAAAAAACTCTTAAAGGGGAATTGGCTCACTCAATGCAAGACTCCAAGGGGTGTTTGAAGCAGATGCAGTGATTAATTGGTTATTTCAACTTCTTGTGATGAACTGTTCTGACAGGACAGGTATTTTCATGCTGTCTGGATTGATTGCAAAAGCTGGTTTTGTGTAAGAAAAGTGCAGTATCGAAGAGACAATCATTTAATGTGCACATGGGGACTATATCATCAAAATAAGTATATGGAAGTTGTGAATATGTAATAATTAGTGTGGAGAGGCTAAGAGCATATTTCTAAGATCTAGGATATGCTGAATAACTGCTCCAAAAGTGGTGATGTTAGTCATGATATGTCAAGTAATAAATATTTAGCTGAAATAAACTGACATCGGTAATTTAGAAGTAACTCTCAGAAAATGTAAATGCTTCTGTATAATGCTGAAGTCTTATGAAGGTAGCATGCAATGAGCCAGCACAGCAACAGCTGGGAGAAAATGCAGGATCCATCACTGAAAATCCATGCCCTAGCACTGGTACCGGTTGCCTCCAATTCTTCATGGTAAAGAAAGAAAGGGTTAGGATAACCTTCTAAAATTTCTGCTCAGATTACCAGTGTTAAAAAGAAACTTCATGACCTACAGGTCCCAAACAGTCTAACAATGCAAACTCTCAACTTCTGTTAAATTTACTAATTTAGGAGCAAACATCTTCAGCAAGAGAAGAGATTTCAGAACTTTGGCTAAGGGAGTTAGGGGTGTTTAGCCTGGAAAAGAGGAGGTTCAGGGCTGACCTTATCACTCTCTACAATTCTCTGAAAGGAGGTTCTAGACAGTAGACATTTGGCCTCTTCTCTCAACCAACCAACCCAGATGACCGAACACAGTCTCAAGCAGTGCCAGGGGAAGTTTTGCAAGAATTTCTTCACAGAAAGAATGATTAAACACTGGAATGGTCTGCCCAGGGAGGTGATGGAGTCACTGTCCCTGGAGGTGTTTAAGTAAAGACTGGATGTGGCACTCAGTGCCATAGTCTAGTTCACATGGTGGTGTTGGGTTATAGGTTGGACTTGATGATCTCAGAAGTCTTTTACTACCCAATTGATTCTGTGATTTGTTATCTTGGTCCCTTTTAGGCTATAACTCTACATTCTTTTGTTGGTATAACTTTGACTTTCCATGTACTTTACTAGGTCACATCATTAAAGCACAGATTGTTTGGATAAAGAAATGAGCAATCACCTTTGGAGTCTCTCTGGGCTCTAGTATTGGAAGTACTTGCATGCAACTGTCTTGCTACTTACCTTTCCCCATCATCCCCCTTCTGGCCTCATGTTTTTTACAGTCTGACTTATATCCTGGCATTGGTTCCTCAACCTTTCCTTGCTTTCTTCATTGCTCTCACTTTATTGTCATTTTGCTTTGCCATCCCTTTTCCCTACTGTATCTACTCTGTGCCCTCCCATCCTACATTGGGTTTTTTCTATTCTTGTCTCAATTATTTTTTTAACAGAACACACACACACACACAGATATCAACAATGCTCAAACTAGTAAGACTTCTGAAGCAAAAGAAAAAGAAACACATTAATACATTATATTTTGGTCTTGCTTCCATTTGCTCTTCCCATTCTTTTGATTTTTGGCTTGATCTCTCATGAATAATCAGGCTATATAAATACTTTGTAGCAGGAACTATATCCTTTATCAGTACCTAACACACTTCTGGATGCTATAAAAAAGCTGCAATATGTGGTTAAAATATTTACCTTAAGAACGCAGTGATACAGGTATTTAGCATTCAGACTTGAGTATCTTTCTTTCCTTAGGCAATTGGCTCTGAAATAAAAACAGCAATAGCAACATAAGGAATTAATCAACTTGTATCAGTCAAGGGACTGCACTTGGTCCATTTTTATCTTGTTTACGTGGAAAAAAAACAAGGCATCTTTACTGTGACTCTACAACTGTCTAGGAAAACAACACTCCTACACTCAAGATTATACATTTAATTTAGAGAGGAAGAAGAACAAAGGATTGTAAGGTGAAAATACTGCTCAGATTACATTCTATAGCATGGTTGGGTGCTTTGAATTTTCCCATTTTAAGATAAGATGTTGCTGCTTTGCATGCCCAGTGATAAGTTACAGCAGTGTCCCAGTCACCAGATCCCTTCCCAGACAATCCCCTTATTTCCACAGGGCTTCTACTGCCTTTTATCATATCACACGCTCAGCATGGGACACAACAGCCTTGTCCACAACTCAGTGGCTAGCAAACTTGTCCAGGATGTTTGTTATGTGGCTCTGAGCCTGTGGCAGGGCTGAAAGACAAGTTTTCTGCCATGCTTGCCAGGGTGCTGTGACCACTGGAGTATTTTCAAGGCATGAACAGTGTTACAGAGGCATGAAGGAGGCACTGGCTTTTGCTGAGAGAAAAAGCAGAGCTCATAAAACTGCAGTTCCTAGTATATACAAAGGAGAGGCAGAACTTAAAACATAAATTTCCCTCTGGGTTTTCATATGTTATCCGCCTACTTTGCACCAGCTACATCTTAATTTCTACACCACTAGTACTCCATTCATTGCACAGAACTAAAAATTCAGTCAGGACTAAACATTGCCAAAAGAACCAGGTACCTAAGTGTTAACATGGCAAAATCATTGAAGCAGACCTGTAGCTTTGTAACTGGAACAATTGGACAGTGCATTAGACAATGTAGAGGGATGTCCTTGATTAGTTTTCAGCTACTAATGGCTTATTTCAAGTATTTTTCAGTAAAAACCATTGAGGTGTTGGAAGAAACAAATCCAATCTTTTTATTGTGTTTCATACTTTTAATGTGTACGTTTTAAGAATGCTCAGTGCAAAATTAGCTTTAATGCATAACCTTTACAGCATTATGAATAATGCTACCTTATTAAAAGTGAATCAGTCAGAAAAAAGCCCCAGTATTGCCCTCTTGCTCCTGGCAATGTGTTTACTTTTTATTCATCTGTCGTGATGAGCATAAACCTTCAGGTTATCATTTTGTTTCACTCTAGACTTACATTTCACATGCAGACAGGATCATGTTTAAGCAAGCACTAAAAGGAATGTGGTTAAACTTCCTTTTACTAGTTTTTAATGCAATAGAAAGATGTGAATGAACTTACAGCTCTGTTATTTTTCTGGTGCTAGACAACACGGCAAAGCTAGGAAAAGTAATCTTTCCCTCCTCAGATTTGACGGCTTTTGGATCCAAAATTAGGACATGAAACTTTTCAATTAAGTTGATGCTCCAAGAGCACTTCAGGACAGCACAGGTCAGTCACCATATCAAATACCTGTCTTAGAGCACCTCTCTCACTGTGTTGCAGTGGTCTGAATACACATGGTCAGAGAATCCACCTGATTAGAACCAAAGTGGAAAAAAACCAATTCAAATTATCACAAAAATGAAAATAATAATCAAAATAATAAAAAAATTCAAATAATCAAAAATCTGTTATGTGTCCCACTCACTCCCTCCCCCTGCACCACCTAACCCCTCCCACCCCAAGTAAAGAGTGTACACAAAATCTTGATTAGTTTTAATCCAATTCAGCCCCCTAATCACATGCACAAGCAACATAGGAGAGGTTTCAGTTTAGGCTTCCAAGTGTACTTGTCTCCAGTGTTAAAATTTAAAGGTGAGCCCCTCACAGAGTGTCTGACTCTCCACTACAATTAAGAGAAATGTAGGCAAGAATTCATGGGGTAGCAGCTGATATCCCAGACACCCTAGGTTATCCAAGGTGCTTCTACAGAGCTGTCATGCCTCTGCAAGATTGAGAGACCTATGCCCTTCCAGATGGGTAGATGGCAGCAGGTGAGTTAGAGTAGGAACATGCACAAGACCAGATATTTATGATTAGCCAATTGAATATGAAAGTGGACATTCAAAAAAATCCACCTATGTTATTCTCAACCTGAATCCTGACCCTAAACTCACTTAACCTAAAGCAGAACACCATTCACAAACCTGCCAACAAACACCAGGGAGAAGGGCAGTGCAGGATGTAGGGATTGCTCAAAACACAATGGGAGTGAAAACCTCCTTTCTCTGAGTAAAAATACTTTCTTTTGAGTGGAAATCTCTTTGTGTACTATAACATGTTTTTTATAATTACCATGTTATTAGTTAAAACAGCAGCAATAATCTTTTACTTTTGCAACAAAAGAAGCCATTAGCTCCCCTTTAGTCCTAAAAAGACCTCTCAGGAAAGAGGTCCAGCTCAAGATGCATCTTCTCTTAACCTGAAGTCTCTACCAGAAAGCATATTAAATTATCCTGGAATATTTTCTGTAATTAATTTGCATTGCTTTGTCCACAGGTTAGAGACTGACTCAAAGTGCTTCTGGACTCAGCCTGGGGTGAGGACAGCCCTGAAGGCTTAGGATCCACTGGGACCATGCTGTCTGGTAGTGGAGTGAACTGTGATGAACAGGTCAGTAAGAAAGTCGAGGTGAAGTCCCCTCCAATTTGAAGTACTAAAACAGCACATAAAACTTCACATACATGTGATCAAAAAGGATAAAACTGTATTTCAAGAATAAAAACAGTTCCTGCAACCAAATAAGTGGATAACATGAACTGGGCAAGAATGAGAAGTCTAATTCCCCTGAAATTCATGAGCTTAATCTCAATGCATTTTTCTGCTGATTTCATCTGATTTCCTCACCTACTCATTTGTAAAACATGTGGACAATACCTTTGATAGAGATATTTCATGTCTAATGAAAACAAGTGTTCATACATCTTCCTGCTTAGGTGGGACTTCTGTGAGCATCTCTCTGCTGGGAGAAAAGGGAAAAAACCTGTTCATTCTCTATTGCCATCTGGGCCTTTTTTTTTTTAGAGCTTACTACCTTTCCCTCAGGTCATTCCTCTGAATAGACATTAAAAAAGGCAAACTGGGAAAAAAAGGAACCAAAGGACATTTAGGGAACACAGATCAATATTAAATTTACCAGTAAACCTTATTGCTCAATTTTTACATATATGAATACATACATAGAGCAGCACGTGACAGAAGAGAAACATCATAAAGAGAGATCATTGCTTAGAGACATTGATTCAGGAGGTGGGAACAGCCAGCCCATCTCAGCTGGGATGGGAAGGACTTCCTGGGAAAAGTTGTTCCAGCTCAGAAACCCTGTGACTCAGATGAAATTAAACTTGGAAGCAAGGACTTGCCTGCAGGGACACCTCCAGGGTAGAACAAAAATTGAATGTAACATCCTTTTTTAAAATTCTATTCTCGACTCATTCATTTTGTATTTTCTCTGTGTAGAAAATTCGATTACTTGTATAATAAATACTGCCTTTTATATTTGAAAGTCCCTTTGGTCTTCTATGGGAAGCTTGTAATAGAAGTCAAGTTTCCCCCTGCATTTTTCTGTATCTACAGAAATTTGTTGAACCTGAAAAGTCTTACATGAAGGAAAAGTTCTAAGTTTCTTTTAAAATAGGAAAGGAAAACTTGAAAGGATGAGCCTTAATGCTATGGAAGAACTTGCAAGCCTAAAAGCATTAATACTCCAACAAGAGATTACAGAATTAAAACATGTTTTTAAGGCAATGCTCAACTTATTTCCTCGGATCCTTTTATTTTCATGTCTAAAAATGGACTTAGTTCATGATTTCTAATGTTAGTTTGACAGCACCGAGTGATTATGCTAAACTTGGCATTAAAAGGAACCACATTTAAAATAAATACTTAGTGCATATGTGAAGACAGAATAAGATTTAAGGAAATCATAATGAACACTTGAATGCTGCCAATCAGTCAGAAAACTCTTAAAAGGCCTATATGCTTGAAATATTTTCTTTGCTTAGTTGGATAAGCATAACAGTCATGTTGAAAGTAATAGGACCTTTTGTGTGCATCAGTGTCTGAAAGACATGCTACTAAATTGGCAGGAGCTACTATATATCTATTCTTAGTTAAATAGTCTGAAAATCTCAAATTCTTCTTTAAATCCTTGACATCTTCAATTTTTTTTCTCTTTTCAGGTAGCTCAGTTCTCTGCTAATTCAATTGCTTTGGGTGGTTGTCTCTGCCAAATGGAAAACAGCAATTTTCCTTAATCTGCAGCTTTTAAAATGTACTTCCCATGATTGTCTGATGTACAGTATTCCTTCCTGCAGCATCTGCTTTGTAATTTGCAAAGGATTTCTACCTTCTTTACAGTGATCTGCAATAGCAATCCATTAAAATATTTTTGATGAATCTTCATGAGTATCTGATTTTACAGTAAGGCTATAGATTTTTGCAAGAAAATGTATCTGACAACAATCAATTCTATATTATTTCTTTATTATATTAATTCTATCTCTTATGGATAATTAATACCTCCAGAGGTTGCATGTGTTCCTCTAGGGACACTTTTTGAAAACCAATACACTGAAGTATCACAAAGAGGAAAATAAATCAAAATATTCTAGATTTCTAACTATTAAAAATTCAGTAGTTTGCAAAGACACTGTGATAAACTGCTTCTATTCCCAGACAGAAATAAAAGCAATACATGTTAGGGAATCTAACAAAATTCCCAAGAGAAAGGGTTCTGTCTGACAATATCCAACTTCTTTACACCATCACTTCGCTGCCTTTGGTGGAGCTTAACTTGCTCATTATTTAGCATGAAATCTCTTAGACACTAATACCTGCACCTGGAAGGGGAATGTTTATTTCCTACCTGAGGCTTTACTGCCTGCTAGTTTGTTCATTCAAATGGGCAGCATTTAAGTCCTGACAGCAGTCTGGAAAGTTAGTTGTGCTCCTAGGTAAGAGTTGCCTTCTCCTGACAGGCTGCTGCTCTTTTCCCTTTCACCACCTGTCTTCGTCAAGATCACAGAATCACAGAATCATCAAGGCCAGAAAGACCTTCAGGATCATCTAGTCTAACCATGAACCTGGCAATATCATAATCACCCCTAAACCATATCCCCAGGTGCCACATCCAGACACCTCTTGAACACTTACCAAGATGGTGACTGCCTCTCTAGGCAATTTATTCCAATGCCCAACTACTCTTTCACTGAAAAGTTATTTTCTAATATCTAATCTGAAAATTCCCTAGTTCAATTTAAGGCCATTTGTCTCAACTTTAAGAGGACTGTTGATGGGTGGATACAAAACCAAGGCTGAAAATAAGGTTAGGCATGTTCCTGTAGGCATGCCATAATCATGAGGTCAGATCCACACTTTCCTTTTCTTTTGCTCCCAGAAGCATAGTGTTCAGTTTAGACCAAAGGAGAGGGGATATCCTAATTTTCAGATCATGGAATGTTATGAATTCAGGTATTCTTAGAGGATTCATACATTTTAAACTGGGGGAGCACAGACCCATCACCTAACTCATCCTGTCTTCTGAGCGGTTTTGTTAATTGCTAGCCTGTTACACTAAAGGCAATTATCACTGCTATCACAAACCTCTATTATAAAGTTACCAGCCTCAAAAGAGCAAGGGTAGACTGCAACATGAGTGACAGATAATATAGCAATCTGAATAATCCCTTAAAGTTGCCTACAGGTTCAGAGGGAATCACTCTAGTTAAGCATACAGCATTCAACCAACATGGAATTAATGTAACTTTTAAAATGGCATGGTTTGAGAACCTGCAGGAAGCAAGTTCCCATTTGGCCAGGGAATAACAGAACTGACTAAGAACTGAAATGCCTATTTTGCAATACATAGAGTGATCAAACTGCTCTGTAATTGTGAGAAGTGACTTATCCCAATCAAAAGATAGTCACATTTTTCTGAGGTGATACTTTTCTACATTATATTATGTGTAAGATACACCTGAAAAAAAAAAGACACAGTGAAGAATCCTTTTTGGATACCTGTTGTTCTTTGGGCATAATTTTATCTTTATTTTCTACATCTTCTTATCTCCCTTTCAATTAAGACAGAGAAGAAGAAACAGCTGTTGTGTTTTGGCCTAACTCCATGGCTAGGTGTAATTTAGAAGTTCTTTGCTGTTTGCCCTGCAAATCGCGGGTATCACTGGTTAACATGACACTAATCTTGTAGAAATGGAACTGAATAGAGTGTCAGAAGCTCAGGCAACTATTTGGACAACACAGCCTATAACTGGATTTCATTAGTACTGCACTAATAACTCAGTGCATTAGCAGAAAGAAAATAATGTAGGAAATGGGATGGAAGATGTCATGAGGGTACTTGGATGTTTTCACTCTGGTGTGACAGAGCACAAGAGCTGATGCCTCGGCTACTGAAGCTGATGTGCAAGAGTAAAAAAAGCAAATAAATTCAAACCTTCCCTTTTTGTAATTCATTATGAAAGTATATTAATCTGTTTTTGAATTCTGCAAAGCTATGCATCTTCCCCTCACTCAGTGCAGGATCAATGAACAAAATGGAACATGATTCATGCAATTTGCAAAATTACATTTTGATATGGAAGTTAGAATGCCATAAAATGTGTGACTAGTGATGATTGTCATGACAAATAAAATAATTTCCTTTTCTTTTAAAAGGTAGGGTAGCAGGAAAGAAAGGAGGAAAGAAATGATTTTACGAGAAGGATTTTTCAAACAGCCACAGGGGGCTTACTGTTGCATGCTCCCACTCTGAGTGGCCCCTTTAACAGAACAGTTATGGAAAAATGCAAGAGAAATTTACTCACTGATGGATCCTTCTCATAGGTGGGGGTTTTTTGTGTCTTTTGTTTGTTTTGTTTTTTGGGGTTTTTTTCTCTTTTTAATACTCTTTCTTCATGCAGAGGTAATGGGGAAAATTGATGCATCTGTGGCTGGACTGCTGCTGGGATGATGTTAACTCAGTGAAAAGGAAACGTTCTTTACAGATACAAAAGATTTGCTTGAGCTCTGGGGGAGAGACAAGAACTTGAAGAGAGGTCTGTCACAGACTACAAAATCTACTCAGAGAGACTCCTGGACTGAAGATGATCAGAGGCCAAGGATGCCAGGAGAAGGGTATGGCAAGTGATTGTCCACTAGCTGCTCACAGCTCCCACTGGATACAGGATACTAGCTGAGAACAAGCACAGGGCTTTTCTTACTGGATCATTATTTTAAAGAAAACAATATTTCTGCCTCATAATAAGGCAGGAGATTAAAAAAATGTGGGTATTTCTAAGAAATACTTGAAATTCATTTACTTAGAAATGTCAGTTAAACAAATTTTAACTCTAAAAACTTCCTAGGGAGGTCTTCCTCATCTCTGACTTTGCCATTGTAATACATGCCTGCATGTCTGTAAGTGCAATCCCTCCTAAAACATTTTCCCCTAGAAAGTTTCATCTATTCCTTTTGTTTTCATCACAGATATTTCAGAAGCTCAGTCATGTACTTACCATGTGAAACAATTAAGCAGTTAGAGGTACAGTAATGTGAGCATTAATAACTAAAACTACTACATTCATTTTGTATGCAACCTTTTCTATAGTGTGTTAGTAGTTCAAATTGCAATGCTTTGCAAATGAATATGAATAGTCAGCAGCGAGGCTGGGCTGTTACATCACACCCAGAGAGCTATTATTTAGCATGTACATAATATTTCCATCCTCAGAGAGTTTCCATGAGCAGCCATGCATTCATCTCCTAAGGATGCCTCAAGCAAAGCAGGTAAATATTAGCATATCTATTTCTAAACATGAAAGACCAAAAGACAGGAAGGGTAGGGAAGCTAAGCGACTCACCCAAAGGCAATCAGTAACAGAAAGTCACTATCAGAGACATAATTATAGGCCAAGCACTCCTAATTATATCTAGAATACATTTAGAGGAGGAGCCTGAGGCCATGCAAGTCGACATGCTTTTGTCAGCATTTCAAACATGAGGTTGTGGTGACCTTTGGAAAAAGCCAGAGAAAGAACTTCTGGATAATATTATCCTTTAGTGCAGCATGCCTGATCCAAACACCTGTATGAATCATTCCAGAAATGTTTCCACCATTCCTTGCAGTGTAAAGAACATGCGCAGAATTATTCTGAGAGATCTCAGCAACTTTGCCCTATCAGTGAGTGGGATTTGTTGACAAAATAAAAACTTCTACAGTCAGCAGTATGGTCACTTAATAAAGCAGAGCATGCTGGGCTGTACCTGATAATTTCCTATCCTGAAAGCATAATGTGGGTGTGGATGCCACCTCTAGTGCTCATAATTCAACTTTAACACTCCATTTTCCCATCCTTGCTCCTTTTATGCTGTCATTTTCATCATGTGGAATCTTTCTCAAAAGTGCAGTCTTTCTTTGAAGCTCAATCTTCCCTGTCTCCGTCACAGGAAAAAAAACCAAACAAACCCTTTGCCCATGACCTTATGAAATGTGGCTTTGACTGTTGCCTATTGACTGTTCCTCATGATGAGTAGATTCATCTTATTCTCTTAACACCATTCTCATCTCTTATCTCTAGTCCCTGTTTGCTTCATCACACAAAATTTTTGTAGGAGTGGTATATTCTTTACAGCCCTTCTGTACAGCAAAACAGTTCTACCTCATCTCTCTCAAACTTCACTAACTAATTTTTTAAACTTTTCTGTGTCTTCTATCTCCAATCACATCTGTGCATTCACATTGCCCCTCTCCTTTCTATATCCCCTTTTCTACAGAACAGTTAAGAAGTCTGCTCCTTTCAGTCTCATTTATTACACCCAAACCCTCTGCATTCCAACAAAACTTCCATCTCAATACCATTTCCCTGCTCCCTGAAAGCTAAATACACCCCAAGGATATTAGCATAATTGAGCGGCTCAGATGACTGAAACCAAGTGAGGACTTGGGGTTTTGAAAAAACATCACCCTATTCTGTGTTGCCTGAACCTCAGCCCGTCCTCCTCCACCCACATATGATCAACTCCTTGATGATTTAGATCCTTTGTTTTACATATATCAAACAACATAAGCTAGACTGTTGATGCTCTAGAGAGGAGTTTTTTGCCTTACTTATTTTTCTAGCACAGTGATCTGCCAGACAAATCAGAATTGCACCATTCTTTATAATTCTGTTCCTTTTAATTCAGCATTCAAAGGTGGGAGAGTTCAGGGCATCCAGTGAACTGAGTGAAGGAAGCATCTCCTTGCCTTGTGGACAAATATACAGAGCTTAGACATCTCTTTTCCACTGGCAAGAAATACAAGGATTACCAAGCTGTGCCAGCTTACTTATTCACATAAAAACAAAAGATTTCAGGTTCTATTTCTTCTGGTTTTCTGTATTTGCAGTCAGTACATGTACAACACTGCTCAAATTTACAGTCAACCTCTTTAACCCTTAGCAAGCCCATTTTAACTAATTTTTACTGGGGAGTTTGGGGAAAAAAATTACAAGGAAGAAGCAAGCTTAAAGGGTTGAATTCTCTAGTCTTCAGAAACACTCTTTGGTTTTATTTGTTCTTCCTTTACTGTATAACTTTTTTCTTTTTTAGTTAATGAAGAATAGTGCAGACTGGAAAGCTGAGCTTATCTTCAGTTTCAATGAAGAAACCTTGTCAGTAGAATTTCTCGATGATTGAAAGAAGTGAGCCCACAGAGACCAGCTGGTGGGATTCTTTTCTGAGATTAATCTTTTCAGTTTGCAGATATTTACAACAGTTAAAGGAATTCAGTACTGAGAGCCAGTCTGAATGGCTGAAAAACACTTTTCAACCATTCAGATATATACAGGAGACAGTATCTCTAGTATTGTAAATGAATGTATCACTCTCAACTTCAAAGGAACTAAGATGTTTCACACCAGATGAAAAACCAATCCCGTTGGAATTTCCTCTTGTGCCAGAGTTTGGTTGCTGTTGCATGTCTGGGTTCAGCTATCTGGATCAAAAAGGTTCTTAGTCCCAGCTGCTTCTCATTGTATTCTCTAAGGGTTAACGCCCCTGTTTCCTTCCCATGCTCCCCCTCTGATATGTGTACATAATTGTTCTATAACCCAATTCAATCAAAATGAAACAGGTTAGGAAAAAAAACCCCTACTATTTAAAGTGTGTGAGCTAACCTGGATCATTTTGACTGAACTGGGTCAGGGAGTGATTATATGTGCCTTCTACCAGCAAAATGAAAAGGAAGGGAGACAATCTATTTGCTTGGCTTAGTAACAGTCAAAACAAGCCATAGGACTGCAGCTTTATGTGATTTATTCATAGACTGCCTGTGGATGGTATAAACTGGCATGTGGTCTAAGAGAAGTCTCGCTGTGCTCTTCCTTTTGATGTGGTTTCTGCATAACTGAAATGCCCTAACAAATCCTCTTGAAACCATAATGGGGAGGTCAAGTGAGCATTTCAGGTCTCCCAACATGCTGATGCCTTGGGAAGTTCTGCCACATGCACTAAGTACTGGCAAAACACTGGAACCAAGATGGTTTAGAGCAGTGCTGAGGGAGCTGCAGGGCAGCAGCTAACATGAATGTCTTTTGAAATCAGCCGGATGGTTCTTTCCTGGCAGATAGAGACAGCCCCCTTCTATTTATTCTGAAGAGGAGAAAGGATTTGCTATCACCATCAACATGCAAATGTTACTGCACCCTGTCTAACAGATTTAAGCATTCTTCAAGAGAAAACATTTAATGTCAACATTTGGGCTTAACAGTCTTTGTCAACAGCTCATTTTGTGTAACAAGCCTGTACTCTGCCTGACCTTTATTTGAACAGAAGGGAAAACCATAGCATAGACACTGCATGGCCTTGGATGTGTGCTTTTTGGACACACAGAAATCTCTGCCTTTCCAGTGCTGGGGCAAGTATTATTACTCTGAAGCCTATTCCCTTCTTGGAAGAAAAGCAAACCAACAAACCTCAAATGTTTTAGCTTTTTGGTCTGTTAAACAGTAAAATTCTTCACTACAACTCCTCTTTCTTAATTCTCCATTATCCAGGTGCTGGCAGAAGTAAAAGAGCACAGGAAACAATCTAAAATTTAAAAAAATAACCCTCTAGGAACCATCCAGGTAACAGCAAAATTCATCCTGGTGTCCCTACCTTTTTTATAGGCTTTTATTAATCCTGGTAGGCTGTCCTAAGGTCTTCCTGGACCCCTCTCTTCTTCAGACTGAACAACTCCAGTTCTTTCACCCTGTCTTCATAGGAGAGGTGCTCCAGCCCTCTGACCACCTTTGTGGCCTCCTCTGGACTCACTCTGACACAGCCACATCCTTCTTATGTTGCACACCCCAGATCTGAAGCAGTACTGTAAGTGGAGCCTTGCAAAAGCAGAGGAGGAAAAATCAGCTCCCTCAACCTGCCAGCCACGCTGCTGTTGGTGCAGGCCAGGCTGAGGGTGTACAGTGCTGTCATATATCCAGGCCTTTATCCACCAGTATCCCCTAACCCTTCTGGGCAGGCTGGCTCTCAACCCTTTCATCCCCCAGCCTGTGTCACCTGGGTTGCCCCAAGCAAGGCGCAGGACCTTGCGCTTGGCTTTGTTAAAGCTCCTGGAGTTCACATGGACCCACTTCTCATGGTCTCAGGTGAATCGAGAGGCTGAACTACAACATTCAATACTGATGCCCAGAAGATATTAGCAAACATTAAGGGCAGCTGTCAGTACTATTCAAAAATCCTGTCTGAGAGCTGTGGTTCACAATTCTTCTCAAATTCAGCACCTCCTCAGAAATGAGGATTAACCCTGGTGGTGATGATTTTCATGGGTACAGCTCTGCCAGCAGCAGACATGCTGCATGCTGCACCCCCTCTGCAGTGGGTTGTTAATCTTCCCTGCAGGAAAAGGGTGGACAGCTGGAGGCAGTAACCTCTTTTGCCATTGTAGTTAAATCCATCAGAGACTGTGAATCACAGCTCATATTATTTTCCACATGAGCTCCCTTTGTGCTCTGATGAAATGATGCATTCAACAGAAAACTAAATGAAGTGCTGAAACCATTAAATTCTTTAAGACCAGGAGACACCACAAGTTTTTGTCATTAATCTGCCATAATTAGGAACTACTATTAATGTAGTAATTTATTATTAATAAAAGAGGTTCATAGTACATAATATTGAAATGTTATTAATGAAAATGCTACTGTGGCATGACATGCTGGGAAGCACAACTTCATCTACAGATAATTTTGCATTCCTGATAGTGTGGTGGATTAATACAGGAATAACACAAACATAAACTTGAAGCAACATGATCTGAAGTTAAAGCTTAACTTAGAGAATTGTTGTGAACTTTTTCCTGAAAAGAAACTTTTCAAAATATAGAAGGTGTGAGGGGAAGGTCACCTGCTTAACCAATGCAAAAACAAAGCCTGGGTTTAACTTCAAATTGAGATGAAGTGAGATTTCAAGCTAATCACAACCCAAAACACTGGAGTTTCAGCTGCACTTGAAATCATAGAAGAAAAGTGATGGAAAATGTGATATGTTCAAATGGAAAGAGGATGTGGTTTTCAGATTATCTGATTTTAGGCCATACAAGCTGGACAGACTTGTTTATCTCTATCACTATGAGCAATTTGTTTAGACAGTCAAGAACACCACCATAATAAAGAAAAGTAATATATAAAAGTTAAATACACATATATAGTATGCTTATTGTAACAAAGATAACAAAAGATAGGATCTCTTCTTTGCAGAGCAGGGCCTGGTATATTTAACAGGAAAATGCAAAGCCAATCCTGATTTGCACAGAGATTAAATAAAAAAAGAATTTTTCTTTAAATCCAACTTGAAGAAAATGCAAATCTCCCCCCCCCAGTATTTTTCATTATTTCCAAAGATAAAAAACCCACCACACAGCACTTAAAACTATGTTTCACTTTCTACATGCAAGGTGGAATTGAAAAGTCAAGAAATCTGACTTTCTCTTCTTTTCCCTCACCAACAGATGTCATGTGCTGGCTCCTTTTGGAGCCATGATATTCAAACTCCCTCCCATAGCCTCAAGAAGCAGACACAGGAGAGATAGGGAGGGCACGGACGTTTCCCTTCTTCCCACTAAGTCTGCTTGTGGGTTACCAAGTGGAAGACTCGTTTCAACTCTCTTTTATTACTGGGTGAAAGCTTAAGTGGCAAGGTGCTGCCAGACTGAAAGTTGTGATTTTAGTTTTCTGAAAATATTTGTGACTATGCAAAAGAATGAAAATTTTCTGTTGACCCTGTTACAGCTGATTTTTCATATGTGTCACAAGAAATAGAACTAGTAAATAGGGTGATGAGAGGAAACAAAGAGACCAAAATCTCATGGTTATTTGAAATTGTGCACATCTTGATAGTTCCTTTCAAGCTGATTTTTTAATGGCAAATTCAATTTTCTTCTTGCAGACAGAGTGGAAGGAGCATTAGGCATACCCTATCTTTTATTTTATTACAAGATCTGTTTCATTCCATTCACAACTAGTTATCCTGTAAAATCACATTCAAGCATAGAACCTGGCAGCCAGAGCAAAAATCTGGGAGATTTTTATTTGTCATTTTTAGTTATGGAAGCCTTTGATATTTTTGGCACTGTACACAACAGAAAAAGCCAGAAATCTTCTCTTTTCTGTGGAGTCTACAACCTGTGGGTTGTGCTGTGCAATTTAAGGCCAGCCTGAGTCTAGAGTAGGGAAGAACTGCACCGTGTCCTGGAGTGAGAGCACACCAGCTACTACTGTTCTTTCAAAGAGAAAGCTTGCACATCTGGTATGCTAAGCCAGCTTTGCTCTTTCCTTTGATGCAGTACCATGCCCAGGGAAGCTGTAAAAATGTAGGATGCAGCAGATCTTTGAGTGAGAAGTGAAACCACATGAGGCACAGGTTTTGTGTCCAGTTGTTGAGAGCAGCAGACTGCTAATCTTGCACAATGGTCAAGATTTTGTCTGCTGTGTGCAGGGCAGTCTCGGTTTGGTGCTGCTGGTACTGTTGCCCTGAAAGGGGTCAAGATGGATGAAGTAATAGTTGCTGCAATGTGAAACAACTCCAGTGCAACATTTTTTCCCAAATCATTCTTTCCAGCAGCAGTGGTGGCCTGTTTCTGGCCTCCCACCTTCTGAACAATAAAACTTACATTTTCCTAAGATGGCCCAGAAATGGAGAGTACTCTATATACTGTAAATTGTACCTGTACAATTTATGCAGTGCTGTGTAGACAGCTCTACACCAGGGCTAGATAAACAAATATATTTAAATAGGACCGTGCACTATCTTGCAGCAATATTAGCTTGGCTCCCAGAAGCATAAATTAATAGTTTTCCACTGGGGCAAGTTGGGATGATGCATCATTTTGACATGGCTGTAACCCTGGCAGTTTTTGAGTCAGTTCATTGGCAGACAGTTTGGATATGCTGCACTGCCTGATGTGGAATTATCCTTTATGATCTCCCTGCCCTCACAGCCTCGGTACCTGAGTAATGACCCACCCCAGGCAGGTCCTAATTTTGTGAGAGCAGTCCAGACAACGAATATACTGAGTAAGCAGATGATGCACCCAACTCAAAATTGTTTAGATGTCATTTTATGATTAAAAAACTGTGTAGTGAGCACAATTCTTGCAACAGACTACTCCAGGAAAGCATTTATAAAAGTGAATATAAGGGGAAGATGTAATGCATGTATGATCTTCAGGCAGCGGCTATAGGTAACATTAGACAATATGGGAAGACAGACTGGGAGATCATGTGTCACTTAGAATTGGCATCAAACAGTGGAAGAGTAGGCAGTGATAAAGGATTTGCCCAGAGAATGAGGAGTCTGCTGAGTATTCGGAACAGGTTTGAATGTGAGCAGAAAGGCTCAGATTAGTTAGTGTAGGAATTTAGATCTTTCAGAGAAGGAGAGAGGAGATCTGTCCCTGATGAGAATGCTGCTATGACCTGCCCACTCTACCAGAGATTATTTGGTCACACACTCCCTGGATTTGTTTGCTGGAGAGGTAGACAGCAGAAAAGAAGTAAAAATATTTTGTGTATATTACGTTTTCCCTAAAAGATAGAACGTTAAGTAATTTTTAATAGGTTTTTGGCAAAAAAATTCATGGAGAGAGAACGGTCTTGTTCTGCATATTTAGTATGTCTCCATTCTTTCAGTTGGAAAAATAGAGGACTAAAAAGGGAAAAGAGGGTTCTTCCACACTTGTCCCATCCTTGCTGGCACAGATCACATTCCCAGCCATACAATGGGGAACTGCAGCATTTATGTCCTCAGTACCTCTTCTCCTCAATTTTCTGGAGCAAGCCATCAGTCTCCTCTCCCAACCAAGGAGAAGCCATCAATTAATCAATTTGAAGGGAAGATTTGAAGTTACATTGTTACTAGTGTTTTAACTGCTGTGTATTGACTGCAAGGGAAACAGGCTGATTCTTCCCTGCAGCAACAGAGTGCATGGGAAGATATGAACTTTTGTCATATTGAACCAGTTGGCATACAGCTATACATCCCATGCTACATGTTGCACAGAAAAAGTTGTTCAGCAGCTATCTAGATCTTGTTTTACACAAAAGCTTATGAAACTCAAAAACCCCACTGTTCTTTCAGGAACAGTGTACAGGGAAACTGGATCAACAGTAATGGTTCATACTACACATATGTATTTGTGCTGATACATATCTTTCCATAACCTCATGAAATTTTAGATTTTTTATAGGAAGTCACTGTCAATACAAACAACAAAGTCCCATGTTACAGCCCCTATGAGGACATGCCAACTTTTTACACGTGACAAGTTATTATGCCATAGAGAAGCTCTGTCAGTTCCTAGACTCTCCAATGACTCAGAGTATCTAAGCTCAGGAGCCTCAGGAGCTCAGCTTTTTCTGAAAGTTGAAATTAAAGCTAAAACTGACATAAGCCTAAACCTCTAAGGAGTTTTCAAAATGTTCTTGGTCTTTATTTTTTCTGCTTTCAGAATGTTTTGATAAATGTCCTCTCACACAGATGTCCTTCAGGATCCTCTCCACAATGAGCACACCTAAGGTAGATATTATTCAAACAAATGCAAAAGTAGTATCATTTAATATGCCTTAGGTTGCCCTATATAGATATATATCATTCATCAGGGACTCATCCATATCATTTAATATGCCTTAGGTTGCCCTATATAGATATATATCATTCATCAGGGACTCATCCATAGATGATTTATATTTTCCTTGCCTTGAGAACTTTCAAATCTACAGATCCCAGTTCCAAGAAAAGGGCCATGAGACTACTATCTGCTTTCATCCTTTTTTATTTGAAGCTAGATTATTAAAGAAAAAAATATGTAAATTTTGGAATAAGAGAAGATAGGGAATCAAATTCTGTACAGTTTGCTTCATATAAAGAAATTCAATAAATTAGAGAAACACACAAGATTATTTAAAGAAATTTGATGTTGAAAATTCATTAGTATATGTAAAAATCTTACTACATTAATTATGTAACTGTCTTAGATGCCATTTTAGAGCAGTAGAGATGCTGATTACTTTCATGTATTTTTTCTCTTTCATATTGTACATACTACAAAAATTCACTATAGAAATTATTATTAAATCATATGCTGATGAATGAGCACAAAACTATTAATGGCACATAATTTGCAGTGCACATGTCCACTGGAGTATTTAGCAATCCATGCAGATCTCATAGTATGCCCTATGTGCTTTGATTTTCTCTATTAGATGATTGAAAAATATTCATTAAGAGATTTCTCTAATGAGCTGCGTTCAAGCATAAAATAGGCCATTCCTTTTATAATTTAAGTGTGGTTTTTGGAATATAAATATCCTCCAATTCCCTATAGGTACCAACTTCAAATAGGGGTTTTGTCTTAACACAGATTTCAGGATCTTTGAAGGGTCTTTGAAGATTATAATTGGGTGCAAGCTGAAATGTGGTGTCATTCACTCAAACACTGGCATTTGCACGGCTTATGTTTGATAGAAAATATACACTTTTTTGAGATATATCCCCAAATTCCTTTGTATAAATACAGTAGAAAGCCAAGAGAATATTCACATTATAAAATCAGTACAACATTTCATGATCCTCTGGTCAGTTAATCCTTGATCCCATTCATGGAGTTACATCAGACTTACCCTTTTTGTTTTCCATTAAGTTATTAGAGAGAAAGCTTTTTTGTGCTTTAATTTATTCTGTTTTCATTTGCAAGGCACTGAGAATGCTTGAGCAGTGGCAGCTTTTAAGAATATACATAAAGGCCAACAAATATGATGAAAACCAAAATAGTGTTTTCCCATCTACCAGGTGAAAAGCACAGAGTGAAACTGTCCTTTGTGCAAATGTTTTGCTGTTGTGCCTCTCTGAAGATGTTAAAAATAGGAGCCATGTCCTGAGAGTGTAGCAGGTCTGAACTTCTGGCCTCCTGGGGGGGTAAGCCTAGCTGAGGACATCACTTGTCAGAAGTGGCATTTCTGAGCTGGATGAGCTCACTGTGATTAGTTGGCCCTTGCAGAGCTGCACAGTGGCGGACCAGGAGCATTCTGCTTCAGTGAAATTAAATAGCTAGTTAAGTGATGAAATGAGGGTACTGTAGCTCCTTTCCTTTGCTATTTCCTCTTCAGTCATGAACAATTCCTAGATGATGCTAAATTGAAAACTCACTTTGGCTTCAAGCTCCACCACAGATATTCAAGCAGATTTCAAGTTGTATTGTTGTACTCATCACTGCTTTGGCTCTCTTAAATAGAATCAAAGGAGCCTTCACATGTTGGCAAATTAAAAAAAAAAAAAAATCAGCCAAACAAAAGCCAGGCACAAGGACTGGACTTTGGCACAGAAGTTTGGCACATGTGATAGTGGGTGCTGGTGCATTATAAGCAAAAAACCAAAACCAGAACCAACACCACTTTGTAACCTGTTGTGTCTATCAGGGATAAGCACAGAGCAAGGGTTCCATCAGAAACAGACTGTAATTTTGAAACGAGTGGAAGGTAGGTACATTGTCCACTCCAGCTACCAAGACACCTAACAGAGCTAAAGGGAATCTGGTTTCAGAATAAGGATTGCTCTTGAGGGACAAGCACACAAGAGCTCTGCTCCCATAGGAGTACTCTGAGCATGAGGCCACCATTGCATCTCTTCATGCCTCCTCTTCTTTTGGCTCTGTGATCACTGGCCTCCAGGTGCACATTCTCAGCCTCCTGAGAAATGGATGTATGAGTTCAAACTATTCTTCAGCTCAGAAGTCAGAGTAAGATTTCTTCCTTCTCAGGAAAGCAGATGAGAAGATAGACCTTATGGTAAAGGATAAAACTGCTGTCACAAAATTCAAGTGAGCAATGATTCCAGGTAGCCATCCAAATGAGAAAGGGAAAAATCCCACATTTCTATAATACGTGCAAGATATGAAGCTGATTGAAGTCTGATATCAAGCTCAGTAACTTTCTTCTTTTTCTCAGCCGAAAGACTCTGGGGACACTGAATGTACTGTCACATCATAATTTAATCATGCTTCCTTTTCCTTTCCTGAAAAGTCACTTTGGAGGTTGTCATCTGTGCTAAATGCTACAATCAAAACCCCATTATTTATACTGTCAAAATGAAATTCATTAAACTTCCAACCAAATGTAGGCAATTGTTCTTCAATGTCACTTGTGTGGTCAAAATACTTTTTCAATTAATTTTCACTGAGGAAAAATTTCAGGGTTTGAATTAAGTGGTAATTTATCCTTCTGTAAGTCATATTTGTTTTTTTTATTGCCTCAGTTTTATTGTAAAGGTTCAAAGACATGGTTTTAAATTGCTGTGAAGTGGCAGACTGTTCACTGAGACATATGAACACATCAGGCTATTAGGCTAATCTTGACAGGCATAAATCATCTGTGCGTTGAAACCTGAAATCACTATGAAAGCTTACTTCTAGGACCAGAATTCAGAGAGACAAAACAGCCATTTTCATTGTGATAACCAGCTCATTTCCTTTTGGAGACACTTTTGATGACTGCCTTCTATTTTTCTCACATCACTGAAAATAATCATGAATTCAGTGCCCCTACCTTCATAAAACTGACAGCCTTACTAATCCACAGCCATTCCCAGGATAACAAGCAATTTTAAAGATGTAGTTTTCTGCAATAAATACCATAGTGTCTGAAGTTCTGCTTGTCCTTTAATTCTCATCATTCAGCCAGGGCTTTCCAGTTGCTGCTCACAGTCCTGTGTGGTTCACCAATATCCACCATTCATGATGAAAAATTCACTGTGCTTTAGCCATTGTTCATCTTGGCACAGCTTTATGCTTTGAGAATACTCCATGAATGATCCACTTGGATCCAAGCCTTTCTATGGCTGAAAAATACTGGTTAAATGGGTACTTCTAATTTAAGAGAGCTAAACATTTTCAATCTTTTCCAATGCTTGAGCAACCATGCTGTAAATAATTTTCTGCAAACACCTGTTTGATAAAGAAACAGTGGCATTTGCCAGCATCATCACATAAGCCTTATATCACAAGTGCTAGATGGAGGGATAAAACTGTGTCCTGTGATTGGACAAACATGCCAAAAAAGAAAGAGCAGTCTGTGTTTGAGGGTTCCTCTTAGCTGTTACACCTATGATCAAGAGAGATATGGACTCAAGTCACTACTAAGCAGCCACTGTTAGTTTATATCTCGTTAGAGAGAAGCACATGCAACACGGTTAGAAGGATTCAGTTCTCCTCTAGTTATAAGAATTTTATGTATATGCCATGGAACCAATGGCTTGGATTTAATACATGAAGAGTAAGTAAAACCAGTGTGTGAAAAGATGGCTCGGGACCTCATGGAAAGATGGCTGGGAGTAAAAGTAGAGGAAACTGAGATGTTATATTCACAAAATCAAACTGAAGTTATAAGGTTATGGAAATTATAGGGTAAAATACAGTTGCTGTTCCCTCAATGGAATGTGGTTGGCATGCACCACAATGATTCCCCCCACCTGCTAAGGGAGATGGAATGGAGTTGAGACACCATGGCCTGGCACTGTTGAAATCCTTGTAGGGAGGGGATCTCAATGGTACTTTGCAGCTGATAAACTGTGTGACACCTGTCAGCCAGGGGAGAGAGGGGGAGATGTCCTGCTGCTGAGCCAACAGTGTGGTGAAATCACTCTCCTCAAATGAACAGGGTTCACTAAAGCCTAATGGTAACATTAACACACACCTCCATCCCAACATTACCCAACTCCAAGGAATGACCACCCCTCACTAGGCATGGGCTCTATATTCTTTTTGATTGCACCTTTAAAAGTGAAGTGAGACAATTTTACACCAATCAGTAACAAAGGTATGCATGACTGGAGTCACTCAAGCTCCTCCTAAACATATAGTATGAAAATAAGTCAAGAATGGGGACAAATTTAGGGAAGACTCCATTGTAATTGCTGGGATCAGTTGATAGGCTGAACCTGTCTTCCCTCATAGGGACACCTATTGGAAAATAACAATATTCTGTGCATGCTGAATACTCTTACTGGGGATTAGAACTTCTCTGTATATTGTTTTGTGCACATTTTTGCAGTCAGATAGTATCACCACCAATTATATTAATAAAGAGTGTTATTTCATAAACCATTGGTGTGAATCCCTCACAGGCACTGGCAATTGAGTATACTGCACTGGCAGCAGAGAACATAATTGCAGAGGAAGACCTGACCTGCTGAGGGGTCATAAAGTGGGAAGATCCATTGAAGGGTCTTCCTTATGCTGTTGGTGCATTTCCCTGAAGAGGTCACCCTCTGATGTAGCAGGCCTGCTCAGTGAAGGGTGCCCATAATGGGACACTAACAACCTGGTCAGGCACAAGGGTCTTGTCATTTCTGAGGCACTGATTGGCAAATCAATTCTTAAGGGTCGAGGAAATCTCCCCTTTTCACATGAAAGTTTCTGCCTTTTGATAACTTTTGATACCATTGTGAATTACTGTATTACAAAGATGTCATGTCTCTGTATTTGGTTGAATAGGGTTTACACAGTTTCTGCCCCAAGCAGGAGAATCTTTTCAATTTTTTTGAGGCTTTCAAGCCTGAGTAATCCTACTCCAGCAATGCTTAAGTGTCTCTGGCACTTTTATAAGTTTTTTCTTTCTCCTCAGAACCCAAAGACAGTTCACAAGACAAGTGGTATGTGGTTGCACCTCTTAACGAATCAGCAGAATTTATTGCTTACTACAGGGTGTGCACTTAGTGCTTTTTAGCGCATAAAAGCTGTCCAAGCTCTTTTGCTCAAGCCTATGACTTGTCCGACAAGACTCTCTGCTGCTTACTCTCTTTTGAAAACAGTTTTTTATCTGCAATGAGAATAACATTCACCCAGAATCACAGAATGATAAAGGTTGGAAGGGATCACATTTACAAGTGTAAACCATCTCCTACACACCTAAGTCAGGGACAAGAAAAGGTTCTTAAAGGTATGTGAAGTCCAGTGTTTAGTCAGGACCTGGGAACTTCTCAGTCTCATGTGGGTGTAAAGATCTGTTAAAGATGATGTAGTTGGTAAAGATCTTCCTGCGACAAATTCAGCAAGATCTGGGCTCAGTAGAGCGAGTATAAATTGGGAAGTAAAGAGTTTTGAGCTAAGATAAGGGATTTTCTGATCCAGATGAAGGAGGGGTTTAATGATTTGCATCTGCATATAGCAATTCTGTGGGCAGGAGCAGACTGCTTGGGAAAATACACAAATTTGGAATGGACATCAAGTACCTTCAGCTCCTGCAGGTTCCTTCCCTCTCACCAGCTATGGAGAGTTACCAATGGATGGGAAAATTGCATAGGAGCTGTAGAAAGGCTCCAGCTGCAGTCACCCACACACCCTATCCATTGGACCTCCCCAGTCAGTGTGTCTATTGCTCCACAGAAACCGGACAGGATTCATTGTGTCCCTCTGCTAGCTGATCATAAAGGGTTCTGTTGGGCTGACAGTGCAAGGGTAGTGAAGGTACTGCAGCTATGTGTTGTGTAGATGCTCTGTGATCTGAAATGACCTGGAAAATGCATTTTGCTTTTCAGATATGTTCTGGCATGCTCCAAAACACATACAAACAGTCTCTTTTGCAAACTGGAAGGCGTTCTGGCACACCACTTCAAACAATCTTATCAAAGAAATACCTGTGGTAGATAGGTCTCTGGGCAAAACACCCACAGCACAGAGAATTAAGTAATGACCATCCTCTGCATTCCCATGTATTTATACCACCTTGGAGTTCACAGTGTTTTAGAAATTCTGAGTGGTAACATTCTAGCAAGTCAGGGAAGTATATTTCTTTACTTTGATAGATGAAGAAGCTGGAGCTCAGACTGGCCCAATGACTCACCAGTGTCCCTAAAGTAAGTGAGATGAGTTAAAAAGCAAGCCCAAAAAAGAGCTTCCTATATACAGATAAGGTTTATCCTGCCAGTCCCTTCTACCTGAAAGAATATTTCTCCTTTTTCCTTTTATTATTGCTGTCATTCATTTTCTCTGTTCTAATTGTTAAATCAGACATTTGACAGTTTTGTCCCACATAATATTTTGCACCTGAGCAATCGTAGATGAATTCATAGCTGAATCTCATTGTAGAGAGTCTTACAGAGGGCACCTCATAAATTCTTCTACTCTTCTATTGCAAGGAAGACAAGTACACTGAGAAAACCACTTTTATCTAGGTTTCTGGTTCTTCCATATTCTGTGTGGGATTCTCCCTAAATAAACCAGTCCAGCTGTTTTCAAAGAAGTGCTGTGTTAGGAATCTATTTCATTTGCAGCTTCCTGAACACCTTTGTGGCTAAGCAGAATACAAAATCTGTACCTCGATTCATTAAAATTTGCCTTGGTAGACCAGCTCTGAAAAAAACACTTTTTTAAAGGCTAATACAATACATGTCCAAAGAGTTCAGTGCTGTTGCCTTCGGTCACCACATAATATGGTTGCCAAAATATGAGAAAGATATAGAACCAGAAATACTGCACAGAGATGCACTAATTAGATCATTGCTTATTCAAGAGAAGAGATCTTTCATCTCCAGGAACTCAGGCAATTAGGTGAGGTCTGTCACAGTACACCACAGGGGCAGCCAGCTGATACTAATGAGTTTTGTGCTGTAGTTGAGTAAACAACCAGTCATCACAGTCTCATTAAGGCTCTTCCATTTCCATGTTTTCTTCCCAGTTGCTGGGCTCTGTGGTCTGGTAGTGTGTTAAATCCCTGTCATTACTTTGTGACTGCGTTTATTACTTTTGCTTGTTGCTCCTTCTCTCTGTCCACACTGTTTTGTCTGCAGTGTGGGACTGGTGCTGACCCTGCCCACTCTGCTCTCACCCCATCTGTATAATTTTTTTCATGCCCTAGCACATCTTCCATTGGATGCTCTGACCTGTTTAGATATGTGCCTCCTTCTTGAGGTTAATTTAACAGCAATGAAAATTCTAGTTATAGAGAATAACTATCCATTTTGTTCTGGATAGCAGCTGTCACAACTGGATGGGTTTTAGTCTATTTAATAATTTTCATTTACAACAAAATATCAAAATTTTAAGTTACACTGACAGCAATGTAGCTTCAAAACATCGAAATACTGCAACATAACTAATGTTAATTATACCTCCTAAACATATTTTTAATATATAAATTATTAATTTATCAAAATATCAATAAAAGTATCTGCACATAAGAAATAACTGAAGTCCGAATATAAATCAGCTTTGACATTTGAATTCATAGAGATAGTAAAGACTGGCTTTAAAAGCAGATACACAAAGTAATTTGGGGACACTTGGCCAGACTGTACTCCCCAGAGCATATCAACTTTATGCTAGAGTCAATGAAAACAGACATGTGGTGTGAGAAGCTGTAAGAGAGCAGAACCTGAAAAGCAGAGCTTTTAGCTAGCAGTCAAAGGCCACTCAGAGACTGATGGAATCAGCCATCCTGCTGAAATCTAAGACCGTGCCAAATTGGACCACTGTCACCTGCATTTTATTTCCAAAGAAACTAGACTACATTGATTACATATTTTAATTTCTTGATCAGTACATGACAACACAGCTTCCTTTGTGTAGAAAGAGATTCCATCACTTAAACAGAGGTATCTATTGTCATTTGAGATGCACTGGCTACCAGCTGCTGCTCCAGACAGGGCTCCTACAGCCCCATGTACAATTAATATTACATAGGAAAATAGATATAGTTACCAATGGATGCATCAGATGCTTGTATCTAGGTGACTAAATCCCAGCACCAGTGATGGTCAATAAGTGGGCTTTAATGCCTGGATACATTTCAGCATCAGGATTAACATCTTTAGACTTATCTTGCAATTAAAGATAAATACAAATTTTTGTGGGTTTTGATCCTTGAACCTATCCCATAACGTCTTTCTTAAAATACATTTTCTCCACCTTTTAAATGTACAGTTTACTCTCGTGCTTCTTGAGCTGTAGCACGTAATATTCCAATCTTCTAATCAAGAAAAAGTTACTTTGATAAACAGGTATCTATAATTTATATCTTTGTAGACTTCTTTTGTAATTGCTTACCTTTAAAAAAATCCAAAGTAATACACTTATTCCAAGAAGAAAGTGTTTTGGAAGTAGATAATGCCAGGAAAATGTGCTCTCATCAGAGTAAGATCTGTGCTTAGACTTCAACTATATTCAGCTGTCCTGAAAATACTATTTTTATTCTTGTTTTTGCATAAAGAGATAGGTAGATAGATATAGAGGTATAGATAGATAGATATAGAGGTATAGATGTGTATGTGCATCCTATCTCAAACCCGGGTAAATTTAAGATTAACTCAAAGCCTTAGCAATTTGCAATTGGTTATATGAAACAAGCTTTTTCTTGTCAAATTCTTTTCTTTCCCAACCTTTTCTTACTTGCAGTAACCTAACCCTTTTCAAACAGAAGCCTGCCAGACCACAGACTTTGTTGTCACTGAGAGAACCCTGGGGTATCACTGAACAGGCACAAAGAGCAGAACAGTGCCCAAGAAGTAAAGTATGCTTATTTAAGCATATTTAAGCAGCAGAACCTGTCTCTTCTCTCGTCTTGAACATATTTCACAATAAGTACAGAAAAACTTGAAAGGGTGGGAAAAGAAAATATTGTCTGCTTTAATGCCCTCTGAAATGGTAATTTGTTATGAAATTAACATGAAGGTGAACAGAGATACTCACAAACTGCATGTAAAAAATGCTGAGCCACCAAAGTTTTTAAAAAGAGAAGGGTTTTTTTTAATATGTATTTTTTTAAATGAAGTATGATCCTCATGAAGTGGAGCAAAATTATGAACTTTGAATGCAGATCCAGCTTGTCACTTAAGTTTCTGCTTTACCAGAAGCTTTTTAAATAATTGAAGAAGTCACCCAGTGACTAAACCCATAAAGGGGCCTTTAAATTGACCCTGAGGTTTCTGTAACCCATGGATGTGTGCTGAATGTTGATGCAGGTCTCATTGTGGCTGCAGATGCACAGAGGAGATTCCCATGTCTCTCTCTCAAGAGATAGATCCTGGAGGATCAATTAAAACATGCCTGGGCTCGACTGACAAGTGAAACCCATTCTAAAGAGCTGAACCAGCTGATTTCTGGCATGGGAACTCACAGCCAGCTGAACCTCAGAAATCCTCTACAGTGGCAGTGTGTGACTGCAGACAGAAAGGATGGAAGACTACGTGGCTGTGTCACTGCCCTCGGCCCATTTCTGCACACACACCATCTGCATTGCAAAAAGTGCTACACTCAGTGCTACACTCTGAGCTGGGAGTTGTCTATGCAAGCTTTAATGGAGTACAATTGCAGTGTCAGAGGCAAGCAACTCTTCTGTATGTGTTTTCCAGAGACGGAGACCACCAGTAAATTTTGCCCAGATAACCAAAAAGCTGTTGTGGTAAAGATATTGTTTCTCCTACTGAGGAGAGCTACTGCAAAACTCACTGACCTGGAACTGAGATGGCCACATAGCTTTATTCATCTTCAAATAAATCATGTGGTTTTAACATATCTTTTCCTAAATAGTGACCAGGAGTTGATATTCAGTTTTGAAAATTGTTAAATATTATTCCATTCTCATTTATGCCAGTGTGAATAACAGTATTGAAGAATCTGATCCACAAACTAATGATAAACATTTTCTCTGACATGAACACAACACATTCCTGTGTTATGTAACTTGAACTGATTTTTTTTTTATCTCTGTTTTCCTTTGCGTTCATTTCTTTTTGTTTTTTTTTTTTTCCTATAGCTTGAACATGAAAACAAATGGGAGTTATAGTCAATATGGATATTCCTAAGAGGGGGAGAAAAATTTCATGTTGTAGGTCAGCTAATACCCATAACAATGTTCTTCTGTTCTTTGTATTTTGGATATTTTTGGGTTTGCCTGTGGTTTAAAAATGAACTCTTCTTTCTTCAGTGGAAAAGGACATTGTGCTCCTGTAATTTTCATGCTACATCTATGAATTGCATACGTTTTCTTATATCCAGTCAACTTTAACCCAAGCACCAAAATTTTAAAATACAGCACTGCTTTGTGCTTATGTGGAACACAATGAGGAAAATCCAACCACACATTGAGAATATTAATGATACAATGGCAAGAAACTTACACATTAATTAAAATAAATGTATTCAAGATGGACATTTAGATTCTTTAGCTTACATAAAGGAAAATACTTATGCAATTCAAGTTAAGATACTATTAAAATAATGTGGCTCCCTTAAGAGCCTTGCTTGGCATGCAATGTTTAAGTAGACATTGTTACTTTAGATTGAATAGCATTCTATGATTCAACATGGAATAAAATAAAACCCCCTGTCTTTCTCATAGAAAAAGACCTTCAAAGAAAAAAGATTTTTTACAGTGAATATTACACCAATAAACATTCTTTAAAATTACTTACACTATTATTTTAGCTACACTTAAATTTCAAAAGTGATTTCTGTGTTAACCTCACTCCTAACTGTTTATCATATTCTGAAAGATTCTCTTTTCAGATTTAATGCCTCTGTGTTTTGCATCAAATAAATAATATAAAGTTTGCCTCATTTAAAATTTGTTTTTACTATAATACTTACATCTCCAAGTTCATTCTTTCTCTTTTCTGACCTGAGCTGAAGTGAGTGTTCATACTCACCTTAAATTACATCTAATAACAAATCTTTGTGCAGAAAAACTGTAAATATATGCACTGACCTTTAAAGATCATACAATGAATTTTAAACACCTGCAATGTTCTGTAAGCCACAAATGTAGAGCAGCTTTTATGAATAACTATGTGCAGTGATGGGTGCACTCCTCTGCAAAGGCAAAACCTCTGAGTCCAAATATTGTTACAATTCTTAAACTGAAAAATAATGCTTTTATAGATAGAGAAGGGACTTCTATATTTCAGGGTTGTTACTCTACCTCCCATTCTGGTGACTGAAGCTGCATCTTCTTGGTCACATTCTCAGGCCTTGAGAACAAATTGCACCATACAAATCATATCTGTGCTGTTAAACTATATTTCAATTACTCACTTCTGTGTCTTTATCTTCCAACATATCTTTCCAGAAAGCAGATTTGTCTAGATGTATCTGTGTTCAGGGTTAACTAGTGTTTTGAGTGTAGAGACCTTTTGGATGTGACACTTCTCTCCACACCTTGCATACAAGCCAAAAGGTTTGTGTAACAGCCCACACCAGCTCCAGCTTCCTGTTTGACTTAGCCTGCATATTGTCTGGAGCAAGGATTAAGATCATGAATCATCTTTTACTCCCCACTCTCAGACCTGAGTAAATCTTCTGTTATACCAAAAGTATAGCACCAAAGAACATTTGAATCATTATGCTTCCCTTTCCCAGTCTTTGCCAACTGTTAATTATCAATGATGTTAAAAATAACTAATCATCAGTATGCAGTAAGTAATGCAGTGACATTTAAATGCGATGCTGAAGGGCCGTGAACCAAATGACTTTTGACTGTTACCAGGCTATAGTTATGTTCTCATGTAATGTGATTTTTATAAAGGAAGAGAAAAAGCATTTTCTATAAAGGCTTGATCTTCCACATATGTTGAGTTCTACTTCAATTGCTACCACTAGAACTAATGTCCAAATCTACTCAGTTACCTCTAGGAGGAGGAGGAAAAAAAAACCTCTTTCCCTAGAGTCTGATTCTGAAATTTTTACACCAACATCAATCACCTTACACAACATATTTTCTGGTTTTATTCTTTCCTGATTGTAGTTCTGGAAAAGTGAGATTGGTTTGGTGTTGAACTCATAAACCAGAATTTATACTTTTCTGCTGAGATAACTCAGAAATGTTAAGTATCAAAATCAGCAGATTTTCATGGCTTAGTGTTGCCATCACACAGAATTGCAGTTTAGGAACATATTAGTCTTAAACATAAGTCATGAGTGCTCTTAAGATTTCCTGGTATGAAGAGAATAAAGCTTTTTTCTATTCCTTATCCAAGACTCTGGGCTTATTCTTGACCACACCACAATAACTGAAGGTAAGCGGATAGATTGCTTTACAGTACTCCCAAAAAATAAATATGTATTCCATGTATTGAAAACACACACAGATCTAGCAAAATAATACCACATCTATCAGACTTCCCTCACTTGAGTTACCTTCTTTTCAACACTCATTCAATATGCTTCAGTGTCCTTTGAGGAATCCAGGATCTTTCATTATTAAAGTGCAATCTCCCACCACACTCACAGCCTCTTTCCTACTCTCAAGCAAGGAATTTTATTTCTTCCCTGGATTTTCTCACCTGCTGTGACTAACTACGTGAGTACAGTCTAGGGGTGTGATATAAACTTTGGGTATGGAAAATTTGCTAATGGCAAACTCACCTGAAGTGAGTTTGGCAAACTCTGGCTGCACTATCAGGGGTTTTATAAAAGCATCTTATGGATCACTTCAGTGGGAGCTGCAAAACCTCAAACAGAGAAAGAAATTAAATCCATGCTGTTCATGCTGCATGAAGATGATTTCGAATATAACAGTTGACATAAATTTGTGTTGTAAGAATTCATGTCCCTTCCCTGCTGTCCAGTATTCCTCTGTCAGTGTTAATTCTCCTCTTGTTCACCACTTTTCACTTATGGTAGTTATCAATGGCAGCTGTTCTGCCCTTGGAGAAATCCAGCAGTCTCAGATGCTGGTTTGTTCCAGAACAGTTGGAGAAAAATATTTTTCTCTTTAATTCCTCTATCTCAGGTCAAAGAGGTTTCTTTTACCTGTATCACCTACTTTTTGGATACCATTCTCGTACATAAGCAGAAAAAATCCCCATATTTAAGCCAAGGTTCCCTCTGGACATGGCACAAATGGGCAGTCACAAATTCACATCAGTGTTATAATCTGCATTTAAGCCTATTCAACAGGTTCTAAGGTGTAAATTAGCATATGTTTACTGTTTTTACATATCTTAACCCAGTAGTTTCTTCTGAATAATTTGATAATAGGTGTTTTCATTACAACAAACATAGACAGTGATTGTTTTCCTATTTATTGCAAGATTTACCACAAGATCTCTTGAGAACCACATTCCATTTATTGCTTTTAGAAACAGTAAGGAAGTGTAGCCCTGTTACATGCTTTTCCAAAAGTTTTCACAGTACACCAGAATTCATACTAACACCTTTGCTATCCACTGCCACTATATGCTTTTTCATATGCATAAACCTTTTCTGTCTGTTTCTGTGATAGACAACCCTTTCTTTTAATAAATTATTTATGTGAAATTCTGCACTGGTTTTAGAATATCTGTTAAAAATAATTTGCTTTTGAAGATGATAGCAGGGACCGATGAATACTTAAATATATTTCATATTTCCAAAATGTGTACCCTTTCTCCTATTTAAGTCAAAGGGCTAAATATTTTTTTGCCTTTTTCTTTAATATTTTCACATAGTAAGAGATCAGTTAAGGTTAGAAAGGGTGTCTGGAGGTCATTTGGTCCAACCTCTCTGCTCAAGCAGGGTCACCTAGAGCAGGTTGCCCAGGACTTTGTCCAGATGGCTTTTGAATATCTCCAAGGAGAGAGACTCTACAACCTCCCTGGGCAACCAGGGCTCAGTCATGGAGCAACGGATGCACAGCTCCTTTTTTTGCAAAGTTGCTTTCCAGCCAGGACCTCCAGCTGGTGCTGGTGCCTGAGTTTATTCTGAGGGATCTGAGACTCCACTGCCCATGTGTCTCGATGAGGTCACAGGCAGTACGTAGACATGGCTGTACATTATAGATTCATTTTCCAAGAACGAAATCTTTTTCTATTTCTTCATTTCAGTTTACCATGGTTCAAAAAATTTCTGCTAACAGCAAATAAGAATTGCAGTTGTCACCATTGCCACCATATTGTATCAATATTTTTGCTGAATTATAATTACTTCGCATTTTAGACAGCAAATTCTTCACAGGTATTATAGCATTATAGTTGAATTGCTCAGGGAGTCAGCTGTGATCAATGGGAAAAATCACAAAAATAACAGGGTTTCATGTATTTACATTTATATGTTAAAAAGCAACAGTCTCCCTTTCAGAAAATATATGTTGAGTTCTCATTGGCCCCTCGATTGATGTTACTAAAAAATGTAGTGGGAGATTTTAAAGGGGTTTTCTTGATGCTCTTACTTAATCTTCCACATATGTTGAGTTCTACTTCAAAACTGCTTAAGAACAGAAGATATGCCTATACTAAGGAAATACAATTTCATTGACAGGAAGGACTTAGAGCATCATATGTAGTAGTTTTATGCTAAAAGGTAATTAGAGGCAGGTTGAAAACTGTCATTTAACATCTTTCTTTTTTTTTAAGTAAACATGCTTGTTCTGTATGATGAAAGGCAATCCAGCTATTAGAAACACAATACAAAAATAGGTCAGCGGTGGATTACTGTGATGCTGTGGAGAGCAGGGTTTTGCAAATGTCAGTCTCTATGGGTCCTAGAAGGTAGCATGAGAGTGATTTTATGAGCCAAACTGGATACACAGATTTTCCCAATTCAATGTTTTATAGTAAACATACCCCAGAAACAGCAGCAATTAATCTGAGTGACTAAAGTCTACATGAATGTAATGTAATGGCAGCTTCCTTCGCTGTTGTCTTTCACTGCTTTTGGCTGAATCCAGGTGCAAGAATGGAACAAAGATGTACATGCACTATCATGCATATTCATTAAAAATATTAGATTCAAGATGCTTTGCCTAATTTTTCTTTTATTTATTTCCCACTGGATGCATTTCAAACAAGAATGATCAGTTAAACTATGGATTTCTAATGAAGTATTAGCAAATATGTGTATGTTTTTCTCCTTGTGAATAAAGCTATTTCTATGTTTTACTCATCCAGCTTGGGCAAGAAAAGAACATCACGTGATAAGCATGTTCTAGCACTGCTCAGATTTAGCATATTCCTGCCAGCAGTCTACAAATAAAAATTATTTACAAAATGTTTTTGATGAATAAATTTGAATTGCAAAAAGCTTTCATTTTTAAATTTAAAATAGAAAAAAGGCTCATAAATAATTTTTGGGTGATTTGACTATGAGCAAAAGCTAAAATAACCAAATTATTAATTGAGAAGTACCTACTTAGATTTATCTACGATATTTTTATAAGTAATTCTCAATAGGAATGCAGTTCATGTTTTGTAGATATCACAGTCAGGGAAAAAGTCAGATAGTTTCAGATAGTCAAATGATGGCATTGATTGGTTTCCTAGTGAAGTACAAGTGTGTAAATAAAACTAAAGTCTTTTTGAACTGTTTTAGTTATTTATGACTTTGCTATGAGGATGATAGTTTTTAAAGTCAATCTTTCTATTAAAAGGTGGAAAATTACTTTAAAGGCCTGGTGGGAGGACAGGGTTAAAATTGGTAGGTTTGGTGAGGCGAAAGAAGTAGTTTTGCTCAAAGTGACATTGCAGCTGAGAATGCTAAAAATGTTGGTGTGGGAAAACTACATTTCTTAAGCCTCCTGTTTGGAGGAGAAAAGATCCTGTGGAGAGGTAACACACTCTCCCAGGACATGTGTGAACCCTTTTGCTATGGTGAGACAGCAGCCAGCCCCCCATGCTGCCTGCTAGGAGGAACTGAGGGGAACGGAGCCTGTGTCTCCCCGTGTGGTTCAGCCACATGAAAAAGGTAATTAAATGCCTTCTTTTTTAGCAAAGTAATGAAATAAATCTACTCTTTGTATTTTGGCTGTGGTTTGATGGTTGCCCTCGGTTACCTCTATGTGTTGATTCACACAAGATCCTTTTCCTACAAGACCATTGCTTTGCTTCTGAAAGCACAAGCAGGCTATACTGATAAACACCACATCCACAACTTGCCCAAGCAATTTTCTTGTTTTGCTTCTCTAGGATGATCAACAAGTTTTCCTGGGTTGGGCTGGCTGTGTCTCAGCGTGTCTTGTATAAGTCTTACATAATGTGCCTGATTGATTCTTTTTCTCCAACATGCAAATCTCGCAATACCACACGATAAACCAGCTGATCAAAGTTAGTGTTCCATGCCACAACTTGCATAGCATGACATGTTACAGATGTGTATTTCTACAAATTATTTGAGTCACTTTACTAGCCACTGTGAAAGAAAATATATTTCTTCTCTGAAAACTGTACCACTTTCACCTGGGATAGAGTTAATCTTCTTCTTAGTAGCTCCTGCAGTGATGTGTTTTGGATTTATATGGAGAATAATTTTAATAACACACTGAGATGTTTTGGTTCTTGCTGCGTGTTTACCTGAAGTAGTTTCCTGTGCTCTGCTGGTGAGGAGCTGCACAAGAAGCTGGGAGCGAGCATGGCCAGGACAGCTGACCTGAAACAGCCAAAGAGATACTCCACACCATAAAGCATCATGTCCAGTACATAAATTGGGGGGAATGGCTGAGCACCCACAATTTTTCCTCTTTTACTTATCCTCCTCCCCACTGGGAGAGGAAAGGATGGTGAACAAACTGGTATTCACTCACCAGCTGGGGTTAAACCATGACAAAACCCTCTCCTTTCTTACTTCTGTGGAATTTATGGATAATTTTTCCAACCAGTGACAATTTATCTCTTACTTTGTAGAAATGTCTCTCAAATCTTTTCAGAATCTGATCATAGTGCAGTTTCTGTCTTGTGTATTGCCCTCCTTTCACCCAATGATAGGGTCTTCCTGTAAAATAACAGCCATATCTGCCACTGAATACAGGCAATGTCAAGAAAGCATTTAAGTGGTGTGAGCTGCCTTTTCAGATTTTTCAGAGAATGAAAAAAAATTCATTAACTCAAATGAGCACTCACACAGAAATGTTCATTCATTTTTAGTATTCAGAAAAAAATCCAGTAATGTACTTTATGCATGTACACTTCGGAACGCTTCCACAGTTGGGAAAGGAGTGACACCAGAGTTACCTCTCTGGCCCATGCATTCAAAAAGCTGAAGCCTTTTATTTTTTCACAGTGTCTCTCAGCATTCATGTATTCATTGGCCTTGATTATTTGAAAATGTCCAAGAATAAATTGAGAGTTAAGTCTCCTAATTTCAGATATCTAAATATTACATGTGCAATGTGTATAGCACATGTATAGCACACACGTAGACATATTATGAATGACTGAACGAATGCCATCTGTAATATTTAAATATTAAATATCACAAAAATCACAAAAATAAATACTTTAATATTTTAAATATGAGCTATAAACATATATAGACATGTAATCCAAATTTCTCTATAGAGACCACTGAATGAGTCTAAACAGGACTCCAGCTGTTGAGTATTTGTGCAACTGATATCTTAGGACAGTTTGTTGTCAATACAGAAATACACTATCTGTCTTCATGGTGCCTATTTCATCCCACTACTCTTTAAAAATGTGATAAATGGCTTCTAAAAATGAATATTTGCCTCCATTAATTAGAAGCATAGTCTAAACAAACTTCTGTTAGCTCAGATTGTCAGAATCTTAGAGGTCAAATAATTTGCTCAAACTTCCGCGCCTAGGGCTGTTTGAGACTCTGGTATGTATGAAAGTCAATGTACATAGCTGGGCAGGTGTGGCACAGGATCTATGGAAAACTTCCTGCAGCTGCAGCTGGGAGCCAGGCAGGGCATCTTTGGGCAGCTCAGATGGTACAGCATCCCCATGTGGAGACAGCAGAACCAAGATCGACTTTTACATATGTATAAGTATGCAAGAAGAACTCATCCTATCTGTATCCTACTGCTGATTTGAGTCCATCACTTAGTTTGACATAATTTTGTGTTACCTAACACTTGCACAGGGTAAAACTATTGACTTAGCACACTAAATTGACAGACTGGGGATGCAGGACCTTGGTGAAACCTGTGGCAGCCTGGACATCATCATGGTCTATCTAATGCTGTAAGCTACTTGCATCCTCTCAGAAAAGAAAAAAAATCTTTAATGGTAAAAAACTCCTGGTATGGTTACCATTAAAACCACTAAAACTTCTATTGGGTATCTTTAGTGTCTAGCACCTATATCTTAAGACTGCTGCTACAAGGAGAAAAATTTTGACTTTTTTTTTTCTCCCTTTTTGAGGGGGGCAGGGGTGGGTGTGTGTTTGTGGGTGTGTGTATGGACATACTGGTTTGTTTGGTTTTGTTTTCATTTTTGTTTTTTAATAAAGATTGAATCCCTTTTCAATTTTCAGATGTCTCAAACTGGAGCATAAGGAGGAACAGAGGAATAGAAGTTGATGTGGACTTACTGGGCCTGCTTGAAGCCAGATTTTGTTGCATTCATTAAGTATATCTGTTGACATATATGAAGAAGATTAGAAGGGAAATCTGTGAGCATACATGTGCATCTTCATTTGGAAATGCAACACACAAGAAAAGAGCTGCTGCACTGCCTCAGGAAAAAAAAAAAAAGGTTTACCTGAGCACTGCATTGATCCTCTTGCTTTTTCAGGAATAAACCTCTGAATAAAATCCATGGTCACAGGTCCCCCTAATTACCACTTCTGTTAATTGTCATTATCTTCTCCCTTCTCTGTCTCTCACACCTCCTCATCTCACAGCCTACACTTTAGCTCTGAAAAAGAACAAATAAAAATCGGTAACCATGTTAGCAGAACCAGAACTTATCATCAAGTTGAATAAAGAAAAAAAAATCATCTCCTCGATGTCATCGCATGTGTAATTATTCTCATATGCAGTGAAGAGCAAGAAGAAGTAACAGTGCTGGAGACTTTACATTAGGAAAGTGCTTTGTTAGTTTTCACATAGGTTACACCATGTGATTTGATGGAATTACTTTCCCTCTTCTCTTTCCATTTTGGATAGGAGTAAAGATTTAAACACTTTAAAACATACATGCTGCAGCAAGTAGGTTAGAGGAATTCTCTGGTTTTTGGAGTTCAACCAACAGTTTTCCCCAATTCCTTTTCAAAGCTTTCCAACAACCATTGCTGGATTCTAAATTCTTCTTTACTCTGCCCAGCATGTAAAACATGCAAGATATGTAGGCACTAATATATTCAGCTTACCTCCCATCTCAGCTGCATGAGTCTCATGCCAATGATTTTGGTGGAGTCATCCTTGTTTCAGGCCAGTGAATAGAACTCAAGCCTTTGTATGCAGGATATTTGATCAAAAATCCAGACATGAGAAAAGAGGGCAATGCATTAACAGCTGATAGCTTTCCAGTACTTTTGCTTTCCCATTGATTGCACTTACAGCAAAACTGATTAACATCTTGTTCAGGTCCACCTGTGGCAAGGCTGGAAAGCTCTGGAGTGGGTAGAAATAGAGCTCTGATATAAGACCTGGGCCAGCTATTTCATCCTATGAATTTGAGTTACAGTCCTCAGCACAGAGATTAAAACTAAAATGTTTTTATTTTGGTGCTTTATCATAATAGACTGCGTTTACACATTAACATAATTTTCTTGCCCATATTCATAAAGGATTTTCCTGATTCCCTGGTATTCTTCTTATGAAGTTCCTTTTTCTTCCCCTCAGTCTCTCTGCTCTGTTGTTTATTTTAATAGAAAATAACAGTAAAATATTACTTTTGTAAAAAGGCATCTCTAGGATGTATGTTAGTTATCTTTTCTATAGTTGCGTTGCTTTACTGTCACTAAAGTTTGCCAAACAATACTAGCATTCATCTTCTCAACATCTTTATACTCAAAGCTTTTTAGAGTGGCAAGGACCTCAATTTTCAAACAAAAGACAGATTTTCATCTCATTGCTTATCACTTCTGCTTATTGTCCTCATACCTGAAGCCTCCATTTAACTAAATGCCAGGAAACATGCTTAATGTTAAATGGAAATTCTAGTGCCTTCAAGAAAGTTTTACCTGTGTAGAGCATCTAAAATAGAACATCTAAATTATTTTCTAAAGCTCTGTTTCCAAAGAGCCTGCTTTTTGCACCAGTACCTTAAAAATAATCTATTTTAAACATTAAAGTTACCTGCTACAATACCTTCTTTAAGAAACCAGATTTGTTATCTATAAACAGATTTAGGGTGCCAAATTTGGCAAAGGAGAGGTTTAGCCCACCAAGACAGTTTCTCAACCCAGTCAATTTCTAGTCTGTGGTGTGGGTAGCAGTTTTCCTTGAAATCACTCACCAAAATGACCAGTGAGCCACCAGGCTCACTTAATTCAATTTTGGTGCATATCCATGAGACAATTTAATATCTTTTCCAGCACAGAAAGGGAAATACCACCAACATTTGCAGAAACCTAGAGGCTATGTGGCTTTTGGAGTAGGAGGGAGAAGTTAAATAGACTGAGAGCTGGCTGTAGAAAGAGCGAGTGGTTCTTGGATATTGGGATGAAAGGCTCAGAGCTGGCAGGAGAAACTATATGTTTCTGGCAGAGGAGTCTATAAGAGGCATGAAAGAGCCTTGTGGGTGGCCCACTAAAAAGGGGGGTTACAGCTGGGTCTGAAGAAGGCTGGCAGAAGACAGTTCCTGGCTGCTAAATTTGCCAGCCTGTGTATGCTTGCAGCAAGGCAATGACCTACAGGGAGCTGTCTGGACAAATTCCACATCTATACCCAGCAGGCACTGGGATGTCTTTAGGGCTGAATGAAGCATGATGATCTTACATTAGTTGCTAACCATTTGTATACAGAGAACATGAAAAGAATTTTCCTCAGAAACAAAGGCTGGGAAAAGGCCTTCATTACAACGTGATCAAGTAAACACAGAGAATTCTTCAGAAGTGTTTATTTAAACACACCCGTAGTTGTGCAATGACCATAAAAATAATAAAAAAAGAGTGTAAGGTAATCTATTTATTTTTTGCCCTACCCTCTGTGGTCTTGGTGTGCAAAACAGAATTAATCTGCTAAAAAACGAATCAACACAAAGAACTGTTAAAGGATTGGGAGACTTTTCATGTCCTTCCTCCTTTTTTTAGTTTGATCATATGTATGCTAAACATGACCATATCTTTCCAAACTTTTTATGGTCATGTTTATAAAGCTCTTTTTCCCCTGGCTTTCTCTATATTTCTTCAACTCCATCTTTCTTAAAATATGATGACCCACCTAAATATAGTACTCCAGGTAAGTCCTCACCAGTGGCAGGTACAGCAGAACAGTGACCTTCCTGACAACACAAAATGACATTCTTTTTTACAGCAGCATGATATAGTTGATTCAGAACTAGCCTAATAAGCCTTCTAATTTTTAGGCCCTTTCTGTTATTGCTGCCAATCAGTTAACATTCTTTTCTGCGTGAAAACACCACAAACAATATATTGAATTTCACCTTGATTGATATTCTCCTTTTTACAAGATGATTCTTCAACTGGTCAAGATCTTATTCAGTGAACCTTGCCACCTTCCCTCATTCAATTTTTCATTAAAGTTCTTTCCAATCTATCTAAAAACTATTCATTCAAGCTATTAAAAAATATTGAAGAATACTGAGCACAGGACAGAGCCCTAGGGAGTGTGACATGATAGGAAATGGTTGACAAATAGCTCTGGAGAAGATGTGTGCTTTTAGCTGTGAACCTGCCAAAAGCATCATGTATACATGACTTCCTTGAGAGAAAGTGCCATATGGAAAGATCTCAAAAGCCAAAAGTCAAGACATATCCTGCTGTTGCCTCTTTTTCTGTATGTGACATGATTTTCTCTGGAGAATAAAAAACTGCAGTGGATTAATGTTTAATTATTGGAAAATCAGTTGTCTTTTTTCTCATTTTGTTGTTATCCTTTAAATACCTACAAACTACTATTAATAATTTGATTCTGATTCTTCCATGTTATCACAATGGCATGTTTTTATGATACCATTCTACCTTTTTCAAAACTGGAAATATCTTTATATCTTTGCCATCAGGTTTCCTTGATGCTGTGATTTCTGGAAGAAAATCACTGCAGGTTTGGGAGTTGCTATAGTAAACTTATCAGGAACTCCCAAAGCTGAGAATAACCCAAATATTCTCAAAGGGTTTTGAGCCCAGGTTTTTACATCTGTTTTTCATTTTAATTATTTTGACCATATAGAAGAACTAATTTTTTGCTGTACTTGAAATAAAAAAGACTTTGAATTTCTCTGCTCATTACTTCCTTCCCTTTCCTGGTAAGGATTTAGCTCATTCTTTCATTTCACTTTCATTTACTTCTAATATATAATTAGAAGGTTTTCTTCTTTTCTGTTTTCTCATTAGTCACCTAAACTTTCACATTCCGTTTTATGCTCTGAATCAGTTGGATTTTTAATAACAATTTTTAACAGCAATTATGCGTCTCAACTAGCTCAACCTCCTGGCTCAACTGCATCATTACAGATTACTTCTACTTTTATCCATCCCCAGGGACGTTCAGCAGATTGGCTTTTGGTTTCTTTGCAGCCAACACGTTAAGCCTATTCATTTTTGATTGATCATGTTGTTATACACTATGTGTTTTCTGACATTACTATTTAGCCTGTTGCTCAGGTACTTACGTGAAAGAGAACGGGAGACTCTTGTGTCATAAGAAGGTCGTGTCATAGATTGTGGTGATTAATCATCATAAAAATCATAAGTATACTAAAAATGAAAATCAAAAATGTGTACTGTTTTGCAGCTTTCTCCTTATAGGAAAAGAGAAGCTGTGTTGAACATCTATTGGCACACACTGGAGAATTACTTTCATTGTAAGATAAAGTAACTTCCTGCACAGTGAACTGGTCCTCTTTCTCTTCTGTTGAGATTCCCATTCCCATGAGGAAGGAAAGCTGAGTGCCTTTTGTATTCTCCTGTGCCCTGGACAGAAAGCATAAGGTCTTGCCTGGCACAAAGGAACTGAAATAAGTAGACAGTGTATGCAATAGTGGCCTCTGGGAATGGTTTCAGGACTTTGTATTTCCTAGTTATTTTGTGCCTTCTTGTCAAAGGGTAAACAATTCAAGCTAAATTATTCAGAAGGGATTTAGGAGGTGTTTTCTTTAACTTCTGCAGAGTACAAATGTGTGGAGAGAAAGAAAAATCAAGCATTCTGCTTTGGTTTTGTGTTTTTGTTCACTGGTCACACTGAGATCTTTGAGGAGAAGGATTGTATAGATGTCTGGGGTAATCCAGTTCCCCCCCTTCCTGAGTAGGGTTTTCATAGGAAGCCACTCCAAACCACTGCTAGAAGAGGTCTATCTCAAGCCTAGTAAAGGAGAGAAAAAAAAAATCCTGGCAGATGAGGAGCCATGATAAAATCTGAGGGGATTTTGCTACCTAGACCAGTATGTTAGTGATATTTCTCCAGCTAAGAGAAGACACTGAGTACTTTTCAGGAGATGGCATTATGTAAATGTGTGGTGTACTTTAGCAGTGCAATACCAGCACAAGGCCTCAGAGCACAGAGTGAATTCAATTTCCTGAAAAAAGTACCTTCTTTACATGTAGGTGGAGGAATGTAACTCCCTGAAGGTAGAAATTGAGGTAGAAGCCATCTGCTTCTGGATGCTCACATTGACAATACAATATATGCATACACATAGATGTTTGTCATTTAAACAAAAACTAATTGGTAATTACTACAGCCATGGTATGCCTCAGTACACATAATCTGCATGAAGCCAGAAAAAAACTGTTTGACCCCAATGTAGCAAAGCCTCCCCAAGGACTGCTGGAAAAGCCATTTTCCAGACTTGTGCTTCCTGCAGTACATGGCAGCAGATGGCCAGCCAGCACTCTGGGATATGACTGACTGTAAAACAGTACCTTGACTTTATTCTGTCATTTGAGGACTCAAAATTTTAAATGTATGTATTTTGACAAAGTTGTGAGACTGATTATATGGGAGGTAAGAAACAGGGGAATAAAAGCTGTTTCTTTACAAGATATTGTGCTCTCTAGAGAGACTAAGAACTTCAGGCTTGTTTATGCTAAGTAACCTGCTGAGTCCATGTGTCTTGGTTAGGTTAAATAACACTGAATGCCCTCAGTGGGGTCACCATCATTCTTCAATATTCCCACAGTATAGTTTGAGTAGTAAAAGAAATAGTAACCCCAGAAAGCTGTGACCCTCATGACATACTGTCCCCAGGAGAACAGAGGCTGCCTCTTTTGAGATTGGGCATTTTTGTACTCTGTTGAGCATTATTCCACTTATCTGTTATTATGGATTGGGCCTAATTCTATGTGATACAGAAGCATGTATTTATATTTAAATATTATGCTGACTGCAGCACAGTTTCTGTTAATAGCTGATCCCCAGAAACCAATTCTCTTTCAAAGCATTGTTACAGCTATTTTTATAATGATATTTTTTCATGGTTCACAAAGTTGTAGGTGACAAGGTGCAGGCAGGCACCAGAAATTGTGAAGGTAGTGACTTTCAATACATGAGGTCCAAGTGCATGTCCTTGTCCTCTGTCCTCTGTCTCAGCATGATCTGTGACACTTTATGTAAGATTTTTCAAGCTAGGACATCTATTTCTGTGCAGGTTTCAGCTACATAAGTGTAACAGACTAGTCTGAAATCTTCTTCACATTAATCTTATGAAAATAAAACACTGCAAGAGAGCACTACTCTACTTGGGCTTAAAATTTAGTACTCCCTTAGAACCTCACTTACCTGGAGCTTGTGAACAAGGGTCCTCCAGACCAAATTAACAGTAAAGTACTTATGACAAGGCTCCTATACAAAATGTGGTATTGAAAGATAATGATGAGCTTGGTATATAGGAATGTATATGCATTTAATTCTCTTTATGATATAACATATCACAGGCTTGACATGTTTTAGCAACATTGAAAAAAATTTGAAGAATGTCAGAGATGTCTTCAAGGAAGCAATGAATTCCTAATTTGCATAAAAGGGGATAGAGGTAAGGAGAGAGGAAGACCCTGTTGCTCTGCATGACTTTCAAACCTTGAAGTTCTTCTCCAGAGCTCAGTGGGCAGAGATGTGAGACATGAGAGCTTGGCTGGAGGTGAGTTACAAGCACATCTTGCTGTTTTGTTTTTTACCTTTGACATTTTATTTCCTGCCCTGATATTAAGATTTTAAGATTTTCTTTTGTTAAAATAAGCTTTGATTAATTTTCCCATCATCTTTCCAGTACTACAGTTGGGGCCAAGGGAAGCTGACAAATTTGGCTCACGTTCTGTCTCTGGAGGTAAAGCATGCAAGCATCAGTCTAATATTCCCCCCATGAGGCGCACTCTAACATGGTGCTAAGCTCTCTCAGCCAGGCTGGAAGGGTCAGCCAGGGCCTGGGAGTGCCAAGCACTCTATTGAAAAAGTAGTTCCTGGCAGACACAGAGTACACCCCTTCTTCCAGGATCAGGTAACAAAGAAAGACCCCTCACAGCAGACTCCTGGGGAACCTTTCAAATCAGTCCATGGCTTCGAGGGGAAATGTAGTAGCTTCCAGCACAGGAGAGAGGGCTGAAACTAAATTAACCAAGAGAAAATGTTGGACAGTACTGATTTATGGGACTGTGTTTGAAAAATATATTTATAAACACTTTCTGCAAAGTTGCTACTACTGTAAAATATACAATAGATAGTGTTTTCATAAGAATTAAGAAAAGAAACAACTCTTTTAATCTAATAAACTCCAGGAAATCAGTTCTTTACTCAATCCTCTGACCTGAGATGCTGATACAGGTTTATTTTGCCTTTTTTCAAAGGTACTGGAATTTATCTAGTAGTTTTCTCACTCCAGTAGACATTGCAACTATGCTGTTGTTTTTATCACTTCAGCCCATAAGGCTTCTCTCTGTGTTGCCAGGCTCATGCCTCAAGAAAGTCTCTGGCAAAACCTACTTGAAACTCTGCTTAAAGCCCAAACCCAGGCTTTGGAGGAGGCCATTCATGCTTGGAATCTGGCTACCAGGGGAAAATGGAGCTTTCATGGAGCTTTCATGGAGCTTTTATGGAGACCGCAGTCTAAAACCCAATATTCTTCTCAGAGTTAAAAGCTAAACAGGATGTGGGGAAAGTTTCTGTTTTACCCTCCAAAATAGGTGACAACTGCACTGATGTTATTTTACAGCTATTGTTGGATTTTTTCTTTGGTTGAAAACAAAATAGCAGGTGCAAAAAACAATATATTGGAAGAGACACATGCAGGAGTGCATATCTCCTCATGTTCCCATGTCCTTAAAAATGTTTGTATTCCACTCTAATGAGAAACTAGATGTAAAGAAGGAGGTTACTACAGGTAACTCAAGGAACTGTCAGGGTATGCAGTCCCATGTTAAGTCAGTTAAAATAGAAACTTGAACTCTACATTGTCTAAATGCAATGATGTGAAATGTTTTGGGATTGCCACAAACCAGATATCAACAATACTATCAAAAGGAGATTCTCTTCAAGAGCTTATCTGATATTTTGTGTGGTACTATGAAAAAGTGCACATTGTGCAGTAAAATAAACACCATTACCATTCAAAATCAGGAGGAAAAAAAGGGGAAACCAGGCTACAGAAAACTGCAGAGTGCATTGAAAGCACTTTTAAGTAAAGCCTTTCAGAGATCCTAAGAACTGCCAAAACAAGCAACCCAACTTCATTTGGAAGAAACAGAAAGCAACTGCGTGGAAAGAAAACCCGTGCTACATAGAAGAGATTCGAGTGCAGAACATAGGGCCAGAGTGATGGTAATTCCATCTTGAAATGGTAAGTATCACAAGTGAAAAGGCCTAGCTGAAAATAATAGTGCTCCAGGTACAGGTCTTCCGTAAGGTCCTAATTAAGCAAAAGAGATTGCCCAAGAGTATTAGAATCAGGAAACAGCTCCAGCAACCTGAGTACCCTGGCATGTAATTGATAAAATATTAAAGTGATATTTTTAATCCAGCAGCAGCCCAGGTTAAGTCATGAACTTGTGAGTTAAGCATGTATTAGTGAAACATCAGAAGCTAAGTTTTACCCATGAAATACACACTCACAGAGAGGTTATCATCCACGGAGCAGGCACACACCTACTGAAAGCGGGCAGCCGTGCATGCAAAATGACCTCCTGCCTGTGAGCCCAAAGGAGCTGCTTAGATCCCTTCTGTGCCCAGTAATGGGGCCCAAAGGAGAGACAGCTTGGATAGTGTGTATTGCTAAAAACTGAAAAAGGTGCACTGGAGCCTGCATAACTCACTGTAACAGAAAGGGCTCTAGCAATGCCTGTGAGGAATACAGCAGAAAAAAAAATAAAAAAGAGAGAACACTGAGCTGTGGAAAATAGTTCATATTCTTCCTTTTTAAGGCTTTTTCTTACAATCCTAATTAGACATGAGCAAATAATTGATTTTTCAGTGTGGTGGCTGAAACTAAGAAATACTTTATAATGTGTTTCAGATAAACCTGAACTGATTTTTTTTGCCAACTTCTTTTGTTAACACAAAAAGAGGCATTAAGGATATTTGGTGATCAAGTGCTTCTACACTGACAAAAATAATTTTGTATCTGCCTTTTTGTTGGTATTTAGTTTGGTTGGTTTTTCTCTTAATAAATGAGGGAGAGCTTGACTTCTGCAAGGAATGATCAATGAATTTTTATTTTAAAAAATTGAAATTCGATCCCAAAGTTCACAAATTACTTTGGTAGACCTAAAACCTTTCCTTTCATATGAAATTTGAATTAAATGCAGGCACAGTCTCCATGATTGAAAGCCTTTACTGTTTTTTTCCCTTAATTTCACATTACTAGAATTAATTCTGCCCTCATATAAGTGGAGCAATGTAGCTCTCACCACCACAGGGTCCTGAATCAGCAAAGAATGACACACACAAAACCTGCGTGTGTCCTTTATGATAAGGAACCTGAGAAGACATTTGTATTTCTGTTTGAAAATTAGGTCAACTAAAAAAAAATACATAATTTCAGCAGCTTATTCCTGAATTCTTTTCCCTCTTATAACTGTAACTTCCCTATATTTCCAAAATCCTCTCTGTCCTGTTGAGGTTCCTGTTACCACACTTTGAAGGAGAACTGATTGGGGGCAGCCTGTAAGCTCCCAATCTGCATTGCTGACTCTTAAATGGAGAATTCCTCAGACTGCTTCTGATCTCCAAGGTCTAGATCAATGCTTCTGCCACAAGCTGTTTTCATCTTAGGCTCATCCCTGCCTGTCTAGAGCTCTCCCCACAGTCATTATTGTGAGGATGAGATCCAGCCATATGGGTAAATGAGACCCAAGGAAGACTCAGGTGAAGTTTGCAGCTCCTGTATCTGGGTGAACCAGGGTTTCTGAGCATTCCCAGAGTGCAAACCTGCACTTTGAGGAGTTGTGGGCCACTCACAGGAGTTAACTCCTTACCAAAAAGAAAAAAACAGGAGATATGTAGTAAGACAGTAATTGATTGTATGAGCAATTGAGGAAAATTGACTGAGTCACTTGGGCAAAATGAGTAAGCTGAAGAACAGGAAGAAAAAAAATACATAAAATGAACAATTCTTTAGCAATCTTGGCTGCCTCTGACATCAACAGTTTCCAGGACTTTTTAAGAGGTATCTTGACTGCCATACTGCTTCAACAAGTTGTCCAAATGACTATATTCTTTCAATTTCTTTACACTTTTCCTTATTTCTGTTACTCAGGAACTGTAGCTAAAGAGAAGAGCAAAAACATTTCCCTTTATTTAGGGTGTGCTGGAGGAACCTCGGTTGGGAACACTGAAATCACAGCCAGATCCAGAGTCCTTTGTTAAAACCTGTTTTTGGAGAATCCTGTCTCCTGCTGCTGGCTCTTTTATTTGCTGTTGCCTCTTTTCTGTGCTGCTGCTCTTGGCAAACTGGGTCTACCCTCCCCTTTGGAAGGATAATCATCATATTCAGTCTGGGAAATCCCTGTTCCTGGGAAAGGGATGAGGCAGTTCTCGCTATCTGCTCTGCCAGCTCTGTGGGTAGTTCCTATTTCTCCTCTCTGTCTAATCAAGTTCAGGTATAGATGACTTTTCTCCTAAGCAGAAATGGTCCCTGCCTAAATACAGGTCAGTTTAAAACCACTCTAGCCTTTAAAGCTGTTGACTGAAACTGCACTGACTCTTTTGGGAGATTCAACACCTAGCAAAGTTTTATCAGGGAACACATAGGTTTAAGTGTCTTAATCTGAGAGTTCTAGGTTGACTTTATGAGTTTATGGCCTTTTATTTCACAACAGCTTTACTCTTAGAGGCAGGACAGCCCAAGCATTTAGACCCTGTGACTGAAAACACTTTGAACCTTGAATTTAGAGCCATCTAAGCTTAGATCTGAAGACCAGCTAGCTTAGGTAAGCTAGGCTGACAGAATCTAGCCATTATTTCTGAATGTTACAAAAGCTAAAATTGCATATTAGAATTATAGTAAGTAGGATCAGATGAGTTTCTGTAGTGTCCATGTACAATGATCCCAGTCTGGTTGCTGCACAATGAGGTTCTATCAAAGGCAAAAAGTGCATTCAACTTCCTCACTCATAGTTTTTGAAAGGAGGTCCAAGAGACACCTGTCACTGATGCTTTTACTCATCCTTGCAAGTAAGGTCTGAGTCACACTCACTAGGGATTGTGTAATGACAAAAAAATTGTATCTTCCCAAGGTGTTTTATTTCTCTAATTTCTAGATGATCAGTCTGATAGTCTTCACTGGAAAGTCAATGCACATAAAATGAATACATACACAAATGGCAGCAGCATTAAAACAAGCAGAGTGAAAAAACTTTGAAATAAATAGTAGATTATATCTGACAAAAATATATGTGAGTTTTGAAATGACATTTGAAAAGACATCAGAGGGGCAAGGAAAATGAGGTCTTTTCTCTCTGTTCTGACTACAACTCTACTGCAAAAATTTTCCCTAACACATAATAATCTTAGCAAAAAATCAGCTTTACAAAGCTAGTCAGCTTCACCTTGAATTCCTTCAATATGATGGCAATAATTTTTTGCAGGTAAAAATACGAGTGAGAAAGGTAAAGACCTTTAGCATGAAAATTTAAACAGACTGACATTTTTGTAGAAGAAAAGTATAATTAAGCTGCAATATTCTTTTCCAAAACAGAAAGACCTTATTCTACAAGTGAAAATTAAATAAACCAAGTGGTACATCATGTTACCTTTGAGTTAAACTATCAGTAAATTCAACTCCCACTGTCCCCTCAAAGAGTTTAAATTTGAAAAATATACAGCTGAAACCAACACACAAAAAATGTGGTAGGGAAAAGGGTGGCAAGATTACAAGGGTAAATGAAACCATGCAAATCATCAATGAAATCCAGTGTCCTAAGTTTACCCAGGCAGCTATACAGGATTTGTGCAGCCACAGGCTGGTTTTATCTTAGGCTTATCTCAGGCTGTCTAGAGCTCTCCCCACAGGGAGAGCAGGGCAGGGGAGGCTTAGCCTCATGCTGTCCCGCAGACTGGGGAGGTAACTGGTGATGTTTGAGGCCTGCAGAGAGCAGGAGCAGCACCCACACATAAGCTTGGACTCCAGGATTCCAGGTGGTGATGGCCCAGGCTAATTGCTGCCAGGCATCCCCATCCCCTGATCCCCCTGGTCCAGCAGAGATCCTCTGCACTGAAGCAGTCACTGAAGAAGTTATGAGCTCCAGGCAAATAGGGTAAGGGAGACAAAAGAATGTTAAAATTTTAGTGAAAAGACATCTATGATCCAGGCAAATTGCAGAGGAGAAAGGAGCTGGGAAAAGAACTGGATAATGAGTTATAAAGAAGAGACAACTTAACTGCACAATACTAAAAGACAAACATCAGCTTTAGAGGAAAAAAACATTTTGAGGGCAGAAACATTCTTGGGTCTGTGCTGCCTGTAACAGAAAAGAAGAATCATTCTTGCTTTGAGACCTTGTTCTTGCCCCTAAGTACTTTTCACAGCATAACAGTAGGAAAAAGTTGTTAAATGTACAAAACAGCTGCTGCTGTGCTCTCTGCTGTCTCACAACATCCTTTGATCACCAAAATATATAAGCAGAAGCCCAGATGCATTGCTAAGCAACAGACTGCTTAAACATACACCTGAATTCAAGTGAGTGACAAAACTCCTATCAGTAAGACAGAAGCTTGTAACTCAGTTTGAATTCACAAGTGTCGTATTGAAGCGGAGTATGGAGGGGGTAATGTGCACTCTCTGCCCAGCACCTTCAATGTCAAAATGGAGGTCACACGAAGCCAAAGCAATACCAGACTTCAGCTGTTTTCTTGATGCTGCTTTTGGACTCAATGATCTTGAGATTTTCCAATCTAAGTGATTCCATAATTGGGTATCCGCCATTGCCATTTTGTGTCTGTTAATTCATTTTTTGCAGTGGTTTGAGAGCTTTCCTCGCTCATGAATTAGGAGTGGTGCAGCATGAGGGAAACATGCAAACACAGCACCTGGAGGGATTGCTGCACCCTCTGATCCCATTACCACTTGTCATGGGACACCATGCACTAATCTTTTAGCACCAGGAAGGTTTTACAGAACATTCACTCCCACACTGAAATCCTGGTTTATAGGTGTTATGGGTTTGGGTTGGAAGAGACATTCCAGATAATCCAGTTCCAACCTTCCTGCCATGGACAGGGACTCCTTCTCCACCATGTTGCTCAGAGCCCCACCCAACCTGACCTTGAACACCTCCAGGATGGGGCAGCCACAACTTCTCTGGGCAGCTGTTCCACTGCCTCACCAGCCTCACAGAGAGGAATGTCTTCCTAATATCTTGTCTAAACCTACTCTCTTTCAGTTCGAAACCATTCCCCCACTGTCCCATCACAACATGTCTTTCTTGTAAGCTCCCTTCAGGTAGTGGAAGGCTGCAATAGGGTCATTCCAAAACCTCCTCTTCTCCTGGCCGAACAATCCCAACTCTCTCAGCTTTTTCTAGAGGAGAGGTGCTCCATCACTCTAATCATCTTCATGGCCTCCTCTGGACTTGCTCCATCAGGTCTATGTCCTTTCTGTGCTGGGAACCCCAGAGTTGAGCACAGTACAGTTCTTCAGGTCTCCTTCTTCTACAAGATGTGGGACACAATTTTTAGATATAAGTATACATGTATATGGGGTTGTGTGTGTGTACAAATAATATATGCCATGTATATGTGCAGGTATGCATTTACACAGCTGCTTACTTTTGAATAAAACAGCTGAGAAAAGGAAAATTAAGGGATCTTGCTGCTGTAGGACTTATTCTTCCTTACCCAGTATTGTCCCTACTATTTGTTACATTCAATTCTCACAACACCGTAAAAATGAGTTGGTAAGCATCTGTAACCTGAGAAGTGTGATTCTGTTCAATCTCTCAAATAAATAAATAATTTTACTTGATGCTGAAAATCTGCAAAGAAATTAGTTGCTATAACAGCCACTGAAACTGTGTTAAAAATTTGGGAGAAACTGACTCATGATATAAAGGTATCACATACATTCAAAGTTATTCTCTTCATGTTTACTGAAGTCACCTAAAGAAAGGTATAAAAAACCTCAAGAGGCAGTAAAATGATGGCAGTGACAGCCAGCTGGGTTCTGGGCAAACACCTTGATGACTGCGAATGGCACCAAGGCTTTTCCAGCTCCTCCACAAGAGACAGGAAGAAGAGCAAGAAATACAAAATCTCCCACAGGTGGGATCCTCTGCACCTCACTTCAGATGTCTGTAATGTAAATGCCTATGTTTGAGGTAGCCATCCCCAGGTAATTTTACCTGGAGGCAAGACATCTTTCCATTGCCAGATCCAGGGATCAGCCTGACTCATGAGATGCAAGCTATGTGTAATTTTATAGGCTAATTGTGGTTGCAATTAATCTGGTTTAACTTTGTTGTTTTAAAGTTTGGAGATCTGTTCAGTTCGCTTGAACCACACCTGTTCAGGGAGCAGTTTTGAAATTCTGCCTCATGCTTTTATTTATTGACATAATGATCATAATTATCACCCCACTTCAGTTAGCAGTGGTTTTGATGTGGCTTCTGAGTGCTCAAAGTTGAGTGTATAGGGAACAATATTCTTTAAAAAAATGCTGATTTTGGCTTATGTAAAATGCTTCACACAAACATTAATGCCTTTCTGGAATAATCACTCTTTTCTTCTTGCAAGTAAAAGCTACATCCAAGCAACCTCAATAAGAAAAAGAGTGTAGCTCTGATCAAAGCTAATCACAGTGTAGTAGAAATGTTTAATTATTTTCCTCTACTTTCAATGCAATTCCAAAATTATCAAATACTCACTTCAACAGATCTGAAATATATTTCATCTTGATCAAAGGCAAAAAAAATGCATTTTCATGTCATCATTTCAATAGTTATCCTATACTAAATATTAATGTGTATTCTATAATAAAGTTAAAAACAATTATTTGCTTTTATTAGTAGACATAGCAGAGGAATTAGCAGTTTAATCTTATCCACACAGACCATTTTCCATGTATGAATATGAAACATCACAAGGAGATCGATTCAAATTTTCCATTTTTCAAGAATTCTGAAATGTTTTGCTTGTTATCCCATTTTAACTCTAAGAATTCCTTGAGAAATGGAAATTCAGATCAAGCCTGATGAAGTTTTATGAGGGAAAGTAATATTCAGGTTCTCTGAAATCTTCTGAAATTCAGATACAATCAATTGGATGAACCATGAAGAATTATTCTCTCTAAAATTGCATGGATTTTTAAGTTGTGTGTCTGTGGGATCCCACCAAAAAATCCATATGATTCAAATAAAAAAAAAAACTCCTTTAAAAAAATAAAAAACTCCTACTTTTACTGAGAAGGCATAAAAATCCTGTGTTATTTGCACAGAGATAAAGGAAGAGATGATGCTTCATTAAGGTCTTCTTTCTGAATATCTCAAAATTACTTGGAAAGATAGCAAATTTAAGTCTCAGAAAGATCAACCCTTTATTATATTCTCAGTAATTTTAGAAAATGGGAGTGGAAAATGGGAGTGGAAAAGGGAGTTAAATGGAAGCACTCAGAACAAAGTACTTAGATTTTATCTCAGAGTCCAATTATGAAGACCAAAGAGCAAAACCTTCCAGGTATTATTAGCACCACAGGAGATCTTTTTACTAAGCTCATTTAAAACACAGATCTGCACCTAAATCCCTTCTCATGAAAAACATCTCTTCTGTCTAAAATTTCCCTGAAGCATAAATATTGAGGTACTAGTGTGCAAATGGAGCAATTAAAAGGAAGATTAAAAGAAATTTATAGAATGTATTTCCTTCATAACTATTCTTGTTACTATTCTGAAGCCCCTCAGAGTCTCATTTGATTTTCCCAATGGATTTTGAGTCTTTTTCTAGTATCAATATCAGTCAGGATCTCTCCCTGTAGAGTAACACATCTGTTCTCAGGGAAAAGAAGGCCAGACAGATACAGGGTTTCTTCTGAATCAAGCCAGAACTCGTTATGCATTTTGTTTTCCCTCATGCATTCCCACAGCCATAGGAAAGACACAGCAGGTAAAGTACTCACTATGGAGAAAAAAACTACCAAGATTACAAACTACAGTGAAGCCATGTAGTTCTCATGGAAATCTGATGTATTTAAATAAGCAGAACACACTTTTACTGGGGGAATTTTTTTTTCCATTGATAATTTAGGATTTTTCTTGCCTTTTTTTCACAGAGAGTAACAAAATAAATAATTGCTTTTAAGATTGAAGTGATCCCAATCAGCTTACAGAGCTAGGGAATTTTGCAAAAGCAAAGGCTTTCGGATGAAAAATAGCTTTATATGCCCAAAAGAATGGTCTTATTATTTGAAAATATAATGGCTTTAGTCCTCGAGGAGTTACCTGAGCTTTCACCTTTTTAAAAAGCAAGCTATATGCAAGGAACTGATCCTTTTTGACTTTAAAAGCTCTTTATAACTCTCACTCTTTTAATTTGAACACCTCTGCTGCTGCTGAATAAGCTTGGTCAATATGACCTCTACAGCTGTCTCAAATACAACTTGTAGCTAATGGAAATAGACAAGACAGCAGCAAGGATTTTACTGAGAAAACACTTTCCCAGCTGGATTAACCAATAATAAAAGGTGGCAAACACCTTCTACCATCTTTTCTGGCCAAACCCCTAGATTCTATCTATCTCCTACAAAAGGTTACAGTCACAGCCATACATGTTTGGTTTCTCCTACTTAGGTTCAGTTACTGAGACAAGGTGAAACCTTCACCTCATGTCTGGCACAGGAACTCATGTCTGACAGGTGTAAACTTTCAGAACACCTGAGGTTCAAGACTTAGAACCTGCACTTGTGTCCCTGCACTTAAAGACCTACTGATACTGCGGGCTGTCAAATATATTATTTGTATTCAGCAGCCTTATTTAATTGCCTTTAACTGCTTCTATATGAGCAATTGCACAGCCACTTTCCTCTTAGACAATTCAACCTGTGGTGCTTAGCGAGTGCAGAAGAAAAGAGAGTTCTCCAGCTGTGAACCAGCAAAAGAGAAATAAATACAGTGAAAAAAACAGACCATTCTTGGAATAGACTATAAAATGTGTGCAAAAGCCTTTACAGTATTTAAGAATTAAGGAAAAGATAAGAAATTATAAACTACAGATTTTTGTACAGAATAATGTACAAAAATCATTCCAAGAAAAATACAGAGAAGCAAAGATCGGTTTACCATTGACAATGCTGAGCAATCCATGGCTAGAATATGAAGTGAAATCTCTTCATCTTTTTGTTACTTCTTCAATTGCAGTTCAACTTATGTTTGCTAATCTATGACTCTTCATTAAAAAGCTACAAGACATTGTCTTACATGTCTTGGAAATCAAAATCAATCTGTGCAGTTTGAAAATTTAGGAACATGTTTTCTGTCCAAAAGTAGCAAAATAAGGATAGTTATCTTGTTAAATTCATGGTACTTTACAAGACTTTAAAGAAAATCAGAAGAGGCATTTACCCCAAATTGCTGGATGGAAAATAGACCTCAACACTGTTTTAATTTCAAGATGTGACTAAATCACATTTCACGCTTTCCTATCTTCTAGATAGTTTATTTAAAACTTTCAACTGTACATTTGTACTTTGTTTCTAAGATCTTAAATTCCAAACTGCAACTGCATGAATGCACATGGAGTGCACCTTTTTAATGATCTGTACTTCTGTCCCTTGTTCTCCACCTGTAGATGGAGAACCAGGCAGTTTCTTCTCAGGAATTTCTAACCACTTAGGATGGGAGAAAAGAAATATCATGTTTATGATAACACAGAGAGAGTAGTATTAATTTGTGAGGTGAAACATGACATCCTAAATACCCTTCCATTCAAGGTGTTTGTGGGTTTGTGGATACTGCTTAGCACCAGACCTGACAGTCTGGGCTTTGGGCATCCTTATTCAGATGACTCCATTGTTTTAGCCTTTGAAAGAAGCATGCAAGGTGGCTTCATATCCTGGACAATAACTTCCAGTTACAGTAAATGGAAGCTGAAAGTGATGTCGTTAACATTTACAGAGCTCATAATAAGGGCATGCTCTGTGAGACACTGAAATAAGCCTCCCTCTTTCCCAATCACCAGCATGGCTCTCAACCATCCAGCTTTCACTAGCTCCACATTGTACTTCTGACAGGCATTGCAGCCCTTGCTCTCAGTATGCATGGCTCAGTCAGTTTCCTCATTTCAGTTCTCTGGAACAAATAATTCTCACTTCCTTTTCAGAGCAAAAATCCATATAAATTTGGATTTCAGGCTACACAACCAGTGAATGAAATGAGACATAGCTTCATGATCACCACTATTTGGCAGTGATCTTCAGAAAGTATTTCTTCCTCCCTGTACTCCACTCCTGCATCTTGACATCATGGAATGACCTGAGTGGAAGGGACCTCAAAGATGATCTGGTTCCAACTCTTGTACAAGGACACATTTCACAAGATCAAGTCACTCAGTGTTATCAAAAGTAGGCAGAAATAAAATTCCTTAACACCAATGTAGCATTTAAGAAGCAGGCATTCTTTATTCTACCAGATGCACAAGAGGATATCTCCTCTGAAATATCATTCATCCTGAGTACAGAAAGAGCTTCCCTTTACACACTGTATTTTACATACATATTAATTGATTTTCCTGGAATAAACATCAATATGATAATCATTTTCTCAAAGATCATGAATATATATTCCCTTTCCTATGCTCACGAGTTCTATCCCGGGGATCTCTTTGGTAGTCCTGGGTGGTCAGTGATCCCAAAGTCACACTTGACTGCCTGGTGAACTGATAAAAATTAGGCATAACTGGGCTAGATACTCTCCAGTTCTTCTTCTTGATCAAAGCTTATCATCCTATAGAATAAGCATTGTGCAGATCCATAGGCTAGTGGTTTATGAAGAACAAATGTTGTATTAATCCTCCAGGTACAAACAATTCTTCATCTGGCAACAAGAGCTCCATCCACCCTGGCCTTGAACATTTCCAGGGATAGGGCATACATAACATCTCTGGGTAACCTGTTTCAGTGCCTCAGCATTCTCACAATAAAGGCATTTTTTCCAAATATACAATTTAAACCTACTTTCTTTCAGTTTGGAGACATTCTCCCTCACATATAGTCCTGTCACTAAATGGTCTTGTAAGAGGTCTCTTTGCATCTCTCTTGTCACCTCCCTACTGAAAGATCACAATTAGGTCACCTCTAACCCCTCTCTTTTCAGAAGGGCAGAATCCCCTCCCCTGACCTGCTGTCCACACTGCTTTTGGCGCAGTCCAGGATACAGCTGGCTTCTCTCAAGGCTCCCAGTATTCCCATTAGACTTTTACAAGACATACACCTCCACATCCAGGTGCTCTGCTTTTTGTCTCAGTTTTTACCTTTGCACTGGAAGGCAAATACTCCGCTTTAAAAGATCTAATAGCTCTCCAGCTTAAGGAACTACATATTCTCTAACCAAATTCAGAAGTTATATTTCCACAGGATTTGCAACCAGCTAGATGCTGAATTCTGTGAATTGCTTAAGTAAACCAACACTTCAGTATTTTATTCAAGTCTGCCGTAAGTCTTACCCTGCTGCTACAATCATACCGATGTTCCCATGTGACTGTGTTTCTATGGATGTTGCAGTGTGTTGAATTTATGACTCATCTCCATTTTAAAGATAGTCAGTATGCACAGATACACAAAAATATCTAGAAGTTGTCATCGCTTAACCATTTCAAATCTGGTTTACAGGCTATTTGATGTAAAACAGAAGGCTTTTCTTTCATAAATGGTGAATAATACTGACCACAACTAATTTTTGAAATCTCATCAGGGTAGGAAAATTGAATCAGAAACTGCTTGCTCTTTTGGTGATGATCTAAATGTGTAGCAGGTATTGATTAGTAAGTGGTGTGAGGTGTAAATGAAGGAACACCCTACTCATTCATTTATCAGACCCTGTGTCAGTGAGATAACTGAATCCTAACATATAAACCATATTTCAGAGGGGCATATCAGATTTGACTTAAGTTGATGGCAACTGCATGTGCAAAATGTGTTTCAAAACTCAGATGCCATGATGCATTCCTAAATCCACTGAAGACAATGAGAGGCCCCTCTTCCCAGTGGAACAGCTGCTAAGTCCTATGGCAATTAATATTAAATTGTATATTTATGAACAAAAAAATTCCTCAAGATCAAAGAAATTTTGACATTCTATTGGTAATTTTTCCATAAATTAAAATTGAAAACCATCAAATGTCAGAATTTTCCAGTGACCACATTTACTTCCCCAAAATTCACCACATTATGCTCTGCATTTATGGACTTTTTTATTAATTTTTGTTTTCATTCTCATAATAGAATGACTTGCATCCTGAAAATAGCTTCTTGATGGGAGTGGAGCCATGGACATTTAGCTTCAGCACAGACACAACAGGACAGACGTCTGAATTTAGGATGGATTACAACTTTTGTAATTCAGACATCATGAGACCTGACACATATGAGGCAGCATGACCATTGCCCAGCACAGACTACGGAACATTATCCAGTGATCCTTTCCCTAACAGATAGAGAGCTGATAAAAGCTGGTATTCCACCTGTTGAATAAGGTGAGAAAGTTAGGGATAGGCAAAATAATACAGAATATCATGGATGATATAGAATCCCTTGCTCTAGAACTAAGAAAAATAGATCACTAACACCACTGCAGTGAATAAATCTGTCTCAAGCATACCAGCAAGGGTTGAAGTTTGAGTCAGGCATCATTTCCCTAGAAGTTTTGTTCCAGCTAACACATAAAAAAAACTAAAAATATTTAATTATCTGTTTTAACCTCTAGATACTGCCTTTGCCTGATAAAGACTGATTGCATCTACTGATCTCTCTTTTTTTAATATACATATGCATGTTTATATTTTTATAAATATCTAAGTTGTACCTTGATTTTCTTTCGACCATGGAAATAAATTATGAACAATTACCTCACTGTAACATATGAACACTTCATAAACTCTTACTTTTTTGATAAGGGGTGGCAAATGTAACCTGCTTTAATGTAATGTCTTCACTGTGAGAAGATAAAAATAGAAGTATCATACCCTATTTGTTGCAATGGAAGTTTTAATGTTTACATCTAGCTCAACTGGTAGCAATTAAAGCTCTAGAAAACAGCCCTTAATAGGATCAAAAAGGTCTTTTTCATTTTATTCCTTCAAATGCACATCAAAGCCTCCAACTCCCTAGGCAGTGCCATTAAGCTGCTCTATAAATATGTGCTCTGTCATCTGACAGTAAGGAACAAGGGATTTTTGGCCAAATAACAGTTGAGCTGCAATGTGAGCATAGCAGAACACAATACTGTGGGTAGGGGAAAGAGAAAGTTTTACTGTGAAGGCATCATGAAACTCAGCAGGGGCAAATCAGCTGAAGAATCCTCATCCTGGTATTAAGAAGCCAGGTATCCAAACACATCTTTTGACTCATGGAATATGAGCATGAAAATTTAGCCCACAGCCCAACAAAGCCTCTCACAATGTCACTTAAAAGCAGAATTGGATCATATATCTGCCTTTGACTGTTGGAAACAGTCATATCTGTCAAGCAACAAAGAATGGACTTCTCTTTTAGATCTCCCATGGAGATCCTGTGAGACCCTCTTTTTGAGCCTACCTACATCCCCTGAAAGGCTGGACTTACAGTGAAGTTCACATCTAAGAGGAAGAATTTTCTTGGTTCTTCTACTCAAAAGGAAGTATTAATTCCATGCTGTTTGATCTTTAAATGCGGTCTCTTCAGGATTTGAGACATACTGACTTAAATCCATAATATTTATGCAAAACTTTAGTAAGGTAAAAGATACATGTTATTCTCTAAAAGAACACCAAATAGGAGTACACATTGCCCTGGTCAGGCAGTTTGAACTTCCCGTGCATGAAGGGCAATAAATAGTTCTGTGCTTGACATAAGTTTTTCAAATAGCACACAATATCCAGTGTTAAATAAGCAATGGCAAATTATGTTCTACCACACTACACACATGTATGAGCAGATTGTTTCATCTATTAAAACAAAGGACAACTAATTGCTTGTATAAGACTTCATTTGGACATATTGCCTTCATTCATTTTTCTTTCCAAGCTTCACCATGATATAATAATTCCTATCACCTAAGGGAAAACAGATTGTCAAAGACCAACATAACATTGTTTCAGACCTCAGCAGAAGCCTAATCACACAATCAGCTGGAAGGAATCATCATTGCTTAAGGTAAAACCTTCAGAAGTGCTTCAATTACTTAGGCTGTTGAAGTCCCATTTTCAAAAATGCCATACGCACTTAGAAACATAAATCCAGTGGAAGCCTAATGATTATTGTAGCCTAATAGTTATTTCATTGCAGGTGAGCAGCAATAACTGCTATCCTTAACCTACTAAGATCTGCATATGAGGCTTAGATGGCTCTTCCTTTGTAGGTTAAGTACAGCCAAATTTTCCTTACTTCCCATGTAGCAGGCAGGCAGCCTGTTATGGAGGCCTACTTGACATGTAGCAGGAGATTAAGTTATAGTAATTCATGATTAGAAAATGAAATCATGGGACCTTAGAGTTTATGAATATGTAAATTCAGCTCATGAGAGGTTTTTGACTCCGAGCCTAAACAGAACTTCACTCAGAAGTTCCTCCAACAATCCCACAGCAGCTCACTGAATAGATGCATGGATGCATTTTCTTGAAAGCTTGCTTTATCCTAAGAAATAGCTATAGATTTTTCAATTCTCTGAAATAGTATTCCAAATGTTCTTTCACACAGGTGTGTATTTTTATATAGTTCCAAGGAGAATGCTTACTGAGAGCCTCTGATTCTTTGTATTCCTTCATTTGTTTTACCTGTGTTACCCAAGTTTTCATGAGCTGTGTCTCTTCTTGGTGTGCATGCACACACACACAAGTGTGTGTGTGTTACAACTACAAATTGTGAAGAATGCACTAAGAAAAGACACACTAACGGGTTAATCATCCATCTAAATCTGTGTGGGGGTGGCTAAATAATTCATTTGAAATATAGCTCACTTCTCATCCACTCACAAAGGTGTTACTGAAGACATGAATTCTCTTTCATACTTGGGAACAAAACAAGGCTTATTTTTTGGCTTTTGTAAAAAATGCTAAAACCAATGTGAGAACCCATCTTCTCAAATACACACAGAGTTCCCACAAGCATTACACAACATCTGCTGCTGTGGGCTGAGGCTAGTAAACAGTAATGTTAATATGAACTAAAGATATAGTTTTGCTAATAACACAAAGTAATAATGTGTTTCTATTGCTTAGGGCACCACAAGTGTATAACTATAACCTAAGGCAAAGCCTGCTTTTCATCTGGAGGGGGAGAAAGAAGACAGTCACCTTTTTACAGCAGTAAATGTCATGCTTTGTAGAATTTCTGCTTCTCTGCTGCAATGTGATTCTGTAAATATGATGTATTCGTTTGTTCTACATCTATTGCTGTGTACCACAGAATGGATGCTGTGATCCAAAACACATGAATGAAGAATCACTGAACTGATTGAAGAACCACTCTATTTAAGTCAGAATATGCTGGATGTTAAGACTTTGTTTTCATTAACACGGTGAACTTTTCTGTCAAGCTAGCTGCAACTGAATACCCATCTTTAATAAAAAGTACACACTATTCTCTATTTACAGAATATTATTGTTTCCAAAATGCTAGTCCTAGATAGCAAAAGCTTGTAAATATTTTCTATTCTTGTGTAATAAATTTTTCACTCAAACACACTTTAAAGGGAGCAACTTATATTGGTTTTGCTTTTCAGGTAAATATATATCACACACAATAGGAAGCATGGGTATCATCCTGGTTTTTCCACCTTCTTTTAAGCTTTTTACATTTTTTAAATTTAGAAAAAAAAGCACCATAATGTTCCAAAGATATGGGAAAAACAAATTCTAAACCTCATGGCTTTACCATTTTAGAATTGCATTGATAAATTCAGGAGAATACTTCTGACACACTATGCTTAGCCTTCACATTTAGGGAAGTGCTAATTTAACTGCATGGAGAAGCAACCCTGAGGCATTCTCCTTCAATAAGACACTGTCTTCCTGGCAGTTACTGCAAGATAAAAACAAGCTCAAAGTGTTTTTTGCACAAGGGTTGACATTATACAGTTCCCCACTATACCTTATTATGGTATCTTGCTCATCTGTTCATAAGCTGGGCACTGTGCACAACTGCAAAACTGACTTTCAGGAAATCAGTTTCTGGTTGATTCTTTCTTTACTCAGACACTCAGATGAGTGTCCTATGCTAATAAACAAGGAAACACACTGAACTATGTATGTAAATGCAGTCCAGACCCTTCATTTTTATAAGTCCAGCTAGAGCACAGATCCAGTTCAAATCTAGCTGGATTGAAAGGGAGCCTTTTCACTTTGTTTTAGATCAGGGTATGCATCCTGCCTTGGACAACTCATCTTTCAGCATAAAAGCCCTTCCAATTCCTTTCAAGTTTCCTTCTAAAAACATCTTTCTCTTCTATGAGAAGATATTCTGAAATATTCTCGTTTTCTTCATGCTGTGAAATTACAGTATGTGGTCTTTATGGGCAGTGTATGATGCAACTGGCAAGTGTTAAATGGCTGGCCACCCACTGTGGAATAATAGTGGATGGTAGCAAAAGCACAGTAAAAGTCCATCAAATGAAAGGCCAGAATTCCTTAGACAACAGTTAAAACCCCAGGGATAAAGCAGTCGAGCATCACTTCCTGCTTAAGATAGATGACATTAGTGTCCAATGAAAACGGACCTAGACACAGAGGGAAAATGCAGACCAGATCCTGAGATCTAGATGTGAAGGCACCCCATGAGCTGCACTTGTTATCTGTCCACAAAACAATATATAAATCTGTAATGCCTCCTGTTTGGGAAAAAACAAAGTACTATATAAACCAGTTTATAATTTTTACAGTTCCTCATTGCAGCTGGCTATTGCTAAAATAGATGATCTCATAGTCTGCTGTGTGGCTGCCAGATAGCTTGCATGCAGATAGATGCCTTTGTGCTGCAGACCATAGAAACCTGCATAAAATTGGCCTTCTTTCCTTAATAGAGCTGCATGAACAAAGATGAGTTTGTTGCTGACCAAGAACTGAAAGCTTTGTTTTATAAGACTCTTTGAATGTATTGCACTTTGCCAAAGGGAAAGGTTCTCTATTAAAAAGGAGAAGGAAAAAGGGAAAGAGAGAAAAAGAGAGAGAGAGAGAGAGAGAGAGAGAAATAGAGAAAAAGAGAGGGAGAAGAAAAAGAAAGAAAGAAAAAAAAAGAAAGAGAGAAAGAGAGAGAGAAAAAAAAGAAAAAAAGAAAGAGAGAAAGAGAGAGAGAAAAGAAAGAAAGAAAGAAAGAAAGAAAGAAAGAAAGAAAGAAAGAAAGAAAGAAAGAAAGAAAGAAAGAAAGAAAGAAAGAAAGAAAGAAAGAAAGAAAGAAAGAAAGAAAGAAAGAAAGAAAGAAAGAAAGAAAGAAAGAAAGAAAGAAAGAAAGAAAGAGAAAGAAAGAAAGAAAACCAGACAAAGTGTGTGCACTTCTGTGGTGAATATTTGTGAGTAAAGTGGGCTGAAACCCTTTTTTTTTCTTTTTGAATAGTGGTCACATTTTTTGAGCTGAATAAAAATGAAAGCAAAAGGAACTTTAATTAATGGGATGCCTTTTGATTTGTAGAGCAAAACTGCCAGAGCAGATGTACCAGCAAAGAGGATTAGATTGTCCCTTCCCTGACACACTGAAAATTTCTTTTTCCCCTTGTAGTAACCCCCATTGAGGAGAGGCTGTCTTTAGTGTCTAAAATTCAGCACTGCTAAAGAAACTGTTGTATTTGGGCACAATGGGCAGCTCTCACAAGACTAGACAGAATATGTGAGGAGAGAGCTAATATTCCTTTAAATCCAGGGTTGATTCCAGTTCAGTATTTAGAATAAGCCTAAATAAAAGAGAATTTATAAGTCTGAGTTCTTTCAAATCTCATCAAATATGTATTAAAGTGAATCCCGAAGCAGTCATGATGAATGTTCATCCTTTTTAAAAGGCTGAAGTAACTTAAAGAAAGAATCTTGAATTTGTTTTTAATTTATATTAAAAGTCCATCAATTCATCTACTTCTGAAATCTTTGGCTTAAGTTCAACTTTGAGCAAGGTGGAATCATGGAGTGTGAATGCAGCTGATGAATTTTATACACAAAAATTAGGCCACTGAAAAAAATTCCTTAGGTATTTGATTTTTACATATTTTAAATGGTGTTTTTAAAATTCTAGTTTGAAGAAAAACAGATCTCCACTTCTATTTATTTAACTTCCTTTGCAACAGCTGTAAGATAAGGTGTATAATAAAATTTCTTTTTATCTAGTGCTTGCTTAGGTTCATTTTAAATTTCTTCTGTATTGAGAGGAAAAATATCTAAACAGATTGTTTTGAAAATACAACAACTGGCTCAGTGGTAGACATGTGGTGGTGAATGCACAGAAGCCTAATTTATCCAAAGAGAAGCTAAATGGCTGCAGGAATCAAAAGAAATACTTCATTTTTTATTTTATTATTATATTCCACCTAAAAACAACACATATTTACTAAAGCAAAAGTGTTCACAGAAAAGAGGGGCAATGATACATTTTTAAGGTTACAGTGCTTATTTCTTGCCATTTTGGATCACTCCTGGAATGCAACAGGCACAGAGGGCTTCAGTTTACATTTTCCTTCCTTTCTAAGGGATAGTAACTCTGGCCTACATTTATTCCTGCCTTAGTCAAAGGCTAACCTTGATGTAATCCTTCATGAGGATGCGTCCCAAGGCATGATTTTGTTACTTGCTCCTTGGGTAAGTGATAAAAATACTATTGACGCACCATTTCCATCATTTTTACTTGCCCAGAACAGTTTCTACTGCCAAGTGTCAAACAAAAATCAAAGCTCAAATGTTTTCTTTTGTTAAAAAAGGCTTCTTCTGGTGCAGAACTTGGCCATGCACTGCTCTCCCACTGGGTAAGTTACTACATTGTTTAGGCTATGATCCTGACAAGTTCAAGTCCTAAGGAAACATTTTAAAGGTGTTTTTTCTTCTTGCAAATCACAGCATAGATTATACTTGGCATAACACTCCTGCTGCTACTGTAGTGTCAGAAGCTTTATATTGGCATCAAAAGTATGTACAGCACCAGAGACCTACACCTCAACAGTGCACACATCATTGCCAAGGAATCGGGTTTTTTTTTATTTAGCCAACTGTGAATCTTGTAGAACACAAATCAGAATGAAGCTATTAAGTTCTTTTACCAAACTCTACAACACCAAGATTTTGGATGCTATCCTGTGATGGTATGACCAGCCTACCATTAGACAAATCTTCTCCAGGGAAGGGCTCACCAATATCAGCTGTTTCCCACGTATGCCTAGTTAATTTACAGTCCTTTTTCTCCACACTTATTTTACATAAAAACAGTGGGTAAAAATAAGCACATGGCTATTTACCAGGGATGCACTGCTCTTCCCCTCCCAGCAGGAAATTGCTTGATTGTATATTCAACTGCTGACCCTTACATCCAGCTTTGTTATGCAGGGGGCAGGGTGGGAGAAATGCAGGAGCTTGAAAGTGCTACCTTTTGGCAAAAAAAAAAGATGGGTATTCTACGGGAATTTTACGTCCCCTGGACAACTGATTCCTAAACTGCTCATTCTAAAACTAAAACATAATCCAAGATAGGCACAGGTAGGGATTGCAGTTCATATAGTGCATAGGGGCAAAGAACAAATATGTAGACTCATTTTAAGACCTTAACAACATAGTTAGTAACAAAATGATAGCTGTGAAGTGATGGTGTACTAAAAGTGTGATAATGATGAGAAGCAGAAATTTCAGGCAGGGACTGAATTTTCTTTAGGCATAGAATTTGCTATATATCAAAGACCCTGTTTTAGTTTACTCCTCTTGCATTTTCAATATGAATTTTCATGTACAATTTTATAGTGGATGCTTAAAATTTTATTTTAATGCAGTATATATTATTCATGGACATAAAATAAATTGGCTATAAAATTGTGGTTTTGTTTGTTTAGCTGTAAGTATGGCATTTATTAGGAAGCAAGATATAGCTTTATAATATCCCACTACTGAAAGACCGACAAAATATGTCCTCCTTTATATTGCATTTTTTATATCCATAGTGATAGGACAAAACCCAGCAATTTGGGCTTGTGCATGAAAATTGAATTAGAAACAGAATGTAATGTGAATGAGTTTATCACAGACACATTTCTATAACAGCACTACAAACACTTTACTTGCACTTGTTGTGCAAATTCATGATTCAGCCTGTTTTGTTAAATTACGTTCATGCCTACATATGCAAAGATCTGATTCTTTTCCCTTTTTTTTAATTCTGGAGCAGAGTAAAGAGGGAGCCAGTTAAATCAATGCTTACCTATGAAGCACTACACTAATTCTTCATTCCTTGTATTACTTACTTTTTTAATTGCATCTTCCTTAGTTTGTAATAAACCCACTGCTCTACTCCAATACCTTAGCTTCACTATTGTGATATTTTTTAATGTACAGCATTTTTTGCTATACTTACAAAAGGTAAGATAGGGTAATGAATTATGTTTCTTCTGATAAGTTAACAGTATCTAGGGATAGAGTAATCCAGCCCCTTTATGTGTATTTCCCATGTGTGTTTCTCCAAATAATGTTGCTCACTTGTTGTAGTCTAAGTACTAAACAAGATATCTTCTTCTTTAAACATCCCTCAAAAACTTGCCTTATTTGGTTTCTTTATATTCAGCCTCATCCCAGTCTTATTGCCAGCACGTCTCTATGAAACAAATTCCAGAGATTTCAATTCACTTTTAAGTTCAAACCCCATTCAGTTATAGTTTCATAATTTATCTAAAACACAGAATATTCTAATTTATTCTGAAATTACTTGTTCTGCAATTCATGCCATAGCTGCTAAAATATATTTTTTCTGTAATATATTGTATTGGTTTTCCTTTGCTCCTCCCATCAAATGCAGTTTTGCAGGTTTTGTGTTTATAGCCTGAAAACTAAGAGGTAGGTAATTTGTGTGTTACATTATTTGATTCAGACACTATCTTTGATAATTTGTGTGTCTTGCCAGGAATCAGGAAAAAGTTCACCATTAGGCCTGTACCAGAGGTGTTCTTGCCTCCTTACTCAGTGTGACATGAGAATGATTAGCAAACTAAGACTACCCCTCTCCAGCTGCATAGTCCCAGCGCAGCCACCAGTAAGTGAAGAGACATCAAACAGACATGGAAATGTGCATCCATGGAAAAAACTTCACAGTGGCTCTGGCTGTGACTTCCACTTTGCAAAGCACAGTCAAGTGTTACCCTGTGAACAGTGAGGTATCCAAGGCAGGGCTGCAAAAGCAGCTCTTGAAGGCAGCTGCTCTCAGTTGCTTAGGTAGAGTGGGACAAACAAGAAGGAGAGAAAATATGGGCAGAAATTCCCAGGTAAAAGCTGAGGCAGAATTAGGAATTGAGAGAGTGAACGTGTTGTACCACAAGAAAGACAAACAAAGCAGGTGAGAGAAAGATCAGAAATGCACTTGTGTTGGTATGTGATGACAAGACACAGAGAGACAAAGTGAAGCTCTTCACCATGCACAGCTCCTCTCAAATACTGCCATAGGAGGGCTAATATACTGAGAGTGTATCTCACTGCCCTTTTTAATGGACAACAAACCCAAGTGAAGCATGTAATTCAGGCATGCTCTTTACTTCCGCTCTTTACACAGTAGAAAGGAGCAGAAGAGGAACACCTCAAAGGGGGAGAGTTCTGTCATTCTACCCAGAGAACATCATTTTTGCTTGCCTTCTGCACACTGCACAGCCTTTTGCGCCGTGCAGCTCCAAGGGAGCCGAGGACTCTGGTACCCAGGAACCCACAGCACTGGAGGGCTGGTCAGCCTGCAATACGGTCTGAATGAAATCAAATCTTCCTCAGACAAAGAAGACTTGGATTCAGGGTTTCCTGTTTCCAAGAATAATTGTCAGTGTAAGATGCAGAGGACATGACTGCAGCTTGAGGTTCACGGAGGGAAACAGTTACCTGTCACCTCAGCACGGGGCTGGGTGAGTGTCAAGAAGGTTTTTACAAGCTTTCCTTCAATGACATGTCTAGGAAGATTAGTGTTTAAGGGGCTAGGTAGCTAGCAAATCTGAAAAGATGTTACCCTGTTTCATCTGTCTTTCACAAATAAAGTTTTATTTCTATTTATTACAAGATCCAATTCTAACAACTTAAGCGTCATTGAATAATGCCCTTGAATTGTGAGCATGTCTATCAAAATCAATTGAATTTTCTCACATACTGAGGTTGAATTCAATATAATTCAGAGTAACAGTCATGGTCTTATAGAAAATATGATCCATTGTTACCCCCCTCCCAAATAAAAACAAAAAACAAAGCCAAAACAAAGACCCCCACTTATCGCAGACTTTCTATTATAAAATCTTCTTTTTAAGGGTCAATTATTCTGTAAAATGTGTCTTAAAAGAACTCTGTCATTTTCAAAATTTGCAGTTGCCATAAGGATACTTTATATCCCTTCATGAAAGGTCAAGAGAGATTCTAAATTGGTATCAGTTGGCAAAAATCCATGTGCTTCCATGGAGCTGAATCTATTTACATCAAATGCTTTCCTGGCCTTTTGAGAACATTTTATTGTTATTATTATTATCATTTTATAGGCTACAAAGACAGCAAGGTTTACACAATTTTTTTTCCTGAAACTTGTGTTTGTAAAAAGAAAGCGTCCTACTTTCTCTTTAGTAATTTTCTAATTAAATCCACATGGAGATAATTGCCACTTTACGAATAATTGGGTGTATATTCTTGTTCTTGGAAGCATGACAAATTTTTCAGCAAATACAATGGCATGAAATGTCCTTTATAACAGGCTCAATGGCTCTCACAACTAATTGTGACATTATATCATAGGAAAAAGTCCGTAATGCTCCTCCAGCAGTGAATCAAAGAAGCAGACATAGTAATATATACACAAAATTTATCCTCGAGCTAAACCCTTGCCTCATGCTCAGTGCCTAGATTTGCTGCTATGCCCACGTTGAAAGGAACAGAATCCGCATCACAACAACCATGTTTTATCCAGAATGGATCAGGAGCATGTATGGCTGTTCCTTGGCTCCTACATATGGAGATTTTGGGGTTTAGCCTACCACTGCAGCCTCATGGTGTGCAGAAAAATGCCATTTACTCTGTCCAGTACTCACAGAACATGGAACTCTGTCCATGCTCCCTGTGGGGTGAGGACACCCTCGCTGCTATATGAGGGTTCCTCCTGATGACAAACAAGTGTCTTGCTCTTGGGTTGAATTCAATGTCTGCTCCTGCCCAAAAGCAGGACAAATTAACACTGGTCTGCAATGCAGGTGCTCACTTTTAGACAGATTACCAGCTTCCAGGCAACACAATGACCCTTTTTGTTTGGAGGTATTGCTTTGTTAGATGTAATTGTATACACTGTCTCCACTTTAATCAGAGACACCTAGTAAATTATACAGAGAAGCATTTTACATAGAGGAACACTGGCACCCTGAGAAACTCCAGCTGTTTCTCTGCAATATTTATTATTCATATGCCATTCCTATTTTCTGTATGGGGCACTTCACATTGCAACAAAGCAGAAAGCAAAGATGCTATCAACTGACAGCTTGCAAATCTGGATATAAAAGTTTAACTGTTCAATCCCATACCCTTCAGACAGGATACTCCCTGCTTAGTTGTATTTTGCTGCCTGGTGAATAGTTTACAGTACAGGATTAAACAAACACAAGAAACTTTCTAGTCTAATAATGGGCTACATTTTTCTAATGGATATCATTATATCTGCACAGTAAATTCTCTCTTGTTCTAGAAAAGAACACAGCTACATGAGGTTGAGAAAAGTGTTACTTTCCATTGACAGCCAAAACCATGTACCCATGTGTCTGATCCAATTGTGTTGTTAATGGAGGATATTGGCAGGAGAAATGAGAGAGCATTGCAGCTCATTGCTATTCTTGTACATGGAGCAAACATAGCAAGGAACAGTAACAAAAAGGTAGAAGAATGAGAGGAAAAAAATCAAATTCCCCTTTATTTCATTCTCATCTCTGAGTGACTTCTACCAGGTGCTGTGATACTACAGAAAAGCTTGAAAGCCCATAGTCAGATCAACCCATCCACCTGCCCACAACACCCTGACATCACAGGTTTTAAACAGAAAAAAAAGACAGACTGAAAGATGAGCCCAGGTGACCTCCAGCCTATTTGAGTTCATGGCACATCATATTGAATGGACCTTCCCAGCACAGTTAAACAAACAATCTCTGATATTTCTCTAGGATATGCTTTATTGAAAACTGAAAAATTTTCACTTTTCAAAGATTGAAATCAAAGATTTGCACTTTTCAGAGATTGCACATCCTTTTGCCCACTCATAAGAGCTTTGCAGTCCAGGTAAGGATGGGTGTAGAGAGGTGTAAAGATGGGTGTAGATTTCCCATCTACTGCAGAAAACGAGGGATGATTGATTAAAAAAAAACTTGCATCACTTTAATTAAGCCTTCAGGTCTGTGGAATAAAACCATTGGATTCATGATTAACAGCCAGAACACACAACATTCTCTTCAAAGAACAAAGTGATGTACTAGTCAATAACACTGTGGATATTAGAAGAGTGGGCAGAGCTGTGGTACATGGGAATTATGATGCCATATGGCAGCAAAGCCCACACAGAAACAGCAGCTGCAAATCCACAGCAGCAGCAGCAGCTGCTGGAAGGGACTGAGGAATAGCAAACCCTTATAAAGCCCTGGAATAGAAAAAATATCATGATGTTGAGAAGGCCCATGCAGCTATAATTCTTCTTAGAGTTCTGAACATGGGTTAATCATTCCTGCTCGACATTGCAGTGGAGTGCAGCAGGGTCACAGGAGTATTTTACTGGTCATGACTCTTTTGACCCACAAGAACCTCTCATCTCTCTTGGCCATGTTTCTGTCCTCTGCCCCTCCATCCTTCTTAAGATGTCTGCTGTGCTCTTATGACAGGAAAATAACCTCGTAAAGCCAGTTCTGTACTTAATCTGAAAGGCCCCTATACATAGCTCTGTGATTAGGAGGTGGCTTAGGTGTGGCACACAACAAGCAGTAGAGCAGAGGAGCCTGGAGTCAATTCTCAACCTCCACTCCTCTGTCTCTCCTGGCTGCACCTACTTGTGGTTAGGGGGAAAGGGAGATACGTGCAGATCAAATATTAAAGAACAGCATTTTACCAAACTGTTGCTCGACCCAAATAAACATTGCAATAGCTTCTTTTATAAGTACATAAAACCTATTACATTTCTATCACCGTAGACCAAAAAAAACCCAAAGGAAACACTATGGTAATTAAAACACAACCCCTTAGAAAAGGAGATTTTTAGCTATAATTTTCTGTCTGAATGTTTCCAAAGCTTTTAGAAAAGCAGCTTATCTTCAAGAAAATTCCCATCAAAGGCAAATCCATTGAAAAACTGAATAAGTTGTTCCTCTACTTAATTAGCCCCATCATAATATGCTAATCAATAGTAAATAATTGGTTTTTAATAGTTACCACTCTATAAAGCCTTTAATTACTCACAACCTTCCTGTAAGTCATCAACATCACCAACCAAGCAGTAACATTCTCAATAATAGCTCTAAAGTTTCATAAAAATCTTTGGTGATTTGAGTATCTAATTGAAGAAACTCAACCTTGTCCTTCCAAAGCCAGGTACTCAAAGCAGCTCAGCATATTTGGATAACCAGACTAGAGATGAGGATAAAGTCAGGTTTCACCCAATTTTACCAGCAGAGTTTGAATTTTACATAGCTGTTTTTCTCTTTTGCTTAAAAAACACATTTCATTTGTGTTGAAAAAATGTATGTCCCCATTTCATTTTGTATGTAGTACATATGGGAAAAGGCTTCCATGTGGCAGCAGTGATCTTAACAGATGCTTCCCTTTGGGCAAATGGGCTTTTAATGGAAAATGTGCTGAGCAAGATGCCAGTACCTTGTTCTAATGGAGCAAAATCATTCTGAAATGAAAGTTTTGTTTGTCTCCAGTGTACTTTGTTTATGATGTCAGCTGTTAACTGTTATCCTTCATCACAAGCAATGTTTAATTTATAGGTATTCATATCAGATATAAAAACAGAGAACTGGAAGTTAAATCAGTTATTAAGTACAGTTTATTAAATTGCCAACATAACCCATTAAATGGGAGATTATAACTGCAATTTATTTTTCATCTGTCACTCTTAAGGGAAATGACTGTTGCTTTCTACATGGAGTCATCAGTCAGACTCATGGCTGCCTGATGAACTGTGATGATTTGAACCTAGGAAAAATAAAGAGCCAAGTCATTCATTACTTTCTCTTGTACACCACTTGTAGACATGGTGCCAGCTGCAGGAAAATCTCTCTCTGCCCCACACTTGAGTTGCAATAGGCCTATTATCCAATGCCAAGCTATGGTTTCCTAACTTTTCCGGCACCAGCTTAATAGTAGCATCAGCTGGGCATCATGCCATGCACATCAGCTATGCCTCATTTACCCTCCTGCTCCCAATTAGCTTGATCACGATGATAAAACCAGGAGAAAGACCTTTGGATAGAAGGCACATATTTATTTGGCCAACAGTCTAATAAAAGGAAGGAAGGATGGGAAACTCATAAAGGGGAGGAAGCATGGATTGTGATCTTGGCTGTTCTGCAAATGCTCTGCGTGACTGCCACTTCTCTCAGCCTTCTCTTAATCTTCTTCCCACAACTGGGATCATTCTTTTCTTTGCTCATGGGGGTTTTCTGAGCCACTCAGATAGCACAGTGGTAAGACACAGAAATCACTATAAATGAAGGATTTCAAGAACTTTAAGTAACCCTGGTTCACAGATCTACAGTTGCTGCTGATGTCTCTTAATCAAAAATCTTTGCTGAATTTCATGTCATCCTATTTTGTTTGCTGTGACTGTTAGGCTGTGAAGCTGCCATCTCAGTTGTAATCCAAAAGCTGAATGTGATTATTTTGGGCAAAGGAGAGGAATCTACTTTAAGACCTTTGTGCAAGATATAAGCCACAGCAATCCAGCTATGAGAGAGAAAGCTCTCTGATTTACTCAGCAAGTAGCGTTTGCGTTAGCACATGGGAGCAGACACTTCTAGAGCTCAGATACAAGCAGGGCTTACAATATGCTGGACAGGAAAGGAGAATTTGCAATTTCCTGCTGTTGAAGCCATGTTATTATATGTCAGTGGAAGAAGAGATCATTTAAATGTGAAGATCCTGTTTCTCCCTGTGATCTCAGTTCCAAGGTAGAAAAATTAAGGAAGAGTTGCTAAAAATCTTTCCAACAATTACAAAGAAAATCATCACCTAACAATCTCAGGAGCTTAAGATTTCCTTCATTTTGGTCTTTTGGCCCATTTTCTCTAAGGTGTTGCTCATCCTCTAAAAGATACTTTCACCTACATGATTTCATGGTCTCCTGTAGGGAGATGTTTTTTTTAAAAGATAATGGAATCAAATTAATATTGTGTGAAATCCTTCAGGAAATCTGTACCCAGTGTAGTTGTGATGAACATTCAAGGCTAGCATAAGCACTCTGGGAGTGTCAGCACCCAATACGAAACATTTTGAGCCTCAGAACATGGAGACATAGGAAGAGACAAGGCAAAGGTCCTGTCGAGACCAAATATCTGTCCGTTACAGGTCAGGAAGGAGTGAAAGTCAGCTGCTTATCCCATCTGATCGGGCGTAGATCCTGTCTCTTCCCACCATCATTAAAATGGTCAACTTCAGCCCTGAAATGAGTCTTGTTTCCTCATCTGGGCCTCAGACATTAGTCATGTGTGTGTCATTTTGGCTGTGACCCTCTATTCATCAAAATGAGTGACAGTGGAATTGAAAGAGAAAACGAGAGAGATCAACATGTGATGCCATTTTATGCCATCTGCTATTAAGTATGGGGATGCATATGGGAAAACACTATTAAGAAGGCTTCTTAAAATGTTTACCTACAAAGACCTACTACTTCACTGCTGCAATCTTTCCTAGCAAGAATAATTCTCAGAATGATTATATCCTCTAAAGCTCATGACAGCATTTACACCTACATTATTTAAAAGCAATGTCCATGTTCCACCTGAACAGGCTTTCTGTGGGAGGTACTGAATAGAGTGTAAATAGCTTACAATGCCTACGTGTACTTGTACGTGACTTTCATTCTCCTGATCAAAGACTTTGAATTTGTTGCTCACAGCAAGAAGACATCCTATTATTTAACTTCACTGAAAAACTTCAGTTATTCCTTAGGGACTAAATGTAAATCAAAATCAAGTCTGTAGGAATTAATTTCATCTGCATCATAATAAACATCTTTGCCTCTGTTCATTTTCATGTTTCTTTGCAAATTGGAAGACTAAAATATTTTTTTCTTTCTAGCAATCATAATTCCAACTGTATTAGAAAATTAACCCCTGCTTTCTTTGAAAGTCTTATGTTCTTATCCAGAAGACTGATTTTTCATATTTGGAGTGTGCTTAGAAACACACTATCTCATTCTAGGGGGTCGTGTGACCCCACTCCTCTTTAAAGCAACTATCTGTGATGTTTTGAACATGTTCTTAATTTTTCTTGAACAAATTAATATTATTTACTCCACGTTTGTAGAATTGGCTACTGATTTTCTACATAACTATGTAATTTAAGTAGATAACTTGCAGCCAACCATTACAGTGTATAGATTTACTTCGTTAAAGAGATAAAAAAACTATTTCTCTTATTAATGCCCAAAATCTTTATTTTGCTACTGTGCAGAAGATAGTATGTCAGTGGAAAAAAATACATTTCAGTTTGACCATTATTTTGAGTGCTTTTCATTTTTCCATCTGTAGACTTTCTACCAGGGCACTGCAGCCCCAAGCACTCTGTCATAATTCCTCAAATAATTAACAAGGAGATCATTTAAACTGAGCAAGTCTCTGAATACACCCATTGCTCTCTAACATGGGAACTTCTACAAAATGGGATGGTTGTGCAATGGCATTTGTACACAATATTAAGTAATCTGAAGCACCATATGAAGAATATCCCAAAAGTCACTGACAGGATGTCTCCTTGCAGCCAAAATAAAATGCTTGTTTTCAAGTGAAATATGAAGTGAAAGAAATGCTTGCTTTCTTAAATTAAAAAAAAAAAAAAAAGAAAGAAAGAAAAAAAAAAAGTACTTTGGTGCCAAACATTTTAGAGATATTGTTGAGGAACAGTCCTTCCTCACATAGAGGTTATCCCTGTGGTGCTGCCAAGTTTAGGGCCTGAGTGGATGATTTGCCAAGTAAGTGCCAGTTGTGTAATATATGCTGCAGCAGGCATGGAAGCAGATTTTACTTTCACACTCGCCTTCTGAATTGGCATTCTTTGACTCTTTTGTGCCAATATTGCTCCTCTTTCCCATTCTGTGCCCTCCTTTTTCACTGGAATGCCCTTTCCCCTCACGTATAAGCTGAATGTCCCATTGTTTGCTAGAAAGAGAGAGTTGCTGAATATGGATTTTATGAAAGTCACTGAGGAAAGACAGACTGTATTACTTACTACATACCTTATTCACATGGTAACCCTATCAGGAGTACATTATTTAAAAAAGAAAACACTTATATTTTGTCACATGTAGTTGTCTATCTTATATAATGAGATATTTCTTTCTTTCTCATACACCCCTTCTGTCTGAATATTTGGTTAAATTTTGCTTCAATTTTTTCTCTCCCAAATCTTGATTGTCCTCATATATATTCCTTTGAGTTTGCAAATTTCCACTGTTTAGATAAATATACCTACCTAAATAAACCTACTCTTCAGTTCTTAACCATATGTTTTGGGTCAAGTCTCTTTAGCAGCTCCACACAGAGCTTAAGCACATCTTTCCAAATGCTGACACTTATGTGTGCCCTCTCAAGTAGTAAAACTGGATTTTCCAAAGACTTTACAATCAAGCCTTAGTAAGCAGGTTTATGTAATCAAATTACAGAAATGGTTGCACAACATTAGAAAGTTTCTGCAAGTTAAAGGCAACTTCTAGCTCAACTGGAGAATCAGAATCTTGTTTTGTGTATGTTGCTTTAAGTCCAGGGCTACTGTAGACCACAATGTTGTTCTTCTTTGTTATGGAAGCAGGAAGGATGAGCAGGCTGAACAGGGACATATCTTTAATGTCCTTCACCTACCTGTCAGTGGCCAAAGTAGGATATCAGCCTTGCATCCTTTGAAGTTACAGAGGACTCCTTACAAGAACCAAGAAGGGACTGGAGGACAATAATCTCTCTGAGAGTTTGGATTTACATAAAGGTTGTGTCAGCTGCTCAGGTCTTCACTTGTCAGTCAAGCAGTTGTATTAGTGAGGATGTGTGCTCTGATCCTGGGGTAAACATTAGGTGTTTCAACTTAGATTGCATCCTTTGTGGCATAATCAATCTCAAGTTTCTTTTCCCTGTTATTTCAGGATGCGTGTATAGGCAACTACTGACACTCAGCCAGTGCTTGGTCAAACATTAAATATGACATGATGGGGTGTGGAATCTCTCTGAGTCATAATACCTTTCCTGAATGTCTCTAAGCTGGGCCTTTTAAACTGTTCCCTAGCTCAGGAAAGACCCTAAACATGAAGTCAACTGAGTAGAGTATCAAAGTCTTTTGTGTACATCTTTCAGCAAGAAGAAACAGAAGGGACCTCATTGTGTAGGACCTATCAATCCTCCTCCAAGGACTGGTGAGATCCAGTAATACATCTCAAGGGTGGTTGATGCCACTGCAGAGCGACTGCTCAGCAGTCTTATACCTGGCACATGCAGAATTCTTTGGAACGCAACGATTTTGTCATAAGGAATTCTACTTAGGATATTTTTTGTTTGGAAGAAAATATTAGTTAATCATTAATTAATGTCTACTACCAATTAATGTCTACAAACATGTCTCCTTTATTAATGTCTACAAACAATAAAGACACCCTGCTGAAAAAAAGGGGGGAAAATACTTACTGAAATGCCTGGACAAAGTTCTTTTTTACTTTCTGCTGAGAGTAATGGCTTCATCTAAGCATATGTCAAAGTAAGCTGTTAAGAAAAAGTGGTTAACGCTCAGTTTAGACTCCCTGTCAGATTTCTCCATTTCAGGGTTCATGAACACACAGAAACATACGAGCACTGAGTACAGCATTCATATGGGGAGAGAAGGGCAATTAATAGAAACTCATTTATTTCTTTGGAAATGCTATTAAAAAATAGGTCACCCATTTTAAAAGGGAGGAGAAAGTCTGCAGATGCTAATCTTTGGGGTGTTTTGAATCACACTCTCCCTTGTGAAACCCTGATAGCTGCACTTTGCTATAACTGAAATCAGAAGCATTGCAGATGTAGCCATCTTCTTTTCAGGACTCTGAGACAGAGTCCCTGCACAAGTTTCTCAGTATTTCTGTGTAGAATTTCAATGTACAACGGAATCTCTAGCAGTTTAATTAAATTTGGAGAAAAAAGAAAACCAAACCAAACCAAAACTTACAGGGCACATGAGAATGCACTCTTGTCTATGGCAAAATATATTTTATTCTGATTTAAAATAAGAGTTAGCGACTTATTTTCTTAGTGGGATATTTTATTTCTCTAGCTCTTCCTACAGTGAATCAGTTCTTCTTTTTTAATAACCATTATTTTTTAACTTCTTTCTTACCATTGTAACAGGATGCTCAAATTATTTTATTCTTACAGAGACTGCACTTAATCAGACACTTTGCTATGTGTCATTATTTCCACAGTTATATACTCAATTTATTTAGCATCTATGTCTAATTTGTTAAAGTGTAGTGTCATGCATTGGTGGTTCTTATAAATAGAAAAAAAATAAGAATACAGCCAGATTTGTGCATTTTCTTTATTTCTGAAATTATTTTTTTAAATTCATGGGATGAAATAAAATATTTAAACCTTAAAATACATTTAAATATTTGTAAAACAGGTTTTTCACTGCTAAGGAAACCATCATCTTTCCAGCAACTTTTCTTAGCCAAACTTCATTGTTTAATATCCAGCTCCTTCTCTCTTCCTCTCCTCTTTCTTTTCCTCTTCCTTGTTCGCATCTTTATCCTTATCATGCTTGTTCTTGTCCTCATCATCCTCTTCCTCTCCCTTTCCCTCTTTGCCATCTGCTTTGCCTTATTTTCTTTCTCAAAGCAGGTTAGACTCCATTTAGGTCTAGGATCCATGAAGCTCTCCCAGATCTTTAAGCAGCCAAAAAGAGACTCAATGTGAGCCAAATTATAAAATAGGCTAAATGACACAAAAGGAGATAACTCTCCACAAGGCTTCTGTGCGCTGACTCTTCCAAAGCTACAGGCCATCCCTGGAGATGACACTGATTTCCTTCTTATTAAGTCCCAGTACTGAAAGGGAAACTGCACTTACAGCTGGAGTATTATTCTCAAAACCTGAAGAAAATTACTATAGGATAAATCTAGGTTTTTCTTTGGATAATAAGTGCAATGATTATTTTTTTTAAGAGTTGGAAGTACATTTAAAGTTAAATTAATTGGGATGTTAAGTACAGAGGTTGCAAAAGAATAATTTTAGAAAAATGATGAGAAAAACTACTTGATCTAATGATTGGTATTATGGCAGCTCTGCTATAGGCAGCTTTCTTCATAAAAAGAATAATTTCTTTTTTTCATGCCTTGAGTCTGCTCATGTTATTATCTGAAATGCAATAGTTGAAGCACAGGAGAGTGCAAATGTGAGGTGAAAAATTCCCAATACAATTCATTGGTGTATCTAAGCAACGAAATGGAGGACTGGATGTGCTGTCTCATGGCCTTCTGAAACTTTACAGTACCTGCCACTCACCAGTGTGGCCCACTCTGACAACAGATGCAAAAATGGAAAATTTAATAAATCTGACTTCAGGAGAAGCAACACAATTAAGCTGTGCTTTAGCAAAATAGACCCATCATATAAAGTATTCAAAAGAACTGCTACAGGCTGAGAAGAATAAACTTTCCATCTCTGCTTCATTCACCATGATGTGCCTCTCACTGCTTTCTTCTCTTCTTCAGCCCTAATTTCCCCTCCTCCTTCCCTTTTCAACTCCTAATTCTTTCACTGCTTCCCATTCAGGCCTTGCCCTCTGCATTCAGTTTCTGCTTCTCATTCCCCTTTGCCCGCTACCCGCCCTGCCTGGTCCTTTTTGGGTTCAGTTCTTCTTACTTCAGGCTTTTATTTCTCTGAGGGATTTGAATAATCACTCCTTCTTTTTTGATCTCATTGTCATCTCAAAAGGTCTTGCTGCCTTCCACCCTCTCCTCAAAAGGTAGGCTTCCAAAGAAAGTATTCATTCCAGAAAGGAGGAAAGGGACCTCTGAAACTCACTGACCCTTCCTAAATTGGATGCCCCATTGTGCATCACAAAATTAGGAATTTTTCTATTGTATGACAATGTTAACTTTGTTAGTGAATTTCTTTTTTAATGAGCACATTAAAATCCTCCTTAGCCTTATAAAGACATAACTCTGTCTACTAGTCTATCATTATTAATTTCTGTCTCCAGTCAGCTGAGGGTGAGCTTTAACAAGACTGATTTAGTCATACATTAAATTTTATGTAAAACATCAAGTGAAGGAGTCTTACTAAAGGCCAAATAAATGTTTTTTAGTATAAGAACTGGGACCCCAAAACAAGGCTGACACATAACTGACGCATACTCCTGACCATATTTTTAAAGTGCCCCTCAAATCTAAAATCTGCAACTGAATGCCCTTGAAGGCAACTATGCACAGCTGAGCATCTAATCACACTGCTTGAGCAGAGAAGTCTTTCATAACTGTGCTTGTTCTTTATCATAGGTCAGACCAAAGAGCCAGACACAAAAATCAGGTATTCCAGGAAAAAATTACTGTGGTACTTCAGAGTCATAATTACTGCAATAAATTAAAGAACAAGTCAAAAAACAAAATAAAAAATTTTGCAGCTATTATCAAGGGCTTCAGCCTTTCGCTTTACCACACGTAAAAAAAAAAGAAATTAAAGAAAATCCTCAGTAACATAGAAAAGGCCACAAAACAAGAACAATTTGAGTCAAACATCTTCAAATGTCAACCATATAGGCATAATATATTTAGTCAAGCAAGTAATATATTTTGCTCCTTATGCATTCTTTCAATGGCAAACCACTGCAAGTTTGCTACAGACCTTGTAGCTAGGTGAGGAAAAGTTAAAACATTCCTTTTTTTCCTGCAGCACCCAATCACCGGGGTACTAAACAAGCATTCCAAAATAAAATGAATGCAGAACCATATGGTGAGTTTTGCAGGAAAAAAATCACTCATGCTCCTGTTCTGTACTACAGATGGTTCTGATGGACAGCACATTTTTACTGCCTAGAAAAATGTGAAGACAATTCTAAAAATCTATTTATGGAGCACTGTCCTTCTATCAGACATAAGGATAAGTAGCCAGAGGGTACCTTTAAAGAATTACCATTTTATTTTATATTCTGCTGCCCTTGTATTATCTGATCATGCAAATGCCTTAGCAAATCTTTGAAAAATGCATTGCTGCATCCAGTCTTAAGACTACATTTTCTTCTTTTACTTTCATCTCGCTTCCCAGAATTCTCACTTCTACCTGTAACACTGAGCCTATTGTTACCTGACCTTTTTGAGCATCAGTATGGTTATTTTTTCTTCTAAACTTGGTAAGTTTGACTTCCTGGTGTTTTGAAGTAATAGTGGTCTTTAGTAGTTGCCTAGTAGACACATCTGAATCATCACCATATCTGTGGGATGTTGACTAGATTTAAAAAAAAATCATCAACAAAAATAACTATATGAAAGATATATTTTCCTTTACATTTACAATTCCCATACATCTCAACAGTTCTCTTGTTCATGGATAATGTAAACCAACAAGCACTTTCGGGTTTTCATTTGTTGTTTTCTTAACTACAGGACAGTAATGTCCAAAATGTTCAATCTACAGTTATCACAATATTGACAAATTAAGTTGTACTGCAAAACATACAGATTTAGATAAAATGTCTCAAAATGATCTCTTCACAAAACATAAGAACATTCACTTAGCAACATAAAAAAAATCATTCTCATGTCATCTGACTGTGGCCATAATTTGTGAATTTCAGTCTGCTCTCCATGAACTCAGAGGAAGAGAAATCCAGCCCATTCTCCCTCCTCCTCCTCTTTGTCCTTTGCAAGAATTTAAATAAGACTTCCATATCTACTTTTACCACTTACATTCTGTTTCACAAATAAGTGGTTTTGTGTAAATGCAGATAGCACACGGTCACAGGCATTCCTGTTCTACATTCAGTTTCGAGTAGTTTGCATAATTTTCTCTTTAGGGATTCTTACAAAAAGTGACAGGGGGATGGAAGTGTGTTTTTTTTACTCCTCAGCCATGAATTCCATCTGTTGTCATGGCACTGAACCCAGCATTGAATAGCAGCCAGCATTGCTTTTGATGTTCTGTAGGATTAGTAGAGATGTCTGAAGTTATTGTGCAATATAATTCATTGGAATAGCTCTAACTGAGCTATATGCAAATGTTGAGTTGCTAAATTAATAAATAAATAAATGTGGTATACCACCAAAGTTCACTTTCTAGAGGCAATCCCTTGGACTGGCACTATTTCTCTAATGATTCGCATATAGTTTTTTTCAAGTATTCTTTTTTTTTTCAAAGACAAGTCAAAAGTCTGCAGCGTTTTGTTAAAGGCAGTTCAAAACTAATATGGCAAATGAAATATAGCTGATGATCTGTAGCTGGTGAAATGATGAGGCAAGTTTTATTTTTGTAATCTAATAAAGATATTCATGACTTGGCTCTGCTTTTGACACTGATATTTTCTATTGAGCTATCGAGAAAGTTATTGATCCTAAATTCAGGAGGAGTCAAATATTCAACAATTAGAGATATTATTCAATGCTCAGGACGTTCAGGTTGTCCTGTTTCAGATTTTCAAATCTCTTGACACAATCAAAATTTCAGAAAAGCCCATAAAGTTTGGTTTTGTTTTCTTATAAAGATGAGTCTCAGTGTTGTAAAGGAGTTTCTTCTGACATTTTCAAAGAAAAACTAAAAGTTGTCAGTCTAACAATACCTTGTCCTGTTATGGATACACTTTGGAAAGATTTCCAAGTTTAAAACAGAGTTCCTGGTCAAAACAGAGAATATTTCACCTTGGAATGAGCTCAGGAAAAGGACATGTAAACAGCTTTCTGCAACAGGTAATTACCTGGGCAGCACATGAACAGAACTCTGCTGGTTCCTTTTCTGTCTCTAAGAAGCCAAGTTTGCTTCTGCTTCTCAGAAAGCAGCCAGGTTATGGGGGCAATGGCTGGGGGAAGAAGAGGCATCTGCTGTCCTCACTGGCCCTTCCCTGCAGGAGCAGCAAGCCAATTTACTGGGCTGTTTCCTGAGGAGGAGCAGTCCAGCACTTCATCCTTGGAAAAGAAGAGTTCAGTTTTGCCTCTGCAGCTGAGAGGTTCTATCTCAGCTCTGTCGAGGAGAGTAGCCTGGTTTGTGGCTCTTTCTAACAGAAGATATAGGTCTAGGATGCAGAGCAGACTGTGTGGATTTGGTATCCCACAGCTAAAGCCAGTGCCTTGCTGCTGACTGCGCTCCATGGCTTCAATAAAATGTTTTAGAGAGAGCTGTCTTGCATTCTCTGCATCCTGAAAGGACAAATAGGAACTAGATATTTATTTTCTTCTTTAAGTGCTTACTGATTTGAAGGCCCTTAGATTTATTCCATTTCTAAAATAAACACTCTTTTCCTTAAGTTCATTATTTTCATATCAACTGTTTGCACAGACTATACAGTATCAGAGAATGGCATTGGACTTTTACAAGTGTTTGGAAATTACCCCGGCTTTTCCACATGCAACCCTCTTTGAATAAAATTATGCAGCCAGCTCAGATAGTGTTTCTGTGGAACAAATCTATTATTTCAGTAGTAGCATCCTGAAGCTACTTCAGTGCAAATTAATATGTTATTAAATTAATTAATCAGCTTCTTATTTGAAATACAAGTATAGAATACAGATACATTGCCCTGAAGACCAACAGAAGTCTTCTGATACTCACCAAGGGAAAAGGATAAGGAAAACAGGACTTCTTGGGATATGGGATGGAATACAGAACGAAAGTGTGCTCTGCTATGCAGGTGGCTTTCACCTGCTGATGTTTTGCCCTCCCTGGTGAGCCAGTAAGGCTAAACTTCAATACATTTAATGAACTGAGGGAGCTTTAAAACTGCAGCAACAAATGCACAAAAAAAAGCACCTGCTGCAGAGTTAATAGAGGTAATTTCTTGTTTATTTTGAGAAAAAAATTAGCATGATTCAGTCTTTTGTGTGTGAACTGGTAGAAAGATACATCTGTTTTAAAAGAAGAAATCATCATGGCTCGCAGTACTTTTTCCTCCTTTCTGTAAAGGCTTTTCACCCATACTTTCATCACAGTCTATTAAATGCATGTTTCTATTGTAGCTGATGTATCAATGTCTGTACAAATGCAGGCCAACACATGAATGACTGGGAGAAGGCTGGACATTATATTGGTTTGGAAGAAGCACAGCTTAGGCACTGGTGAGACAGAGCCCAGACTGTTTTTTCACCAATACTGAGATCTTGTTTCTTTGTGGTGCCTCCATCCCCAGCAGCTACAGCCTGCAGCAGATGTGCAGCATGGGAATGGCATCAGCCTGGAAATTCTGCTGAGCATCAGCTGCAGCCCTGCTCACCTCTCACCTCATCCTCTGGCAGATGCAATCTGCTCAAATATCTGCTGTATGGGCTCTGTGTCCCCAGGGCTTGACCATGCATCCTTCAGCAGGACAGAGAGAGTACCAAAGCTGGACATAGGGGTGTTAACTTTGCTTTTCAGTGAAGAACAGACCAGTGCTGAAGCAAATACAAATTGCTGTATCTGGAGATGCTCTGCTCTGTTCTGCTCTGCTCCCTTCTGCTGCTCCATACTGTGAAGACAGTGGCAGAGGACTGACAGCGACAGCACCACAGTGACCCTGGGCCAAGGTCAGTCATGGCTGGTTTTCTGGTTCTTATGTGCACAAAGAAAGGGGAGAAACAGAGAGGCCAAGAATCCAGAGTTCATTTGCAGGTAAGAGTGAATCTCATTGAGGTGAAAAACCTTTTCCTGATATCACAAATACCATTCAGTCTCTGTATTAAGTATTTTGTGGGGAGCATACAATACAGAGACATTTCATTTGTAGCCTGTAAAATTAAAGATTGCCTTTTCACTGATAATTTGGTTCATAAAACACATCCATTGTAGGCTCCTGGTGCAGAGGTGCAGCACGGCTAACTGACCATGGGGCCATGAGCAGTGTGGTAAGGAGGGATGCATATGTATTAGCACCAGGCTGTATCAGTGAAATTGCTTTCATTTTTCACTGTCTTAGTCCTGTGTGCTAGACTGAGCTGCCCATCAGGAAACAGTCAGGCTTGGTTCCCTGTGCCCAGAGGAAAGAGTCTCATCTAGTAAATACATGCCATGCTATCTAATTGTGTGAATTTTACTCAGTTTCATTTTTTAAGTTGTTATTATCTCAGGTACCCACAGATAAGATATCACAGCAGGAGAAACATTAGGTCCAGGGCCAGAATGATCCTGTCTTATTTAAGGACTCTCCTTGGCCACTAAAGCTTTTATCCTCCTTAAGGAGATCCAAGAGCTAGTCTCTCTTTTGAAAAAAACACACAAAAGGGATGTTGAAGCACTGTTTTTTTCAGGGGTTTAGTAGACTCCACTGTATCGTTTCCATTTTATTTGGCTTTACAGTGCACTGAGAGTGTCTTCAGAGACAGAAACCTCTTTGATAAAAAGCACAATTGTCTAATCTGTGTCAGTCATGCTGATGGATGCTGTAAATATCTTGATATTATGGTGCTTAGTATTGTCAGATGGAGCTGAAATATCAGCAGAGAATTATATTTACATTGAAGTTGGGAGCAAATGGAAATTAATATGTACAGTTAACAGGCTTTCAAAAAGTGGCAGGAAGCCTACTGAGCTCTCTTTTCACAATGTACCATCAGAAAAAGTTTTATAGATAACCTGCTTTCAATGGACAGAGAGACAGCAAGACAACAAGACAGATCTATCAAAGAAAAAGCATTTAGGGCAAGATTATGAAGTTGTTGAGCACTTACATGTCAAATCTCATTGACTTCAATTTCTCATTAGCATGAGAAAGAGTTGCATAATTTGGTCTTTAGTGAGACAGTAGGTTTAAAAAATACACATTTGTCAACTTTCAGCTGAAGCATCTCACTAATTCTATTCAGATTACTCAGCTGAAAGAAAATTGAATTAAGTACCTGCATGGGAGGTTTTTTCTATGCGTTTGTGCACACAGGAGTGAAATTCTGTTCAATTTATAGAATACAACTTTTACTCTTTCAAAAAAAGATCACCGTCTGCTGTATTTTATTCCTCAAAAGCTGCTCCAATCTTTCTAAAACTCATTACAATTTGGAATCAGTTACTGAAATGCACACAGATTTCACAGGTATCCCAAAATATTTCTTTCATGTATAGAGAAACCGCACAAGTATTACCAATGGATGAAAACTGCCTTTAATAAGTTTGCACTAGGAGAAAAATCTGCTTCTTGACATAAAAATAAATTACAGAAGGCTTTCCTTCACTCACTAAAAATTAGTTCTTTCCTAAACTTCTAAAGATTTTAAAATTACATGATGCACATATGTTTTTTGAAGCTACTCAGGCAGTAGAAGGGAACATGCTGATTCAAGAGCTCCTTTTTTGAGGGAATATCCTTCTTCTTCTTCTTAATATCCTTGAAGCTATTATGTGGGCCAGACAAATTACACACCAAAGCCTGAATGTGTACTGGGCTAGTCAGACATTTTCAGGGACCTCATCTCTTCCAATAATCCCGTGTTTTAATACATGAACCCAATTCAAGACTATTTTTTTCCTTTGAGGATTTCCAGAATTGCTTTGGAAGGTCAGTATACAGTTCCAGTCATTTGTAGATAGAATCCAATCATAGCTAAAGACACAATAATAGAGCCATGGCTCTAGATTAAAACAAAACAAAACCAAACTAACAAGAAACAAAAACAAACCGAAGAAAACACACAACTGAAAACCCATAAACAAACAAAAAAACACAAACAAAAACCAAAACAAACTTGATAGAATTGTTTGTCTATGGTATTTAAGAGATAGTGGAGAAAAAACAGGCCCATTTCAGGGGGGGCACAGGTTAGGTTATGTTTGATGATACATGTTTTAATCATTCTACCACTGTTTTTTCTAATCTTCCTCGCTTATCACTGTTAAAAAAGAACAGCATATCTCATGATGTATTATTTCTCTGCATCTACTATTTGCCTTTCTAAAACATTTGTTTTCCACATGGACTCCAAAGGCAGAAGGAAGTGACAGCGTTTAAAAGCATAAAGGCAGCACCAATTCTACTAACAACTTCAAAGCTCAACAGGAATCCCAAGTAAATTTAACCTGTAGCATACAAACGTATTTTATAAAGTACAGGGCATTAGATTAAACCATGAACCCTCAGAAACAAGGGAATTGTACCAATGACTCTGCTAAAGGGCAGGTTTTCATCCTCATTGTATCCCATAAAAGATCTATAATCTTTTATGGGATACATAAAAGATCTATAATCAATCTACAATCTGAGCATGAATTTTCCCTCTGTAAAGACTAAAAACTCTTATTTGAATGGAAATTAAGACCGTTTTGGAGGGGGGAAATCCAGTGCAACAGCACTGTCAACCCCATAACTAAAACATGTGGTGCATTTTTACAGATATACCCTGGGACTGGACCAGGACTGTTTTATCCACATGGCTCCTGTCCTTGTCATTGTCCTACCTGAATGTTGTGAGAACATTCCTCACAAGGAAGTGGGTACATGGGGGTTATGTAGATGACGTAGGAAATATTAGGAAGAGAAAGGTCATACGTATTTTCAGAGGCCTTCTGATTCCAGGCTTGACTTAGAGGAAACACTGCAAAGCCCATTCCAGAAGGATTGCTGGATTTTACAATAGTCATCTAGTATCTGTGGAAAAGATGTATAGGGGCAATGGCATTTGAGCCCAGGCCTTTTAATTTTGTTCAGAAAAATCCATCTGTACCGAGGAAGAATAATTTTTGTGCCTCCCAGAATAATTTGCAGCAGGTCTTAAGGTAGGGCAGGCACACTCCAATGCTACAAAATTATGTTTTAAATTTGAACTCACCTACATTACAAAGGTGCAGCAGTGTTGCATTTTAAGGCATCATAGTTTATGTTACTGTAGTGCTTCATAGACATCTGACTAGTACAGCAGTCATGTATGCTCTAGAAAAGTGGGGAGGACAAAACAGCTATGAGATGAAAACCCTCAGTTATTTCATGGTCTAAATACAAAGAAAGTGAATGCAAAATATTTCAAATTCAGTCATCTACTTACAGTGTGTACCAAGAAAATCTGAAACTATTTCAGTAAAAAGCCAAGACATTTTATAGCTGCAGCACATTTGTTGCCTGTGTCAATTCGACTTAATCCAGCCCCTCACAATCTGAGTTACAAAAAAAATCATTAATTTCATGACAAATATGCTCATTGGTATCAAAAATTGGTGGTGAGACTTGCCTACATCTTAATAATATTTTTGGACGTGTGAGCCTGTTTTCTGATATTCTGATATTTGCATAATGTAAATTGTGCCTTTTCAGTTGATTTGAGCAGTTGACGGAGTAAACCATGAATGTCATTCCAGTCTCTGGTTTAATTGGAAGCTTTCAGTATATACTCTAAAATTACGGGAAAAAGAGACCTGCTTTTCACAGTCATACCTATTCTAGTTATGCAGTTTTTCACACTGTTACACACAGCAAGTCCTTTAAGGCTCCTTCCAGCTTCAGGACAGTCAGAAGATGTGGAGGCCTTCTCAAGACTGACTGCCCAGCTCAACATCCCTCAGAGTGAAATGGAGTGCAAAGGTAGCTCGCACCACTCCAGTGACATTGGTCACAGAAGAAATGTGCAGTTTTGTCCAAATATTTTTTTTTTCCATATTCTTGATTGTTTCTGGAGTCTGAAATCTAGTTTGAGATTACAAAATTCAAAAACAAATAAATAGTGTGGGAGCTTGCTGTACTACACACAGATAAACACACACACCTACACATACAAACCTCCACCTCTTTCCCCACCTCCCCTGTTAAAGGAACTATCTTGCACATCAAAGGGTGAAGGGTATTTTTGGTATATTCAAAAATCACTCAGGAGATGAACAAGCTTATTTGTTCCAAATGATGAAAGTTCAAAGTATTTCATTTATGCTAACAGTTCATTAGTGTAGCCACTCATGTGTGCTAATCCCACTTATTAAGCCTCCCTGTCTTCTATTAATAATTTAGCTAAATGGGAGATGTTTCAACAAGAGTATTCCTACTTTCATATATAATTATCCTAGATATGGGTATAGTATCTTGATAACAATCTTCCTTTTCACAAAGACTTTCATCTAAATAGAGCTTGGAGTTGCCACAAACGACACTAAGTGCTGCACAGGCTGTGTTTGTCTGAAATACTCTTACTGAACTGTCTGTACAGTGCTCACCTCCAAAAATCCCCATGGGAGCAGATTAGCAGTGGTATCTCTCCTGAGCAAACAGAAACCTGTACAGCAGAAAAGCACAGGAGTAGAACCCACAAAACCACTCATGCAACTTAATGGGTCTCAGGACCTTCAGGCAAGTTGTGGCAATGAAAAGAGGCTGTAAATGTTGCAAAAGCAATGGAGGACCTGAGTGTCCTATTATTGCCTACGTGAGAGCTGCAGCTAGTACACAAAGAGCAGCCATTTCCTCCTTCAGCTGTTTTCAGAAGTGAGCTAATTGTCTGTGCCTTGAGAGATGATTTAGGCAAGACAATTAAGCCTTGGCAGCCATGGTTGCCAATCTGTTTGTAGGACCTTTGTTCACTTCTGCTATAAGGAGTCAATTTCTTTCACCACGTAAGTAGACAACTTCATGCTTCTCTGCTCCAAGTCCAAGAATAGCCCTTTTCTTCCTCCTTTTCTGTTAAAGTATCACATCTTTCCTTTTCCCCCAACACATTGACATCATCTCATTGGCGACATCTCAGTTTTCACTCTCATACAGGGTAGCCCCCCTTCCCCACAGACAGCATTTACACAGTCAGTCCCCAAACTGCACAGTGCAGAGTCTGCCTTTCCTCTGTCCTCCTATTTCTGGCTAAATCAGACTACCTGCTTTCTCTCCCAGCTGTCTTACAAGTGCCCAAATCCTGCTCTGCCAAGCACCACAGCAGGATGAAAGATATCTCCTCATCTCCACCAGGGAAGAAGGAGGAAGCCAAATAGAAGCACACATGTTCCTAAGCTCGTGGAAGGATTGTGTCCTTGGCTGTGCATGGACAACAGGTCAGTCAGTCCTGCAGGAAGGATAGGTACTTATCTGGAGAAAGAGGGAATATCTGCCCATCCCTAACCTCTGAGAGGTGCAGAACTTACCTCAGCCCATGAATCTTTCTCCAACAGCCAGACATCTGAAGGCAATATGAGATGAAATTCACGCACTAACAATCCTTTGGGGATTTAGCTCTTAGCAGTTCCTGGAAGGTGACAAGCCAGGGAGACTATTCAGCTTGAAGATGATAACTGAGCACATGTACCCATGTATCTGATAGCACTCAAGATGCTTTATGAATGAGTTTCTTGCTTACAGCTGTAAATCTCATCCAAGTCCTGAGGCCAATCTAACAGTAGAGTGTGCAGGTCATTGAGGTTCTCAGATTCTCAAATAGCACAAATGCCTATATTTAGGAACTTGAATTGAGCCCTCAGAGGTCTCCATGTATATGAGTTTTTCAAGTTCTCACAATAAAATCCCAATTGAGTCATGCAATGGCATTCAGAGAGATATTCAACATGTCCTGCAAAGCATTCACTGATATTTGGTCAGAACACACTGGCCAGTTCTCCTTGTCCTATAATGGGAGCACAGGCATATTGGATGCCCTTACATTTACATGTCTTTGCTTGCAAACTATAACCTCCCCATCAAGACAACACAACACAGAACAACAGAACAAGAATTCAGCATGGGCTTTACAAGGATAACCACAAAACAAGGAAGATTACTGATGTAGGATGTAATCTGGCACTAAGGATTGACTCCAATTATTTACCAAAATCATTTTATTCAATATTTCAAAACAGTGGAAGATCACAAAGGAAGTCATAATCCTGGAAATCCCATGGGTCTTCACACACTTCTGCTGATTCATACTGCGAACTGGGAATATTTCAGTCAGCTTGACCAAAGAGAAAAATACATATTTACCAACTACCTGTTCACATATGCAAGCATGTTTATGCTCCTCAACAATATTTTCCCAAGCACGTTCCCTCATCCTCCTTGATCCTTCCCCTTCTTCTCTGGTCTTCCTCTAGACAATAAACCAACCTCAGTTATTTTTCCCCATTTGCCCCAGTTTTACTATATATGTATTCAAATTTGGTGGTTTTGACAGTTACCTAGGTAGTCTTGACCTTAGAAAAGTTTATCTAGGCACTGCTGACATTAAAATTTCCTCTCCCCAAAAGATGCCACTACTGTCCTCCAATTACTGTGAATTTTGGTCAGCCCTCAACTCATGCAACTTACCCTTAACCAACTGTGAAACACAGCCAACCTTCACAGTACTATTTCTAACTTCTGACAGCTTCTCACTCTGCTATTCATTATGTCCCACAAGAAAATGTCTTGTGCCACATTAGCTGAATCCCAAGCCAGGGCTCTCTCATCTCCCTGCATACCTTACACTAGGCTGCTTAGCTTCTCACTTGGTCCCTAACCCTTACCTTAATGATAAAACTTACTTAAGGATTTAGCTTTTCCTGTAATTTAGTACCATAGACATGTTTACATTTTTTCAGATGCATTTTAATATAAGCAAATGTCATTTGATAAAAGTATAACCTAATGGTACACCCTTTTATTGCAGTCAAAATATTTTTATGATTTGATGGTAAACACCACTTTTTTTATCCCAGCATATTAAAATACACCGTAGTTTCTGTCACCAGCCAGAGCCACACCCGTCACCAACAAGACCTCTAAAGGTCTCAGCTGCCTGCGAAGGGTGAACCTATAAGAATGTAATCTAAAAGTGTCACTTGGCTCAGAGAAAGTAACTTCTTTCTCCAGTGGTTAGTAGAAAAAGAGTAAAGGAGGACTGGTACACAACACTTCCCCCAGGTAACCTGCAACCGCTGAGTAATTCTGAGTTCAAATTTACTAAGACTGATGGTACATGTGCATTTGGTAACCTTCTAAACTCCTGTTGGCCAGTCCTTGAACTTTCATCAATACACGTGAATCCAGAACACCACCGGCAAAGATTTTCACAGGCCTGAATCTAATCACTGAAAGAACTTTGGGGTTGGAATCTTTTCAAACTTAGCTCATGATGGATTCATTTGCTGCCAGCAGTTCTTCTGTTTGCCACGAGAGCGGTTCCCATCTTTGCTCTCCATGGTCTGATCTGGTTCTACAGACCTTGGTCATGGGATGTCTCTCTTCCAGAAAGAGGAATCTCAGACTCTTTTTTTTTTTTTTTTTGTCCCTCAAATGTCTTCCTTCTTGTTCCCTAAACATAGAAGCCATCTCACCTCATCTTTGAGGTGCTGTTTGGAGCAGGTTGTTGTTCTTGAGAGAAGAAAATTTTGGTATTTGAAGGTGTGTGGTCAGGAAAAAAAAAAACCCGAACAGAACCTAAGGAATTTTTAAGGAAGAATTTTCTTTAGGTCATAATTAGAAGCATCAAGCAAGGAGAGTATTTATAGAGTGACAGAAGTAATGATGTTCTGTTTTATCTATTAAGGATATTTTTGCCATTTTTTTGACAAGATTCAAGTACTGAGCAAGACTTTTCATACAACTGTCTATCATAGCCCCAATGCCAAATAGTGAGTGGCAAGAGCAATCTCAGATCTCATAATTTTCCTTTAAGATATAGAATTCTTTTCTATACATGTGTCACATATGTCTTTGTGTATATTAATTTTTTTTATATACTTCAGCTACCACAGTTGATAGGCAGCTTTGAAGTTTTAGTAGCAAAATAAAATATGTCTATGTTTTCTGATAATATTTTGTTCAAATACCAGAAGTTTCTTTTTCGAACAACAGAGGTTCTGAGATCCTAAAAGTCTTTACAATGGAATGACTGCCAGAAATGCTTTTAGAATTAAGAAGGAACATTGTTTAATTATTCTTTTCCTTAATTGGGAAACTTGGGCATTTTGTTTCTATGTACTAGAATCCAACATGTCTGTCTCTGTTTATTTTTCCTATCAATGAAGTAGCAACATGTGGTACTGTCAAAAGAAGGAGGAGCTGTGAATTTATTTTGTGGATACCTTGAATACTGACAAACAGCTGCTATTTTTTATATGGGCTGTGGCATCTTAGTATACTTCTGTTGCCATTTTGTGTACTTTCATCCCCAGTTGAATAATAGATTTCAAATATACTTATATTTTAAAGCTATGAAAATAATAGCAGTCATAATATGCAAAAATGCAAATTCATTTCCATAATCTAACTAGCTTCTTACTCCAGCTAAAATTGAAGCATATATTCTAAATGTGCTACAATTTGCTATAAGGGAAAAAAATAAGAATAAAATTATAAACATGCATTTAAGGAAAAAAACTTCCCATGCTTCATTTTCCAGCAGTGAACTATTCCTACCATTCAATATGCATTATTTGAAAACTCCTCTGTGCAGCATCATCAACAATGTTCACCAGAGCATGATGATTATGATAAATTGTTCAGGGAGTTCATATCTATTGTGGTTGTAGGTCAGCACTTGCTGTAAGAAGAATGCCACCAAATTCACAAATAAAAAAGAAAAAAAAAAAGGATAAAAAATTTGACATCAGCATAGGAAAAACTGTTTGATAAGATCTGTGAATATGCCAGCTTGCTTTTGGCTGAATTGACCTAGTAGATCTCAGCTTAATGGCTTGTTCCAGGAAGATTTATTTATTTATTTATTTATTATTTACAATTAAATGGGCTATTATTTAAAGCCTGCTGCATATGTAGGAATGGGGTTTACTCTGCATGACCAACTGTTTAAGTCTATGCATGGCTTTAATATGTAGCTTAAGCATGCACTGGAGTTTTGCATTTTGGATTGATGTTTTTGAAAGTAAACATTTTGGTTTTGTTTGTCCAAATTTCCTGTCAGGATGTACGTTATCTTTAAAAGAAGGCAGAAGAAAAAGAGCCTTTTAATCATCAACACCACTGAAAACAGTGCCTTATTCTGCAGTTACTGACTGAGAGAATTTTCTTCACTGGCACAGAAAATGCCTCTTTCCACTCTGTAATGACAGCTATCCCAGCAGTGAGAGCAGGAGGAGAAGGGGACATGTGAAATTGCAGGCACAGCCCACTGCTTGGCTGACATGAAGGACAGTGGGGTGCCTTGTGTGTCTCAGAGTGAAAGTGCCTGGGTAGGCTGCAGAGGGCTGGGAGAGGCTCTGCACCCTGCCACTGTCCCCAGCAGCAAGGCAGACCTGCTTCTGCCTGCCCTTCCACAGAAAGTTGAGCAAAAGTTAAACATCCCAGGAGGTCACATTACCTTGTGTTTGGAGACTGTGAGGGAACTGGATGTTAAATAATTCACTCCTGCTCACTCTTCATTTATCATTTCAGGATTTTAGATTTAGCCTTATCTGTTTCTGTGAGAAACTACTGTGTTGCTAACAGGTAGTAGGATGATATGACAGTGTGGTCAAAGCTGTACTTTCTGTTCCCAGTTTTACATTTAATAATCCAAGCAGAAATTAATAGAAAAGTTAAATAGGAATAGGAGTATGAAATATTATTTTCATTTCCTCCTTCAATTTCTTTGCTCCACAGCAGGATGGAAGATAACCAAATGTCCCTAGAGGAATATCCATTAGTCTAGAACATAGGAAGAGATTTGCAACTGGAGTAAGAAGATTTTTACAACATGGCCATGGCTCCCACAGAGATGAAAATATAGTCAGAAACTCAGCCAGTGGTGCATCTTTCTTTACAGAGAGGTTCTGTGTAGAAAAGACAGAATCAACCTTCAATAAATATGTTGGAAACACTTGTTCATAAGAGGTATTGAGTAGTAGCAGTGGGTGTCGAGTAGTAGTGTTGAGTGCCACATAACAGAGAGGTAAATTGTCATCAAACAAACCACAAATCCGATAAAAAATCAGAAATCAGGCAGCCAAAAACAAGTAAGAGGGAAACGCAGACAAATTTGACTCAGTGCTCATGCATGTACGTATGTGTGTGTGTGTGTGGTACATAAATATACATAAAAAATGTTCAAAATTTGCCTTTCAGTCCATCATTGCTTACTTCCCACAGTCGATAATCACTCTGCTCCAATACCTAGCGGGGTTAGAAGGTCATTCTTTAGCAGACTTAACAAAGAAGAGCTGTTTTGGCACTTAAAGAATCAGCTAGGCAGAGACTGGTTTTGCCAAAAGGACAGAGTCGGTAGCGGGATGTGGAGTTTATTTCACAATCACCCGGTAAAGCTGGGAGAAAGCAATATATAAGATTTTTAGCCCATAAATCTTTGCTTTGCTTTGCTTTGCCAGAAGACATGGTGTTGAAGCCTTTTGCATGGCTAAGCCAGACAGATAGCTGTCTAAAAAAACAGGTTTAAACCCTGCATCTAACAGTTCAGCTTTTTTCAACTGGTTCTTACAGGGAAGTAAAATAATAAAATCAGATTACGTGAATAGACTTTGTCTCTCACACAACCCTTCCAAGGCTGTGATGGCACCTGGCTCCTGTCAAACTGTCAAGTTTTGATCTTTTTCTGAGAGGAAAATTTGTACATGTACTGCCCTTTTGCTTAGCTTTGAAAACCAAATTGGGTTACATCTTCTCTTTTAGGAAAGGGACAAAAAAGGGCATTAAAGTCATCATTTTTCTTGTCTTTTTGTGTTCTTGGAGGCAGATGAATTGCGAAAGCAAGGCCTCAGCCCAATTAAAAAAATGAAAGTAACACAAGGTAGAGTGCAAAAATGGAATTCATTTAAAATATGAAAAAAATTATTTACCTGTTAATAGGTTTTGAATAATTTTGATGCTCTAAAATGCTAAACAAAATTGAAGTAGACAAAAACAGTAGGTTTACTTCCATTTTGTATCTTAGTATTACCAAAACAAAAGTTTGAGATCCTGTGCTAACACTTCTCCCTGTAAAGGGGCATTCAATATTAAACACCCATGGCAGTAAGCAAGTGCTCTGAAGAAAATCAGTATTTCAACTTCACAGATGTGACACATTTGATTTCAGCACGACTCCTAATGAATTTGGGGTTTGGTTTTATATTGTGTATCTAAATGATATTCCTAATGATAGTAGTGACAGGATAACACATGTTTTAACACAACTTTTTAATATTTTGAATGAAAATGTGGGTTTCTCCAGCAAAGAGGGAGAGGAGAGGAGAGGAGAGGAGAGGAGAGGAGAGGAGAGGAGAGGAGAGGAGAGGAGAGGAGAGGAGAGGAGAGGAGAGGAGAGGAGAGGAGAGGAGAGGAGAGGAGAGGAGAGGAGAGGAGAGGAGAGGAGAGGAGAGGAGAGGAGAGGAGAGGAGAGGAGAGGAGAGGAGAGGAGAGGAGAGGAGAGGAGAGGAGAGGAGAGGAGAGGAGAGGAGAGGAGAGGAGAGAAGCTGCATATAAACCCAAAAATGGATTTGATAAATATGAAAGACATTATTGAAAATGAAACAAGAAAAGAAGATAATGCTACAAGAAACTGACTTTATTCTGAAAAAACACCCATAAAGCACTCAGGGCTAGAAAAAAAAATTAAAAGCTGAAGGAACCATGGAATGACTCATTCTGGAAATTAACAAGGTTGTCACAATACAAAGGAAACTACAGTATTAACACTGAGAAAAAGTTCATTTAGCCTGACAAAAAATGCTGAAATTGATTACAAGAGCAGATTTGAAGGAAATATTTAACATCAGGTGGGAAAATAAAGTTGAACATTAAAGAAATTTGAAAACAAAATTAAAGGCCTTTCAACAAGAGAAGTTTTAAAAAGTAACTAAACAGAGAACAGTTTCTCATCAAGATTTGCTAATGTTTCAGAAAAGTACAAGTAGAAATATTGTATACTAAAAAAAACTTCATGAAAATCCCCAACATATCTACTATACAGTATAGTGAGGAAAAAAGTAATATTTTTATTGCTAAGTAATAAGAATAGTGAGTTTTAAAGGAACAGAAATCTCTAATGTTAGCTACAAGTCCATTTCATATCTGCTTGCTCCTGTGACGTTTTGGGTTATTTATACCTCATAGAGGAGAGAGAGGAACCAGTAATACAAATCATGTTTTGAGCTAGTTAATTATTTTCCTTACACATTTGTTTATTTCCAAACTAATTTCTGTGAATTTGGCTTGTCACAGTACAAGCTAAAACATCATGAACTGACAGCTGAAGGCAAAGATGAAGTGTCACCCCACCACAGCCAAGTGCTTCCTGTACCATAGAGAGCTCTCTCCCCAGCCATTCCTCAACTCAAGAACCAGAAGGGAATTGTAGTGCTCGCCCTCTGTCCTGTGTATTTTCTAAACCACTGACACCCATTCAATGCAGCTGTAAATTATAATCACAACAGGATATTGTAATTTAATTCTTATTCTGACCAGCTATGCACACACACTGAAAGGCCAGAGATGAACCTTCTAATCCATCCTAATTAGCTCTATATTATAGGCAATAAAACTGCAGATGAGTTGCTTAGTGTAGGCATCTGTGCCCATGTATTAAGGAGATTGTATTTTGATGCAAAGGTTTGAAATTATGGAAAGTCTAACATATTCACTGGTGATCTGTTTTAAATGTTTATCATCCACCTCATATAATATTACAGTGTATTACCTACTGAAAGTTAACTGTCAGCACAACGACCATGTCAGTCCAGATACTCCCTGTGTAGTAATTTACTGTGGAAACTAGGAAATGGTAGTGCCCTTTGTGAATGCTGTACTTACCCTTCATTGTGGATGTGTTCATGATGGGTAACGTATCCATGGCATAAATAAAAGGGAATTCTTAAAGGAGACCTGTAAGAAAGAATTCACTGACCTATCTAAAGCTTTTCCAGCACATACCTGGGCAGCTAATCATGTTAGCAATGGTTAAGAGGAGGTCCTTTAGTCTTGTCAGTCACAAACCAGGGAGCAGCTGGCCACAGCTGAGCACCTGGCAATTAAAAAGTCATCAAACTGCTCAAAAGTTGGTTCCAACATGGGTAGAGGAGGAACCTAGAAGTTGCTGCAAGCTCATGCATACTTAGAAGCAACACAAGTGAGTTACATCTGCCTATCATGAGAGAAAAGCCAAGCAGAGGTATAGACTGAGAGTCAGCTGAGCATTACTGCAGGCTCTGGCTTGATACTGTACATTACAATGATATATTGTATATTACAATAATACCTATGCATACTGCTATGCAATATTGTATTATTCTTACTCCAACTGAAAAACTAAGCCAGTTGCAAAATGGTGTTGGAGCTTGAGTTTATCTCAAATATATTAACTATTTGTATTAGTATTTTGTCTTCCATATGTGTATCAGTGTGTTTGTGCATGCCTGTCTATGCATGCGTTTGGAAATCACTATAGCTTTTTCCTAGCATTTAGGTTCATTCAATAAAATGAAAATCAGCTGATTAAAATCTTTAACATTTTCCCTTAGGTCAGTCCTAAAATAGTTTTATATTGGTGGAGCTCAGCACACGAAGCTTGTTTCTTCCCATGATGCCGAAAGTCCATTTAACACGAACTGTCACTCAAGTTTTCTCCTAATGAACCAACCTCTATTGTATTTACACTGTAGTACCCTGAAAGATGCTGACTTTGCATGAGAAGACACATCTGCATTCTGCTTTCCAAATACAATTGACTGCTTGAGCATCTTGGCACTTTCTCCTCTAACTTTTGTTCACTTTGAAATTTCTACTTTGTTTAATGTCAAGATAGCTCATAACATTCCAAAAAGCCAGGTAGAGCAGGTGGAAATTGAAATGAGAAACACACAGGATGGGGTTTTTTTTGTCTTCTTTGAAGGACAAGCTGGCAGATGCAGCCCCTGTGCCTGAGGACTGAGAGGCTCGGTGGAGTAGGGTACCTATAAAGCACCAAGTGTTTTTACACTTAAGTTGCCCACCATTAAAAGTCGCATCACATCCGTGCAGAATAGGCCGTTTCACTCGGATGCAAACAGTATCACAAACACAGGGACCATTCACACGGCTCCGGGCTGCACTTCGGCGGGCTGGGATGGAGCCGAGGACCGTGTGTACCATCTAACGCTCCCAAAATCTCTTGTGTTTGTCAGGGGTGTTTCCAGCCCCCACTAATCTTTCCCATGAGAGCTCAGCTCGGCGCGGGCAGGCCGTGGGAAGGCAGGCGCAGCTCCGAGGGCAGGGTGCCCCCCCCGCCGGGTCGGGGTGCGCGCAGGGCAAGGGGGGCTCAGCTGGGGCCCCGCACCAGGCCCGCGCTGCTGCTCTGCCTCCCCCCGGCCCGCTGCTCGGCCCGCACTTCCCAATGCGCCGGACCTGGAGTTTGTTTGCCTTCGTGTTTCACTCCTGGTTTGGGTGGGTTTTGCTTTCTTTTTTCCTGGTCTTGTTTTGACTTCCCGCAAAAACGGTGCCAGTGCCTGCGCCCTGACCCACTTCTCCGTCGGATAATGATATTCCGCGCTCCAGCCCCTTCCCCCGCTGCCACTCCAGTTCCCAGGGAACACGCAAACCCTCCGGTTCCCGGGGCAGGGAGCAGCCGGCAAACAGCACCTCCTTAGAGGCGGCTCCGCTCCCAGCGCCGCGGTGCCCCGCGCCCGTTCCCACGGCTGCCCACGGCGGTGCGCGCCCGAGCCCCGAGCCCCGAGCCCCGAGCCGGGGCCATCGCCTCCATCAGTGTCCTTCCCTGGCCGCTGCTCTCCGTGTGCTCCGCCTGCACTGACGGGCCGCGCACCTCGCTGACCTCCGGGACCGCCAGAAGCCCAGAGCCACCCCCCCGCCGCCTTCTCCGCCTCTTATAAAGAAAGATCTTGTTAAAGAAATAAACTTTTCTTCCCACGGCAAGGGGAGGCTGGCGCTGTCTGGGGGGGCTGCTCCCGCGCGGGGCCGCTCTCCCTCCGCCAGCGCCGGAGCTGCGTCCCAGTCCTCGACCCCGGGGCCACGCTCTGCCCGCGGCTGTGTGAACCCCTCTCGGTCCTCAGGGCCCCGTTCCCTCCCTCCTGCTTTTTAAGAGGGGGAGAGGGTTCTGTTCCTCCCGCCCGCCGGTGCGCGCCACCGCACTCGCCGCGCACAACACCCCCGCTCACGCACCCCGTGCCCCGCACCCCACACCCACACCGAGCAGCGCGCAGACACGCACGCACACATATACACACACACGCACTCTCACACGCACGCACACACACGCACGCACACGTGCGCACACACATACACACACACACACATACACACTCTCGCATATCCACACACTCTCACAGACACACACACACACACATATATCCACACTCTCACACATACAATATACACACACGCACTCACACACACTCTCACATACACACACGCTCTCTCACATATCCACACGCTCTCACATACACACACACTCTCTCACACGCGCGCACACGTGCGCGCCCGCCCAGCGGAGCGCGGTCTCCGCCCCCCGTGCGCACACACATACACGGCGCGCACACACACACACACACACACACACACACATATCCACACGACACACACGACACACAAACAGTCGCGACAGGCGCATCAAGCGGACAGCGGCGCACACGCAGCCGCCCGGGCACACGGCACATCCCGCGCTCCCCCGCAGCCACCCGCGGCCCCCGCCATGCGCTGAGCGGAGCCGCGGCCCCGCCAGCTCCCAGCGCCGCTGATCCCGCCCGCGGCGTGGGGGCGGCCGCCGGGCGCGGTCGCGGCGCGGAGCCGGAGCCCCGCGAGGGAGAGGCGCAGCAGCCCGCGGAGGCCGGCGGGCGGGCAGGAGGCTGAGACAGCCGGACAGGCAGGCAGGCAGGCAGTCGGGAGGAGACGAGGGACGATTTGGACATGCTCATTCTCGGGAGCTTGGTTGCCTGCATCCAGCTCATCTGTATCATCAGAGTGGGTGAGTGATCTCTGCATGAATTCATCTTCGGGCTTCGGAACAACTTTTCTCCCCGGGCTCCGGTGGGTTTTGGTCTCTCTGATCCCTTTTACATAGACATGCAGGCGCAGTCTGTGCCCGTTCCACACCGCGAAAACACGCTGTCAACGCCACGGGTGGGAGCGTTTCTCCTACTCCTTTTCCCTCAGCCGCCGGGCTCCGAGGATGCGCGGTACCCACGGCACGGCCGGCGCGGCTCCGAGCGGGGCCGGGCAGCCCACGCTGCCCCTGGTCCCCAGCGTGCCCCGCCGAGCCCTGCCGGGGTCCGGCCCCGCTGCGCTGCCGGCACCCGCGGGGGAGGGACCGCGTGTGCGCCGTGACGGGGGAGAGAGAAAATCCATGGCCCGCAGCGCTGATATCGATCATCTCTGGGGACGTGGGATGCGAGATGCTACTTTAAGGTCTCGCATGAACTGTTCCGAAGAGAAGGGGATGGTGCAAAATTTCGCTTTAAAATGACTCGTTCTCCCTGAACGGGTACCGTCAGTGGTTGCCCTAAACCATGCAAAATACGAGTCGGTCATTCACGTGGGACCCCGCATACAGAATATGGATTCATATATAGATGTTAGTAGGGCTGCTTACATAACCAAATTCATTTTCAGCTCATGCAGACCTGTGCAACTGGAGTGCATCCTAAAAATCATGCCTTTCCCTGTTACATGATAAGATGGTTATTATAACCAGCGTGAGTCACTTAATGCTGTTAGAAGCGCTTCATCAAATAAACACTAGCAGCTTTTGTGGTCGGCTTTGTAGCCTGTTGGATGGTCGTTTTGAATTTATAAGTTCTAATTAAATAGATCACTAGAGAATACCAGTTGGCTGCTCATATTTAAGTATGAGGAACTTGGGAGCTTTACCTCCTTGTGTACAAAACCAGTCTTACAATAGGACTGCGGTGACAAAGTAGTCACTAACCTACATTTGTCACCCAATAGGTGGAGCTGCTTCTGAAACCATGCAGCTCTATAAACAAAGATCGGGGTTAGGTTTCACTTCTAATTTAGTACCAACTTCGGCTAGTTAGGGAAAACTGCTTTTTTATTTTATGGGAAGAATGTTTTTGCCTCTTTTCAGAAAATACTGTGGAATGATTTAACTATAAGCGTGATGAATGTAACTGATTTTCAGTTAAAATGTATCATATTTGTAAGGGCATTAATAACGTTTTAATGTCACTTTTAAACTAACCTATTCCTAAAAATAGGGTGCTTACTCCAATTCCCTTACTTCAGATAATTCTCTTATACTATGGCAAAGAATGGTCTCTTATAAAACTTTTGATAAGTTTTATTAATGTCTTTCTTACATCAACAACCTGTTTCCTAAAATCAGATGTACTCCCACGTCTGTTTAAACAAAAAAAAAAAAATAGCAGGTGCTTTTACATGTGTGTGGAGGTATATGAAAATGTTTGAGAGGATATGATAATGTCATCATAAGGTAATACAACTTAGTTAAATTTTGGAAAGAACTTCCCTATGCAGGTGATCCTATCGCACTGGAAGCAATGCAAGACATAAACATAATTTTGTAACCTTTTTTGTTTGTTTTAAATAATTTCATCTAGCAACTTATTAGAAATAAGCTGGTTTTATGTAATATAATGTTTGGGTACTTGTTGTGCATATGTATGTTATATTCATGAATTTACAAGATCCGACAGGATGGGAAAAGGTTTTCTACTCACACTCGATTTAAGTGCAGCTACTTTTTGCTTCTCTAGACAGATATACTATTGTTTTCAAACCTGACCTGGAGAGGACCCCCTTTCTAGATGTGATGGATTGATTTGGTTGCAGTGGTGCATCCTTCTGAAGACTCATGAGCTAGACTTGTCAGTGTGTTCAACACTATGATTGTTTCAAGAATGAATAACCTGTACAGGCTATTAGATTGATTTACTCAGATTTCATTTGAACATGTTCCTGTTTGATTACCTCTCTGTCACAAATATGCTATGATATGATAACATTAGTTCATAGAAACAAATACTTAAAATCCTGATATCATTTTCTTCAGTGTTTTTTGTTTGTTTGGGTTTTTTTTTTTTTCATAAAATATAAAATAAATTATTGCATCCCACCAATGTATGGTTCCAAGTGTTTGGTGAGAGAGAAGAACTGGATGGGACTGTCTGGCTCTTACCATTAAATATTTCTGGTGCAGAAGCAGCCAGACCCAGGGCTCTGTGAATGGATTGGTGCTGGAGAGCATGGCAATCTGCCTTTGCATTGTGGAGCCTATGCTTATTAATGTGAGGCTAGGCAACATGGAGATCCCAGCCTCATTTGCTTGTAGTTTCAAAAAATATCATTGAGTCCTTAGCTGGTCTGGTACAGAGCTTTATCAGTGGTCCTTCCCAGAGAATCTGACTGGGAGATTTGCTGTTGACATTGGGAGATTCATCAGGGAAATCTGTCTCATATGTGTCCAAAAAAGACAAGGCAGCCAAGTCAGCCTCACTGTTGGAGCAGATGGAGGCAGAAAGTTCTTCTGGGAATGACAAGACAGTAACAGTTCACTCTTTGCTTTACTGAAGAAATGCTTAGGAGCTTGATTCTAATATCCCTGCTGAGTTATGAACAGCACCTTCCTTCACAGTGCTACTGAAGCTGAGGAACTTGATTACATCAAGTACTGATGTAATTATTTATGGAGCAGGGTATTACCTGGGTACTGTCAGTGAGTGCTGTTCAGTGAAGTCCAGTGGAACCTGTGGAGTGAGATGCAATTCAGCCACAAGAGCTCATAAGAAATCCTATGCCATTGTTTGTGAACACTGCAGTGGGGTTAGAGATTTCCTATTAAGTTCTTTCTTTTACTGAGATTAAAGGGAAAAAAACCTAACCCTATATGGACAATTGACTTTGTTTTTTACATTTTTATTTTAAATGAGAAATTTATGAATCTGCAATCTTCAGCCTGCATGTATCTCAGAATGAAGGTACTCTTTGAAAATCTGCCCTGGCTTGCTGATGTGTTCCATATAACCTGAAAGTCAATGAGCTGTGCCCTTTTTGAGTCTTTTGTTGCATTGTTCCTATGGAAATAATATCTGGAGCCTTTTCAATAAGCAGACTATTTATGAATCTGTGTAGGCAAGAAAATGTTCATAGAAAAAGGAACATATTTTAACAAATTAGACTGTAATTGTGGTTAAATTTAGGTCAAAGAAGTGTAAATATTTAGGCAAGAGTTAAAAATATTGCATGCTTTCATTAGCCAAATGTACGGGTAGTTTCCCCAAATAAAGTAAATACTGTCTCTAGAATTAGCTAATCTGCATCGTAGTGCTGTCACTGTCCAGCCTCAACCAGGGTTTTGCCTTTCAAAATGCAGCTCATTAATCTATGAATTGCTTAATTGGTTTTGTTTCAGTTTAATTTCTCACTATCTAGAAAAGATCTGTTATTTTTAGTTTGTTTCTGGCATCCCTGTGCCATGACTTTATTTGCACAAAGATGGTAATAATTCCCTAAATATTCTTATTTTTCTTACACAACTGATATCAGGACAGTATTTCCAAGCTGTCAGGCAGCAAGCACCTCACTATCAACATGAAAGCAACTTCTCTGTGCTCTTTACTGGAGGGTCACTATGAAAAATTATGAGAATCTGAAGCAGAGCACCCTTTGGCTTTCCAAATCCAATCACACTTTGTGTTCATTCTCATGTCCACATGTTTGGACTCAGTAAGCCTTTAGACTATTAAAGGACTGTGGGATCAGGTCCTTCTTTTTTGCACTGATCTCTTATTTTGGAAATATTTTTTTAGGCCAGTTATTTGGCACATTTAAAACTGAACTGCATCACAGTAATATTAATTTATACTACTTCAAATGCTTTAGCACATTTTATGCTTAAGATTATATGTTCCTATGGATGATGATACATAGCTCCTGTGGAGATATTTAATCCTGCCATATCTAAAACATAAGAGCTAAAACAAAAACTGAGAATTTTAGGACTAATTTATTTTCTACTTTAACCACCTATATTGTGGCCATATATACGTTACACATTTTTGTACCATAGAGATTTATATGTATCAAAATCTAAATACACAGTATGGATTTATTTTAGGTTCAAATACTGGCAGCTATGAAAAGTGACAAAATTAATGGCATTTTCAAATTAATGTCAGTTTAGACAAATATTTACTTAGCACACTAGTCATCTGTAGGACATACCTAAAGTAGTTATGTAGTTTTCAACATGGAATCAATACAATTTATAAGGAGAGTCTTCTCAATTGCATTTGGCCTTACTTCATCTCTGAATTTACCTTTTTATCTGGATTCCTAGAGAGAAATGAAATAGTATGTATAAAACTAAGAGGATAATTTGAAAATATTATCATTGTAATCTGTATTGTAAATTAGGATGTTAATTTATGAAAATGGGCACTTGCCCATTTCTTAAGGAAAGCTATTCCCTAGATATTCAGTGCTCATCATTTAAGTGGCCACTTCCCACTATGAGATCTCTAATTAGGAATTTAAGGGTGAACAGATTCTGTTCTTTCCCCGACAATTTCAATTCCTCTTCAAATGTGCTGTGCTTCTCAGTATTCCCCGTAGGGCCTGGAAGTCTGTGGCAGTTCCGGAGCCCCCAGCTCCCATTTAACAGCTCCGTTCTCACAGCTTCTTGCACCATTTATGTGGCTTTCCTGTACAAGACATCCTTTGGCTATTCAATAAGCTTCTTTTCCCATAAAGACAAAAGTTACCTTTTTGAATACATGTCAAGCCTTCTGTATTAGAAAGATGAATCTACAGGAAGAAAAGGACTTACAGTATTAAATAAACAAGATCCACTAAATGAAAGATAGCAAATATTTCAAAGAGGCTGGGACTATAAATGAAACTTGGCTCCTGAAGGTTGTTGAGGAGCTGTTGGCAGCAGAATACTTTTGTAGGAAGGTATGGTGCAGGTTGCTTGTTGAATACAAATTACTGATGTTGGTCCATTCAGTCGTCAGGCTAAACTGGAAATAACTGGAAATTTTAAAAACAAGGTGAGGGTTTATTTGCATCACTGGCTGGTAATTATGGTGCTGTCTGATAGAGGTGAAACAATAGACTTTTCAAGTAAAGCAGTGTGTGAGAGTGTCAGATTATTCTAGATGAGGTAGGTCTCTCAAAAGCTCCTATTGCCCATACTTGGCTTTGGTTTTCTTTCATCCATTGGAAGTAGTTATATTTCACCCTACAAATCAGTATTTTTCATTACTGTTTGAAGACCCCAGGAGCTACTGTTTGAGTTAGTTAATTTCAGAACTCATTATTGTGGTGAAAGTCACAAGGATGGTGAAAGTACTGTCCTACATCTGCTGAGGAATGCTTGGCAATGGAACTAGGATGCCTGTGGAACTCAGGTGTCTAAACCCAAAATTTTAATCAAAAGGTTCCCTGACTCAGCTCATACCTTGATGTCTTCCAAGAAGTTTTTAGGCAGCTATAGTTCCTCTCCTGCATGTGCCTTACCTGACCTTATTGAGTACACCTCAGGGCCTCTTTCACTCCAAAGTTTTATTACATCCACATGCAAATGTCCTTTTAGGAACCTTAAGGCTTTCTTAAATATTTGCTGACAGAATCAGGTGTCTTGATATGCCTGCTGCTGCTTGTCTTCAGGACAGAGGACAAGGTGGTGGCTGTGCCACCTTCTCATGTTGTAGCCCAGTCACTAAAGCCTTTTACCCAGACAGTCTAGAGAGAAGGCCTGATCTGAGATAAAGAGATTTGAGCCATGTCTTCTGTCTCCAAATTGTTAAATCAGAAGACTTTTCATACTTCTTGTGTAATATGAAGCAACTAAGTTTATTTTTCTAAATTTAAAAAAAGTAAAAAAAAATTGAGAGAATTCTGGGCAAAATCTTAAAAGAGGGTTGCTAAGCAGTTAGAAACCACATCTATTTCAGGAGTTTTTGGAGCCGGAAATGGAACCTGGGAAAGTTTGCATTAAAATTTTCCAGCATATAAGTTTGCCTTTTTCTCACTGTTCCTTAAGCATCCACTTCAGGCTTCCAAAGTAAGGATTCTGAATTAGTACGATGCTACAGCAAGATAGGAAATATGAGTTCTTGTGCGCCCTCCTACTCAGTATTTCATTATCTACTTGCTGGATACAATGCATAAATCACTACCCCTGCCTTTTCTCTGGTTGTGCTCTGAAAAAGATCAGATTTTGCTTGTTTCTTTAATAGTTCGAGATACTTATTCAAAGAAGGGAACTCTAGGCTGCAGTTTTGAAAAACTAACCTCTCAAAGGTGAGCAAAGCTCGAGTGTTTTTTCAGCAACTCAGAATTTTACATCAGCTGTCCTGGTCAGCTGAGTACCACTTGGGCAAGCCAGTTGCTTGTTACTGCTCTCAGCTGCTTTGATCGCCTAAAGACAGTGGAGCAGCCTGAACTTCAAGGCCCTGGAGCCTACTGCTATTGCCTGGAGTGGGTAATTATCTTAATGCTGACATGCACTTGAATTTTTTTCTAAGTCAAGGCTGTTGAATACAACTTTTGCACCACAGTTTCAGATTCAGCAGCTAAAAAATAGGCTAGATGTACTTTGGCCACTTGCCATGTAAAAAGCACTATTTCCTTATCAAGATTTTTACAGCATCCAGTTAGACATACAAGGTGACGTTTGGGGGTTTTTTACTATCCTTTATGTTTCACTTAATGTAAAGAATATAGTTACTTTGAAATTTTCTCTGTGATACTGTAATATTAAGGGTCCTAATGTGCAGGTAGCATTCAGCAACTTATATTTCTATATGAAGCTACTAGGACTTCTCACCTGACCAGTGAGAGATTTCATTAGAAGTTTTTGGGGGCACTATATCTGTTAGTAATTTGGCTGGAATTGTCATCCTCATTGCCAAAGAACTTCTGCTAAATACTGGATTACCTGAAGGCTGAAACATAAAGTAGGTAACATTTGAAAAGTTATCCATCTTCACTGCCTCATTTATCTGTTTGCTGAGACATGATAAGAGTAAAGCAGGGAAGAGGTGGTTAAACAGTAACATTGAAAGGGCAAATAAGAGGTATTAAAAGTACTTTTACTGTGTTAAAATCATGTTACAAAAAATTGGTCTTCAAAATCCTATAAATAGTGTTGTATAAAAATAAATCCCATCAAATGTATCTTAGTGAAAGACAGGGTTTTGTGAATTCTGTAACAGAATGTGACAAAGAATTCCTGACTCATTTAAAATTTTCTTGTCATGGTCAGTTCTTTAATTAGAACAGATTTTTTTAATAAGCTACCCAGACCACATGAAATATTTTCCTAAAGAAAATGAAAGGATTTATTGAATTCATTGAGATTTGGACTGGTTTGTATCATAATGCTTTAGAATACACTTTTCCAAAAATAATGACATTTTTCAAAGCTTAAAAAACAATCCTTAAAAAAGATAAATCTGTGATGTTCTGCAGGGGCAGCATATACCGAAGAAACAGAAAGCTTTTTGAAAGCTACAGCAAATATTTTGAGGAAAAAATAAGCCTTTAAAATCAGCATTTTAAAAAGACTTGATTCTTCAATTGCTTTGTATGCTGAACTCCATGATTTCAGCAGAAGTTCCCAAAAAGAAAAACATCTGCTTGCTGAGATTAAATAGCTAATGATCAGAGTAACAGCTGGCTTTATAAAAGGGACCTAATATTGCTCTGGGCAATTTTTCTTCTGGCATCATCCCCAAACTGACCAACTGTGTTTGATCTATTTCTGGTCATTTAGAAAAGTCATTTAGTTTCAAGTGTATGCCAGTTATTTCTTTCAGTACCTTTGTTAGTGTTATTCTGATAGGCATGTCTAAGTATGATTGCTAACAAATTTGTCAGGCTGGGACTTCCTGGGTGGCCCAAGACCCTTCTTCCAGCTTCTTGGAGCTCTCCAGTTAGTTGTCTGTGATATGCCATTCCAAATGGTTCACTGGCCACACAACCCATCCACCTGTCATTTGCACAGAGTTTGGGGAGAGTCTTGTGTGATCTGTGCCTACCTCTTGTTTCATATCTTTGAGTTTTGGTCACTGCCTTTGCATTTCATGTATCTCACAATGTTGCAGAAAAACTGACTTTCTGTTGGTTTTGGGTTTTTTTCTAACACACTTTAAGTTTGTGTTTAAAAAACAATGAGAAAAGGTTTTAGAAGGCCTATACAAGTTTTAGAGTAGCGCTAACACAGACCTAAATGACTATAAATTGCCAATGTGAAAACTTATACTGAAAACTCAGAGAAGGTTCCTAATCATGGGGGCAGGCAAACAGGAGCATGGCACATCTCCGAGGACATGGCACAGCAGTTCACACAGGCAGGGCAGGCAGGCAGGGCTGCAGGTTTCCTTCTGCTAGTGAGGTTTTTAGTTTGTTGTTTGTTGTGTTTTGCTAGTTAGTTGGTTTTGGGTTTTTTGTTAGTAATGGTTTTTACACGAAGAAAAACTGCAGTTAGTAAAAATGTGCATAGCAAAACAGAACCCTCCAAGAAGGATCCATCTGTCCAGACCCCTTCCTGTGGCAGTGTTTGAGCTTCTCTGTGGTACCAGGGGGCATTGCAGGAGAAGCCTGCCTGAGGTGTGAACAGGTGAATGAACTCCTTTCACTGGTGGCTGAGCTTAGGGAGGAAGTTGAAAGACTAAAGCATAGCAGAGAAATTTAAACAGAATTCGATGGGTGGAGTTCAGCCCTTCCATCCTTGAAGGAGGTCCACTCCCATGCCTCCCATTGGCAGGCAGTAGGAGAACACCTGGTGGATGAAGGGGATTGGAAACAGGTCGCTACTCTGGAGGTAATAAAAATTCCTCCTGACCCCCATCATCAACCCAGGTGCTGCTTCAGAATAGGTTTGAGCTCCTGAATCTAGAAGGTCAGCCAGATGATGGAGAAGAAAATTATCTGCCCAGTGAACCTCCAAATTACACTTCATCTGTCAGAGGGATCAGCACCTCTAACATCAAAAAGAAAAGCAGGGTAGAGGTAGTGGGTGACTCCCTTCTGGGAGGAACAGGGTGCCCTATATTCGAGGGTCTGCTGCCTCCCTGGGGTCTGAGATATTACCAAGAGACTCCCTGGGCTGATTCAGTCCTCTGATTATTACCCACTGCTGAAACTCCAGGCTGGCAGTGATGAGATAGAAAAGAGGAGTGTCAGGGCAATTAAAAGGGACTTTAGGGCACTGGGTCAGGTGGTTAATAGGGCAGGAGCACCAGTAGTGTTCTGCTCAGTCCCTCTGGTGGCAGAGAAAACTATGAAAGGAATAGGAGAGCCCACATGATCAACAAGTGGCTCAAGAATTCGTGTCATCAGCAGATTTTTGGGTTCTTTGATCATGTGGCAACTTTTTTGGCACCTGGCCTGCTGGAACTGGATGGGCTCCATCTCTCTGTTAAGGGCAGAAGGATTTTAGCTTATAAACTGGTGGAACTCATTGAGAGGGCTTTAAACTAGGTTTAAAGGGGAAGGGGATGCAGCTGGGCTCTCTGGAAGCAAGCCCAAGTGTGGTAAGCCTGGTTTAGGGGTGAAATCAGTAGCTCAGCTGAGGTGTGTGTATACTAATCCATGCAGCATGGATGGAGGAACAAGAGGAGCTGGAAGCCATGGTACACCAGCAAGGCTGTGATGTAGTCACCATCACAGAAACACGGTGGGATGACTCACACAGCTGTTGGGCTGCACTGGATGGCTACAAGCTCTTCAGGACAGATGAGAAAAGGGGAAGAGTTGAAGGGATGGCCCTTTATTTAGGGGGATTTTGATGCCATGAGTATTAAAACTAGATGGAGTGCCTATGGGTAAGAATTAAGGGGAAGGCCAACAAGGCTGACATCCTACTGGGAGTCTGTTATCGTCCACCCAACCAGGAAGTGGATAGCTTATTCCATAAGCTGGAGGGTGCTGGAGAATGTTTTAGGATCACCAGCCTTTGTTCTTGTTGGTGACCTTAACCTAGCAGACATCTTCTGGAAACTTAATACAGAAAAAAAAGCAGTCCAGGGTGGTCTTAGAGTGTGTGGAGGACACCTTTTTGTCACAGCTGGTGAGTGAGTGCACTGGGGGAGGGATAACAATAGAGATGGGCTGGTGGCAGATGTGGTGGTTGGAGGCTGCTTGGGCCATAGTCATCACGAAATTACAGAGTTCTCAATATTTGGTGAAATCAGGAAGAAGATCAATAAGATCTTTACATTGGACTTCTGGAGGGCAGACTTTGGGCTATTTAGGAGACTTATTCAGAGTTCCTTGGGCAGCAGCCGTTAGAAACAAAGGAGTCCAGGAAAGATGGGCATACTTCAAAACAGGGATCTTGAGGGCGCAGGAGCAGACTGTCCCTGTGTGCTGAAAGATGGGTTGACGAGGCAAACATTCAGCCTGGATGGGCAATGAGGTTTCAGAGGAACTTAAGAATAAAAAGAGGGCGTATTGTCTTTGGAAGGAGGGTCAGGTCTCTCAGAAGTATTTAAGGGGATTGCTGGGGCATGTAGGAAAAAAATCAGGGAGGCCAAAGCTCAGTTTGAACTTAATTTGGAAACTTTTGTAAAGGATAATAAAAATGTTTGTACAAATATATTAATGGCAAAAGGAAGGGTAAGACCAACCTTTGTTCTCTACTGGATGGGAGAGAGCTCAGTAACTGCAGATAAAGAGAAGGCAGAAGAGCTTAACGCCTTCTTTGCCTCAGGCTTTAGTGGGAAGATGGCTTGTCCTCAGGACAGCTGTCCTCCTGGGTTGGTTGAAGGTGCCAGGGAACAGAATCGTCCCCCTGTTATCCAGGAGGAGGCAGTCAGAGAACTGCTGAGCTGCTTGGATGTTCATAAATCTATGGGCCCAGATGGGATCCAACCCAGGGTGATGAGGGAGCTGGCAGATGACCTTGCAAAGCCACTCTCCATCATTTACCAACAGTCCTGGCTCACTGGTGAGGTTCAAGGTGACTGGAAGCTGGCCAGTGTGACACCCATTCACAAAAAGGGTGAGAAGGAGGATCCTGGTAATTATAGGCCAGTTAGCCTGACCTCAGTACCAGGTAAGGTAATGGTAATGGTACTGAGTGTCATCACACAGAACTTAGAGGATGGCCAGGGTATCAGACCCACCCAGCAGGGGTTTAGGAGGCATAGGTCATGTTTGACCAACCTGGTCTCCTTTTACGACCAGATGACCCACCTGGTAGATGCAGGAAAGGCTGTGATGTTGTCTGTTTGGACTTCAGCAAGGCCTTTGACACTGTCTCCCACAGCACACTCCTAGAAAAGCTGGCAGCCTATGGCTTGAACAGGAGCACTCTTTGCTGGGTTCAGAACTGGCTGCATGGCCGGGCCCAGAGAGTGATGGTGAATGGTGCTGCATCCAGCTGGGGCCTGTCACCAGTGGTGTCCCTCAGGGGTCTGTGCTGAGGCCATTTCTCTTCAATATTTTTATTGATGACATGGATAAAGGGATTGAGTCTTTCCTCGTAAATTTGCAGACAACACTAAGCTGGGAGCATGTGTTGATCTGGAAGGTAGGAGGGCTCTGCAGAGAGACCTGTAACAGTTGCATGGATGGGCAGAGTCCAATAAGGTGAAGTTTAATAAGTCCAAGTGCAGGGTTCTGCATTTTGCCACAATAACCCCCTGCTATGGTTATAGGCTGGGGATGGTGTGGCTGGGCAGTGCCCAGGCAGAAAGGGACCTGGGGGTGCTGACAGCCAGCTGAACATGGGCCAGCAGTGTGCCCTGGGGGCCAAGAAGGCCAAGGGCATCTGGCCTGTGTCAGGAACAGTGTGGCCAGCAGGAGCAGGGAGGTCATCCTTCCCCTGTACTCAGCACTGGTGAGGCCACACCTTGAGTGCTGTGTCCAGTTCTGGCCCCTCAGTCTGGGAAGGACCTTGAGAGGCTTGAGCGCATCCAGAGGAGGCAACGAGGCTGGAGAGGGGCTGGGAACACAAAACTGTGAGGAACAACTGAGGGAGCTGGGGGTGTTTAGCCTGGAGAGAAGGAGGCTCAGGGGCGACCTTGTCACTCTCTACAGCTCCCTGAAAGGTGGCTGTAGCCAGGTGGGGGTCAGCCTCTTTCTCCAGACAGCAACTGAGAGAACAAGAGGACACAGTCTTAATCTGTGCCAAGGGAAATATAGGTTGGATATTAGGAAAAAGTTTTTTACAGAAAGAGTGATAAAGTACTGGAATGGCCTGTCTGGAGAGGTGATGGAGTCACCATCCCTGGATGTGTTTAAAAAAAAGACTGGATGTGGCACTCAGTGCCATGGTTTAGTTGAGGGCATGGGTTGGGCTCGATGAGCTTGAAGGTCTCTTCCAGAATCACAGTGATTCTGTGATTACAATAGTGGAATTCTAAAAAGTGTTCCCAGTGTGGGAGCAAAAGGCCAACCTATTTTTCTGGTGATTTTTACTTTCTTTGTAATTGTAGAGTACTATGTTTTTTATAAGAGCCTGTGGCACCTGAAGCGGGAGAGGGCCCTGTCAGTGATCTAGGAGTTCCTGTCAGTGAGTAGCATGGCACAGTTTCTAACTGTGCAAAAAAAAAAAGCAGAGTGCATCTGTTGCCAGCCAGCTGCCCACCAAAACAACATAAACCAGTCATTCCTCATGATGGACTGGTACATTTGTGAGCTGAGGTACTGAGTGCTCACTTAGAATCTCAAGTACCTCTCAGCATTTCAAAATACATACAGTAAAAGAAAGAAAAATACAAATAGGAGGCTATTTATCTTAAATACAATATGAAATCATGAGACTTAAAATTTTACATTTTGAGTTTGATTATTTTGTTTTGAGGCTGTTGACCATTTTTTTTTTAAATAAGATTACTTGTTGTTTTATAAGGTAAGAAACCATCTTTAAAGGAAAGTATTTGAAATTGCTCATGTGGTTGTATGATGTCAGGCTAGAGGTAGAGTTAAAATACCAAATCTTGGAGATCTGGTAGTGTTCTCATCCCCACACCTGATACAACTATAGGAGATTTCAGTTCATTTTATTTCAGTGTCAAATTTTGCATTGGCTGAATTCTGAGAGTATTCTCAGGCTCATCTGCCCATTACTCATTAACGCCCTCCACATCCACCTCTCATATTCTCGTATAAATGGTTTGGCCTCTCTGTCAGCCCCATTTCTCACTACATGCACATTTTGCCAAAGAAACAGGCAGTTACATGGTAGTTTACTCATCTAAAATTACTCTAGCAACTTTGTCAGGGTTCTCCTTGACTGGTTTCTGCACTCCTTTTAAAGCATAATTCTTACATACCTGATGCAATTCTTTTTCCCTGTTTGTTCCTCCTCCTTTATTTGGGATGAAGAAAAAGGGATTTCTGTTTTGCTTTCTCTGTATGGTAAAAAATCAAGCAAACATAAATCAGTATGTACTAGAACTAACCAAATACTGGGTAAAAAATGTAAATTCCTTATTTTGTTTCTATGTGAGTTTTATTTTCTGCACTGTTGCCTAATCAGCTTCAAAGGTTTTTTTTTTGGTATGTCTTTATGAGAGACATAAAAGATTTCTGTGTTTAGAAGTTGTATTTGACCATATGTATTACATTCAACAGAATTCCTTCGGGAATACTTAGACTAGAAACTATTCTTTTAATCTATTAGTGAAAAATACCTCCATGAAAAATTCTTGAGGATTATGCAAAGATATCTTTTAATTTGAGTCTTTTTCAGTATTTTCTGGTTTTTGCTATCCACAGTGGGATTTGGAATGCATGAATCAGCAGACCAAGTACGTTTCCGTGTGGCAGTAGTCGTCTCTGTCTGTATGGGAAGTTCCAAACTTTTTGTGTGAGTGGCAAGACTGTGACACAAATTCTTCTAATGATTTATCTGAGCAGTGGCTGTCCTCATGAAAACAGGGTTTAGATTGGATATTATAAAAATGTCTTCACTGAAAGGGTTGTCAGGCATTGTTACAGGCTGCCCAGGGTAGTGGTGGAGTCACTGTCCCTGGAACTGTTGAAAAAAAATATGTGGAGGTGGCACTAGGGGATATGATAAAGTGATGGACTTCATGGTTGGACTTGATCGGCTTAGAGGTCTTTTCCAGCCTTAAGGATTCTGTGAAAAATGACAGCAGGAACAGATATGCCCTATTGTTAAGAATATATGTGAATCTTATATGACCCGATTAGCTTTTGCAACTATATGTTTGCTGTAGAAAAAGAGATGCATCATAAAAAAATATATTGCAAGTGCACTTTAGAGCAGATTAAAAATATCCTTTTTGCCCTGCTGAATGGAAGAAGACAGGTTCAGCTAAATCTGCTGAAGGTAATAAGACAGTGATGAAAAAGAAATAGTTTCAGATTACATGCAGTCAAGTGAAATACCGGAAAATGTATATGGAGCAACCAGAAAATCAAGTCCTGTTTTTGGTGAATAAGGAAATATGAGTTAATCAGCTTTTCCTAATATGATCTACGTGTTCTATCACAATTGTAAAGAGTGCATTTGAACAAAACTGTAATACAGGTTTTCATGGTTTGCTTCATTAGTTAAATAATTCTTTGGATGTGCAAGAGCTTTTCAAAACACGTGTAACCCTGAAATCTGTTGTTCACTTGAAAGAAACAGGAAATTCAACCTACTCTGAGTATGATTAAATCAAAGAGGTTTCATCGTCTTACAGTGGAACTCAAAATGCTGGGTGTGCATAGACTGGGACTCACAGCCGCCAGCATGCCCTTTACTGGGACATGCAAGCTTGGATGGTAAAATCAAGATCAGTGTAGATAGCAAAATGTGAAAAGAATAACTAACTGGGATATGCCTCTCAGGGACACATATTGGGAATAATTATGCTGACACATCTTGTTTAGCTGCTAGATATGTGGAATTCACAACTGTTGATCATACTACCCCTAAACCAGCTATATGATGCTGATAGTGGACACTTTCCATCATCATCTAATAATACAATATTTGCCAAAGAAACAGGAGATGGCAATCCTAAGCACTTCCCACATACTGGGATTGGAACCATAGCTGTGGAGGGCAATATGATCCACAGCATGACAGAGCACAGCAGCTGGGGATGGGCAACACTGTTGATCCGTACCAGGCTGAAGGTGGGAATTATAGAAAAGTTTGAAAGAGAAAACCTAACTATCCAGTATGGGTGGGATAAGGTGGTTCAGTGTAGCATTTCCAGGTGCTAGACTAGATCTCCGCTCTCTCTTCTTCACTGCAGCCCTGCTGCCCTGCTCCAGAGCAGCAGCTGCTGCTGTGTGTGAGCAGCAAATCCCAAGCAGCAAATCCTCCTTCTGCTATGGCTCCCTACCATCTCCCCCTCTACACCCCCACAGCACTGTCTCTCTGTGGCTGCAGTAGGGATCTCTCTCCTGGAATGGACACAAATGTGCATTTGGCAGCCTGTACTGCTGGAAGGGCTGCTCTACAGTGGGCAGTGGGCAGGAAAGTACATTCTGTAGGTTGGTTCGAAGTCTTGGGTCAGCAGTTGGCTGTCATAAAAGTAGTGATACATGGAATTCCAGACCCTGTCTTTCATCTAGCTGCTATCCAGTGTAAAACCAGCAGGATTTCTATTGTCTCCTGAAGTTTTGAAACCTGATGAAGAATGCTGCTGTTATCTCCTGGTCAGGTGCTCAGTCTGGTACTTCTCTAGGTCTTCTGATATCTCTGAATAGTCACCTGCTTACCCTGCGCCCATGAAGTGTCTGCATCTTTCAGTCTTGGACCAGTTGCTGATTTTGTTGTGTTGCAGAAGGTGAACCAGTTAGACACAAAAGTGCATTGTAACTCTCCCAGAAAAGTGTGTAGCTGTATCATTAGTCTGTGTAAGAAGCACATGCATTTGCATCACCCCTGTTGGAATAACAGGAGGTTTTTCTGCCGCAGGCAGGTATGGCAGCTGAACGAGCAACTGTGCAGTGCCCTGGAAGAAAATACAGCATGTGCTCCTTTTTGTAGCTAATCAGGTGCTTTAGATGGCATAGGGACAACAGATGCATTTCCCCAGTGAGTCACTGAGTTTCCCTAAAGCCCTGCATCTCCGAGGCTTTCAGCTGAGGTGAAGCATGTTATGCTGCTCCCAGTACAGTCAAAACCTTAAAGGCTTAGTCAAACCTATAATTAATTAATGCTTGTGTTAGACTTAGAAGATATCTCACTAGATGAGCACTAAGTCTGTTGCTAATGATTTTAAATCTATGCAGCAACTTCCTAAAACCCTTTGAAATTGGCAATTATAATGTTCTGTCTTACATGGGAAAGCTTTGATCACTCCAGAGCAGGAAATAAATGCATGACTTAAACTGGAGAGATTCAGTGACAGAACAGCAGCAAACTGTGAAATACAGTGGCATGGCAGAGAGCCAGAAGAAGATTTGCTGTTGCTCCTTCCAAAACTCAATTTGAAGTAATTTCAGTATTTCTGTGTTGCATAAATGACTGTAAAAGTCCTAGGAGGTCTGTAGTTGCATGTGCTTATAATCTGAAGATAAAACTTAATTGAAGAATTTTTGGTTTAATGTCTTGTTCATTTTTTATAATTCCTATGCAATTACAAGGCTACATTCTGACACAGCTCTAGAAGTGAACCTAATGAAAATCTGACTTGTTCTGTCACAGGTACTTAAATGTGACTTTTTTTAAAAAAAGGTGTTAAATATATGTGAAAGCCTGTTGTTTTCTGTTCAAAAATAGGAATACTTTGCAGAGAAATTAACTAGCTCCAGTCTAGAAGCTTCATTTTTGCTGTGGTGTTTTCTGAGAGCAAAACATGTGAAGCTATCTTCTGTGCTTGACTAATGCTTGCTGTGGCTTTAGCAATGCCATCCACCAAACTGTTTTCCTAACTTTTTCAATTTTTAATAAAATCATTAAAATTACCAGGTTCTTAGGTATGTAACAGTCTGGTATTTGCTTGTAAACTTTTTACTCTTCCTCAAATAACTCAGTTATTAATGTGTAGAAGAGAGAAAATAAGAGTATTTTAAGAAAATAAAAATGCATTATAAAAAGACTCTGCTTTTAAGGATGTATGGGGTCTTTTTAAGCTACTGTACTGCTGTCACCTGCATATAATAAGCACCTGTTGGAGGCATTTTCAGAAACATTTTACTTACTATGATTAATTGCATAATAAATCCTCCCTAGAGGCTCTTTGATTAAATGAAAAATACTACAAGTTGCTTCTTGAAAGAGCAAATATTATTATAATGGTTTTATATAATAATAAAATAAATTTACATCCAAGTAAAATGAGGGGGAAAAGGTCTCTCTCTCTCTAATTGTCCATAAGCTTTCCACTGAGGGTTAAATGTCAGCACAGTGCTTATTGATGCAGTACTAGTACACTTCAGAAATTTTACAAACATTTGGGAAATTTATGACTGGTTATTGGAAATACAACTATATAAAATACACAATGTATATTTATTTCATTGCATGCACAGATCCTTTAACTGGGCTTTTGCACGTGTTGGGTATTTATACAGAGATGCTGTATAATCAGGGAATTGCTACTATTTATTATTTATGTATTGACAACATTTACATGCATCTGTCAGTGACCAGGGTTTCATTGCACAAGCCACCATATGAACACAGAGCAGTAGTATGACCCTTGCTCTAAGAAATTTACAAATAAAATAGCATACAGAAAGAGAAGCTGAGAGGACAGAGAAAATGGGTGTTAAATGCTAAGAAAAAGTCGTATATTAGTATAAAAAACAGTTGAGTTGGTGAAGCAGCAATTTTTCATCTTTTCTAGCTGTTCCTATGAGTACCAGTTTTCAAAGAGGTGTTGAAGGGGTCTGTCTGAGTTCTACATCTGTAAGGTAGAGGTAGTAATACTTTACTCAAATGTATTTTGTGTGAACATGAGTATGTTCACATTTCTGAAGCTCTTTGAAGAGTGAAAAGCTTGGCTGGCAGTCACAGGTGACAGGGCAGTGTCCCAGTGTGAGGAGGTTGTGCAGGGAGCCTCTGCAGCCTCTGAGCGCCAAGGCTCGTGTGAAGGCAGCTCCCTTTGCAGTTCCCTGGTGTCCCAGGTGCAGCCCCTCCTGTGCTGTGTCAGCCCCGGGCAGCACTTTGAGGTGAGGAGAAGCATTCACCTGGAGACCTGCTGTATCCTGATGGTTCAATAGGAAGCTGAAAATCATGAGACCTTGGAACTGAACCTGGCAGCATCTACTCGAGCACATCATTTTACCTTCTTTGCTTGTTTGCTTTCTGTAAAGCTGAGATGATATACCCATCCTTTCTGACATTGGTTCAGGAACAAAAATACTGCATATGTACGAGGTGCAGACGTAGTACAGTGTGCACATGGGCATGGGAGCAGCCAAGGTGTGCTGCTTTGGGTGATAAAGGGAGTCCTTTCAGCCTGTGCACAGCCGTCCTAATGGCGTGTGACTTCACTTAGGGGAGACTGCATGGACATTTACACCTGAAAACATGACTCAAAACAGCTGAACTGAACATTTATCTTGTGGAGGATTGTCTCTGATCATAATCCTAAATGGGGCATCTCACCCTGTGTGACCTGCTGCTACCCAGAAACTATGGGCTGCAACAAGATCTCATACCTCATGGTCCCTGAATGTCAGCATGGAGAAATGTGGGAATATCAGGTAGGCATTTGCTGTGTAAAAAAAAGCTCTAACATCTCACAAAAGGAACAATTATACTGAACAGGGACTCCACTGATGTTATTTATCTAATTGCTGTGTTCATATGAAGTGTGGTAGTACACTGAAGCACATGGAAAGTTGGGTTTTCCTCATGTGTAGCAGTCAGTAAAGCTTGGGCCCATGTGCCATGTTTGATGATAATAAAAATAATGATACTCTTTATCCTGTGTCATTTTTCTTCATATATCATTCTCCCTGCTACAAAGGTAGTATCTGAGCGCAGGTAGAGGGGTGGTGGCTGTTGGCAGCTATTTTCCATTGGCTGCCATTTCAGTTCCACAAGGTCTTGCAGCCCACATTTTCTAGGTGGTCCCTGGTGCAAAATGAATAGGTACAGCTTTTCACTCTTATGCCCTCCATACTGCCTTTTCATGGAGCATGCATCCTCACCCTGCATGCTTCTGTGCTTGCTGCCAGTTACCACGCTGCAGTGTCCTGACACATTCCTGTCTGCAGTTCTGACTTCAGGGAGGTGATGCTCTGTGTCCATTTGTTACTTGTACTTCAGAAATAAATGTTGACTTCTAAGTTGGTACCATAAGGCCAAGTACTGACATGGACAAAAGTTTTAAATTACGCAGGTGCAGTGGATAAAATGCTACATTTCTTTGTATTCTCTCTTTAAAAAAATAACATATGTTAAAAAATTAATTGAAGGATCATTCCAGATTTCTGATGTCTTCTGGCAAATGATATCTTGTGAGGGGAAAAACAGTAAGAAAAGTGGTTGGTCCTATTAATAAGAGGAAGAGACTTAATGGTAATTTCCAGAGTCTTTAGTCTTTTCCAGTTTGTAGAAAGGTTGAGAGAGTAAATGAAAAAAGAGCAACAAAGGAAAGGGGAAAAAAAGAAAAAGAAAGGGAAAGGGACAAACAGGAAGAAGGGAGTGAAGAAAGCAGGGTGAAAAGAAGGAGGACCAGTAATGGGTTTAGGGAAGGAAGAGACACCACCCCCTGCCCACTTACCCACACTGCCTTGGCCTTTGAGGTTGGCCTTCAGCCCCTCCTCTCTTTTCCCTCCTCATAGGGAACCGTATGCATTCCCATTCCCCTCCTTCTCTTTCCTAGTCCCACATCTGGATGTGAACCAGATTCCCTCCAGAAAATCCTACTCTTCTAGAGCAGCTCTTGTCTGAGGGTAGGAGGGGATACTGCAAAGCAGATTCTGGGTAATTGTCACTCACTGCCTGTGGCAAGTATCCATATCTGAGATTACCATATAAATTCAAATGTACTACATACAGTGTCAATGCAGCTCAAGTTCTGTGGATTTGCTGGCAATATTACAAATAAATTATTGAAATAGTTGTTAAAGAGTGAATGTTGATAGTGCTGTTCAGGCTGTAATGACCACTGTAACCTAAAAACTTCCAAGGAGCTTTATTGTTTCCAAAGAGAAATGTGTGTTCTTGGGCTGAAAGGTAATTCGGTTGGAATAATACATTTCTTTTATAATGAATACATCCTAAACTAATGCTGCCTTCTTGAACATTATACAAACCCAGGATCTGAGGGTAAAAGTCACTGTTCCTATGGATGGCACACTGCTGCCTCTATGGACAGGACATTGGTGTGTGTTACAGATTAAACAGGGAATACTGATTTTCACCAAAATGTACAGATCTTTGGTAGTAACTTTGTGAAGAAACATTTGAAGGAGAGTTAAAAGCCTTGGACTTGTAAGGACCATGTTGGGAAGAGTTTTAGCATGCAACAGGGAACAGACAGGCTGGCATGGCAGTAAGTGCTGTAAGTTTTAAGGTTTTTCAGGGAAACAATATTTAGAAATAAGTTTCAGCTAAATCTCACAATTATTTTAATTGGAGAAAACAGCTCTAAATTCCTTTTGATGCAATAACTGTAATGAGTACTATTTTAAGAATCCACCCAAGGCTCTAGTCATGAAAGAACATGTGCTTGACTGGGTTGCATTCACTCTGTAAAATAAGACTGATGTTCTACTTGCAGCTCTAAAGAGAAAATCTCAGTTTGTTTTCCTCCATGCCAGAATTCCATGATGGCTCTGATGAGTATCCTAGTTTTCCATACCTATGGAAAAACAAAATTAAGTAAAGAAAGAAATTGTCAGGAGAAAAGGCATACTAGTGCAAATCTTGATCGAAAAAAAATCTTCTGCTTAGTTCTAAAGTGTATCCATAGCATTTTAGATGTATATATACTAGGTGTTACTATTTTCTGATGTACCTTGTACAACAAATAGGTTTCTAAGAGCAGGGCAATATTGGGATGTTGTGGTGTAACCCCAGCCAGCACTAAGCCCCAGGCAGACACTTGCTCACTCCCCCATCAGCAGGATCAGGGAGAGAATCAGAAGGATGCAAGTGAGAAAAGGCATGGGTTGAGATAAAGAGAGACTAATAAGGAAAGCAAAAGCCCTACTGACAAGCAAGGCTAAACAAGGAATTTTTCCCACCTTTCCCATGGGCAGACAAATGTTCAGCCTCCCCAAGAGAGTAGGGCTCTGTCACACATAATGGTAACTTGGGAAAACAAATCTCATCTCTCCACGCATTCCTCCCTTCTTTCTTCTTCCCTCCACTTGGTACACTGAGCATGATGCCATAGGGTCTGGAACATCCCTTTGGTCAGCTGGGATCACCTGCTCTGACTGTGTCTCCTCCCAGCCTCCCAAGCAGCCCCAACTTCCTTACAAGCCTGGCAGTTCAAATAGCAGAAAAGGCCTTGGCTCTTGTTGCACTGGATAGTGCAAGCCCTGTCCAGCAGCAACTAAAACATCTCTGTGTTATCAACCCTGTGTTCAGCACAAATCCAAAACACAGCCCCATACCAGCCACTGTGAAAAAAATCAACTCTACCCCAGCCAAAACCAGGACATAGGGTAAGAACTTGTATCCAAGAGCTACTCCTGCATTTAAGTGACTTGCATGCTTAGAAAGAAATTAGAAAAAAGTTAATTGCTGCAAGTTACCATACAGCAAGCTAAATTTTAAGAGGATTGATTCCAATTACAGATGATCATCTGCTTTCTTTGATGTAGAAAAATAGCCAAAACACAGCCAAAAAGTGACATAGTGTTTGCATGAGAATGACCTATTGAGCATACACCAATGTAGCTCTCAAGAACTGTAAACATAGAAGTAGATATTAAGATACCAATAAAATTTAAAAAAACCTTTTTCCTACACTTATGTTCTGTTATTACCTTTCCTTTGAGTGCAAATATAGAGTTCATAAGAAACCATACATGTTTTAGTGAACTAATAGAATTTCATTCTAATATAATGTATAGTATATTGCCTGTATAAGAGCAGCAAGCCCATTGTTTTGGCAATAAGCCAGGCACTGCTGGCTAAATTAAAATGCAGTCCTTTCACCACTGCTTGATTTAGCAATTAGTTGACATCAAACTAGGAAACATGCACTAGGCAGAGCACAGAATGTGATTTCTCCACATTAATACTCTAAATTCTTTTATTGCATATCTATATAGTAGGCAGGATTAATACTGATAAAATTTCCTCTATTTACAAAAAAAAATCCTTAGTCATGTTGAAATGTTATTTTGCAGTTGCATTCAGCATAGATAAGATATTCCTTCCTTCTAAATATAATTATGACAAAATTAATAATGACAAGCCTTGAGAAAATAAGTGTGTGACAATTAATAAAAAAGTAGGTTAGATATGAGGGTTAGATGATGATGACAGGGCTCAGCCTATAAATCACCAGTGTAAGAGAAGTATGCTGAGAAAAGACAACCATAAAGGCAAATTACAAAATCTAAATGAGACCCTGGGGACTAGGAAGATAATGATGTAAATTTAATCTGAGACATGGGCTAAGGCACAAATGTAGAGATGAAAAGCAAAGCTTCGATTTGATACAAGGAAAAGGAATGTTTGAGAAATGATCTATAAGTTATATGTGACCTCAGAGAACAATTCATCCATCATTCACTTAACTGCTGACAGCTTGCTTTCCCTGGGGAGTTAATTTGATGGCAACTGCCTGCCCTCAGCTGTCATTTTTATTGTAGCTGAGAAGCTTATTCCTACCACCATCAGGCTTTAGGCACTCACCTGACACCCAGCATGCACACAGATAGGTGACCGCCACTCTGGGACAGAGAGGGCCACCAAGAGTGAGCAGAGAAATCAATGTGGCCATTAAGGAAGCTCTCCCAGGATGGCCCCAGGAAGGGCATCTGAGTGCTTTGACAGCTGAGCCATCCCTCAGCCCCTGCCAGCGTTGGTTCATCAGTGGCGCAGGAGCCTGCCCCAGCAGCACAGGAAGGTGTGGGCCCCTCTGTGGTAGGTGAATGGGAGCAGCTTATAAAGAGCAATTAAATGTTAGGAATCGGGAAATAGGTGCACATGAAGTAAAAGTTGGCAGGAAGGTTAAATGAACAGCTTAAACTGTCAAACTGCAAAATACAGCAAAATTAACAGGAAAAATTAGGAATGAAATGAAGAGAAGAAGAAAATAAACTAGAAGACAGCAGAATGAACTTTGGGTCCTATTCTGATTTGATGAAGAACTTCTTTCAGAAGATTTCTGTTTTGTTTTTTTTTACAAAAGCTCTGGGGGGCTTTTTTGTACTTTAAGCTTCACGTATATGCTATAGTTCTAATTCCATTTTTTCTGGAAAGAGAGGTGAAACATTTGTGTCCCCTTTTGGAAAGGTATGATGATTTTGTTTTGATCTTCAGCCCAAAAATTAGTTTTTCCAATGAAGAAATAAAATGAGCAGATACCCACTCTCTGGTCTTCTGCATGTTGGCCTCAAAAGTGAATTAGTTATTAGTTATTAGTAATTTAGCCACAGTCTTTTCATAGTGCTTCAGTCGCCTAAGAAAGCCAAGATACATTTATGTAAAATTTGGAATTTACAGTAGAAGGCTAGACCTTATTTAGTTTTTTCTTTTTAATCTCGGCTGTAAGATGTGTTTGATTGACGCTGCGATGGGCCCTTTCCCCTGTTGTGCTTCAGAGTAGAAGAAAAGGGAGAGTTAATGCTGATCCATATATTCTAACCGTTCAAGGACCAAAGATGCTCCTTTGAGATGAAGATTAGGACTTCTTTCTAAGGCAGACTTTGATACAGTTATCTATTTCTTGTTGAATTCAGTTACCTATAATATGTGCCTCCTGAGAACTTTAAAAAAGGCACTTCTTGCACAGGTTTTATGTAGCCAGCACACCCCCAAGAGATGTTTCTTACTTTTCTAAAGAAAGTGTTTACTTCCTGCTTCTTTCATATGCCAGTCTCTTAGAGTGGGTGGTGGGTGGGGTAAATTTAATTTCTCCTTTTCTTATTTTGCTTTGGTAAACTTATGCAGGAGCCTATGCTTTGGAAAGGGACAGTACTCTTCATCACAAATTATATATAACTTCAACTAATCCGCTTTTGCTTGGAAAATTTGCATTTCCTATAAATGAAACCATATATAACTTATATAATTTTTTCCACAGAAAAGCTATTTTGTTTTTATGGAAAGACTTACTCAGATGTAATTTCCTTGAAGCTGATGGTGAAACTGAAGTTACAAGTTAATAATACAAAGTATCAGAGAATATTGTGTGAAGTACTGAATGCTGAATTGCAGAGAGCTATGTGGCTATATGAAATGTATTTGTTATTAGTGATATGATATTTATGGACTGAAGAAAGGTCATCTTTTTCAGATGAGTGTCAAGATACTTTATTTCTTTCCACATTAATTTTCAGAGTAGAATTTAAGATACAATATCAAGATTACCACTGAAGCCCCAGACAGATGTTACTGCATATATATGCATGCATGATTATTGATGTCAGTTTAAAAATTCTAGAATTCTCTCACACACAGAATAAATGGTTGAACACCAATGCCTCTTACTAAATTCCCTATTTTTCTTTGCTAAGAAATTTATTTTATTGTTTGGAAATCATTCTTATACCCTGTATCAGGATAAGCAGATAATTTAGAGCATTAGAGGTACTTAGCTTTAAAGGAGAATAGGGTAAGAGAAAAATTTATTTCAGTTCATTTGTGGAAATTGTGTTCAATTCAATTGTGTATTTGAAGACATTTTAGATAATGAATTTTTTGTACTCTCAAATCATACCTGAACTTGATCCCCTCAAAATCTGTGGCAACACTTCCTGTTTCTTTAATGGAGCTACAGCTTTCTTGTGGAGAGGCTTGGGTGTGTAAGGGAGACATGAAGAAGTTTTCCAGTTAAAACTGTTACATGGTAGTCTGATTTAAAAGTATTCAGGGCTAGTCAAAGAAACTAGCAATTAACTCTGAACTCTGTAAAATTTCAATCCTTAAATACAAAAGAGAGATCTCTTCCATTTGTAATTATCTTTGTGAGCTCTAAAAAAATAGGCTCCAGATAAAGAGAAGTATTTCCTTGAATTAAACCCCATGAGTACTGTTAGATGGAAAGGTCATTATTATGAAAATATTGTTCAGTTTAAAACCTCAGTGTGATTCTGTTAGAAAAAAACCTCAAAAATAATAATTTATTATTGAAAATTCCCTCACTTGTGCATAGCAGAATCATAAGAAAGGTTTTTTAGGAGCAGAAGCTGATGAAAAAGATTTGGAAGCCAGAAGAGAGAGGGTTTTGGGGAGGGAAGACATGATGTCAGTTAGCCCTAGATGGATTCAGAGGTGTGGAGGACTGAAGATTAGGTGACAACAAAATCAGAAATGTAAACTGAAGCATTTTGGACATATTGTGCATCCCTCAGTGCCTTTGGAGTAAGAGATTGTTCAGGTAAGACACTGACCTTCATGCTGTAACATACCTTGACCAGAAGGTTAGCCCAACAGGACCAATCCAGATTCCTCCTAAAAATCTGATTTTCTCCTCAAGAAGTATGTGAAACCAGCAGGTGTATTGCTGCTTTACAGGGAAACATTTTGAAAAGGATTCATGTCATTTAAGTGGACAATGTCCTACAGTAGGAGCATTTTAATTTGGAAGTCTTGAATTTCCCAACATCTTTAAAAAAAAATAATTACTAATAATGATATATTAACATAGTTACAGTAAATCCAGTGTCTGGGAGGCCTTTTCCTGGCCTCTCCTCTTTCAGAGTTCTTGAATGCAAAATTGCAGTGATGTCTTATGGACCAAAACTGATTTCAGTGGTGTGTCTTAAACAAAGAACAAACGAACAGAGAACAGAATGTAAGTCTAGTTACGGCAAGGTCAGCCAAGCCAGACTTCATTGAGGACACCTTATTGGTCAGATGAAGGGATTGCATCTTTATTTTGGTTTATGTCTGACAGATGTACTGCTGTGACTCGCAGAGTAATTTTTTACATAAAAAGTTCACTATTATGGCATAACAGAGTAGCATTTTATTGTACATAGGACATTCCAAAGTGTTTAAATTTTGCAGCTACTTAGTCTAAGGTAGTTGGATAGTGATTGTTTTTTTTTAAAGATCATTTTAAACAGTTACCCAAAATATTAGTTTTCCTTGCCGTTTAACTAATTTGCAAGTTTTTTTACCATAAACTGTATTTTAGGAGATAAAAGTATGTATTGTTTGAAACTCTCATCACAATATTCATGTCACTGAAAGCTTGGCTGCCTGTTTTCTCTGCAGACTTATGTAAATTTTCAGGGACCTTGTGTGAATGGAAGGAGTCTGAATTTGTGTCCATGGTAATCTGTTCAATGTGTAGAGGAAGTTACAATGGCCTTAGCCCATGAAAAGGGTCAGTTGTTTTCATGGAAAGCAGTCAAGACATGCTTTGAATTCAGATAGTCAACTTAATCAGAGCTGGACTTTGTTTCATAAGGGTTTCTCTTTGAAAGAGCTGAATGCTGGTCACCTGCTACAATCAAAATACATCATTCATCTGTAAAGGGGCATAAAAATTTAACAGTTAGCTGAAGAATGGATACATCCCTGAAACAAAGGGAAGAAAGTCCTGCAGTAATTTAGAATCTCTACATGGGCATGTAGAAGCAGGAAAATGCCTCAGCTGTTGGGGCTCATTACCTGCCTTCAGCCATGGGCAGCTGAGTTCATTCTTACTGTGCTTCTTTAGGAATGGGAATCCAGCAGGGCTTGTCCTCACTGGCTTCCTGGCTGTGGTGGGAGTCCTGCCTGGGCAGGACTGGCCAGTCCCAAATGTGGGAATTCAGAGTTGTATCAGCCATCAGAGGACATAACAAGAATTCAAGTCTAGTCCTCCACCTCAGACAAAATGGTTTTGTGTGGTACAGCCCTTTTAAGAGTAAAATGATTGCAACTATATTTCTCTTTTGTCTTTACTAAAAGAAATCATGTAACGTTTGCTGGGTTTTCCCTGCATTTAAATGAAATCACAGTACAAATATTAGAAGTATCATTAGGCAATCTATATTTATTTGGCTATTCAGCAAAGATTTAATTGGAAAGATCGACTAATACATGTCTCAGCTTCATCTGTTTCAGCTAGTGAAAGATCCTTCTGCTTCATATCTTAATTAATCTGCTGCAGAATATTTCCAGAGATTAAAGGTAGTTTGTATGAGGGATGGCTTGCTTTTGATGATGAGAAGGATGAGAAGGTTAAAATTGGTAAATACAATAATGTGAGAAAATAAACAGTTCAGTGTCTGTTATTCATGCAAGTTTGTTTTTTTTTTTGCAATACCTATCAAGTGCTACTTGAATATTTTCCACATTACCAATGTTAGCTAAATAAATTTCCTTTATTACTGCATGAAGCTGCATTTAGAGAGCATTGTAACTACATTTCGTGGCCTTCCTTGAAAATGGCATTACCCAACAGCTTTACAGTGGGAGGAGGCAGATCTTTCAATGCAGAGCTGTGAATTAGGACAGCAAGGACACCCGGTACTTACCCCTAATCCAGCTTAAGAGCTGTAAATTCATAAAGTTATTTTCATAAGAACTAATGTGCCCTGTGTGTCCAAACATCTCTAAACAGTGGAGATGTTTGGACATTAAAACTGTAATGGGAAACATGGTAGCTGCTCAAGGTGTAGGAGAGAAGACCTTTTCTTTCTCCATGGGAGCAGACAATAGCAGCAAGGATTTCCTTAAAAGTTACAACAAAAGATAGGAGCATAGGCAGAGGTATACTGTTAGGGAGTATCTCAGATGTTTTTACAGAGGAAATAGGGATCAATGGCCATATAAGGCTGTTCTCTTGGCTCTCCACGTCAAACACAATTGCATAAAGCAGAATTTCTGGAAATTGTTTGGGGGGGAAAAGCAATATTAACAATAATAGTCACTTAAATAAAACTTTGTAGAGTAATTGGGTTGAACTGTACAGTGAGGAGTCACAGAATTGGAACATTGGAAAATGCTCTTGTCCGCAACATAAAGGGACAAACTCTGCAGTGTTGGTTAGGCCAAAATCTGCTCTACCCTATTCTTTTATTGGGGTAGTGAAATTCAGTATTGTCTAAAACCAGCATTTGCTCTTTGAACAAAGATTGCAACACAAAAGTAAGCATCATGTGATCCCAGTTCTATAAGGCTGCTGCAGCTGATGGATCTGAGATTTTTCCTTTTATTAGGTATATCACTTCACAGTCATGTTTTGCTTCCCTGATGAAATTCCAGAGATCTAAAGGGCATATTGCTAAAGAGCATCTAGGGACATACTCCTGTGAATTGAAGCAAGAAAAGAGTCAGTCTATCATTTTCTCCAGCAATCCTCTAAAAATTAACTTCATTGTTTACCTGGACATAAAAGTAAATTGTCTATCACAGAACAGTAGTATTTTATTATATATTATCACGGTAAGTAGTATTTATTTTAACTTTAAATAGCACTTGTATTTTATCTCGGCAAAATGCTGCCACTGTTTCAAACACCATAGATCATTCATGTGTGGTATGCAAATAGTAGGAATGGCCATGTTGGTCATCCCTGAATTCAGTATTGTGTGGCAGAGGCCAGTGCAGAGGTTTCAGAAGAATGGGCATGAAATCAGTAGGTAGAATTTAAATGCTCCCCAATCTTTTCTCGTATTTCTCATTTATGCTTTGAAAATGTGTTGTGATAAGACCAAGTATTCCTTATATCCTTACAGTTATTTCAGTCTTCATTTAGCTGTTATCCTGAGCAGTTTCTTGCAGTGATAATTGCCTAGACAGATCTGAATAAAGTGAATCCTTTCACTGCTTTTCTTACTATCAACCTCCTCATTAATGCCCCCAGGTGTTCTTGTTCTTCCAAAGAGAGGGGAACAGAAGTTCCCAATCTTCATCTTAGCAACATTCATTAGTCTTTATAGTTGTTTTCTTTCCAAAACAAGGATTCTTAACTTTTTCCATCTCCTTATCTAGAACTTTTCCATGGCCACTTTCATCAATATTCCCTCTCACCCATGTTATTGTGCTTCGTTGTTTTCAAGAAGGCAAGTTCAGTACAGAATGCATTTTTCCAGATAGAGCCACACTGATTATTTGTTTTAAGGGGCAATAATATTTTTTCTTCACCATTTCTCAAATATTTCCAAATTTAGGCTTGGACTCCAGCTATACATTGAATGAAGAACTTGATTTAGCTGCCCAGGGATGCTCTGGTCTATGCTATCAGCTGATAAAATTAATTAGAAACCCAACAAAGTAAAATCAGGAGTTTGTTTCTGTGCTTTTTTTCAATTACTTTTTGCTGCTACTTTTGTCACAGCTAATCATTATTTGGCATTGTTACACATTTTCCTTGCCTGTTACAGCTGTTTGAATTTCTTGAAACCATAGTCTTGCCTAATCTGATTAAATGAAACCTCAGTGCATCACAGCATTTTGCCATGTCCTCTTGGATCTTACAACCATTTTGCTTTCTGGAAAATTAGTAGGCATTTTGAAGAAATGTTGCATTGCTATTTAAACTGGAAATATTTTTATTTTGGGGAACTCTTTAAAAAACGCTTGTGCATTTGATTACTAAATGTAGGTGTCGTTGTACTATTTTGCCACCCATGCTGTCCCTTGAATGTCAATTTGAATTACGATGCCATCATCTCTCTTTAATGACTCATCTGCTGTTCACTGGGTAACCTGTCTGCTGTGCATATTAGAAGAAAGGCTTTGGCTTGTTTGTGTCCAAGAGGTACTTTTCAGATTTGCACCAGCAGTGTTACTCTAAGCTTTGTCCTGCTGGGCCATTTACCCATTTTAAATGTGGCCATTGATGTCATACTGGTTTGTTACATTGTGCTGATTATTTCATCCTGCTCCCCTTAGGAATTCAATTTGCTTTTCTTTGCTAGCCACACAGTATATATATATATATTAAGGCTTAGACTTGTTCTTTTAGAGTCAAATGCATGTTCCTCTCCTCTCAGTAGTTTTATTTCCCACAAGGCAGTCCCGTGCCTAGAAGTTTAAACCTTCCTTGTTCACCCAAATAAGTGAGTTTTAGCACTCTGTTCATTTTGTCTGTTTGGGCCTGCACCCTTAAATTGAAGCATTTGTAAGAAAACAGGCAGAGAGAGAGCTTCTTCTAAGGCTATAGGTAAATGTCCAGGCTGTTCCCTATTCATAGTTCTGCATTGCTAGGCGGGATATCTAAGTCAGGCTTCCTCCCCAGCACAATGGCAGAAGTGTCTAAATGGCCCTGGGACAAAGCGCCCTAATTATGAGCCCGAGGAGTGCTCACAGCAGACACTCTGAATCCAGCCTATTGAAGTTTTTCTGTACCATAAAACCTTCATATAAATATTCATAAGAGAGAGGGGGACCGGCAGACATGCTTCACAAGCTGCTAATTAATGCCTTTACCCATGGTTTTATTGCTCTACACCTAAACCAAGGACAGGATGTGTTTATCAAGGGCTTTGAGGAGCTGGGGGGCCTGCAGTGGGAGTTCAGTGTTAAAATCCTCTTCTGGTACTAATTCTTTATCACTGAAGAGCCAAAACCTCTTAGTTCTGTTGGAAGTTGAGATCTGTACCAGCAAAGAGTTTAGGCAGCTGAATTCCCAATGAAGGGGTAACTTTATCTGTTCTGGTGTAAATTCACAAGCCTCTTTAGTGCATTGAAACCTAAGTACAAGATTCAAGCACGCTCATGCTACTAATTTACCACACATTTTTAGATAATGTTTCCCTGATTCTGGTTGCTGTTTATTAGTGGGGCAATTAATTTATTTATTTACCAGCTATAAAAGTAATTCAATCCTGGTACATAAGTAATTGCATGCTCTTCTAGTTAGGTACATTGTATTTAACTTCTTAACATTTCAGTGTTTAGTTTGTAATACGAATTTGCCTATGAATCACAGTGACATTCCCAGGCTTCCAGATTTTCATTTCAAAGATTTAATTTCTCACTATTAGAAAGTCACAGCCAATTTGCAGTTGGTTATTGAGTGTTGACAGCTGACTGCCACAAGTATGAACTTTCAGTTGTATTGAACTAATGGGAGCCTAGGAGGAGTTCTGCAATGGGATTCTCAGCTCAAGCTGTGTTGCACACTCAGTGTAGGATTGCAAGTAACAAGAGGTCAGAACCTCCATTTTGTGGTTCAGTGCACAAATTAAGGCTTTTCATGGAGTGCCACCACTACCTGTGACCTGTGAAAATGCGTTTTACTGCCTTAGCGAAAGATTGGATTATATGGGGAAATGGTTACTGCAGGAAGGTGAAATTTCTTGTTTACAGTGATTTTTCAAACCATGTTTCTATCATCTTATGCGGCTATTATTTCCACATTCTGGGTCAAATCTTGCTTAACTCAGTTTATGGCTCCTGAGGGAGCTTAAAGAATATTGAACTGACAAAATAATGTTGTGGGTTTGTTTTTCTGAAATCACAAATCTACATTTTCTGTATTACTGTTATGTAAAATGTGCATCAAGTAGACATTAGGAGGATGGGTAGGTGATGGTTGTATGCCACTGTATAGTGGTTTTGGCTCTGTCTGCGTTCACATGGGTCTTATATTGCTTCCCAGTGAGATTTACCATCCCACTCCAAGATGAACAGATTGATTAAATACAAATGAGTAAGATACATTGACTATATGGATTGTGCAAAATACCTGATCAAAACATCTCTCTACTTCCAAATATTATCAGTATCTGAATTTCAAAATTGTCCTTGAAGTTCCAGTTTTGTAGGTGATTGGTACAGTATTAGGATGAGATTCCTCTTTACTTCATGGTACTGTCTTGGGCATACATAAACCATGAGACAGACTTTGACCCTAAAACTATATCAAATGGTCACTACAGAGTCGATCACAAGTAACTGAAGAGAATTAAAAATTAAGTCAAAAAAGCAAATGTGAAGAAAATAGATTTTAAATTGCCTGCCTGACCTTATTTTATTTAATATCCCCCCCCCTTTTTTTTAGTTAAATCTTTATGAGAAAAGAAAAAAAATCAAGTGTTAATATTGCTGTAGTTAGCTACAATAAACAATCACATCCAGGAGCAATCAGTACACCATGTTGTTTTCAGCAGTCTGTGAAATAAAAAAATTGTTCTGTAGAACAATACACCATATTTGTGTATGTTTGATGAAGGAGGGGGAGCAGATACTGAGCATTTGCTTTTTAAAACATGAGTAAAACATGCTGGTCAGCAAAAGTCCAGTGTGAACTCTCAGTGCCTGGATTGTATGAAAATACAGCAGTGGTGCAGCACCCTACCTGCATGGTGCAGGAGTTGGCAAAGCACAGAGGAAAGCCCAGACCATCCTCTGGAACCTCAAGCCAACCCCCCTTTTTTTGGTACTCTTTTATGTGACTTCCCAAAGTAATAATAAGAAACTAAAACAATGTCATTTAATCTGTCCATATTGACTTTAAAATTTTTGGAATGAACTTCTGAATAGCAGAAGTGAAATGATAGAATGATATCCCACCAAAAGCAGAGGCTATATTAATTAAACTTGGGACTCTGTGTCCTTGGTAGTAAAATCTGGTTGAGGATTATGGGAACCTCAGCCCCATCCAACAGCACCAAATCGTCCTCATCAGTCAGCCCCTTCCAACTGCTGCCATCTCTGAGCAAAGCTCCAAGATCTGGGAAAAATTAGGGGTGAGTGCACTATTAATTTTTTTCTGATCTATGTGACATGCACTTCTTTTTTCCAGTAGTTTCCTGGTTTAGGTTGTGCCACAGAGGTTAAATTCAATATACATTTCAAATATATTGTGGTGAAATCTCATTTAGAGATAGTACTTGAAGTGTACTTAGAGCCAACAGGTATGGTTTGGCTTATTCAACAGTGAGTTTCCAAAGGATTTTGTAATTTTATACAGCAGGAGTCAGAATGAAAAGCGACACTTAGGGAAAAGACAGACACCCAAGTCCAAAGTTACCCAAGTCCTGAAAATGCTGAGAAATACCTGGCTTTACAGATACTTCACTTCTTTCCCTGAAAGTCTCCTGAATGCTTACAATTCTGCTTTAGCGTTTGCTAAAATTTGTTTAATCTGGATGGCAAGGAGCTACCAGGAGTGTTTTTCATCCCTAATGCATATCTAATTTTAAAAAGTAATGATCTTTCAGGCATCCTTTAAAAATTAAACATTATCAGAATAGGTTAAAAGACACATTTGTAGTGTTAAGCTACATGTAAGCTATTGCTGATTCTAATTCTCCTTTTCACTGCATCCTGCTGGCTTGAAAACTCCATGAATATCAGGAGACAAGTTCTTCTTCCTCTGACTGGGGAGAGGTGAATCTATGGGGCAATTGCTCCTTAAAAGCAGACAAAAGACAAGGACAAGGCACCTGCAGGGGCAGAGGGAAGGTACTGCCCTGTGCTCATGGCAAAGGGAACTGAGGACCTGAAGGGTAAAAAGCAGCCTAGATTATGTATCAACTCAGTGTATTGTTAAATACCGTGTCATGAAAGAGTTTTAAAGTAATTGCATTATTCTGATTATTTTCTCTGCAATCTCCCTTATGCCACTATATTAATAATTCTGCTGAAGTCTAGTAAAAATAGAAAATTATTAAAAAATCATAACACAAACCCATAATTACATGTCTTTGTTTTGACTTTGGTTTGTGTTTCTGGTGTGCCAGCGTTTGTCACATTTTTCTCTGTTGTCTCTATCAGTCATGAGACACTGTTTTCTTTTACAAATGATGTGTTTCAGTGATGAGTTGCAATAAGGAAATGACTAAAGGAAAAGAGTAAACATGAGATTTAAAACATGATGTTATCATAAGGGAGAACAATATGTGTGTATATGTATTTATATACCCCTTTTTTACAAATCCTTATAGATGAACATTTACGCAGACATACTGATGCACATGTATAATATAATTGTTAGGATTTGTCAAAAAATGGTAGGTTGTATATTGGTTTATATGTTTTTATTTGTTTTGTTTTCATTATGTTCATATATTTGTTATGAAATAGAGACATAGTTTTAGAGATATGCAGCTGGTATTGGGTTTTCATGATGAGCTTTGGAATTTTTCAGTCTTAATGTTGTGGTGTGTACTCAAGGGAGTAGAATGATGTTGGTATTGTTTTATAAAAGGTATCTGGCATAATCCCTAGGGTTATTTGAATACTTACAAGAAAATCATCCAGAGCAACCTCTCTCTTCCCCGTGGTTATTGAAAAATAATTTCATTGAGACTGTAATATGACTGGAGGGATAATGGTTGAGTAGAATTTGCAATTCCTGCATCAAATAAATGGGAAAGGAAGATATACAGTAATTAAAGACTTCCTCCTGTAAGGAATGCCTTTCTCTCAATACCTCCTCCACCAACATCTTCAAAGGATCCAGTCGAAGGCTGTTCATTCAGGTCCCCAAGATGATTTTAGCCATTGAAATATTTTGCAAAAGACAAAGTTTCTAACAGCTTGACTTCACAATCCCTATTGTGCTAAAAAAAACATTTATTTCGGTAAATGATCCTTTGAGGCAGCTCCCATAAGGTTTACTCTCAAGAGTTTCAGATAAATATGGCCAAAGATTTAGAGCTTTACTGGTTGGTAGCTGCTAATATTCACAGACAGAGATGCATTGAAGAAACATAGTAATTAAAAAAAATCCTCACAACTTTCCAAGAGCCAGTTCAATGTGAATGCTGGGATTTTGGAAATAGCAGTTAAAATTGTTTTATTTTTCATTGCACTTTTATCACAATATTTCTTGTTTGCTGGAAAGTGAATTGTGAACGTTTTTACACTTAGGTGTACAATATAAGAAGCAGTGCTCATATTCTTCACTCTTAATTATATTTATTACAGTACTTGACACATTATTTTACTAGAAATTATGATCATTTGAGTTATTATAATACCTAGAATGTTGAAGAGGATTATGCAAATAAAATTATATTACCTTTACTATTTATGTTTAAAGAAAGTTCAGTTGTTTTTATCTCCTTCTTACTTCTCTGGTACTGCTGTAAGAGAAATAAATTAATTTTGAAATCAAATGTCTATAGTTTCCCTGACTTGATTAATTTCTTGTTTGTTCATGTCTGGTCTGGATTTACTTTTTATTTGGATGATTCCATGAATTTACATGTGTTGCATTGAAATTCAAGACTCTCTGGGTATGGGCAAAAGAACCTGGGTAACAACAGAATTATAAAAGAGTATGTGTTAGGAATCACTCCTTGGTACCTGCTTTTTTTTCAATATCGATTCCAATTTCTGTCATAAACACCACCTTGCCTCAGTTCATACATGGGGCTTTGGTGTAACATTTTTGGGGAATTGCAGTCTTCCTAAGTCCCTCCTGGTTTTGGCTTTGGACATGTTTTTAGGTGCTTCAGCAGCAATCTATTCCTGTAGTTTTGCAAGGCTATCTCATTCTGCAGGTCTTTAAATTATTGATAAATCTTTGTGCCTAGCCCAAGGGGTTCACAGGCACTTAATTTCATTTACCTGTGCCTGTTCAAGATAAGCACTGGTAAGTACCACTCTCCCATCTAAAACTGTCTTGTTACCTTGGTTTCAGTGAGCAGACACTTCAATACTATGTTGGTGACCAGAGAAGCCCTAAAGTTTGCTATAGATAATGCTTTATCTGTTGGGAAATGGCTGTGTGGGAGGCTGAACTCTTTCAGACCATTTGGGTGTGCAACATCCCAAGGGGGAGGAGACATCTGACATTTCCTACTGCTTTGCCTGTAGTCAGAGTGAAGGTGGCAGCCCGTAATTTAACCATGTTGAATCATACCCCACAGTATCCCTCCCAGTTCCCACTGGCTGCTTAGGAATTTCAGGGCCACTCTAAACCTCAGCATGTAAAATTCCAGAGGAGTAGAACCTAAATTGGTCAAACTGGAGTTCATGTTGCCTTGCATGTACAAATGTGTTGGAAAATGGTGATTAAATGAGATTTATCAACCTTAGCTGATGCCATAGGCATTATATTTTCAATTCATGGCGCTATTCAGAGTAAAGTTGTCACAGGTGAACTAAGTGTATCTATTAATACTCTGGTCCTTAATAATAGCTACTTTTAAATTAAAACAGTCAGTCTTTTTCTTCTACTTTTTCTTCTAATTCTTTTAACTGAACCACAACTTGTGTTAGTAAATAAACACAACCGTGGCCAAATTGTAAGAAGATTTTTATTTTGGCTTTATATTTAGCGCAGGAAAAGGCTCACTTGAGAATGATGAGCAGCCTGTACTCAAGTGTGATAGAGAGGACTGACTCTCTTTATATACACCTGATCATATACCAAAGCCTGAATTAAGCCTACACACAAGAAACTGTGGGTAAAAAATATTTTTAAATTTCACTAAGGGTGGGAGAGTTCTCAGACAGGTCTTGACAGAAGACTTAGACGCTTTGACATTTAGAGAAAAAGAGTATATGAAATTATAGAGAAGGGTTATTAAAGTATTTTTGTGTGGTTAAGAATTTTACAGATGGCATTACAGAATGAAATACATTCATAAGAAGAGGGAGGCATTACTCAGGCAAATGTAGATCATTCTGCTAAAGGGATTTATAGTTAGCTACTGTCTTTTAAAACTTCAAGACTGTTACCAGGTTGTGTTCTGAATCTTCTCATTTCCTCTGTCAGTATAAATTGGAGTATTTCAGTTGAGGCAATGAAGCTACACTATCATAAGATTGATGAAAGATATAGAAGTGGATTCTGTGACAATCCTGTCAAGGAAAGAGGCTAAAATAAGTAAATTAAAATTGTGAAAGAAAGAATCCATATATCATCAGATGTGATATTGTACAGTTTTTCCTCGGTTTAACGTTCTCAGAAGCAGAACCTGTATAGTGAAACTCTATTCAATAATCTATTTAATTGTATTCTTCTAATATTTGACAATCACTGAGCATCTCTTTTTTTTTAATTACATGTAGCTTCTTTTTTTAAAATTTGTTATTATGCCATTTTTGCAGTTTGTCTTCCTCTCTGTGACTTCTTTGCAGCAATTTTGTCTGTGTCCCACTTCTTAGCCACTAGCCATGCACAGATTCTCTTTCAGCTACCCTGTATAATTATTGCTGTTATCATACCATTTAAGTATGGCTGTTTGTTCTACAATTCCTAATTCTTCTCCAGTGAAGATATGTGTATCTTAATCTACAAATAAGCTACTTGACTGATAACCTGTCTTTGTTAATAACCAGTGCCAACTGACAAGGCAAGTGGATTAAAAGAAGGCAAATATGCAATGAGAATTTCCTAGTATAATCCTCCCAATTTCATCAATAGACTCAGTGAGCCAAAAGTGGTGCCACTGTGTTTAAGAAGTGCTTGTGGATTTCTCCTTCACAGATTTTAAAATCATTTCCAAACCTGTGTAATCCTCTGATATTCATAGCTTCCCACTTCTGGAGTCAGTAATACCAGTGTACATAGCTGAGCTCTCATGAGGCACAATTGGCTGGAAACAAGAGCCTCTATGTTCCTCAAAGAGAAGATTATCACAGTTTTCATGATTGCTCATCCTTGCTGCTATTCTGAGAGTTCCTGTGCACTTCCTTGGCCTAAGAACCATGCACTGAATCGTCCCCATGTAAATTGGAATTTTAATACTGACAAATCCTTTATCTCCGTGACTATACTGCATTGCCATTATCCATTTATACCAGATGAATGCTTATGACTTTAGAATCTATCCTCTTTGCTTTCAAATTAGATTTTAGGAGGAAAATATTGAATGGACCATGTATTCCAGGACCAAATCATGTTTGTAATCTAAATGCATAGTTCAAAATGTCTACCCATACTGCACATGCAGAACACCGGTGTCCTGTTTGTAGATCTCACTAATGCTGACATTACTTAATGTGTCCCAGTTCCCATAAATAAGTCATTCTGGTGTCAGAATTTCATAAATCCCATCTCCACTGCAGGTGCAACTCACAAGTTCAGGTTGAGTGGAGGCAAAGCCACAAGGAGGTTGTCCCTTTTTCCTCTTGAGTCTCGCAGCTCGTATGTCTTGACGCTGCTGTGGCACAAAGGACATAAATGGTAAAATTACATTATCCTGGGTATAAATGTCAGTCCCAGATTATGCCTGAGCTTGCCTCCTTTGTGGAAAAGCAGCACGTGGAGTGCAGCATCCCCAGACTCTCGAGCAGTGTCCTTAGAAAGCCCTTTTATACCAAGGCTTAGGAGAGGGATCTCTGGTGGATACTTGGAGCTTGTTGCCTCAGCATCTCTGAGAGGAATTTCTCCAATAGAATTCAGAGGTTTAAGGTCCCATTTCCTCTATGCTGGCTCTTTTTTTTCTGGCACAGAGTGCCAAATCAACAGGATCTCCTTCACAGAAAATTCTTTCTGTTAATCATTAAAGCTAATAATTTTTCACCTTTAGATATGCATATTGAGGATTATAGTGTTTCATTCACAACACTAAATCAAAAGAAACTCAACTGAGGCCAGTAAGTAGAAAAGGAATATCAGACTCATGTCAGAAAGAAGAAAATCTGGTTATTTATACTTTATAGACAGGAAAAAGTATCTCCAAGATCTTATTACTCCTAGCACTATGCTTTAACCAGAGATCATGTTCTCTCTTTCTCTTGTGACTGAACATGAGACAGGGTCAGTCACAAATCAGTCTGCCCTGCTACCCGTGAATAGCAGGGGAGCACTTGCCACCATTATTTCTGATTTCATGGGCCTTGGGCACTGGGGCACACACTGTTTGAACAGAATATAAAAAGAAACAACTCTTAGAGCCTCAGACAGAAACATTTGACTTTGAAGGAGGGTAGTAAAAGGGGGAGAAAAAGCATTTAGTGATATCTTGCATGACTCCTTAATAGACATAGAAGGATAACCACAAAACTGTTTGAAACATGATCCCAAAACCAAGCTTCCCTGTTCTGTGAATAAATCAACAATTTATAGAAACATGTTCAATCGCTTCCTGGAAACAAAAAAGAATATTTGGCATTTTTTGCTTCATAAAGCAGCACCTCATCCAATAAAATTCTTACTATTTTAGGCACTGGCTGTAGACGTCAGTCAGTGTCACAGGAGTCATGCAGACTGTCAAGCTGATCAAACTCAATCAGTATAGTGGATTTACGCATAAAACCACGAACTTGACATCAGTTTTGCCTTTTTTTTTTTTTTTGTGAAGATGTTCTTCCCATCTTCATTTAAATCAAATGCATGGAATTTAAATACAGTATTTAAACAAAAGTACCTGCTGTCATATATCATCAGCAAAAGGGATGCTGATTTGTTAGCTTTAAATAAAATAAAACTAAAAAATAAAATAATTTCTTTCCAGCTGGTCTCTACACTGTTAGCTGTTTAACCTGACAGTTTACACAGCAATAGAATGCATGGTTGTGTTTCCCAGGGCAATTTACACCAGCAGCTCAAAGGAACAATTGCTGCATGGCTTGACCTCACACTCACACAGCACTTCCCTCCACCACTCATGCTAGCTATGAATCTTCAGTCCCAGATGAAATTTGCTTTTCTTCCCTAGTTTTGCCACATATTTAAAGTGCAAAGAGACAAGACCAAACCACTTAAAGTCTCTGCAGATGCAAGAAGGTTCATGGCTGTGAGTGTGCCATGGAGGGGCTGTGGACACACAGCTGGTGGATAACAGAAGAAAGAGGGTGTATCAACTCCTGACACCTCCTGAAATCTTTAAAAACTTTCTGTAAGATTTACTGGGTCTATAAGTGTGTATTGCACCAAACAAAGTGAACCTTGCCCATTTTTTTCTTAATCGTTGAAACTATCACTCCTTGTTCATCAGAACTCCCTGTGAAATTTAAAAAGTAGTGGGAAGCTCTCATGCCCAGGCCCTACTTAGTTTGCATGTGACTTCAGGAAGTAACAATTAGGAGGACAATAGATAAAGGAGGAAAGTGGAGACATTAACGAACAGCTGTGAATCACAACTTACACAGCTTTCTTTTCCATAATTAATTGAATGACCAGGCACAATGCACATTGACTTGGAAATGTGGTCCAAAGACACCTTTGGTGAATGTAAATCCTTTTCCACTGCCCTTATTTACCTGTGAGATTTGATCTTAATCAGGAGTGAAAGTTGTGAATTGCTACAAGGGATAGTTTGGTATTTTTTGGCAGGGAGGGAGAAGGAGAAGAGAAAAATATTAAATAACAATCACATCACATAGAGGAGGTAGAAGTCTGGTGAAGTTAATAAAACATGGGCTTCAGATAGGTAGCAGAAAGTCACTGTAAGACACACAAACATGTAAACTTGCAAATGTGATTATGATTTAACATCCTGTAACCAGTACTACATTTCTGCATGAGAGATAAAGAAATGAATGTTATGAAATTGTTTCATTAAATAATTTATTGCAGAATATGAACTGAATTCTGTGATATTTTCTCAAGGAAGCAATCCATATATATGTTCAACATGCTTGAGGGCAATTAATTCTTAGATAAGTTGTATTGTACTTCTCTAGAACAGAATGACAGTTTATATTATGGCTCTAGAAATGATGATCTCAAAAAGAATGTATCTGCAATTTATATGCTTTAGTAATTATTAGGGGGTGTAGTCATCTATTTGCCCATAACACTGTTGCTAGAATTGCCCTGGGACTGGCATAAAAAGAATAACAGTGAAGGTTATTCAGTAGTCAGAGTAAGTCAATGAGCATTTATATACTTAGATATTTCTCTCTAGAAAAAACTAACATCATTTAAAAGTAACTAGTATCTAACCTTCTCTCTCCATCAAATGTATGGACATACAAGTAATATTTTATCTATAATTATGCCAATGATAGAAAACGATGAAAATAATTTGAATATTTTAGAATATTAATATTCAAATGTTTAATCATTTTAGAATATTTTATTCATTATCTTTAACATTTATCTTGTATCAGCAGTACAAAGTTACAGAAATCATGTGAAGTCATTACCACACTGAAGCAAAAGTTTGGCTGTCATTTACATCCTGGTTACCTAGAATGGTTCTTTCAAAGGACATGACAAAACAGGATTTCTTCATAGGAGAGTTGTATTCATTTTAAAAGAGGACAAATTGTGCAAGGAAGGAAGGAAGGAAGGAAGGAAGGAAGGAAGGATTGGAAATATTGGAAATCCTCTGTTTGCTTTGCTTGTGTCCTTAATATGCTACAATGTTAATGATACTTAGATTCTGTTTAACCACTTACTCATCATTTGAGGTCCAAAATATGGACAAAGTAAACTATTCATAATTAAATAAAACAGTGATTATCTTGTTGGAGGGGGGGGTGTCATCAACACTTCAAGATCCTGTTAGTCTTCTTGTTTTAATACTGTAAATTATTACTATTTTGCAGATTTGGTGTACGGATACTATAGACAACAGAGGAAACTGATTGAAGAGATTGATTGGTCATACACAGGTAAGCAAAGCTTTCTACTGAATGACTTATGTCGCTTTGATATTTTTGTGTTCATTGTTACAATTTTAAGAGCCTCATGTGTCTGTATACCACTTACCATATGCCTAAACAATTGCTAAAGTGTAGGAAATGGAATCTGAAAAATATAGGAACTTTACAATAGGAGAGTATTTTCATCTATTTAGATTTGTATTTTAATCTACTCAGTAATAGATTACATCTATTACTTTTGGAAAGAGAAAGTCCTCAACATTAAAACCTCAACCTGAGACTGACTTTTTTGAGGAAGGCTGGGCCACTAAATTGTTAGGTGCTTGTTATTCATCTCAACGTTATTGTTCTAGCAAATCTGAAAAGCAGTCAGAAAGGCTGAAACAAGGCACAGCACATTATGTGGGAAAGACCCCATCCATACACAGCACATGAACTTCTACCCTGTGCTTGTGAGCATTTGAACATCCTTGCCAAGTCCCACCCTGACTCTCCTAAAAACTCAGTCACTTTGTCTCTCTCATTTGCATGACTAGGAAAGATAAACCCTGAAATTCTTCATGACCATTGCCTCATTAAAGAAGACAATGGAAAATTCACAATTAGCTTCCTATGTTCTTGTGTGTAAGTCAAGTGATTTCAATAATATTAAAAGATAATTTTGTCCTAGGTCTCTTTTGCCCAACATGTAGGAAGTGAGTTCTTATGGATGTGTGTAGGCTCTTCTATTTTATATTGCTTAAGTTACTGTTTCAAAAATACCAAACTATGAAAAATAAGGACTGTCACATTTCAGTTTTTCATAAATTTGATTCAAAATATGTTCCTGTAGTTAAGGAAAATTATACCATTCTTTTTATTTCTCTCACTCTCTTTCTCATTTTCAAGACAATTTTTATCTTCTAGCATAAAACATATCTAACAAGTTTTAAGCCTAGAGAGAATTGAAACTGGCTAGTCATAAACCCTTCAAAATGAGATTTATAATGAAAACTCCCACTTACACAGATTGTAGTGCAAAATTCAAGCATAAAATCAATCAACACAGTATTTTATGTTCAAAGTTGATCCTGTAGTTAGATGACTGCAGGGATAAACCTCCTGGATTCCTGGTGACCAGAGGGCAATCTTTAAAGGATAGCAAATAGGGTTTGTTTAGGATATCAGCGGATATAGCTCTTCCTTAGGCTGCACAGAGCACCCATGCGCTGTGCATGGGTGATGCTGCTGCAGCATCCATGGCTCACCACTGATGGATATTTTGTATGGAAAAACAGCACAGAATTGGCATGTCAGCTGATCCATACCTGTTGTTTCTCTCCCTTAACCTGTGAGATATCTGTGTGTAGTCATCTCAATTCATATGCTTTGCTCCTGTGACTCCCCAGCTGGCAAAGCCCTTCTCCCCATTCAGACCTGAGGAGCCCTGGCTAGCATCCTGCTGCTCCTGCAGCCACCTGCCCCAGCTGCATCCTGCCCCAGCTGCATCCTGCCCTGCCCCAGCTGCATCCTGCCCTGCTCCTGCCCTGCTCCTGCTGCCTCTCCGAGCCCTCTGCTGCACAAGCTCCATGTGCCCCCAGCATTCTTAAACAGCTGACTGCGTCTGGGGTCAAAAATTGATATTCAAAGCTTTTGGGGAAGGCTGCATGTAAATCAGGAGCTTAGGGCTAGCAACTGTTTGCAAGCTGAGTATTATGGGATGCTTTGCTGAATACCAGGTAATTGGTTCATGGTATAAGGTAGAATACACAAACCCAGCTTTCACTAATAAAAAGACAGCCTTCCTGAACGAGAAAAAATTTCCAGATTTTAACATTGTGATTTGGAGGCACAGAGGTCCAGAGCCTGAAGCATATGGGTTTTGATCTTCATTTATAATAATTTAAATTATTTAATTCCTGAGGCAAGCAATATCAGGTACTGTATGTATAAGTACTGTACCTAGCACAGGCTTATGGTTGTGAGGCATAGACTGACATCTATACCTCTGAATGGATGAGTGCTTTGCCAGTATTTTTTTTTCCTCAGACACCAGTTATATTCTACTGTCTAATAACCTTCTCACTGAAAGAGTGGAAGTGAAAAATTTCATTGAAAGTGAAAAATTAGTGCCAATGAAGTGTTTTGAAGGGGCCTGGGGATCCTGAAACCATAGAGTCTAATGCACCATGGGTAAGAGAGGTCCAAGTGGCTTGGTAAATTAACCTGAGTCTGAGCAATGTAATCTAATTACATTAATTCTCTATATCAAATAAGAAATTTCAGATATATTAGTCACAGGGGGTCAGTATACTCCTTTACTGGGATGGTACTGTAAGGTGAAAGTAAAATGGAGCTAGAGAGTTTTACCTGCTAAAATCATCCAATTTCTGAAGGTGAAGTTTCATAATAAAGCAATTTCACACACTAGAAATTAATGAGTCACCATCAGGTTTTGACTCTTGGATAAGTGTGTAATGAAGTCATAAATGCTACTGGAAAGATTTTGTAATACTTCTAAGAGCTCTGTTTTAAGCCATGAACAAAATCTGCATTTGCATGCATTAATTTAATCTTTTGTGTCCTGACTTTGCATGTATTTGCATAAACAAATACCAAGTTAAAGAACTGGAAGGTACAAGTTCTTGTTAAAGATGCATCCAATGTTTGCTGGCATAAGGGGATGCTGAAGCTAACCTATTTGTAAAAATTACTTTATTTTAACTACCTTTGATTATATTTTTCATTAAAGAAGTCATAGAAATTTTTAAAAATGTCATTAATATTTTCATATGGTGTCATATGGCAAAAAGTGAATCCAACCATTTTTTATTGCAGAAAAACCCTGGCGTACTGTGAAAATTCAATTTCCTTAAATCAGTTATATACTAATTGATAAGCAAAGGTCATTTAGACAATATTTAACTGTACCACTAACTTTAGTCATTCACATATTACTTCAAAGCATAAAGCAAGTAATATGAGCTTTGGTTACTTTCTGTCATAGAAGTGAAAGATTAATTTCTTTTTTTTTTTGATGCTTTGCTTATCTGAATTGTTTTTGACAGAAGGAATGATATAATGTTTCTGGTTCTGATGTTTGGTTTGGGTTTTTTAACATGCCTGGTTGATAGTAGTCCATCAAAGTCCAAGTCTGTAAGTTCACATGTAAAACTGGCAAGTGATATCACAACATTTTTTTTGTTTTTGTCCCCAGTGGAATGTCTTTCTGTTGGGTTTCACTCCTGGGATTTTGGTTCTTGTTCACAACAAACAAGTTTTGTTCTTTAGGGGGAAGAAACACAGCTGAAATTTGTTAATAACAAGAGATTCTAAACAGTCTTCAAGGAATTAGCAAAGCCAAGGGTTTCAAACATTTTTAAAAATTGAATGTTCCATGTAAATAAATACCATAATGAGATTGATGTTCTTTGTTTCACAGTGTAGGAGTGTTATGTTCAGCCTGTACTGCCATTTATTCTGTGATACGCTGTTACACATTTGCTTTACAAATATTGGCAACTCTGATCTTGAGGAAAGGGTAATTTTGGTACAAGCTGATTGGTCTCCAGGTATTCAAAGAACATTTTTATTATTTGCAAGCAGAATCTGAATAATATTTCCTTTTTCTCTGGGGGAAAGTATCATGAATCATAGAATCACAGTATGATTTAGGTTTGAAGGGGCCCTTGGAGATGATGTGATTCCAGCCTCAGCTCAAAGCATGCTTCAAAGCTGAAACAGGAAAAGTATGGAAAATCTCCAAAGAAGGAGGTGCTGCAGTTTGGTCAATGTGTTCTGTTGTTATTTTGAAAACATTTCTTTTCTTTTACTCAGCTTCAATATGTCTTATTGCAACCTGTGGCCATTGCTTCTCACCCTTTCCTTGTGCACTGCTCTGTAAATTGCCTCTACAGAGCAGTAGACTTCAGCTAAGTTCCCTCTCAGCTTAAGCTTCAGCAAGCTCGAGTCCCTCAGCTTCTCCTCATACATGATGTACTCCTGCCCCCAGAGCATCTCAGCAGCCCTTAGTTTGTAAATATCCATCTCATACTGGGTTCAGGAGGAAATCAAAACTGGACCCTGCATTCTGCATGTCACCTCACTGGTGTGCAGTAGAGGGAAAAAGTCACTTCCCTCATCCTGCTGGCTCCACTCTTGCTAAACTAGCCCAGGACAGTGTTTGTCTTCCTGACTGCAAAGCACACTGCTGACACACACATAACTCATTCCATCAGGATTATTAATTAAGATATTCAGATAATTTTTAATATCTGATGTTTTTCAGTAATGCATAGTGATGGTGCTCTTCTGGCACTTGCACCAATACTTCTTTCAGTAGCAATGCCTAAATGTAATGATTTCTTTGTTTTGTTCCCCCGTTGAACTAGTTGAACTGATCTTGTTAAACCTGGAATTGTTACCTTTTTGTGTCTGACTCAACTGCCTCCTGGAGATACTCCCCTAGTTTATTATTCCCATTACTGTTGCTACACAGACAAAACTTTAGTTGTTGTTTGAAAGGCTAGGTTTGCCATCCCAAGTCTTATAAATGTGCTGTGATTGCTTCAAATGTTCATGCCTGCAGTTTGGCTCAGAAGTTAAAATGGACTTTGTTTTCAGTGGTACTGAGAAAATGCAATTTTCTTTCTTGCCCAAACAAGAGCTAATATTTTAATTTCAAATGTTCCATCATATTTCAATACTGAGGAGATTTAATTTCAAAGTCACTTCTCATTAAGTTTATGGAAAAGCATGTTGTTGCTTATGCCCATAACAATGCATGGGTGTATTTGCTTTTCACTCTAAAAAGTGAGCAAGGATCTACACTCTCTCAGCTGTGGTCCAACAGAATGATTGTAACACTGGTAGCTAACTGCTTATTCTGTAAAATGTCTGCTGCTTCCGTTACCCAGCAGTTCAGTCCAGGTAAAGTGGAAAATTTGAGTCTTTCCCCTCATCCTCACCCTGTGTCTCTGTTCAGCAGCCATCTGCTGGGAGCATGGACAAGGTGGGGCATGCAGGTGCTGCTCCCTGCCCTGCAGCTAAGGTGAAGGAGAGGCTGTGCTGCTGAGTTGTGTGAGCGTGGGCACGGTGCACACTCCCTGTGAGACAGCTCCAGGAGCAGGGCAGAGGGAGTCTGCAGGGAAGGGCAGGGGTCTGGGACTGGGCCGTCACCTCCCAGGGTGCAGCATGATAGGTGAGCCATTTGGTGAGCCAAACCCTGACAGTCAGCCTGTGTGTGAGAGGGGGATGCACCAGCAGGAGCCTGCTGGAAGTGGGAACGAGGAGCTGCCTGCTTTAATGGACTGGTCTGCCAGACCAGACTGAAACGTCTCCAAGAGAGCCCTGGCCAAGAGTTGATGAAACCTTCTGCTTTCAGTGGCTTGATAAAACTGTGTTCTGGGGAGATGATGCATACCAAATTAAGTTCAATTTTTTTTCATTGCAAAGTAACTACCATAGCAGTATCATCATCACTTCATGAGAAGATCTTGTCTTTTTATGACCTCCTGCCAAATACATCATCTTGTGCTTTGTGTTCACCAGGTATAGTCATAACTGATGTGCTATATCAGTTGTGGGTAGTAAAGAAAAGCCTATGCTCTTGGGCTGTGTGGGTTCCTTCAATAAAGGGTCAGCTTAAGAAGTGAAAATAACATACTTTCTTTTATTAACTCATAAAATGCTTCTGCAGGGGTCTTTTCTTTTTTAGTAGACTTTATGCTCCAGAGGCTGCCATACCTTTACTTGCATAACAGCTCCTTACGTGTGTTTATAACCCCCAGATCACACAGCTGCTCATGCTTCCAGTCTTCCGTCACTAAATTCACAGGAGCACTAATTAAAAGCCTATTACACTGTTAATGGTTTTGGAAAGCTTATGATTCCACAGGGGAAATTACATAGTTATGCATCTGTTTGCATCAAAGGGACAAGGTGTCCTCAAGTGAAAAGCCACATGCTGGCATTTCTGGCCATCAAGAAATTCCTTTTAAGATATCTCAGTGTACTGAATCAACAGCACAAAGCACATTATTAAACAGAAAGAAGATGTCTGTTCAGCATAATTGTGGATTTTGAATCCATATAAAATTATAAGGTTCAGAAGTCTGTTTACAATAAGCTTTCTTTTCAATGAAGAAAGCTGATCTTTGAGCAGTAGAAAGTTATTAGCAGCAAAGTGGAATTTATTTAGCTTTTACTCAGTAATATTTCTAGGGTAAACTATGTGGAAAAGTTTTCAAGGGATTTTAGGGAGGAAGTAAGAGAATTGGACCCCAAATTCATGGAATTTTCAAAGTTGAATTCTTGTAGGACAGGTCTGAAGAACAGCATGTTGGTATTCATATTTGTCTCACCACTGCTAAATTATAGTGTTTTTATTTCAAATAATATTAAAGGGATCTATTTGCCAAAGTTTCTTTTGAAGAAGCTCAGATAAGACTGTTCCTTCCTCCCTTTCAGTCCTCTAACGCTATAAACAAAGGAAACCATTTTCACAAAGTGCACAGCAACTTCTGAGCATCATCAGATTTTTCAAATGGAAAGTTGGCTTCTGAAGTACAGAAGTCTAAGTGTGAGATATTTGCATAGTGTGGCACTGCTGTTATGCCAAGGTCTGTTCAGGGGTCAGAAAGATGTAGAAACTTCCCATTAAGTAAATCCATTTGGAAATTAAAAGCTTTTTTAAGAGTGCTGTCTTTGGGAATATACCAAAGTCAAATGGAAAAAAACAAATCTTGAATATCTCACAGCAGACTGCAGCCTCTAGTTAAGCCTCTTTGCCCTTCAAAATGATCATAAAAGTATCCTTTTGCACATACTAGTGAATGATTTCTCATTTACAAGTGCATTCAGTCTATGCTGCAGTAGGAAGGTTGTGTTCTTGGGGACCACTTGCTTACCAAATGCACAGATGATTACTTTGAGGTCATCACCTCCATATCAAAATGATCTGGGGGTTTGTGAGGTTTAGAGCCCAGCAAATAATTCTCATCTTGCTTGCATTCACAGAAGGCTGTATTTAATTATCTGCTCCATCCAATTAGTTTTGGACTTCCTTACTGACATTTTTACTCAAAGGCTATTCTGCTGTATTTGTGACAAGTTTTGTTTTTTCCCAATGAATTCAAACCCCACTCATTTCAGTATGCACAGTTTGATAATAGCTAATAAATAATTCTGTGGATTTTACTCACAAATTTGAAGCCATTCCTGATCTTGCTGTATTTCATTAATTCAATAGATATCAAACCCTTCTAGGCAGATTTTCTGTGTAATGTTCTTTAATAATTAAAGCAGTCCCCCAAAGGGCAGGGTTAGACAAGTCTGTGAGAGAATGAAGATAAAGGGTACAGTGAAGAATCCTGAGCAGGAGGGGACCGTGGAATGCTATAATTTATTTTCCCACCAAAAAAAAAAAAAAAATGAAATTCAAAACTTTTCAATTTGAGAAACTAGGGAAACCCATCAGCATTTGTCTTGGAATAATCAGCATTTGCCACTAGATTTATCAGTTCATGAACTGTTCCCTCAATCATTCCAATGCCAGAATCACAGAATTTCAGTTCTGAGCATCTCTTCCACCTGTGAAAAGTGCACAAGCCGGTTTTTTTTGAGAAGCTGGGTCTCTCTGCATACATATTTATCTGGTTCTTGCTGTGCTTGAAGAGTTATGCTTCCAAAAAACTCTAAAGACAAGCTGTGGTGGCCTCTTTCTGCTCTCTTCCAAGAGCTTTCTTTATGAGAGCAGACTGTGGCTTGATCTGATATTGCCTGGCATTGATCCTGTTTTAGGAGCCACAGGAACAATTGACTTGTCTTCTTTCAGCCTTTATCATAGATGCTGCATTTGAAACCTGAGCTGTTTTCCCTCTGTCAGTGGCTCCTCTGTCAGTGCACTTTATCTGATGAAAACTGTGTTAACAAGAGACGTTTTCAAAGGGTAGTTACGAAAATTAAGGTATTAAAAATGTAAAAGCAAAGAGAGGGATAATGTGATGAATGCTAGAAAAAGGAAAGAATCATTTACATGTGAGGACTTGGAATTTTTTTCCCCAACTTCTGATATTTCCTTACATGTGCAAGGAGCCAATTCAGGGCCTGAGTGCATGGCTATAAACTGATTGCAATTATTTTTACTCCATTAGTGGTATAGACAAGCCCAGAACAAAAAATACCCAATTTTTTATTACCCCACATGAGTAACTGAAAGCGAAAAATTGAAAAAACATTGTTGCTGGAATATTTACAAATACTGGGACAATGATTAATAAATTCTCCTGTTTCAGAACAGAGTGGATTTTCTGCCTGCTTGTACATGTTTTGACCACTTTGCATATACACAATATGATCAATCTCAGTTATATTTTTCCTGTTGTTTTTCAGCAAAGCAAATATTTATGGTTAGAGTTCTAGTGAGTGAAAAATGCAAGCTAAAATGGTTTTTTTCATTATTATTATTATTCATATGTAATTTCTTGAAAGCTAGCTTCAAAGTAGGGCTGTGGTATGTGTGAACAGAGGAACAATAGCAGATTACCTGTTTAATCTGTATCTCACTTGCTTTCCAAGTATCCAAAAGAGGTGCAAAGTGGCCAGCACCAACAGGCAATAGAAGATACGTAATACACATTCTTAAGGAGCGGGAACATACTTTAAAAAAGGCAAGCATTCATTTTTTTCAGCTGTAAGTACCCACTTCCCACAGGTTCAGTACATTATCATGGCTAATCTTTACCAACACATTTAGCCACCAAGATGAGATCTGTACACCTGCCAGTCCTAATGTGATGTGCATCCGATCAAAATGAGAGCACTACTTGTTCTCCTCTGTGTGAAAGCAACTGATGATAATCTGTTGCAGTGGCTTGATCACACATCTGAAGTTCCCTTTGAAATCATTTGTTTTTTCCTTAGAGAAGCTGTGGAGCATGTGCTAAAAAGAGCTTTTCTGGATGACTTCCTGTGTCTCCTCACTTCATCCCATTCTCAAAAGAAATTTTTCTATCCTTTCCATTTTACGCTTTTTGTCATATTGCTTTACTTCTTCTCTTAGAGTGCAGCCATGACTTGTTTCCCTTCTGCATTACAAATTCTCCCTTTTCCCACTATCAAACAATCTTGTAGGGTTTTGTTGCCTACTTCTCCCTGACATTCTTAATAGCTCCATGCAGTAACTGTCAGTTTGCCACTTTATCTCCTGTGTTTCCAGGAAAAACTTTCCTCCCGAGTAACTAATGGAGAAAGAGCTGGCTGAGTGTTTCCATGACTATCTTGCAGTCTCTCCCAGCTGCCTTTTCCTAAATGTCAGAGCCACTCTCCAGCCTGGTTACCATGCTGCCTTCAGCTGGCATTCCTGCCAGGGTTCACAGAGCCAGCACACCCACTGCACGTTTTATGGGAACATACCAGGAGGGAAGGCCCCTACCTGCTGTGTCACAGTTACATAGAATGTATCAGAAGGTGCTTCTTGGTGCATATTCTGTGTAAGATTGGCTCCAATTTAGTAGCATAAAGCCCATTCAATCAATTAAGGGTATTCTCTTTGTCCCTCTGTTTGTGAGGGTAGTGGTGCATCTATAGATGTGTTACAAGTTACGTGGTTTATACCTGCTGGTGAGTTGGCAGCTCAACAGGTCATGAATGTAAGTGCTGCTGGAGAACAGTGAGGTTTATACTGTGCTATATTCATTAACTATCTTCTATAAAAAGATTTTAAGGTGTTTTCTTTTTCCTTATAATTTATTATTCAATTTCAAGTACTGTTATTAGCAAAAGAAACTTTTCATCAATATGGCTTCCTGAGGTGAAAGTCAATACAACTAAAGTATATTCTGCATCCCACCATTGGAAAACATGATTTTTTAAACCTCAGGTTCATACCTAGCAATCTGTTGATAGATTAGTAGCTGAAATAACGAAATCTTTTTAAACTGACAACAGATTTTAAAGTTTACTTTGAAATTCCATGCAACTGAGTCATACTGTTGTTTCTAAATTTGCCTGTGTTCCAAATAATAAGCTACTACTAAGTTTTGTTCAGTCGATTGTTGCAGGTTCAGTTGGTCATAGTCTCTTAGATAAATGGTTAGGTAGACTGCAAGCACATTTCAGGTGATCATAAAATAAGAGCTCTGAACTACAGTGTAGTTTGATCTGTCTCCTTGATAACTGTTTTATAGAAACAAAATGTTCTTCTCCCAGTTGCTCAGCTTTAGTTGTTGTGAATGAAGTGGTATTTTCCAGTCCTTTAATTGAATGTTCAGGGGTTTGTTATTGTTATTTTTCATATATGAACCCCCCAACTCCAAGACTGCTGCTACAGGCAATCATGCCATCTAACTCTTACACAAAATTAATTGAAATCTGTTTTAAAAATATGTGCAATATTTTGCTTCATAGTTTCACTGAAAGGCTATCTCAGAAACCCATTCTTGACTTTTCATAAAATCATGGAATCATTTACATTGGAAAAGACCCTTAAGATCATTGAGACCAGCTGTTAACCCAACACTGCCAAGTCCCCCACTAAACCATGTCCCTTAAGCAACACATCTTTTAAATACACCCAGGGATGGTAACACAGCCACTTCCCTGAGTAGCCTTTTCCAGTACTGGATAACCCTTATGATGAGGAATATTTTTCTAAAAGCCAATTTGAACATCCCCTGATGCAACTTGAGGCTATTTCATCTTGTCCTGTCACTTGTTACCTTGGAGAAGAGACTGACCCATACCTGGCTACAGACTGCTTTCAGGGACTTGAAGAGTGAGAATTTCTACCTTCACCTCCTTTTGTCCAGAACAAACATGCTCAACTCCCTCAGTTGCTTCTCATCAGACTTGTGGTCCAGACCATTCAGCAGCTTCATTGCCCTTCTCTGGATACGCTCCAGCACCTCAATGTTTTTGTTGTAGTGAGAGCCCCAAAGGATTACACAGGATTCCAGCTGAGGCCTCTCCAGCGCCAAGTACGGGGGCCACTCCCTCTCCTGGTCCTGACTACACTATTTCTGATGCAGGCCAGCATGCCATTGCCCTTCCTGGCCACCTGGGCACATGCTGGGTCATGTTCAGATGGCTGTCATCCAGCATCCCCAGGTCCTTTTCCACTGGGCCACAGCCTGGAACATTGCATGGGGTTGTTGTGACCCAAGGGCAGGACCTGGCACTTTACCTTGGTGAACCTCATCCAGTTGCCCTCAGCCCTTTGATCCAGCTTGGCCAAATCCCTCTGAGAGCCTTCCTGACCCTCAGCAGATCAGTAATCTAGCCCAGCTTGGTGTCATCTGCAAACTGACTGAGGGTGCACCCTCAGTCAGATGGTTGGTTAAGATCTTAAATGGAACTGGCCCCTGTAGTGAGCCCTAGGGAACTCCATTTGTGACTGGCTGCCAACTGGGTTTTCCTCCTTTCACCACCGCTCTTTGCATTTGGCCAACCAGCCACACTGATTTGGATTTCCAAGCTAGCTGTATTAGTGGACTGTTGAGATAATCTGGTTCTTCTGGTTGGATTGTTTTGTTTGTTTGTTCTTTGGGGAGTTTCTTTCTAATGGCAATATTTACCTGCATTGATATCCATTTCCTGTTAGTTTTTTAAGTTAAACCACAATAATCTGGTCTCCTTGCCCCCTTTGATTGTTGCACTAGCTTTTTCTGCTCAATTATGTTTCATCTAAAATTATTTTGTCTTCAACCAGAGTGTCGTGCAATTGTCCTGCATGAACTGTCCCCAGGACTTTTTGCAGAGACATTAATACTTCATTATCTTTACTAGGAATTGCATGGTTAGAACTTCAGTACACACTTGCCTTTCCATCAGTTTACAGCCCTCTGAGACTGTCAGACATGGTCTGATTCTCCTCCTCCCCCATGTTTTTCCTATGTTGAGATTCTTATTAGTAACAAAAACTCCCACTACTGTCTAAATGTATCATTTTACAAATTGCATTGTTGAATTTCATGCCATATTTAATAGTGTTTGCCCATATGCTATACTGGACCTCCTTATGATGGTGTGTTTTCACATGTCATGTCATCAGTAGGTGAAATTAGCAAAACTGAGATTCTCCAGAGCTTCCTGCACACACACAGCCTAGTACTTCCCATTTACTGCTGCTTACTATTTTTCTTCTTTTCTCATTGAAAAGTGCAGAGTTGTTGGTGCTGGGTGATAACAGCAACAGGATAATATGGTAACATTTTGGTGTATTTATTGATCTATTCAGCACAATTTAAAAGTTACTGATTTTCTGCTTTTACGGACACTTTTAGTATTCCTGCCTTCCTTCCTCCCTTCCCCCTTCCCTTTCTTTATTTCCCTTTTTTTTCCCCCACGAGATCTCAGTTTTGAAATCACCTGAACAGTCATCTGTGTTCTCATTGAAATTTTACAGGCACATTCATCCTCACTCTAACTCCACTGCCTTTATGATCATGTGTCAGTATAAGGAAGTTGGCTTATAAAATGTTCTATATCCTAGGTGAAATATCACTTATGTTGTCAGTTTATTTCCTGTTCAAGCATCACTACATCACAATGATTTATAGTCTAAAAATAAATGGCTACATGAATACTTAATATACAGTTAGTACCTTTATTATGCTATCACCCACAGATAAATCTCTTTGATAAATTCCTGCGTAAATAAAATTTAAATTACTGCTAAGTAGGTACAAAATTCTACAACTGCTGCTATTTACCTATACTCAGATTTCAAACTTCATTCTTACTGCCTGAACTAAAGCCAACTGAAATCAGTGAAAAAGATATCCCTTAACACAAAATTAAACTACAGTTCAGTCCTGACCAATAGTTATGACCAATTTATAACACATTAACAGTGGAGTATGTTTCTAAACAAAATTTTAATGTGTGGATCTTAGCAATGATGGAGCAGGTAGGAAAACTGCTGAGAAATTGAGTGCAAATACTTATTCTACTTTCAGGGTGTAAAAATGATCAAATTAATTTAAAAATTATCATAGCAAAACTAGGAGTATTTGGCAATTAGGTGAGGAATCGCTTCATATCACCCAATGGCAATTAGCTGTTGCCATGAAGAACCCTCATTATTTTACATTCCAAGGAAAATTGCAAGCTTATTAGCTTTATTCTGCAAAGTCAATCATCAGTGAAAATTGACATTGATGTTAAATTGTCATGAAACTTCATATTTGGCACCTCTCTAAGATGAACAGCTAAGTTTGTACTTTCCAGAGCTATTGTTTTAGTCTATGGTAGTACGAGATTCAAGAGCATGCAAGCAAATACGGCTTTTTCTACACAATCAAGAATGATGTAGATTTTTGCAAAGTTTATGGTAATGTGAGAATAGAAAATAGTTTCATAAATCCTTTCAAGACATATGCAAGAAATCCCCCTAGATGTGATCTTCTCCACTATTTTCACTAACATCTCAGGTAACAGAAGGGAGGGCATTTGCAAATTCATGAGAGACACCATGCTGGAATTTGCAAGAATTTTGGGTGACAGAGTAAGAATTCAAAAGGTACTTGAGAAATATTCTGAAATTAATCAAGTAGAATTTTTCAATAAAGTGATAACAGCAAGCACAAATTACTCCCACCAGGAAAGAAAATCAAAGATGTAGATGCAAAATGGGTACTGCTGCTTAGGTGGCTGTATGGCAGTTAGCCATAATTGCATCTGAATTAACAATATGTTGTCATTGCCGAAAAGGCAGCCCCATTTTGAGGTGAATTAACAGGAATGATGTATAAGGCATGGGAGGCAATTATTCTGCTCTACTTGTCACTAGGAATATCTCAGCTGTACTTCTGTATTTGTCCTTGGGCTGCACACTTGTAGAAAAGACAGTGACAAATTGAGAGAAGGTGCAGAGAAGAACCAAAAGAATGATTGGTGTCTAAGGAAGCCCAAAATCCTTGGAAGATAAGGAAATAAGTTAGTGTAGAAAAGGGAGTTAGGAAAATATTTTTTAAATATTTAAAAGCTGTCAGTTGTTCTCGATTCCACTGAAGTGACAAGGTTGAATCAATCTTATCTGCAGATGAAAAGGCTGAGGTGCAATAATAGGAAGATATAACTGTAAGAATAGCTCCATTCAGGTTGCTTAGGAAGGCTGTGGAATCCCTCTTATTGAAGTTCTTTCAAAAAATGGGGAAGACAAGCATTAGTGAGAGATTATTGAATCTGATTAAACTTGATCCTGTAATGAAGGAAAGGACTCAGATGACCTTTCAGTCTTGCACATCTGTGATGCTTTGGGGCAATGTAAGACCCAATTTAATCATCTTCCAAACAGCACCTCGTGTCTACGTCACTGCTTAGACAAAGAGGATACTGCCAACCATTCCTGAAATTACCCAGATTTTCAAACCTTCACGACTTTGTTAATCATTAAACATTTGTCTAAGAAAATTGTTTTCTACGCTAGGTGATTTCCTCAGTTTTGACATTTTGAGACTGTGGGAGGAGGGGCTGCAGGGAGTATTCCAGACAAAATTATAATTTTTTTTATAAAGAGACACAGAAAAATGTGCAAGTTCTCTCTTCTGGGGAAAAAAAAAGGCACAATATTTCTCTAAAATTCTGATATGTCCTTATTTTGAGTCTGGATTCTGGAAGGATGAAGTAGTTTTTATTTTATCAACTCAGTTTCTCTATAAGGCAAGTTTTTCTTGGGCAAGCTCTTGACACCATGCCCTGACATAAAATATTCATTGAAATAACTTAATGTTACCTGGGTGATTTAGACTACTGTAATTCTTTTTAATGGAATTGCAGTAGAATCCTGTAGGATGGAAACCTCTGTCTGAGAAAAGTAAATTCTTAAGTCACTCAGACTTGTTTCTGGGGCTTGCCTAATTTGTACCTACAATTCAAATTTAACATTGAAGATTTCTTGTAACTCTAAGTTTATAACTTTTTGTGGGTTTTATCAATCACTTACTCTTCCAAAACTTTTGGATGCCTTTTTGAAATCCAAAATAATTTGCTTTTCTTTGGACATTTGTTGCAGACAATTTAAGATTAAATGGATTTAATTTAATTTGATTTCATTTTCTATCTCTTGGACTACTGCAAGCCTGCAGTCAGAGCACTGAAGGCAGGCAGTATTTTCTTTCTTGTGTCACTGAGCAGCTCGGATCATCTGGACTGTCAGCAGTTGGAATGTATTGACTTCACTTTTAGAGGAGCCTGGGGGTTGAGTAGTCTGCATTTGTACTGCTTTTATCTTGTTCTGCCTTTGTGTGCCCTGTGGACTAGCAGAGCCCTATTTCACAGAGCCCACAAATAGTTTAGTCACCTGTTCACTCAACTAGTAGTTTCTAGTGGCTGCCTTGTATTTGCTCTAGCATTCACATTTTATCTTAATGAGACAATATGAGAAATCAGCTTTTCCAGCCTGCTGTCTCAGAACACCTCCAACAGCTCCCTTCAGCAGTACCACTGTGCATCACTGGTGCTCACACATTTGCTGTTGGTGAATCACTTTCTTTTATGTCACACTCTTTTGCTGTCTGCCTAACTGAAACATTCCTTATAATATTCCCAGAGGTGACTGCACTGGGGTGTATGATGAATCCATGTCCCTATGAGGATAATGTTAGATTTCTTTTTTGTGTCATAATGATACTGCATAATGGAGCCAGAACTTTTGCCTAGAGATGGAGTAGTTACAAACAAAACCAACCCTACAATAACAGATCTAGAAAAAACAATTGTGTAGGGGGATACAGTATGAAGGTGGTATAGAATGTAATCTCATCCCCAGAGAGTTGCAGCTGAGCCAATTACTGAAAATTAGGAGCAGGCCTAATGTTAACAGGCCACACCTGTAGCCAATAAGAACAAGTGGTTTAAAAGAGTGGATTGGTGGGATCTGGAGTCAGTTGGTTATTGCAAGGACTAGGAAAAGTCGGTGCTTAGAGGAGCTGCCTATGAGAAACATTGAGGAGGTACAAGGCTCTGGTGATATGGAATCCTTGCCCTGTAATGATAATAGACCTCTTGATATATAAGACAACACAATTGTAGTCACTTTTTTAAATGTCAGGCTTGCATCCACATAACCTTGCAACATTTTGTATATGTTCTTTATAAAAAAACAAAGTACTTTCTGTTTTCTGAGCAACCCAGAGCACTGACATGGCCCTGTAAATTTTTTGGACGTTTTTATTGTAAACTGGTACATTATAGGAGTACATGTAAGCAAATGCTCCTTTAGCCTAAGATACATATATATACAAATTTAGGATCTGATTCCAGCTATGCAGTCCCTTGAGGTTACTGAGAACTTAAGATACTGTAATTTACAGGCCTATGCGCTTTGCTGATTTGAAGGAAGAGGTGCAGTCAGGGAAAAAATGTCTCTGTCACTTCCAAAACATCTTTCTTCTTCCTCTGATGTATTTTTATAACCCACAGAATGACTGTTCTAGTTGTCAGGAATCACTGGGGTACTTTCTGTCAGCAGAGCACAGGAGTGCTGGTGTGTATGAGGAGCAGGGTTGTCTATCTCTGCATAAGGGCATCATGTTCATCAGGCTCAAGTATCACTTGTCCCCTTCTTTATTTTCAAATGAAGCATCCACTGCTATTAATTAGTTAAAGTGAAATGAAATACACAATCAAGCAATACTTTTCCATTAGAAATGCCCCTCAGGGATACATTTGTTTTTCTTTTTACGTATTTGTGCTCTCCATGATGCGCATTCCACATAAATTTACAGCTTCAAGTCTACAAAGTGCCAAGCTCTTGCATGAACTGAAACTAGTCTTATCTAACCTTTTACAGCTCCTTTCTTCTTCCCACCGTATGGTGCAATTTTCCTGGAAATTAGCACAGCTCACTGGAACTGAGGTTCCAGATGAAGCTTCCTTATCTCTCAGATTAGATCATCTCTGAGTAAAAGGCAAAAACAAGACCTAAAAGGAAACACAAAATTTCAGCCTGTTCCCTTGTCCTCCTTCCCCTACCCTAAATGCTGAAGCCACAAGGTGAAGTCAGGCTTCTTTTCAGCTTGAGAACAGAGGTCTTTTGCTGCCCAGAGGCCTCAGCAGCACAGCTTTCTTGGAAAGGTTGGATACTTCTCTCTTTTACTGGTTAGGCCTTTTTTCATTATCTTGGCACAACTCTTTCAGGAAGGATAAACCCAAAAATTCAAGTCACTGCTTCCTCATCCAATGCTCTAACCACTAGTGCACCTGCAGTGGAATATGATCTGTGGCCATCATTCCCATTGCTGCTAAGAGAAATTGATTGGACATTTGGACTGACCTTTGAAAAGTGCCTGCCTTTAATACAGCCACTGAAGAGAGAAAGGCAATTTATGAACACTGGCTCTCCCCTTGAAGTCCTTTTGCCTTGGGCTGCGTGGCATATTTTACCAGATGCATTAGATACATGCATTGAGCCTGTGCACTGCTGCAGAGAGATGGCCAAACTTCTGCCCATGTTACCCCTCAGTTTCTTCTTTGTGTTTGAGTAAAACAATGGCATATGGATGCTCATGAGAAAGCATCCTCTAAAAATAGACAATGTGATGTCAAATGACAAATGTGCTCCTTCGAACCAAGAAATCTGATTTTCTTGGAAATGACTAACCAGATTTTGATTTTGCAATGAGCATCCTCTAAATGCTATGCAGGGCAGCAAACCTGCAGTTTAAAACCCAACATCTTAAGCAGAAATGCAGCTTATGCAATCTCAAAATTACTAAATATTTCTCAGAATGTATTTATATACTCACTCTTTGTTTTTCCTCCTCTGCTTGAATGAAGGTTGTTTTTATATTCCACAGCTCATGTAGGAGGCTATGTAAGAAGTTAGTAATAAAACATTAATGTTGTCATCCCACAGGACATATTGTTTATACCATCGCAGATGCAGTTTACATCTCAGTTCAATAGAGCAATTTTTAAAAACCTCTTTTGAAAGCAGCAATTGGAGTATGATTATAGTTGTCCACAGTAGTTATATCATACAGCAAATTAGGAAATATATGTCAGGACCCATTATGCTAATGAGAGTCTTGTAAGATTCTTAAACAATGTAAGTAGATGCCAGATTTGCAAACTGATGTCCCTTTTTGATACAATACTCTCAGTAGGGAGGAGAGAACAAAAATATTGTTGACTTGAATATGGCTGTCAAGTTAATGCTTCACAGGAACCCACAACACTAATCACCCTTCTTGAATGCAAGTTCTCCCTTTCTTTAGCTCTCTCATAAGTTATCCCTTAAGCACTCATTAGCCACTGCAGCTGAAAGTTGGCAAATTTGTTTTCAGTGTCAGCTACCACCATTTCAGTCCTGGCCAGATACAAAAGAGACAACAGTATACTGCCAATGACACTTTGTTTCCTGCAGTATTTGTAAAGAAACATTTTGTCTTAAAAACCAGTTAAAACTGAGTAAGTTCTTACATATTTGTGCTCCATAAAATGCCCACTGTGTAGCGGGTGAGAACTGTAAAAATTATAATGCAGAGGATTGGAAATTCTCAATCCTAAATGGCTATTTAAATAGCACATCTGGAGAAGGACATCTGCCAAATTTTTAGCAATCGGCAGCAGCATCATTAACAAGGGAACCATTATGGTATGTGTAATAGTAATATTTATCTTAGCAACTGGGAGTTTGTCCTAATATGAAATTAAATTATGTACCAAATTAAAGGTTAGATCAAGCTTTACAGTTTTTCAATTGACTCTACTTATTATCAAAGAGGGAGTTGTCAGACCTAATGTGAAGGGGGGAGTTTATGCAGATATACAGCTGCAGCCAAGTCAGAGGACATGGGAATGCAGAGTGGGCAAAGGCAGGGAGTAAAGCTCCCTTAGTGCTCTGTGTCTGCAAGCTGAGGATTATTTGAACAGTGATCAAGTGTTCTCAGGAGACGTGTTTTAATTAAATTCTGCTCAGCTAAGAAGTTGGACAAGGACACAATTGTCAGCAAAAATCCCTCCTTGATGAGGCTGAATGCCAGCATCATGAGACCCTCAGTGTCCCTCAGTATTTCAGTTTGGTGGAATAGCAGTGGTATTACAGGTTGACAGTGCAGAAGCAAGAACAGTGCTCTTCAGGCTATGCCTATTGATGTTGCCAGCGTGCCTATGGAATATGATTTTCCAGGCTGTGGAGTAGTGTGCTCAACTCATCTCACAAATGAGAGGGGCCCAGGTGGGCATGCAGAGTACTTGTAATACCTCAGGAGCTCTTAGCTCTGATAGACTTTATGTTGTTCTGGTGAAGGCATTTTCTTTCTGACTCGATTCAACAAGTTTGTATTATTTTTTTCTTTACAAGGTACAGCATAATGGGAAAAGAGTAATACTGAAAAAGAGTTATTACTCTGTCTCTCTTGGTCAGTGATTTGGATGATGGGGCAGAGTGGACCCTCAGCAAGATTGCTGATGATACACAACTCTGAGGAGTGCTGAGGGACCTCATCAGACTGGAGAACTGGGCTGACAGGAACCTCATGAAGTTGAACATAGGAAAGTGCAAAGTCCTGCACTTGGGAAGGAAGATCCTTAGGCACTAGCACATGCTGGAGACAGCCAGCTGTAAAGCATCTTTGTAGGAAAGGACCTGGGAGTCCTGCTGGTGGTCATGAGTCAACAATGTGTCCTTGCAGCACAAAAAAAAAGGTTAATGTTGACTTGGGCTGCACCAGATAGAGTGATGCCAGCAGGAAGGGGGAGGTGATCCTCCCCCTGTTCTCATCCCTGGTGAGGCCACACCTGGAGTACTGTTCTGGACTCCTCAGTACAGGAGTCATGGATGTATTGATGGTGCTCTGAGAAATGTGGTCAGGGAAAGGTGCCCCAGTCCATGGCAGGGGAGTTGGAACTAGATGATTCTGAGGTCCCCTCTAATCCAACCCAATCTGTGATTCTATGATTAGAGAAAGTCCACTGAAAACGAAAGGAAGAATCTGAAACACAGGAGGTTCCCTTTAAACTTTGGGAAGCACTTTTTTTCCTGTGACAGGAACTGAGCACTGACTCAGGTTGTCCAGAATTGTGGAATCTGCATGCCTGGAGATATTCAAAAGCCTGGTCCCAGGCAACTGGCTTCAGATGACCTGATTTGAGCAGGGGGTTGTACAATGAACCTCAGAGATCCAAGCCATCCTCAACTGTTCTGTGGTTCTGTGATTCCAAATAAGAATCTCACACAAAAGGCAGATGATTACAAAACCAGAGAAGGAAGGAAATGAACATGGCAAGCTAAGAGGTGATAAGGGTGAGTGAGTCTCAATAAAAGTTTGCAATGGTAAATCTCTACAGAATAAGAGTTTCAAAGACACAATGAGTCAAGGAACTATTTATCAGAACTGCAGTGTGACAGGATATTAGCAAAAGTACAGGCAATATAGAAAAAAAATGGTTTTCACCAGTTCTCCTGTGACTCACAGTCACAAACTGGCAGTATTTTCTGTGAAGTCAAAAACGTCTGTTCTTTGCAGAAACAATTCCATGGAAACTCCTCTCACTGAATCTTCTAGGTTTGATGTTACCCCGCAGGGAGGTAGGCTGTACTGGAAACAAAAGATTCTGGGTATTATTCCAAGATAGAGCTTTTTCTCATGAAGGGAAAAGTTGCTGTTGCCTACCGCAGAGAGAAATTATTTTCAAAGACTTCACAATTACATATGCAAGAATTTGTCTCTGCATTTTCTCAGAAACTTTCATTTAAATAGCTCTTTAGCCTTGCTTTCCCACCCCCAAGCTCCCACCTTCTTCTAATGTAATATGTTATTCACTATTTTAGAATTGATGCAGAAGAATCATATAATTTACCTACAGGGTTTTTTTGATGAGTCCCTTAGACTGAAATCTCTGTGTAAATGTTGTGCAAGTTCTTCAAGAATGAGATTAACCTTTTCATACCTTCAAAACTATACCAAGAGCTGAAGATTCAGTACTTGGGCTTCTCTGTCTTGCCTGTGTGATATGCCTTAGCTGGAAAATCAGGTGTTCCATCTTCTCTTTAATGATCATAACCTTTCGCTGCTTTTCCAACCCCAATTGTAGTAAATGCCTACATTAGTCATCCACAGCTACCCTAATTAGGGAGAAGTCATACACAGGGCCTCAAAGAATTAGAGAGAGGAGAGACTGATACGTTGTGGTGTAGAGTACACATGGTAAGCAAAAGAGAAATTCTTACAGAAAAATAATATTTCAATATTATTTCAATAATATTTCAATATTCAGTAGGTGGTTGGTTTATACTTTGCATAAACTAGGTGAGGTTTCTTCTCTAATTTTCTCAATTATCTTTCATGTGTCCTGATTTTGGCTTGGATATAGTTAAGTTTCTGCTTCTTAGTGCTGTGTTTTCAATTCAGTATGAGAATAATGTTAATAACACCCAGTTTTTTTAGTTGTTGCAAACTAGTGCTTGCCTTAAGTCAAGGGCTTTTCAGTTTTTAATGCTCTGCCAGTGAGGAGGTCAAAGAACCTTTGAGGGAGCACAGCTAGAACAGGTGACCCAAACTGGCCAAAGTGGCATTCCCTACAGACCATCAGACTTTATAAACTCAGGGGAGTTGGCTGGGAGCCAATTGCTGCTGGGGAATGGGGTCAGTGGGTGATGACAAGTTTATTGTGGATCACTTGTTTCTCTTGGGTTTTATTCCTTTCTCTTTTTCTCTCCTTTTTCATTACTGTTATCATTAGTATATTACTATTGTAATTTACTGTAATTTTCAGTTAAACTGTTTATATCTCAACTCATAAGTTTTACTTTTCTTCTGATTATCTTTCCCATCCCACTGGGGTTAGAGAGTGGGCAAACATCTTCATGGTGTTTAGTTGTTGATTGGGGTTAAATTATGACAATATGCAATCTGAGTTTCTTGTTTGAGAATGTAGTAATTAGGCATCATAATTTGATGCAAATTTAGGTCAATAGAGGTTTTATGACTTTGGTCACAAGGGGAAATTTTTTCAGAATGAGAACAGTCAGACATTGAAATAATCTCCCCAGGAAAGTGATTGACTTCCCATCCTGCACACTTGTAAGATTCAGGGTGCTGGGCCATCTTTTCTACACTGTGCTTTTGCTAGGAAAGGTTGAATGAGACGATCACTGAGGTCCCTTCAAACCTGGCATTCTGTGATTCTATGATTAAATATGGAACCGTGTCAGAAAACTTGAAATGTGTACAGTGCTGTTTGTTGCCATTTTGCATACACTAGCCATTGAGCTGGAATAGCAACTATAAAACAACTAGAATTTGATTATATTTAATAATTTTTAACAATTGCTTGTTCTAATTGGAGTTTGATTTGCTACAGAAATATGATCTATTTATATGAACAGACTAATGATACATAAGGTGTTTTGTGGCCCTCAGTATGTTCTGTGACCAGAACAGCTGACTGTGCACATTGATCTGGTTGTGAGGCTGAGACCTAATTCAAATGAGAACCAAAACACCAAAGAAAAACTGCAGAAGAAATGGACACTGCTTTAGGGTTTATGTGTGCCAATGGAAGCACATTGGAGTTTTGCAGTAGGTTCTGTGCAGACTTCTCAAAAGCACAAAGGTTTAATGTGTCCCATTGTAACAGTGCTAATGGTAGAAAAGCTATATCTTCTTAAACTTCACAATTCAAAGTTAGGTACCTACATTAGGCACATAAATAGCACAAGGGAGAGTTATTTTCTTTAGAATACACCAGTTAGAAGAAAGGTGCCTCCTTCAGCCCATTTGCATCATCCCTGCTCTTTCCGTGGGCTACAAAATCAGCCGTCTCTCTCCTTATCTTCTTGAGGCCCAATGATGCTTGAATTTTTGGCCTCTCCATGTTGCAGCACTGGCAGAATGAATGAAGATTACTTGTTCTCCTTCCCTTTTAACTGTTCTCAGGCCTTATCATGGAAAATGCAAAATATGGATGGTGAATAATTTTCTTTTGGCTGAGGAGCATAACCACATTGTGCTAAATATACTGCCTGGTTGTAACTGCTGGGATGTTATGGTAAAATGGAGATTGCCTTGAATGTCCCCGAAGGGCAGGAAGTGCAGGTGCAGGGCTTTGCTTTCCTCTTGGTGCTGTTGACTGTGTGCTCTGAGAGTCACTAGGGCCATACCAACTGCATCTGTGCCTTGGCAGATTGTGGCAAGGGATGATGATCCAAAATGGGCTTTGATTTTGGTTGCTCAGCTTAGTCAAATTGACAGTGTCTTAGGGTAAAAACAGTGATAGAATATTTAGGGGAGCTTTCGATGAAAATTTTGGTATCTATGAACTTTAATGTGGTTTAGTCTCTTTACCTTGATTAATTGCAATTCAGTTAGGTACACAGTAAACATCTACTGGGGAGATTTTGTCCTAACAGCTTGCAGATCTGTTTCAGTTATGGCTGTCCAGCTCTTTGCAGACTGAATGGACATGATTCTTGTCTGAAAATTTTTATTCTGGAGTAATTCAGTAAATGTAAGTGTATTTTCAAAATATTTGAATTCAAGATAGGATGTTTCAGGTAGTATAATAATTTTCTTCCTGAGTATAAAAGTGATACTTTCCAACAAGAGCAAGAATGAAAGGAGAAGCAGCAATAAGTAAAATTTCATTAAAATTTAATCTCCCCCTACGAATCAAGAAGTGTTTGTATTCTTCAGTACTGAGGATGACTTGGTACTGAAGTTACTTGTGTGCATTCCCTCTGGGGACTCACTAATATCCTTTATGTGAGTGAGAGCATAATTCTGTGCAGAAGAAAATTACAGCCCTGCGCTGGGGAGACACTTGATGGTTAGGTGATGTTAGTGGGTCAGGAATACCATGTGTTACTCTTGATCCTGCCATAATAACTTCTTGATTAAAATAGATAAGCAGGCAAAGAGTTATTCCTTAAATCTATTCCACTGTGATAAAGTATGTTAGATATCCTCCTGCTTAAATGGTTTATTTAGTAAAAAGTAAAAATGCAATATTTGCAGGTGTAAAAATTGTACCTTATATATTTGATCCCTAGGTAATAATGGGACAAAAATAAGAAACCTGATCATCTTCTACTTTCCTATATGTATATGAAAAAATACTTTCTTCATGGAGAAATGACAAAGAAAAATTATTATACCAATCTTCATGGAAGAAGATTTTATATTAGATTGTGTAGTTCTGTGTATTAGCCATGGACTTGAAAAAAATAAACCAAAGCAAACAAGTACTAAGCTGTTTAAGAGTTTAGTGAATTTAAATTTTATATTGATAAGAAAACTTCCCCACTTTGAACTTTTGTCTTAGGTGGAGTAGTAGGCAACAGTTTTTATTTGTTTCTGAACACAAGCAGTGCAATGAATTCTTCATTTCAGAAAATATGAAGTTAAAAGCTGTGCTCCTAAAAGTAGCAAGACTTTTTAGGTAAGTTTTATCACAGTGAGGCTAAAGAAAGTACAAGAATTTACTGGCTGATTGAGATAGATGTGAGACCACAACTGCCTAAAGATGCATGAGTTGTGTACCTCTGTCCAGTTGGTGCTGCTTCCATCCTCATTTCAAACATTTTCCATTGTAGGAGAGAATGCAAAAGTTGTGAGGGAAAATCCTGTCAATGGCAGCAAGTTCCAAATCTGAGGTGGATTGCATCTACTGCTGAATAGCTTTTAGCTCTGAACTCTTAAGAATAACTACTCAGCATTGAAGGTGACTTTGAGAGTTCTTAGTACTGAAAGGTTTTAAAAGATGGCTAGGATTTTTATATATTTGCAAAGGAAAAACAGAGATCTGCACAACTAGTTTATGCAAAAAGTACTTGAAAGAAATATCTGCTGTGTAATTTGCATAATTCTCTTATCACATCAAGACTGGGTAAGATATCTCTCAGTGGAAGAGTTTAGAAAGAGTTTTTGAGGATATGATAATCTCAAAAAAGTCTAATCAGGTTATAGTACTATTTAAACTTAACATGGATTATCAGAGGAACAGTTCTGTACATCCCCTGACATTGCTATGGCAGTTATGAAACTATCTGTACAAAGATTTTCAACAGAATGTAAACATAATGGTAATTGGTCCAAATTAAATAATGCCATTAGTGAAGGAAGGTTTGTGTAATGCTAGGAGGGGGTTGACTTTTAACATTTTTCAAAGGATTTACTTTGGTTTTGGGGAGGTAAAGGAAAGAGAATTAAAGTTTTTAGTTATCGTAGTCAAAAATCCTTGCCAAAAAGGCCCTTTTATGAACTAGAACTGTATTTCTAATGCAGAAAATAAAATATGAGAAACAATTGTGGAGATAAACATGCATAAGCTATGACTTATGCATCTAGGAAATCCATATAGCTCAGTATAGCTCTGTTTAACACATTTCTGCCCATCACCTCGTTTTATCCTTACCATTATGCAAACAGAATGTGTATTGAAATTCCCATAGAAGTGTGATGTGAAATCCTGCTAAAATATGCTAAAAGTAATCCAAATTTCCTATGGTATTATGTTCTTCTGGAGATATTTATGATCTTCATTTTATAAAAATTGAAACTGTGTGAAAATGAGAACCTAGGGAGCAAAGAACCAGAATTACTGGTATGTCCTTTTGGACATTAGGGTGATTTTTCTGCAGACAGCTTCTGGGACTCCCTGGTCAGTGATGCAATCCAATAGTCCTTTATACTTATATTTATCTTGCTTTGGTCTAGATCTATCTAGGTCTTTGCTTTTGTGATCTTTATGTTATTCTTTACAGCTGAAATAAATGCCTTTTTGCTCTTCAGAGTTAAATGCTGACCTTTTTGATGGCTATTTGTGGGACTTCTGCATCCACAGTTCCACTACTGTTGTTCAGTAGTGATGTTTTATATGCTTACAGCCAATCTGATTCAAAGCCCAGAGAACCTACTTGTGGATTATTTTTTATAATTCAGCAGGCTTTGGATCAGAACTCATGACTGTGACCTTTATGAAATGTATTATTCTTCTACATAGGCTTGTCCTGACCCAAGTTATTTTCCTAGGTGGCAGCAACATAGTAATGCATGTGTTTGATAACAGGAAAAATTGTCCCTATGCAATACCACAACAGGACTTCTCATGGAGCTAAATAGACTGCTTTTTAACTTTAATGGTCCAAGAGAGAGGGAGGATAGAGGGAAGAAAGCAGGGGAAAGAAAAAAGAAAGAGGACAGGAGGGAGGTCATATCAGAATAGAAGGGAAAAGGAGACAATATTGATTTTCTCAGTGAAAGCCAATATTGTTAGATCTCCTGAGCTGAGAAGTAGATTAAATACTCCATTCTAAAATTCATCATTGCATTTTGTTTCTTTACAACAGCATGCCTGGAGTGCCTGGTTCTGTCATGCAAGATAATTTCTAAAATACAGTAGAGTCTACTTTGTAATAATGAGGAGAGAAAAGTGAAGACTATCACAGTACCATAATGCGAGTCATTAGACTTAGATGGTGCTCTGTACTCCAGCAAAAATGAGGTTTATTGCTGCTGAAGATGAGTTTCATTGTGCTCATCTCCTGGGACTGCATGAGCTATCGCTTGTCAGACAGGTGCTAAATGCTGTGCTTGAAGTAGGTTATAGCTTTCTCTTCCTTTCCTCCAGCTGAGAGTCCTTTAAAGTGCATTTTTTAGGCCTGTTAAAAATTGGCACAACCTTTGTGCCTACACAATTTCTTTCATAAGCAACCATTCAATTTCTCATAAAATGGTACTTGCACGATACGGGGAAGAGGGAGATACCACCATAAGCTTCATTTATGCCCATGTTCACCAACAGAAAGACAATAAACGTCCACTTGTTCTTTGTACAGTAGTCATATGTTTAGGAGTAAGCTCTAATTCTAAGAAGTACAGATGAATTGCTCATGGGGCCCCACCATGTTTCAAAAATGTTGCTTTTATGTTCCAAATCTGGGACGGTTTGAGAGGCCTAAGCCTGTGACTGTCCCATTTTATTCTTCCTTCCCTGCTAGCTTGATGTGAAACAGCTGAAAAACAGGTGGGGAGTCCTCTTCTTGTGGAAGACCAAACACTCTCTCATGTGGGAGACCAAATGTTGCCATGACACATTGACAGCTAATTAAAATCTGTGTATGTTACAGGAAAATAAGCCATAGGCCATGTTTCTTGCTGCTTATTTCTTTAGTCTAAAAGTGAGTCAGTTCCATGTATTCCAGTTCTGTTTTCAGTTCTGGTTATTTGTGATCTTGAAATTTTCCTTGTCACTCAACAGTGCTGTATTCAATTTCCTGCTTTAAAGTATTATTGAAAGTAAAGGAAATAACTGCTACAATCTGAATTCCTTGGAACAAGGTTAGAAGTTATGAAGCCCAATTAGGGCTTCATATATTGTCAAGAATTAAATAAAGCAGGAAGAAGAATGTGTTGCTTTGTATTGGACATTTCCTCATTTGGTACTGTACCAAACTTCTTTCCTTAATACTTAGCTGAAAAGATTTCGTAGATCATAACACTACTGTAATTAAAAAAAAATGTGGCAAGTTTTCATTATTTATAACTACATGATTCTCTAGCTGCAGCTATATGCAGATTCAGAGGCAATGAGATGAGAATAATAAAAAAGAGGTACCTTAAAAGGTTGGCTGAATTTCTCCCATAATCCTTCTCCTAGTCTGAATAGCTGTCCCACTGAGTGCCCTGCAGATGGAGCATCTGTGATAATCTATATTTCTCTAGCACAGAAGTATGTGATTGAATATTTTCTAACTAGCCTGCAATGGCCAGATCTTTTAGGCAATGAAAGAAGAGGAACAGCAAACAGTTGCCATTATGAAAGAAAGCTGTCCACTGGCATTCATCCTGCTATGCATTTTGCTCAGTAATTCACTTAGTCTGACTATGAATCATCAGACTGAGTCCCAGGAAGAAAAAATAACAGATAGCCACTGTATTAATAGGACTGATTAGTTTTCCACTGTATCTCAACAACTGTAGTTTATTCTATCTGGGGATAAAGTGGAAAAAACAAAGCATTTTTTCTTACTTGGTTGGTTTTTTACTATTTTATTGAGCAATGTCTCTGTGACTGTGGATATGAAGAAAGCATATAGTTTATGCTCAAAAAACAAGCAAACAAAAATGGAGGAAATAGTCTGAAGATAGCCAAATGTTTCACCAGTATTTTCCTGACACATTGTCTCTGACAGATTTTAATAAGAGATAAGTGGTCTAGGACATTTTAAATGAGGGGAAGGAAAGATTGAAATAAGAGGGTTCAGCTGACTGCAGGTTAGTGCTGTGCAATTGTTCAGGGTATTCTCTCAGATAATCCATGTTTATGTGCACATAGACACAATGCACAAGATACAGTCTAGGTAAGCTGATATTTAGATACAAAAATGATGAATAAGGTGCTAAATGGAATAAGAGATTAGATTATTTGGCTTGTATGAATGCATCTGGTTGCAAAGCAGCTAGAATTTTCTGTTGATTCTGTTTGCTTTATCTGAGATATTACACCCCACAGTAAGAAAATGTGTTGAAATAATTTTTTGTCACTGTATGAGTGAAAAAGTCCATGGGATAAATATTATTTGACTTCGGCTCACTTAGAAGCAAGTTATTCTATCAGTGTTGATCTTTGGTGGTTTAAGTGCTATTAAATTTTTCTGGATCTTGTCTGTGGGCTGACTCTCTTTAACCAAACCAGCCCAATTTTATTTTTGAAAACTTGACTGAGATGTTGGCAAGAAATCCAGTGTTGGAAAACTTCCGAGCAACTGCACCACTGAGACAGGCATAATAAATGGATAAGCCCAAACCTGGAAGCCAAAACTCCTTCTTTATTGTTACAACTCTGTCTGAGCAAGTAATTTCATCCATTAAATTCACAAATTTTGCAATCTTAAGAATTTTTATAAACTCATGAGACTGGTCATGATCAGGTTGTGGGAGTAGTTGGGGCTTTTGGAGGGGAAAAAACCAAAACCCGAAAACCATTCCAGTGAAGATCAAGATAACACAGAAGCATTGCCTTCTACTCAGTGAAACTTAAATCATATGTGAAACTTAAGTAATCTATTTTTTGATGACCATAATGTTTCCCTAGAATGCAAAGTGTTGTGTTACAGCCTTTGGAATACAAGCTGTGGTAAGATTCCCAAGACCCATATTGGCAGAATTTCTCTCTTTGCACCAGTAGTGCACTCATCCAGATTGAGAACTAAAATCATTCTTCTGCCTTGGAGGATTACAGAGTGCATTGTGCAATTTTGGGTATAATGATTCTATATTTTAGAGTTCAGAGCAATATTGATTTGGCGTCTAAATTTAAACCAGTGTAAGTATGCGTATCTTTGTGTGGCCTTATTTCTAGTTCTTCCTATCTTAGATAAAACATGTTTGCTAAAAATAAATAATTGAAATCACTTAACACTTCAAAGTGATAAGTCAATAACATTTTTTGATAAGGCAAATCCATTATTAACAGTCCACGCAGAGGGGTTATCTTTAATCTCCTATGTGTGACCAATCTATATTTATAGAAGTAATTTTAGCATCCTGAAAGCAAATGCTGATGAAAAATGTAGAGGAAGAAATTAAGTAGAGGTAAAGAATCCATCTCTATTTTCTGTTGTCTTTCATCTATAAAATAAATCCTAGGATTCACATCCATTTCATTAAAGGTCTTCCCTGAGCCTTCTTTTCTCCATGCTAAACAGCCTCATCTCCCTCAGCAGCTCCTCATCACATTTGGACTCCAGACCCTTCCCCTGCTCTGTTGCCCTTCTCTGGACACACTCCAGCACCTCTATTCCTTTCTTTCAGTGAGAACTGAAGTGGAAGCCGAAAGGAGAACGGGATGTTCATTGTAGGAGTAGAGTCATAGGGACTAAGGTTGAAGGGCAGAGTTAGATATGAACATTTTCTAGAAAGAAAGGCTAGGAAAATTTTCTTCAGACATTTTGCCCTGGACAAGAGTGGTAAAGGTTATGGTATAGCAGACCTCCATTTAATCTACTTTGTTCAGTTTTATTTCCATTCTTTGTGAATTGCCAGTTACTTTTTCAGATCTGACACCTTTGACAAACATTTTTCCTCTGTGCACTCTTGAAGATATATTGTGTGTATTTTTGTTCTCCTCAGATTTCCAAAGCACAGTTTGGGAGAAGTCATTTTCAAAGCTCAATTTCAGCAATATTTTTCAAAATGGCTGGCACAGCTTTGATTTATGATTTCCATCACAACACCTATAGTAAAACAATCTGCTCTTGTTTAAAAACATTCAGTTCTTTCATTTTTACTTTGGTTTTCAGCAAGTTATATAAACTGCAGCAGTTCCACCACCTGCTGCCTACACCAGATGCATTTATGTTAGCATTTTACTTCATATCAGGAGTGGACTTTTGAAGCAAATCTCCTGTCTGCACCCCACGTACCAAGCTTTGGTTTGCAAGATAGAGTTGTCTCACAGTGTGTGGCATGGGTTCATCTTTACTGGAACCAAACAGGAATTGTGTTGCAGGAGAGTACCTTATACCCTTCAGCAGACATTGGGTATTCAGCCCAGGCAACCAGACAGAGCTAGACTGGGGTAAAACCTTCTGAAAAACATGTGGTATGGACATCTGGTCCTCAGCCTCAACTCTTTCCTTCTATAATGCTATTTATATTGTTCAGCACTATTTGCTAATGTACACACCCAACTAAAAGCACCCAATATGTGCTCCAGCATTTGCAGAATTCATGCATAAATGTGTATTTTGCTGCTCAAATGTTATTTGGGTTATCATGACCAGACTCCAGTTCTCCATTCCTTCTCAGACTCCATTTCTTAGGGGATTCCTCCTGTTCCTGCCCCAGATCAGACCCTGCCATTGATTTCCTGTACATTTTATGCCATTGTTTTTATCAATGATACAGCTACACACTCTCTTCTGGGATGAGCAAAGATTGCAAATTTTATCATGAGATGCATTTTGGGACTTTATTACGCCCTGAGTCACAAGTAATGACTACCAAGTTGTAGAACTTAAGTTCTACATACAAAACCACAAAATAAAAAACTATGAAAGTTGGAAGGAGATTATGGTTGTTTTGGTTTTAATTTACTTGTTTTTACTGAACATAATCGTAGACAGTAGAGAATTTAAAGACAAGATGAAAAATGCAATAATGTCTTTCATCAAAAGAAGCATGGAAGAAATTTTCCAAAAGCACTATAGTGGGAAAAAGAAAATAGTGGTTTTAGTCAGTTCTGATGTCAGTGATAGAAAGAGCAGAATAACAGAAATGCATGTTGGAAAAAAAAAAGATGGTGTTCTGAAGGAGAAACTGCAGGTCAGCTATGGGATTGGGTATGTCAGTGGAAAGAGGATGGAGATTTCTACTGCCTTGGGGCAACTGCAGGAGTCTGAGGAAGTGTTTGGCAAAAGGAGCAAAAGAAATAGAGCATGGAGTAGGGAGTGCAGCTTAACTCCAAGGGATGGCTGTGGGCAGCTGTCTCAACCCAAACTGGCAGAAACATGTGAGAGAGAGCTTTAAAGAGTTTCCTGCAGCTTGGAAAATCACTGAGCTGTCTGAAATCAGACCTGGAAACAGGAGCCTCTTTGCAGCGATGTACAGGGCAAGCTGAGAGTTATTTGTGTCCTTTCTGACCCTGTTTGGAGGCTTTTCTGCATAAAGTTAACTATTCTAATTTATTTCTTTTTATTTCTTTCTTGATGTTAAAAGCCTTCAACATTTGTTAGAGAATTCGCTATAGAATACTTGAGCAGATTAATATCCAAGTGTTGATTGACTTGAGTTGAGAATTTCCTAAGGGACACTTTTGAAAGAGCTGAAATATCAGCCACTCTTTCCTTGTGAAAGTGCATTACAAATCAGGATATTGCATTATTTTTCCGGGTGAAAAATTAGAACTGACAACTAAAGGACAAGTCTGACTTGAGGAGGAGCTGAAAGCTTAGCCAGCTTAGCCAGCATGCCATTTCCAAAGGGACAGTGCTTGCTTGGTACAGGGCTCAAGGCCCCACCTGTAGGATGCTGACATTTGTAAGCCTGTGGCTTGATCTCCTTTTGGGTTGTTTGGCTCTTATTCCTGCCGGTTCCTCCTGTTGCTATTTGCAGGCAGTAAATGTGTTTGCATACCATCTGCAGTAATTCTGATGCAGCAAGCTGATACTGGTAACTGGCTTGACTTGTACTTGTTCAATTATTTAGTTCAGGTTTCTTTCTAGCTGGCTGTCCAGGTGAGCATCTTGTCTTACTGCCTATTGTCATGGTTACAGGACTGGCTGCATATCTTCTTCCCCCTATGAGTTTTCTGACTGCAATAGGAGAGCTGTCCTTGCCTGGGGTACAAGATAGCAAATCTTCACTGACAGACTTGGACGTGACACACTGGCCTGTAAATGAGCATTGGTTTATTTCAACATATCTGGTAGAATTCAAATACATGCACTGCGTATGCTAATATTAGTTCTTAACTGCTAGTAAGTGGGAAGTTAACTGAAGCAATTCCTTTTTCTTGAATCTCTATCGTTAACTCTTGGTTTTAATTAGCATTTTGAAGTATTGCCAGAAATCCCTGTCAGGAAAAATATCTATATGTTTTCAAACACATTAACATACACAAAATATTGTTCCATTTATATTAGCATGTTATATAAACAAAAGATTGTCAGAGCTGATGCTACTGCATCATACTGATTTGTGGAGTACTTGTCCATTTCCTGAAAATAATCAAGCCTTTGGTGAAGGACATGCTGTCTGTGACCCTGATTTGTGTCTGGGCTGGCCCCAGTGAAATGCCACTCAGCCCTGTGCCCTGGAGAAGGCTCTTGCTGCAGCACAGGAGCTCCTCTCTGCTGGGCAGCTGCAGAGGAGACAGATGGCTGGAGTGGGAGTGCACAGCCCTCCACAGGCACAGCTGGGCCATACAGCCAGCCTCTCAGGCAGAGCATCACTCATGGTCTTTCCTTTTCCAGTGTAAAATCAGTTTACCTTTCCCCCTCTGTGTAAGAAATTCTTAAAACATCTTACTTCTTCTGTGTATTAAAAAACCTTACTGGATAGATGACTTCATTGAGCAAAAGGAACATTAACATTGGTATGATTAAAAGTTTTTTGGGTAGGATTCTTTTCCAGCAGTTCCCACAGTTTTTGCATGCTGATTCTGTTCATCTGAAAGCTTTTTTTTTTTTCGTGTATGTTGTTCATGAGGGTTTTGTTGTTGTTTTATGCTTTCCTTGGAGGTTCATAAGAATGTATGTGTGAATGTCTAGAGTGCTCAGAGTGTGACTTAACTGCTGAAGGTAGGAATCAATGGTAGGTGTGCTAAATATTACCACAGACAAAGTCTAAAAAAAGGGCCAGTACTCTGACCTCAGATTGCAAACTGTGTTTTAACATTACCACAATAAAAAATGTACGGATGCCAGTTTGTATTTAAGTGTATTTACCCCACATGTTTTGATTTCTAGGAACTTTGAACCAAAAGAACTGGGGCAAGAAATATTCTGCCTGTAATGGTGCCAAACAATCACCTATTAATATAGATGAAGACCTTACCCAAGTTAATGTGAACCTGAAGAAACTTAAATTCCATGGATGGGAAAAGGAAACTTTGGAAGATACTTTCATCCGCAACACTGGCAAAACAGGTAAAAAAGTCAGATTTCGTGTTTTGAGTTAAGAGGTCTGAAAAATGATATAGGACAACCAACAAACCAAGGAGTTTTACTGAATCATTTTCATTTCCCTTAGCTGGTGCATTCTGAATTTATCAAATAAATAAATAAACAAAACAACAGTGATGACAGTAGCTAAATGAAACAGAAATCACACAAACAAAAATTTTTATGTGCGTGGACAGATACAACCAAAGCAATCACATCCTGACAATCCTCCCATCATGGGCATGTCATTAAATCTAAACAGTAAGCTGGCATTTGCTGTGCAATTATGGTAATTATTACTATATATCTAGAGTCTATAATGGGTGGGCAAAAATGATTTTTTAAAAGTACAAATAAATTGCCTACTCATCTGAAAGCACTTCATGGATGAGTTGGAGTTACAAAAAGCTCAGGTTGGGATTTATCTCACCTACACATAGACACATATAATATAGAAACTTTCATCTGAATTACTCACATAGACACCTCCTAACAGTCAAAGAAGAGAAATGTGTGCTTTTGTGTTCTGATTTGTTTTACCAATCATAGAAATACATTTTAGAAAGAAATGATTTATACCTACAAGTGCCTATTTTTCCAAACCATGAAAAAAGCTTATGGTGTCATCTAAATTGTCAGACAAATCTTTTTACTACCACTTATAAATCCAGCAATGCTGTAACTAAAAGCTGCTTGTTCGAAGTATTGTTCCTTGTTTTGGGCATTTGTGTGGAGGAAGGTATCTCTTAACAATTGCCTTTGACATTCTACCAGTTCCAGTGGGATCCCTAGATCAGCCTTTTTGGTTTAGTTTAGTTTGATGTAATTCAGTTCAGTTCAATTCAGTTTAGCATCATTGTTCCTAATTTCTGTTCTTTCTGTCGTGTACTTCCTGCTTACCACTACACAAATCACTTCCCTCCTGCCCTACTAGCTGAGATAAATATTGCTTTGTCTTTTCAAAATGCCCCTGAGAAAATGTTCTTTAAAGTCCTTAAAAATGAACTGAGATCTTTCTCATCTACAGCAATCTGGATATTTTCAAGGAACTGCTAAAATCTTGTTTAAATGATCTTCAAAGTTTTGAGGAAAGGAATGTAGGGAAAATGAGCTCCATTAGTCCTGTGTTATCAAGAAGTCAAGCAGTTCACAGTTGCTGGAGATGGGAAAGACAAAATGTGGGGCTTCAGTCTGTCCCATCCTGCTCATCCTCTCCAGAAGACAAACTCTCTGTCCCATCTCCAGTTTGTGTACAGCTATGTCCAGCTGAAAACCTGTCATTGCTTTTTCCCATGGGAGACAGCTCCACAGCTAAGGAGTCTTACATCAGGACAGCTGGCTAAAATATTCTTTTGTCATGTTACCTCATGATTTGTATATAGAATTGTGGTAAAAATGGGAGGCAGGTGTGTATTTTCCTTTTTGTTAGAAACACAGACTCTTTCAGGAAGATATGTGCTTCAGGAATTTATTTTCTTCGACCGCCTGCTGGTGGCTAGACCAGATAGACTTTTTGAGCCTTTTAGTGTAGTTCTGTGTCTAGTTTCAGATAACAGGAAACGAAGCGCACTTCATTAAATTACTATTTTATGAACTAAAGCATGAAATGAAACATATTCTCCATGCTAATAGTGAATTACCACACTTGTTACTTAGTTTAAGTAACCAATTTCCTCTCAAATTGCTTATGAAATACAGAGAAATAAGCATATCCTATTTTCTAGCACCTAAAACTGAAATATGAGAGTTATTGATGCCTTGGCTGGATTTTATATTCACACTCCTTTTTTTTTCCCCTCTTTCTCAATTTTTTCAGTGGAAATTAACCTGACAAGTGATTACTATGTGAGTGGAGGTGGGTTAGACACCATATTCAAAGCAAGCAAGATCACTTTTCACTGGGGAAAATGCAATGCGTCATCAGATGGATCAGAACACAGTCTAGAAGGACAAAAATATCCTCTTGAGGTGAAGTATAGAATTGATTTTCAGGATTTCAACAATTTGATATTCTGCAACATCACTACTCTATGAAATTCTTTTGTTTATCTCTTAAATCTATTTGCAAATACGATCATTCACTTAATCCAAATTAAGAATAAATGATGCAATTCAGATGGGCAGTGTAATGTGTAGTGGCATGTTGAGAATGTCTAAACTGCATTTTTTCCCATCTTCTAAGATTGTATTATATGTCAGTTCTGCTAATCTGATAAAGCTCCCCCTAAATGTTAAGCTCCTACAAATTTGGCCCATCATGTTCCACATCAGTTCATTGTTCAAAGTGTAAATGGACTTTTCAAAGTCAGGGCTTTGCTGAGAGCCCATGGGAACTGCTGGGCCTTACAGATACAAAGTGTGGGCTGGAAAGAGCTGGCAGTGGTGTGCCAAGAGCCAGGTGAGCAGGTCCTGGGTGCAGCCACATTCACAGGCAGCCAGGCCAGCATCCCCCTGGCTGCTTTGGCAGAACGGGTTGCAGCAGCATGGCAGTGGGGTGGAGGAGAGGAGCAGCCCTTCCTGGGATGCACAAAGGCCAAACTCTCTTCCCTCAACATGGCATTGTGTCATCTTCCAGTTCAAAAGAGGCAATTGTGGCAGGCAACTGTGCTGTTCCTCATTCCAAGCATTTTGAACTTCTGTGTGAAAGCAAAGCAATAGTGCCAGGGCTGGCCTATACATGGGGAAGTAAGCCAGGAGCAGTCTCTGGACAGTGTAATTTCTTTTACCTCACTAGCTATATAAAATTCCCAATCTCGCTCCATGTGTCCTGACAAGGCATCACAGAGAATACTCTCTTCCATCATCATTTCATAGAAAGCCAGTAGGAGCAGTCACACCCCCATACACATTGGTCACCCAGCACTGGAGGAGATTTCCCAGCTTCATCTGGAGAAAGAGAGAAAGGGGTGCAACAAAACCAATGCTCATGACAGCAGTCAGATGTGGGTTCAAAGTGCCTAGTAATCTTATATTACCAATGTTTTTTTCACTTACTGCAAGGCAGATGCAGTAGGGACATCTCGACATACTATTCATGTTTTATCACTGATGTACAGACTGATTTCACCATGTACTCTAGGTCAGGTGTCCACTTATCTCAGCTTACTGTATTATCCATGGAAAACATTGTGCTCCTTGAAAGGGTAATTCCTGCAACCTTAAGTTTTCCAGGAGAGGTTGTTTTTACATAGCTAATTATTGATGAACTCCATTCTGCATCCTCAGATAACACAAATGAGAGAGGTAAAAAATCCCTACGTTTACTAAAATTTTTTGTTTGGATGCTTTTTTCCTCAAAATGGGAATATAAGCAATTGTATTATTGAATGTTTACAATTTTTTATATATAACATTTGAATATATTTTTGATTGCAGATGCAAATCTACTGCTATGATGCAGATCAGTTTACAGATTTTGAAGAGGCAGTTAAAGGAAGTGGAAAGTTAAGAGCTTTATCAATTTTGTTTGAGGTAAACAAAATATATCTTTGTGTCATTTAATAAGCCTTGAAACACAGCAGATATTCAAACTGAATTTAACTGGTTCCACTGTGTCATCACTGAGTTTAAAAATGTCATCCATCTTTCTAATTAATTCTTGCAGAAAAGCAAATGGGCAAAATAAGTTTGTTTGGCTTTAAATCGTCTATAATTTTGGTGGTAAACTGTAGCTTGCAATCTTTTTTCATGAAGCCTGTTAAAATATGCGATTTCATTTTAACAGATTGGACTAGAAGATAATCTGGATTATAATCCGATCATTAACGGAGTAGATAGTGTTAGTCGTTTTGGTAAGTTTGCCTCCATTTTTTATTGATTACTGCTTAACTCAATTCCACTTCAGGGTGATTATGAAACCTTGAAGACATTGAGGAGCATGGTTCTCTATTGCTTAGTCATGTCTATTTTGTAAGAAATTACAGAAGTCGTCTGGACGGATGTGAAATGGGCAGTCACCAACCACATGAAATCTAACATAAGCAAGTGCCAGATTCTGCTCCTGGGAAGGGGTAATCCTGGTTATAGATACAAACCAGGGAGGGACAGTCTGAAGAGCACCCCTTTGGAAAAAGGTTTGGGGTTTGGTTCAATGGGAAGTTGAGCCAGCAGTGCCCTGGCAGCCAGGAGGGCCAGCCTGTCCTGGGGGGCATCAGGCACAGCATCACCAGCCAGGCAAGGGAGGGGATTGTCCTGCTCTGCTCTGAGCTGGGGCAGCCTCACCTCCACTGCTGGGGGCTGGTCTGGGTGCCACAGTGTAAGGACATCAACCTATTGGCGTGCATCCAGAGAAGGACAACCAAGATTGTGAAGGGTCTTGAAGACAAAGAGTGTCGGAGGTCTCTTTGTTCAGCTTGGAGAAGGGTGCCTCATCACAGTCAACAACTTCTTTAAGTGGGGCAACAGAGAAGCATTTGCTGACCAGTGGTAGGACATGAGGATGGGATGAAGCTGTGTCAGAAGTGCAGATTGGGCATTAGAAAAGACCCTTCACTGAGATGGTGATCAGTGACAGCCTGGGAGCAAGCTCCCCAGAGAAGTAAGTGATTATTGTGCTGAGTGTCTGGATGATGCTCTTAGTCATGTTGTTTAGTTTTAGGTCATCCTGTGAGGAGCAAGGAGTTGGACTTGATGATCCTCACATGTTTCTTCCAACTTGAGATATTTTATGTTTCTCTGATTAATTTACCCCAAGAATATATATAACAACAGATGTGTAAATGAATAAATATAAATATCATGAGAAATTTGTAACTGTTTAAATGCTAAATCCAGAAAAATCTGATTTATATTGTAAGTCTTCTTAATCATACATGTCAGGGTTTTTGTATTTGGTTGGAAGCCAGGTAAGACTGTTGTAACTATCCAAGAAGGGTCTTACAAGAGTGAGACTGTCACTGTTCAGTAGACTCAGAGGAGAGAAATTTTTTTTCAGTAGCTCCTGTGTAAATCCAAAATAGTCCAAATATATTGTATTGGTAATGGTTGCTAATCAAGACACAACATAAAAGATCTGGGCTATGTTTCTAACTCAGCTTCCTGGTGTCTTTGCAGATGAATAAATATGAATGAGCACCGTCTTGGACAGGGATATATTCTTACATCATGTCCATGACTTTAAGGAAACCTTGTCTCAGCTTTCCTTTATGCAATGGTGCTTGAATATAAAAAGCTGTTTTAAAAGCCTTCAAAAGTGTGACTTTGAAATCAAGATTTCTTTTTTCCTTCTGGAAAACAAACACTATTCAACAAATTTAAAAGGGAACACCTTTCATAAGTTAGAAAGACATAGGGGGTGGAAATATAAAGTAATTAAGATTCATTACTTTTGTGTGTCATCTTCTGTGAAACAAAAAGGAGAACTAGAAATACATCAAGACAGATGCTGTCCTACAGCCTTGGAAGGAGCTGTAAAACTATCAGAACAAGATTCAAGATACAGCCACTACATGGCACTTCAACAATGCTTAGAATACAATTTTCCTGAATAAAATGCAGATGAGCTCAGGAAATTCAGGTCATAACCAAATCAAGTTGTTTCTTCTGAAGAAAAGCACACAATTTCTCCTTGTCTGTGTCCTTGCCACTCATATCTCTATTGTGCTTATTTGAATCACAGTTACTGATTTCTCAAGCTCTGCAGAGGAGCATTCCTTTTCCTTCTAGACAAACTTTCTGGTTTTCATCATTCTTTGTAGGTGTTTGATTTTGAGAATCTAGGTTGTGAGTCTCATTAAAGGGTATTCTAAAATCCAAAGTTGCAAAATGTATGGCAGGATTCTTGTTACAAATGAGGAGTTTCATGTCCCCAGCCATCTATATAAAATGGACTTTATTTTTGCTGAGGGACAAACGTGTTAACTAGACACATACCAGATAGCAATGATAGCTTCTTTCTGAGGGCTGATTAGTATTTTGACAGGAGAAGTGGAAGAATGTGCTTTGCTCTAACTGCTGAATGTTCCCCCTTCATCATACGTGAATGAGAGAGAGGGGACGAGTCAGCTCTTAAACCTTAACTCAGTAGAGAAGTCACTGCAGAGAAGAAAAGCATGAATCCCTTGTAGTCAACTGTTAATGCAATTTGCTGCTCTCACCAAATTTTTAAGGAATTATGCAGACAAAGGTCAGAAATCTGTACAGGGCTGAATAAGCAACATACCTGTAAAAGCATGAGTTAATGCACAGTCTGAAAATTCATTAGATATTCAGAAGTAAGTACTTACCAATTAGGGAGGAACTTGAAATGAGTAACTTTAGATTGAAGGTGTATAAGGATCTACACTATTACAAGGTGTGAAAAGCAGCATTATTTTGGATGCATCAGACAGTGAAGCAGATAATTGTCACAGACTGAAAAGTCTGCCTTGCTGAAGTTGTTACCATTTATGCCAATTGCTGTTGCTGGACCCTACTGCCATACCAGCGGGCACAGCTTCCTGTGGATGGACTTCCAGCAATCCCTCATGCTTACTCCCAGCTGACAATGTAGCCAGTAAGCTGCTGACCTGAAAGATGTGAGATTACTTTCACAGGACGTGTTCTCCTGGAGGAGGTCTTTGCATTGTTTGATGATTTGTGTAAAGCTGTCACAGTTTTTCACTATATTATCACCATTTTAAAAAGAATCCTGATCCACAGAAATTCTGCTTCTGCAATCATGAGTAATATTAACCCTCAGGCCTAGCATGGCAACTGTTCCCCAGGTAGTGATTTTCTGCAAAAAACTCAACAACTTGATTAAATTTGGCAGAGAGTTTGAAGCCATATCATGAGACCTAGAACAAAGATTTAATAAACTTTTTTTCTTTGAAATTCAAGAGTGAGACAAAGGTTTGGCACCTTGCATGTAAGCTTACAGTGAGGAAATTCTTGTGAACTAATATACTAAAATTAGTCCATTTGTTTGTTCCTGGAATAATTTACTACACCTTCCCAAGTAAACAAAGTTGGGTTTGAGCTATACTTTTTCAAATGAAATAGAAGACTTCATGATTTATTTGTATGCTAGCTTGTCTGGAAATTAAATTTTGGAAAGCCTCTAAATTAGCATGTTCCTATAATGGTAGTTCTTTTGGAGAATGTGATTTGTATTTATTAATTGCTTTTGTAGTATTTTAACTATCTGACTCTAGGGTTTTTTTTATTTTTTCAGGAAAACAGGCTGCCTTAGAACCATTTATTTTGCTGAATCTCTTGCCGAATGCAACAGACAAATATTACACTTACAATGGATCTCTATCAGCTCCTCCGTGCTCTGAAACAGTTGAATGGATTGTGTTTAAAGATACCATAAGTATTTCTGAAAACCAGGTAATTTGTTTAATGTAGTAAAACCAAACAATTATACACAATTCCAAAGAGAAATTACGTTGTATAAGGTAGAAGCTCATGGCATTCTTTGCCAGCCCAACAACAAAGCTTTTCTTTAATCTTGTCAGAAGTTTTTCATCAGCTGTTAAATTAGAAAGCATCTATATTAGTTGTGTTATCTTTTACATTTTTTATAGTTTAGTACTAGAATCTGAGCAATTTCTTGTCTTAAAATAGGATAAGAACATATCCCAGGCTGTCTGGACTTTGAGCTCAAATGAAAGGGAGTACAAAACACTTTTTGGATATTCCCCCAGCCACATGGTGATGCTGAGCAGAGCATAGCTCCAGCATCAGAGTGGTTGAAAAATACTTGTGGACTAAAACATTAGATATACTGATAGAATGGAAGAAAAGTTCAGTGCCATGCAGGATATCTCAATTATCCAACTTTATCCAACATCTTTTCCCCAGAGCTTTTGCCTACTAGCAGAATCTGGTCAAGTTTTATGGTTTCTAACTTTTTTTTTCCTCTCGTCTTCTAGTTAGCTGTATTCTGTGAAGTGCTTACAATGCAGCAATCTGGCTATGTTATGCTGATGGACTACCTGCAAAACAACTTCAGAGAACAGCAATATAAGTTCTTTGGGCAAGTGTTTTCATCTTACACTGGACAAGAAGAAATTCATGAAGCAGGTATTTAACTGAATTGTCATTCCTCTCTTTGCAAGTTAAAAGAAAATTTTCAGTGAAAGATTCATCCAAGTATGCAGTTACTCATTTTAAATTGTGTAGAAAGTGGCACACTGTGTTATTAGTCATAAATCTATCACTTTAGAGAAAAAAAACAGCAATCATAAAACATGTCAGATTAAATGGAGTGGAAAATTAAATGCTTGTCTTGACCAGGCATTCAGTGAAAATCACATCAGTTCAAGCTTCCTTACAGCGCCCTTTTAATGTTTCAGACTTCAACCAAGCTGCCTTTTCAGAGACTGCAAGAGTATTTTGTTTTACAGACCTATTTGGTTCTTTATCGTGTAGTGTGGATGCTTTTTCAATAGAGACTGAAAGGTTGTCACCGAATTAATTTCAAGTAGTTTGCTTAGAAAGTGATAGATGGAGAGAATTCCAGAAGCCAGATTCTGTTCTCAGTCTTACCTTAAACTTCAGGGAGGTTTGAGAAGGTCCTGTGACCAAAATAGTACATTAAGTAGCGGGAAACAAGATTTGGCACTAAATATGGAAGTCAATTATTCCTATACTAACAAGCACAAAAGAGTATATTGGAAACTTCTAAACTGGATGCACTATGCTACTACTTGGATGAAAATACCTGTAGATTCTTTAACTCAGTTTCACTGAACTGTGTTTAATTAGACATGAACAGATGACTTAAGCACAGGCTAGAGGTGTTTTCCAGATCAGAAGTGTGGTTTCATACATGTAATTTTATGTATTTATGTGGTCATGTATGTCGGGGCACACAAATGCAACTATGGGATTTCTTTACTGTAGGACATTAGAGAAGTGTTTCTATTTTTGCCTCCAATTTAAGACAGAATTTTAAAACTCTAGGAATCATTGGAGTTAAATGTTCAGATGTAAGAGCTGTAACACAAATGCCAAAGTCTCTAAGAGTCAATAGGCTTATTCGTGTTTAATATTGCATAGTATTCAACTGAAAAAAGCTAATCTTTTTAATCCCTTTAGAGGATGTATGAGAAATGCCAAGACTGATTATTACTCAGGTAGATAACGGAAAAATTATTTTGTGTTTTGAAACCTAGAATCCCAATTTTCTCCTGTTGCGTTCAGTGTAGATTCTCAGTAGGGAGTAGGATTAAATGCTTGATTTATTGCTGTAATTAATATATGACAGTTCATAAGTAGAACAAAGTTTTCTTAGAAAAGCTAGAAGTATCTTTCTATTTCATTATAAAGCAATTTCAAGAATTTTCAAAATATTTTCAGGAATTTTGTCACAGTGACATCCCCAACATTTTTGGTGTACGAGCACAGTCCTACTAAGGGCATGGGAGATGCCTCATTCCCAAACCTGCCCAGTGATATACGTAATTTCCCTATGCAATGTGTATGTAGCAATTTAAGAAGATTAAAATAGCTAATCCTTACAGCCATGCTTGAGGATCACCTAAAAAAAAAAGTATTTTGAAATTGTAATGCTTAATCTCCACCAACCTCAGCTGGCATGCAAATCAATTTATAATAAAAATCATAGTTTATTCCTGTAAACCTGAGAGCCATTGTGATGGCTGCTGGGCACATTTGGATGATTTTCCATCCCCTCCACCATTCTGGTAAGGCCTTGGGAATAAGGACTGAAACCTAACTCTTATTTATCTTCCTGGATTTAATAAGGCACAAAAAACAATGGGTTCTTAAAATTCAAGACTGGCAATTATATATTGATAAAAAGTACTAGCCAGCCTGTTTTCCCATGAGAAACACAACCACATAAAGTTCAGTGGCTGTCTCAGTTAAATTCTCTTGTGAGACATTGGGTCAGGACTCGTGCGTTTATCCTTTCACGTTCCTTGGTCCACGTGACTTCATTGTGAATTCTCAGATTCCCAGCTGTGTGTGGGACGCATCCACTGGCACAGTGCGTGGGGTGCAGGTGCCCAGGCAATGGCAGTGGTGGGTACAGGGGGGGTCTCTGTGGGGAGAGCCCGGGGCTGTCGCGAATCAGAGCCAGACAGTTCCAGCTGGCTGCAGCCCACCCATCTCAGGGCACTGGGAGCCATGGTGGCAGCACCGCCCGGAAAACAAAGCTGCACAGCAGTGAGGAGTGAGGGAGACATGAGAAACTGCTCTGTCACTCCCAGCTGAGAGATGGAAGAAGGGGAGGAGGTGTTCCAGTAGCGGAGCAGGGATTCCCCTGCAGCCCACAGTGAAGGTTATGGTGAGGCAGCCTGTCCTGTGGCAGACTGTGGGGACTCCATGCGGGAGCAGGCTGCTGGCTGTGGCTTGTGGAGGGAGCCTATGTAGGAGCAGATTATCTGTCAGGTCTCTGACCTTAGGGAGGGCCCACAGTATAGCAGTCTATTCCCAAAAGACTGTCCAGAGGCTGGAAAAATTCATTAAAGACTGTATCCTGTGGATGGGACCCCACACTGGAGCAGAGGAAGAGCATGAGGAAGGAGCGGCAGAGGCAAAGTGTTATAAGCTGACCACAATTCCCATTCCATATTCTCCTGTGCCCCTGGGAGTGGGGAGGTGGAAGAAAAGAATCAGGAGTGAAGTTGAGCCAGGGAAGAAACAAAGGGTGGGGAGGTGGAAGAAAAGAATCAGGAGTGAAGTTGAGCCAGGGAAGAAACAAAGGGTGGGGAGGTTTCATAGTTTTGTTTTTGTTTCTCACTATCCTACTCTATTTTTATTGGTGATAAATTTCCCCAAGTCTAATCTGTTTTGCCCATGATGGTGGTTGTTGAGCAATCTCTGTCTTTATCATCTTACTTTCTTCCCTGCCCTGCTGAGGATGGGGAGTGGGCAAATGTCTGGATGGGCACCTGGTGACCAGCCAAGGTCAACCCAGCAGACATCTGCTGTGCTGCTGCACCTCCATTAAAGAGAGAGTGTAGATCTAGAATATAAAAAAATTGCTATTTTGCCACACACTGCAGGGATCTACAAAGCCCCTGAATATCTGAATCTAAATGAAGTGATTTCATGGCTTCAACAATTGAAAAGTTGAATTGAAAAAATAATCTCAAACCTAGATTTAACTAAAGTAGAAGAATGCAACAAAGGTGGGGGAGAAAAAAGCCAAATTTGAGCAGGTTATAAAGGTCTTCTGGTCAAAAACATAGCCCAGGCAGCTTTTGGCAATGATTTGGCTGATGTACCCCAGTGGTTCCCCATGATGCAATTAAGTTTAGATGAAAATTTCCTAAGTTACATGGGTAGCATTTTATTCCACAGGAGAATGAGCAAAGATAGATGCATTACTACAACATGATGTGATATGCAAAACCAGAATCTATGTATTCACCTGGGGAAAGCAGAGACTTGGCTTCAAGTTTAGCAGGGGTTTGAGTAAGTCTCTGACTTTCTGTGAATTTTTTTGCAAATTTTTCTGTGAATTTGTCCTTCAGACTAGTAACAGACTCAAGAATTCCCTTTGTTGCAGTCTCTTTGCTCAGATTTTCTAAAAGTTGGTATCACAGCAGAAGTACTTAATTAGATGAGATGTTATGTGGTCTCCTTTCTAGTCTCTGGAGAAGGAAAATAAGACAGATTAAAGTACTTCTGTGTTACTGACTCGTAGAAAAGAATAGGGATCAGCAGGATGATTTATGAAGTGACATCACAAGAAGGGAAGAGAAAACATTTTGGGAAGAAACGGAGGTGAAATAATACGTAAATGATTGTCATGTAGTAATATTGTCAGTCATTGCTGAGATGAACATCAAAAGGAGAAGAACAAAAAGGAAGACTTTTTTCTTGGGAAAAAATAGGAGAACCATCTTGAAAAGGAAAAAAGAAATCAAATAAATAGCAACAGAAGCATTGTACCTTTATAAGTTTTATAATACTGCTCTATGAGTCTGAATACAGACAGATTTCAGAACCAAATTCACTCATGAATTTGGTTTGAAAAGAAAAGCTGAGGAGTCTTTAGATTCATTGAAAAAGAAGGAAATCTGTTTAAATCACCTGTGTTCATACTCAGAATTGAGAAGGGCTAGTCTAATGATTTCTCCTTGCCATCTGGTGGAAAAGGGAAGGAATGACAAATTTCAGGAATGAAATGGAATGGACACAACATAGATTTTTTTTAAAACTTTCTCTTTTTTTGCATCAATTAAAATAATTAAGTGTAATTAATAAAATGATGTATCAGTTATATAGCACAATAGATTCAAAACAAAGAAAGGGAACTCACCTAAATTACAAAGACTAACACTGCCTTTGCTATTAGCTTACACACACAAACACAGAAATTAGGAAAGCCTTGCTGCTTGTTTTCCATTGACTCTCTCAGACGGAAGCTGCTCAGGACTTTCCACCTTCCTTGGAGAAATTATTTTGACAAATATTTCGACGGGGTTTGAGTGTCCCCTTGTGTTCAAGTGGCGAAATGCAAAGCTGAAGGACATCTCTTTCAAAATGCAGCCTTGTCCCCCAAAGCCTTGGGGCATCTTGGTGTTCTCTTCTTTTTAGAAAACTCCAAAGGATCGGCACCTGTTTTCTTAGTAAGCTAAATAGGGTTTTTTGCTTTCTTTTTCTAGATACTCGTATATTGCTCTAAGCGCATTATGAGATGTAAAAAATGTTTCCTTGTTTATTCCAATTCAAGCTAAAAATATAATAACAAGCCTTAAAATGTAATAACAATAAATGACTGCTGCTAATGCAATTCTTAGTTTCTTATTATTTACCTTTTCACTCTTCTTTAAGTACTATAAAAAGATTCAAACCACCTTGAGGGGAAATTCAGGTGACAGATTTACCTTTAACCATTAAACACAATCTACTGTAGATTAGTCTATTATAGCTAGTGTGAGAGTATGCAGCTCTTCTAGTGCTACTTTCATAGAGCCATAAAAATTGAGATTTTTTGATTCCCAGGACAGATATAACCATCTTTGTTTTATCATTTATATTTTATTTCTTAGGAACTGGATACTAATATTTCACAAAATATGTTATAGGAGGCAGAGAGAGGAAATTCAGTCCTCAACTTTACTTGCTTTTGGAAATCTAGTGTTTAAATACTGGTTCTGTTTACAATGGCATGGCATTTCAAATGTTTCAGTAGAAAGCTAAAATTGAGGCACACAAAAAGACTTTCATTAGTTTTCTCAGGAAGTATCTCAGGATTTTAGTAGAGTTACTCGTACCATTTGATCAATACCATATTCTTTTCTCTTTTCTTTATTCCAGTTTGCAGCTCAGAACCTGAAAATGTTCAATCTGATCCAAAGAACTATACCAGTCTCCTTGTTACATGGGAGAGACCTCGCGTTGTATATGACACCACAATTGAGAGATTTGCTGTCTTTTATCAACAGCTGGATGGAGAAGATCAGACCAAGCACGAGTTTCTGACAGATGGGTATCAGGACTTGGTAACTGTAAACTCTTCAAGTTTCATAAAAAGGGATGATGGTGTAACAACTCACTGTTAATTATTGTGATGGATTACACTGTAGCTGGGAGCTGATTGAAGAGAAATTGTCTAAATTTTTGGCTGTAAAGCCACAAAGACAACTTAAAACAAAAGAAAAAGCTTCTCTTGTCTAGAACAGGAAAAGACTCTACAGATTGCTGCTTTGATTTGCCCATACTTGCTGTGAGCATGTCAATCACAGAGCTCCCTAGCCATAAAACCCAATTGTCAGTTAATAATAACCTGTAATTCATTGCTCATGGATGTGCAAGATTGACCTACACAAGCAACTAATGAGATTCAATTCAATTATACTGCTATAAATCCTAAGTTACTGATTACAGCTTCATGGTATTTTACTAATGAGATCTGTTTCTCTAACCCTCTTTAAAGACTCATCAGATATAATGTTACCTAAACTTGGGTTCAATGCTAAATAGATACTTGGTTTATTATAGGCCATGTAAAAAGTCACAAGTTGTTTTTTTTTTATTTGACTGAAAACCATTTGTGACAATAAAACAAAAAAAGCACACATTACAGTACTAGAAGAAAGGAGCTTTGTGCTTCATAACAAAAATGTGTTATAAAACTTAACATTTTCAAATTCTTGATACTTATTTGCAAGTAAATGATTAAATGTGTTTTTTTTTTCTTTTAGGGGGCTATTCTAAACAATCTGCTGCCCAATACAAGTTATGTTCTTCAGATAGTTGCTGTTTGCTCTAATGGTCTGTATGGAAAATACAGCGACCAAGTCATTGTTGATATGCCTTTAGAGGATGCAGGTAAGTGATCTTTTGAGTTTAGTGACCCATTTTAGCTGAAAAACCTATATTTCAAGTAGTTTGTTTGCAAACCAGTTAAAATGCATGACTTCCAAATTATGCCAAAATGAAATTTCAAAATCACTGCAGTTAACCTTCAGCATGTCCCTTGCTAATGAAATTTTACATGACATAATTCCTTGTAAGCATTACCTATAAAAAACTGCATGTTAATTTTTTTAATTCTAAGAATATCCTGAAGAGCACCTACTTGATTTCAGATCTCACACAAATCTCACAAGTGTATCTTTTATTTCCCATGTAGGGAAATAAAACCATGTTTGGTATTATTTCTCTATGGTTCAAAAATCCTCTCAAAATTAATCCACACTGCCAAAGTATTAAGGAATCAAGCAATACAACCCCACTATATGATTTATAAGTCTATATTAATGATTTTGAAATTTGATTTCTTATGAATACTTAGAGTTTGATTTCAAAAGACTTGTGATGATGGAATTCCCTTGCTTCTTAATGCTGCCTCGCAAAAGAATCAAAAGGCCTAACAAACAAATCTTAATGATTTCACAGCCAGATTTGCTTCTTCTGCCTGCTGTTAAATATGAAATAACTTGAAACTGTAGCATGAAGCTTGATCTTATCCTAATAATTCCTTATTTTGTTGTAAGATTTAGCATCAGATTCAGTTCCTATGAAAGTGAGTGAGAGCTGTGTTTTTAATTAAGAACACTGTAATTATAGAAAAAAGTTAAATCTTTTTTGAGCATGTTAGGAGCTATTTTATTTTTAATATAAGGGCCTGGATTTCATTGTTTATGCATTCTGTAAATTCAGTTTTATACTTATGTATGTTTATTTAGCTACAGCAAGGTCATTAGTGATGTTGTGGTGAGCTTGGGAAAATGGGCCAGTTTTTCATTTCAAGGGAGCCACCTTCCATTACAGTGAGAGAGAATGTGATTCTCAACAATCTCTACCACATGAATTCTCGACTAATAAGGGTAGTAGGCTTATGATAATGTGGGTTTCTCTGTAGGAGGAGGACACAGCATCAGGTATAGTACATACACATTTTTAATAAAGATTTAACTTGTCTTTCAAACACAGTACATAATAATGTATTTTGGGGGTTTAAGTTAGTATCTACCGGAATTTTCATATTTCTCTTTAGTTTTCTAAAAAGTCTACGACAAGGTTCTGACGTTCTGCCTGACATTTCACTCTTCTGTCTATCTTGTATCCATTTCTTAGTTAGCATATTCTTCCACATACTTTCCAGAATTTGCTGGGTTTGTGTTTGAAGAGTTTTCTCAGATGGGAGTTCATCTACATACCCCACATCCATATCTACATGGAATGACAAATAAGCAGCATAGTGTTATCATCATTTAACAAAAAATCAAGTCAGTACTGTGCTGCCATCACGGCTGTAAAACCTCTGAAAGTACATATTGCAAAACAAAGTCCAGCGTAGGTGATATCCAGAGGATAAACCACCCTTCTCCTGCTACTGCTGTATCCCTGTGAGGATGGGTTGCATCCGACCCCGCTGCGTTCCATGAATCCCTTTGGAAGGAGACGCGGGCGCAGAGGCAGGGAGAGAGCCAGGGGTGCTGGGGCCGGGCAAGCCCTGCCAGTGCAGTGGCACTGTTGTGGCAGGAGAGGAGGACGAGGCGCTGGGCAGCCTGTGGCTGGCCAGCAGTGCAGGTGCCCCAGCCATCAGCCACGCCTGCTGTACTGCTGCTGAAATCATGCAGAACAGGGGCTTCGCATCCATGCCAGGAGAAGAAAGAGGGAGGGAAATACACACTGGAAAATTAACTTCACCTTCCAGCATCAGCAGAAATTTCTCTGAGATTTGTATGCTCAGACAAGGGAATTTGGTACAATAAATGTTATTTTTCAGACTGTGTTATATTTGTTATGATAAATGTTACATATCAGACTGAAGGTTTGATACTCTCAGGCCTTTTTACACAGGTAAATCATTAATTTTTACTTTGATATTTTAAATTTTTAAAAATTTAAATAAAAAGAGAGCAAAGTTTTTAAATAAAAATTAAATATTGAAATGAATATTTACCTTTTCAAAAAAAACCAAAAGTTTCACTGACATGCTTCTTATCTGAAATGGACACAGAATTATTAAGTCTAATTTGGTTCTTTTCTTTTGGTACTTCCACAGTTATACCTCTGAAAGCATTGAATAAAGAAAATTCAGGGAAAATTTCCTCTTATGTAATTAGTATGATTTCTAAGAGTGTACATTGCTCTGTAAGTTTCTTACGTGCTGAGTCAACTCTGGATTAAAATTTTAAAATAGGAAAAAGCCTTCCATTAATTTCTAACATTAATGTTTATTTGCATAATTAATTTTACTAATTATTTACACCTGAATTAACTGTTGCAAATATTTCAAATATTTTCATATTTAATTATAATATACCTAATATTAGAAAACAGATATATGGGAATGTAGATATCTAATAAGAAAGATTTCTTCAGAGCAGCTTGCTGATTACAACTATAACACCAAATTGATTTTGTGATCTGCTTTATAGATCTTGAGGCAAAAGGGGATTTCTTGGAGCTCCTGCTTGGGAATTTATGAAAGAAAAGTTATCTTCACCATGAAGACATGAAATAAAGTTGACACACAAAAAGCATAAATTAAATCTTTCATTTTCAAGAATTACTCTGAGTAATCCAGTTTAATTAAGATGAAGTTCACTACAGTCACCTCCAGATCAGTCTTCCTGTTAAGAGTTAAGCAAGGCGTGAGTCATGCAGAGCCATTAGATGGGCCCTTTTCCAGGAAGAATTCTGTCCTTGGAGTGGCCACTTCTAATGAGCTCTGGTATTCAAAAAGCTCTAGACTGTTGGGGTTTAGACTTTCCTTTTTGAGATACTTGCAAGAGAGTGTTTCTCATGCCTTCTCCCCACCCAGTCTGGTACATCCCATAAAGTTATGGGCTCTGCAGGTTCTGGTGATCCACAGATACAAGGGTCTTGTTCTCCTCAATGTTTTGTAAGATGAAGGACCTCTTTGGGGTCTCTGCTTCAGTTTGTGGGGGCCTCAGGAGCTGTAATGTAATGACACTGGGCAAGCTACCCCAATGGAGACCTCTGCTCTCTGGGTTTTTACTGACCTCTTCAGAATTGCAACCCTTCTTCTTGTGATACACTGTGTGTGCAGGTTAAAATTTTTTCCAGTTAGTTTCCACTTAGTAAAAGCCAACAAATGCACAAATGATGTAGCTACGAAATTTCCATTGAAAATTTAGGGAATCGTGTACAATGTGTTTTAATCAGCTTTGATCACAATCCAGCCTTTTTTTACAAATTTTTCATTTGTTATTAAAGTTGGATTTTGAATAACTATGTAAACGTGTGCTTCAACTCTCTAGATAACATCTGTATAGAACTGAAGGTTGTGCAGTAGTTTGTTGTGTAGCTAGTACTGGTGGTACTTACATGCTTTTGCTGACACAGAAAAGGAAAAATATATAACTCCCCATTCCTATTCCTTTGTTGGTGTTTGTCAAAAAAGCCCCCAGCATGCTGGGACATAGCTCTCAAATGCTGTCTCCTGCCTGGCAGCTTGTGCTGTCAGCAATGCTTTGTGAGGGTCTAACTATGCAACTTTATTGTAACTCTTCTTTAAGATTTTTGTCCTAAAAATCACTAAGCATATATTAAATGTCTGATTTAGGGGGTGCTTTTTCTAATTTTTTACTGATAAAAGTAGAAATCTGAAAACTAATTTAATCAAAAGAATCAGGCTTTACTTTTGTTCTTACCATGCCATTTATTACATGTCAGTACAGAAATGAAAAGAGTTTGTGTTGTGTGCATTATTTTATGATTATAAATCACATTGTTTAAAGAGATTTTTTTTAATATTTCCATTGAAAAAATGTAGGGAAATAGTTACATCTCTGTATTTGTTCTACTGTTTCTTCACTGTCATTAAAATGGACTAGGAAAAGACCTCTACAGAACTCTAACAATTATTTAGTTATTTTCTTTGAAGATGTATACTATAGAATAATCAATATGTAGTTTCAGAAAAAATAAACAAGCTTGTTCATCAGCCTTTTGAAGGGTGTGGCTGTTCACCTTGGATGGGGGATGTTGTTATATTTCTGTAATCTCCTGTCAAATCAAAAGCTCAGCAGCAGGATTAACAGAACTTCTGTAAGTGTGTGTCTCTAATACTTTTGACAAATAAATTTTATATGACCATCTAAATTTAAATATTCTTTATAAAGTTCCTGGAGATTTACTGGTTTTGTTAATAAAGAGGTTATTTATATATGTGTATATATATATGTATATATATATGCACACATATATGTATGTTAAAGCCTAATGTCAACATATATGTATATTAAAGCCTCTCCCTTGAGAAAACAGCAAGAAACTGTAGTTTCCTGCTGGTGGAATCTGAGATCATGTATCCTACTGCATACTCTAGCACAATCACTACAGTTAGTTTTTCTGACTGACTCCAATTAAAGCTCAACTCAAGAATAGTAACCACAAAAATGTATGGATAGAATTCCTCTGTACTAAAAACATGTTTCAGAGAAGACTGTAAAATACCTAGTACATGGTGTGGGTCTATTATGGGAAAGCATTCAGACTCAAGTCAATATTTGATTCGTATCATTGAGAAGCCAGGGAATATCATTATCTCATCCACCCCTTCCTCCCCTCCACTCCCCTCCCCACCCTGTCCCAGAGCCTCCTAGGCCTCAGGAGTCAGAGGTAAGATAATTTTTTTATCTATCTAGCTAAAGAAAGGTCAATTATGTTTTTGGTAATTTATAGATGTTTGTTACTAAAGGAAAATTTGTGAAGATTTTGTGCAGCATTGCTTAGTCAAAATTTGTTTGCATGCTATAACCTACAGATAATACTGCTTGATCTTATTAGTTTGATAAACTTCATCTAGTGTATGCTGCCTATAGCACATCTTAATTTGTTTTGAAAGGTAGATATGGATAGACCAAAGAGAATACAAATTAAGTCATAGATCTCCATCTGACTTTGCAAAAAAGAGAAATATAGAGATGGAATCTTCATCCTAGTGTATTGAACAAACTACATTTGGGCAATGTGGAGGAAATGCAGACATGGAGCTATGTGTGATGGTATTGTTAGAATTGCTTTTCAGGCTAAGAGATTGGCATTTTCTCCTAGTGCAAATCAGCCCTCAGAATGTGCTAGCACTTGTTGTGCAGACAGAGTGCTAGAACATGGCTTAGGAGAAAGCCCTAAAGAGGAATGGATATGGGCCTTTTTGTGGACCAAAGGAGCAATAAGGTGCATTAGTACTCTGGAAGGGGTGTTAGATTTCCTCACTGAAGACCTGTGCCAGTTCCTAGCAGAGAGGTGGATGTTTCTTTCAGCCTGCTTTGAAGCCTCTCTTGCCGATCACCATCAGAAGTATAACGCTGGATTTGGCCGAAAAGAGAGAAAGAAGGCATGAGACTACCTCTAAATTTGGAGAGATGGATTTTCAGCTGGGTTGTAGGAAATTAATTTCTTCAACCTGTTTCAACTGTTTTTTTTTTTTTTTTTAATTGGGAATTGGGAATGCCTCAAAAGCCTCTAGAGTAGTTCTTCACAGAGCGTGCAATACCTGTTTATTAGGCATTCTTTCTGGGAAGTGATACAACTGGCTTTATGTCTGTACATTAAATCGAGTAGGGTGGGAGTTTGAAAAAGGTTGTAAGGACTGGGAAGGATGAGTCTCTTTGGTCTGCCTTGCTGGAAGCATGCAGCCTGCTGAATACTGACTATGATGGCATTGCTGTTGTTCTAGCACCTAAGTCCAAGCCTGGGTGTGCAAATAGGGAATTTTCTATATATATGAAAATTATAGAACAGATTATTTAAAAGAATATCTTCAGAGCTTTCAGATTTAATGTAGAGAAATAGTTGATCCCCAGACTTACTGCTTTTCTCACTTATGTATTTCTGCATTAAACTGTATTTCTCATTGAAAACGTTTTTGTAAACTTGGCTTTCCCCAGCCAACATGTGCTTCCTCCAAAAGTGCAAATCCAATGGTATCAAAATAGAGCCAGACAAAACTGTTGTGGCTGAATGAATGTGTCCTGTCTAGATAAGTGAGCATTGCTACCCTTAGTCCTTAATGCAGGGGGTTGGCCACTTCTCCAAACACAATTCTACAAAAAAATCTTTGACATTGTCTCAATAACCATATTAATTAGGCAGTTGAGTCCTTGCAGGGTTGAGAATTCTGTCTATTTAAAATTGTGGATGATATGGTGTATTTTTGTTTTATAGAGGCTGACCTCATTCCTGAACTGAGTGAAGCTGAAGAATATGAGGTATAGCATTCATTTTTTTAAAGAGTGTATTTAAAATACATACATTTCAACTAGATTGAAATTATATTCTCTGAAAATTGATAAAACTATGTCACCAAATGAGTGTATTATCTGCATTTGTGTGTATATATATATATATATATATATGCACGTATGTGCATATGTAGCCTTTGAGCTATATTTCTCCCTAGATAACTCTGGAGATTCCTCAGTATTTCTCTGGTGTTGGAGGTACATGGTGAAGTAAAGAATATCACTGAATGTTCCTAAATATTTTTTAAATGGGGCAGCAGTTTACAATCACCCCTCTGTGAAGTATAACAGAATTGTTCACCAAAGAATCAAAGCTTCCATCCAGTGTTATGCATTTTAGTTAAAGAGAAGTTTGAGTTCTCCTTACTTGTGATGGTGTTATCAGGTAGTAAATTACAGTAAGGGAGGACGATAGTTGTGCTGAAGAGTGAGATTCAAGTGTGTCTGCTATCAGTGTGCTATTGGTTTAACTGTTAGAAATTCTTGGAGGTTCATTTGCTTCTTGAACTCAAGTGAGACTTTAAAGTATAGCTCTGTTTTACAAAATTTTTGATGATCCTATGATAACCTTTGAAGGCTTCACGTTCAGTAACTAGGTCTCTGGAGTCTCAGCAAGGAGAGATGTAAAAATGCCATGATTAAATTTTTAACAGTCTTTAATACCAATTGTGCAACATAGAGAGTTACTTCAGTAGGACAATTATCAAGTAATATCAAGTAATCCCTCAGATTTTTTAATTGATAGTTTCAGTCTATGACCACAATATTCTCATTGCAGGACAAGTCCTTTTAGTTAAATAGCACAGCCTGTGCTTACCTGTCTATTCACCCTCCCTTACACTTGTGGACACTGAGTAACCAGTAGTACAGTAATTTCTCTGTTCTAATGTATCTAGATTATTATATTGCATGTCTTAGGTGCCAGTGAACATCAACTGATTTTTACTTGAATCAAGAAAATTTAAGAGTGCATGCATTGCCTTGCAGAAATAGAAACAAGGGCCTGTCTAGTCCAGCCCAGGTTTGAAGGCAACCAGTCTTGGTGCTGCTGTCCCTACCTTTTGGATATTTAGTTCTTAGAATGAAATTCAAACCTGAGAGTGATATCTGATGTACCTTATGTTGTGTGAGTGCATGAGGGGCTCCTGGTTCAAAGAGGGACTGCAGTGTGAAGCCCAGTTCTAGCCTAGTGTGTAAAGCCTTGCTCTGGTGAGACTGGGTGAAGGATCACAACTCCTGTTTGCTGAGTACCTCAGTCAAAAACATACTCAGCAGCTCTTTATCTTGGACACATTCCTTCAAAGACTGTTGATTTTTTATATTACTCTCCCTGCTGTGACCTGTTCAATGCAGGAATGGGAAATCTACTTAACCTAAACTATAGTGGAAACTGAGGAGTTGTGAGATGGATGACTGTGCCTATCTCCTGCCCACTGGGTGTTTTCTCTCACCATTATGCTTTTGAATAACAAACAGTGGCATTTCCACCACATTGCCAAGACAGATCTTCAAAAAAAACCAAAAACCCAAAACTATTTTGCAAGAGGCCCTGTGCTGCTCTCTCTCTTAGTGCTATGTGTGCCTGTCAAATCAGGTCCCTTCAGAAACTGAAAGTGTACTTCAATCTAGATGGCAGAGTTGGGCTGGGACAGGTTCGATTCTGGTGCAGCACTAGATGGGGACACAGCACAGAACTGCAGGGACTGCTGTGTCTAAGTCAAAACAAAAAATGCTGATTGCATTCAGGCACAAATTTTATTTTTTTTTCTTTTGGATATGTCCTTAAAAGGCAAAACTCTAACACAGATCTTGCACAAAGTATTGTTAGTCATCATCATTCATATTCAGAAAACAAAGGGTCATAACAGGATTAGGGATATGACTCACAACACTTCTGAAACTGACAGTCTTGATGAGGATCGTGAACTCTTCCAGAATACTCTGACAATTCAGCAGAATTGAGGTCATAAATATATTTTTACAAGTTCTGTTGTTATTATTAACGTTTAATTTCCACCAGGATATTAGTGCAAACCTCTAAGGCCTTCTGATAGCAAAACCATTTTTTCATTGCGGTGTATACAATCTATGCTATATGTTACATATACAATTGCATTTTATTAGGAAAGAGTTAGAGCCTTCTTAATAAAGTAATAAATACTGTGAGCAATTTTTGCCCCTCAAACACAATTTAAGTAACACAATATTGAAGAAGTTGTTGGGACACAGTATTTTTCTGTTTTTATTGCAAATAAGTAATATTTTTCAAGATAAAGGAGGATACCTGTTTTTGCAGTTAATACTTTTGTTTAAGACCAACAGTCTTCTCAAATGTTGTTTTTCTTTACCCCTCTTGATTTATTGATCCAGGAAAGTGTATTATTGCAGTTTAGTTTTCATTCATGTTCAGAGTCTATAAACATTTTTAATTGTCTTCGACTATGATATTTTTTTCAAAGGATGAAGTTAATGAAAAGGAAACAGAGGTGGATGAAGAAACTGCAGTGGTTCCTAGCACTGACAGTACAATGAACCAATTGAGGAGAGATTTTCAGGTGATTACATCCAGCTACAGTCAAGCAAAAATGGGAACAAAACCCAGTGAAGCCAAAACAAATAGATACCTAACAAGAGAAGAATTGCATGGTAAGGATAATGTTTTCAAAGCAGTTTATTATGCTACTTCTCCACCTATTGGTGAAAATTCTGAAGAGGAAGATTCTTTTTTGGAATCCCAAACAATTACTGGAATTCCTCCTCAACTCATTGACTCCACCAAAGGCAGAGAAGACGAGTTTATATATCTTTCTTCAGGCACCGAGCCAACAAGAATAACCACCTCTGGCCACAGTGGCGAAGATTTCTTATTGCCTCCTTTTAAACCTCATCAGGAATCTGATGACTTTTGGAGTTCAGTTCCTACCACTTCTTCATCACAGCTGGTTACAGAGGAGGCCTCCCAAGAAGATGCCCTTCCTTCAGGAAGTCCAGATATCAGTGTGCATGATGTTCTTTCCCAAGGCTCCATTAGATATGTGTCAGAAGTCATGGCACCCTCAAGCTCCGATGAGCCTCCAAAGCATACTTCTTCCCCTGATGGAAATTTACAGTTTCATAATGCTACAGATCCAACAACTCAGTCTGTTGATACATCACCTAGCGGGCAATTGTCTCAGACCAGTTACACTGATGCTTATGTAGAGGGATTAAAGCCGACGACAGCGCCCTATACAAGCAGCCCAGTGTTTTTACAAGACACCTCAGATGCGGATTTAGAATTGCCACATTATTCTACCTTTGCTTTCTCCTCTGCTGAATTATCACCTCACTCTATCTCTTCAAGCTCTGGAGAATATGGTTCTGCTTCTGCTGCCAGTGAGGTACTCTCTCAGACAACTCAGCCAGTCTATAATGGTGAGATACCTCTTCAACCTTCCTACAGTAGTGAAGTGTTTCCTCTAGTCACCCCTTTATTGTTTGACTCTCAGATGCTCGACACTACCCCTGCTACATCAGATAGTGATGTGACCTTGCATGCTACACCTGTATTTCCCAGTGTTGATGTGTCATTTGAACCCACCCTGTCTTCCTATGATGATGTACCTTTGCTTACATTTTCCTCTGCTTCCTCCAGTAGTAAAATGTTTCACCGTTTGTATACAGTTTCTCAAATGTTTCCACAAAGTGCTACTCCAGCTGTTGCAAGCGATAAGGTGTCCCTGCATGCTTCTTTGACGTTGGCAGTGGGGGATCCATTAATACAGCCAAGCCTTGCTCAATTTGCTGATGTGGTGTCACATCAGACCACTCATGCTGCTTCAGAGACACTGATGTTTGGTCATAATAGAACTCACATATTTTCTCAAGTTGAACCATCCAGCAGTGATTTAAATATGCATGTACTGTCTACAATGTCTGAACTTCCTTATGCTTTGTCTGGTAATGCGGGCTCCCTCCAAAGCTTTACTGTTTCCTATGACTCTGCAGAATTTGTGCATGGTTCTGTTGACGTATTTCATCAAGATCCTTTATTTAGCAGCTATAACAATGTACTGGTGCATAAACCTTCTTCTGTAATATCACAAGCTGATACTTTGCTGCAGCCTACGCGCTCTCTATCTAGTGACACGGATTGGTCTGAAGCATACTCTGGTAGTGAGTCCCTTTTGCCTGATACAGATACTTTGACAGTACTTAACGTTTCTTCCTCTGATTTTGTTGATGAGATTCCATATGAATCATCCGGGTTTAGTGATGTTAATAAGATGCTTCAAAAAGGTGATGTTATATATGGAGCTGAGAAAGAACTGAAAATTTCTTCTTCTTTAAGTGAAATGGCTTCCAGTGCTGAAAGTAAAGTGATACATGAACTTTCTACATCTGTTTCTAATGATGTTGTAATTGAGCAGAATATGTCTCTGCAAGAAAGCCCACTTCCTGTTTCTAGCACAAAGGGAATCCTTCCAGTCTCTCTTGCTTTTCCCACTACTAAGATATTTGATCATGATATTAGTAAACTTACAGAAAAGCACCTTTCTGTTCAGCCTTTGCATGTTACAACTCCAGCCTTTGATGACACTTTGCTTAAACCTATGCTTAGTGCAAGCTCAGATCAAGCTCTCTCTGTCCCTGCTTATAGCAAAATGTTATCCTCGACTCAGCTGTACTTTTATGAGACCTCAGCTACATTAAATAATGAAGCATTACTGCAGTCCTCCTTCCAGTCTTCTGGCGATGGCACTCTGCTTAACACAGCTGCAGTTGTGCCTAGTGATCCCGTATTGGCTGAAAGCTCAAGGGTTCAAAAAGATAGTTCTACATTTGACCAAATATTGCATCAAATGTCACCAGATTCTGCTACAACTGAAAGCAAGCTGCATTCTACATCTGCACCTTCTGTTGCTGATATGATGTCAAACACTTTTAGTAAGCCCACAGCGTCACTTCAAGGTTTATCTTTTTCTTATGCAAGTGAGAGATACGTTTCATCCAGTTTATTTAACACTGAAGATGTTCAGAAGGTCATGCCTTCGTTGTACAGTAGCGATGCTTCATTCCAGCTGACCAGTTTAGAAAATACAAATGCCTTTCCGTCCCAGGCAGCGAATGCTGCAGCAACTCCCTTCCTAACAGGTGACACATCATCCCATGTAGCTGCTCCTACAGACAGCCATATCTCTTCAAGCATTTTTGAAAGAATTGAGGCTGACAGTGTCTCTTCAAACTCCACACTTGGTTTTGATCCTGTTCATATGCCTGCAGTTGTTTCTGGTTCTGATGTATCTGTTCATCACACTCTTCCTTTACCAAATACACTTATTTCAGTGACGGCTGTTCCTTCCAAAAGTGAGATCCCTGTAACTTTGAATAGGTTGCTGGTTCCTTCTGGAGAATCCTCTGGGTTGTCTCCCAGTGTCATGTCCAGTACTGATTTGTGGTCTTCTGTAGTTGAGGATGACTACGATGAATATGATGATGCCTTCCCTGTAAGTAACTGCATCTCATGCACTTCCCATAGAGAAGATCAGGATATGATAGTAGAGGATGAAAATACAGAGGTAAATAACAACAAGCATCAGAGTAACCTAATTATAAGTTCACATTCTGAGAAACCTGAAGAAGAGAAGTTTTCTACTGCTGCATTTGACAGTCAGATAAACCGTGCCACGGACAGACATAATTATACATCCATACCAACTTTGACAGAGAATGTGATATCTGAGAAGCACAACAACCTGAAAACTTTGGAGAACCACATTCAGACCTCTAGTGTCCAATTGCAAAATACATCAGAATCTAAGTCTTGGGCTGTTTTGACAAGTGATGAAGAAAGTGGTTCTGGCCAAGGTACCTCAGATAGCCTTAACGATAATGAAACTTCAACAGATTTCAGTTTTCCTGACCATAATGAGAGAGACACTGAAGGGGCAGTTGAAGCAGGTAACTCAGAATTCACTCCTGGATCATCACAATCATCAGCCTCATCTGTTACTAGTGATCACTCATCAGTGTTCAACATCTCTGAGGCAGGTTAGTTATGGATAAGTCTAATGAATACCATGGGAAGCTGTGAGGGGATACTTTTGTGCCATAGAGAATGAGAAGGTTTCTCTACAGATAATAAAGGGAGAACGTAAGAGTGCCAATGATTGTGATTAAGGAAGCATTGGGGAACAGGGTTTCATGCTGAGCTGGCTATCTTGTGAATGCTACTTCTGGCTACTTAAAACTGCACCTGAAATATTCAGTAAGATGATTGATGGTCTGCTTTTGGATAGATGCATACTGTCAGCAGAAGTTGAGTCATGCAATATCTGAAACCAGAATTGTTTCAGTGCTAATTTTTGCTTTTAGTTTTAAAGGTTTGAGAGGGACTTAGGTTCTCTGTTGAGTTCTTTGTACAGAGACTAGTGCTGCCCTTATGGAAATGCCACCAGAGGAAACCATGCCTCTGCCAGAGGAAACATGCCTCTGATATTCTCTTTTAAACAAACTTACAGCAGCCCATTTTTTGTGTTTTCTCAGAGGTTTAACAAGGAAGAAGATGCTGGTCTTATTTTGATTCATAAAAAACATTCAGTTTTACTCTGTGTATGCCAATTTCAGATTTCAGTGAGATGCAGAATTTTTGTGCCAGATTTGCGTGTTCCCAAAGTAGAGCCAGATTCTCCTCTAGATGTTTATATTTAATGCCATTTTCTTATTTATTCCTCTTAAATTTAGTGAGAGTATTTGCAACCCATGATTCCAAGGATAAAGTCTGAAGTCAAAACTCATAACACATTTCCTTTGTATTTAAAAATGTACTGTGGAAAATCTGAAGTATTCAGGTACATAATTTTCATTCCTTCTTGTGCTAGAGAACTGAAAAATCAAAGAATCAAGTAAAAAATAATCTATGAGTTTTGAAAAAAAAAAAAAAAAACCAAAGAACAACAAAGAAGGTTGAATTGGTATTTTAGAAAATAAATTGAACTTCTGTTATGTACTTCATTATCTATAGAGGGCAGTATCATTCAACTAAACCCGTTAAGGAATGGCATTCACAAAGCATGGGAAGGTTTCAGCCCAGTCCTACAAATAAATACACAGTTGAATTACATAAGGCTGTATTTCTCATGAGCAACAGGATACTAATATGAAAAGGTGGTAAATTGACACTCGATATAGTTGAGGCTAGAACAATATGAAAAATAAAAAATAAATTATAAAGAGAATAAAAAACATTGAAATTAATAAGAGTCCTAACAAGGTAGGTGTTACAAAACTGAATTAATAAGTGAATTAGTTCACTGGTAAGTAGTTACCACTTTGTGTAAAATGCATAACATTCCTTCAAAAATAGCATTAATATTTCAAAACCTATGTTATTAGTATGATTGAATGTTGCCATAAGATACTAGAGTTTACATAATGGGTGTCATTTGAATTTTTATCAATAGTAACTCAAAAAGGATTATACAGTACTGGAGGAGGAGTACAACAGACTTAGTCTGTCTTCTAGATATTATTAAAAGACACTCTACAGTATCATTTCATGTTCATTATTTTTTTCCAACACATGTTTCCAAGTTCTGACTTTAAATAAGCTGAACATTCAATTTCAGCTTGTCTACAGGTCCCCTGTAAATCAAAGATATATTTACTTAATTAAATTACAAAGAAATGCAGCAAACACAAAAATTAATCTCTCACCTGAGAACTTGCTTATACATTGCAATGGATATTGCAGAAATTGGTGAAATGTCATTTCATTGTGACCATTACAGAAAAACATTGTCATTTAAACTTTTCCCAGTCTTGTATCTGTTGATACATAATTATTGCTTGTTCTGAACTAGGATTTTTCTCCATAAGACCTCTGTGACTACCCAAACTTTTCAACTTCTGTTGAAAAACTAAGATAAATTAATAGAAAGAAATATGCAAAGGATCCAAACACATCAGTTATTAGAAATCAAAGAAATCTTCTGTAGCTGAGACTGCCTTTTCAGCTGCCATCACTGGAGTGAATGGAGTAGGCAAGAAACCCTCTGTTACAGGAGAAGCCCGCACTTCATTCCCCATAGGAGGAGTCCTAATAGAATATGGTCATGAAGTTTGAAGGAACACGTCATCACACAGATAGGATTGGATTTTATGCTGTGAATTAGTCCAGAGTCAGATAAGCAAGTCTGACTGGTTCAAAAGGATTGTATTGTGCTTTCTCATGCATACACATAGTTTTTCTCTGGAATCAATAGGAAGCACCAATTTTAACCTACTCAACAGAAACTTGGAGATTTTTCAGAAGCAACTTTGTGCCTTCAATTACTTTGCTCATTGAGCTGCAGAATTTAAAGAGAAGTGGTTTATATGGGTGTTAAAGAGTATTTTGAATTCAAACCAAGAAGACATCTGCAAAATTAGAGCCTAGACCTTTTTGCACATAAAGTCCTGAAAGCCTCTAAACTCAAGAAAATGGAAGAAAATAGAGCTGCCTGGAAATCTGTACTGTGTGAAGCCATTTGTTTTTGACATCCTATTTAGAGCATATAATTTGCTATCTTTCCCCCCCCCCCCCCCCCAGATTCAACTCCATTCCTTCCTCTCTTTGTGTAAAAGCTTTTCATTCGTGTAGAATTGGTCTCTTGAAATCCCAATGGAGTGCAGATGTTTTCTGTACAGCAAAATTCTGCTCTTATACAGAAAATTCATTGCATTAGGACTGTTCGCAAAAGCAGAAAACATTCTAGGGGTTTAATTCTAAAAAGCACAAAAGTGCTTATTTCTGCATTTTCACTCAAATAATGCTCACAGTAAACTGCACAAATTGAAATAAGTCAGTTGTTTTACATCAAAGTAACAACTTTGAAATACTTACTTCTTGAGGTATGAGCAAAGCTAAAAATAAAGTATTGGTGTTGTCCACCATTGTGTTTCCTTCTTTAATAAAATTATAAAATATTTTGTTTTAAAATTCATACAGATTCCCATGTCCAAATATTTCTGTCATCCAACAGTATATGGCTCATGGAAATGAAACCAAAGCAATATCTAAATAATAATTTGAGCACCTGTAAAGATGGAGGTGGGAAATTTAAGTATGGCTCCAGTATAGTTGAGAGAGGCAGTTGGATTCAAAGGAAGCAGGATGTATCTATAAGGGTAGAATGGGCAATGGATAAAAATACAGAAAGCTTAACTGCCATACAGCAAGCACATAAAGACTTTTGCAAGATAATTTTTATATTAACCTATTAGCCAGAGAAGTGATTTGCATTATATGACTGACAGTTTAATATCAATTCCAATGCACATTCCAATATTATGTATTCAGATTTCTTAACTCATTTGGCTTTCAGCTAATAAAACAGATTAAAATAAAAAAAACTTTCTTCTGAATTTTAACAACAGTCTGCTATTCTTACAAAGAGAAGTTTCCACTGCTGGAGGGCTGAGTCACATAAGCTTGAACACTTTGCTTTGCCTTCTATCTGCTTATCTTCTGTAAGCTGGTTTGCAAATGTATAAACTTTCTGCGGTACATAGTAAAAAACAGAGGTAAGTGATATTTAGTAGGCTCATTATAAGACACATTCACCTGCGCTGTGTATTTCTCAGAATTTAAACTTGGACTGTTTCAATTTTCTCTGACTGCAGAGGCAAGTAATATTAGCCATGAGTCTCGTATTGGTCTAGCTGAGAGTCTGGAATCAGAGAAGAAGACAGTTATACCACTTGTGGTCGTATCAGCCCTGACTTTTATCTGTCTAGTGATTCTTGTGGGTATTCTCATTTACTGGAGGTAAGTTGTATTTTGGTTGATCTTTTTTACAGTTCTAAAGAGGTATGATTTGAAAAATGTGATGGGCATTATTGAGCTGGTTTACAGGAGGGAGACTGGATCTTGTCTCTTACCTTGCCTTCATATTGCTCAGTGTCATAAAAATGACAAAATAAAGTGGTTTCTGTCCAAAAGACTCAGATGCAATTTTTTTTTTTTTTTTTTGCAGAAGGTTTAACCACTACAAATAGTTTATTCCCATATTGATAGACCTTAGTAAACAATAACTCGTGATTGATGTCTAGAAACCAAGTGACTAAACAGAGCAATGGGAAAAAACAGAGGGAAAAGAAAAATAGACATCATGGCATGGGACTATTTACTATCTTTCCAATCCTTTACCCATTAAAAAGGTAGTTATCAATTTAGAATGAGAATCTATTGTCCTCAACAGAACTATGTAAATAAGCAATTCATATTGCACTGCAGGAGTGTGCTGACTCTGTGTGGAAGACAGAAAGGGGGTAGTTTAATGATACTATAATAGTGTAACTCTTTGAAGTTCACTTCCTGAGTAGCTCTTAGGATGGTCTGTGATTAAAAAGTCATTCTACTTTGTGATTCTGACAAACTAAAATTAGCTCTGGTTTTCAAAGCTTTAGTGGATAACTACAGATGTGTTTCCCGTGCACATGTGCTCAGGTTTCCTCATTGATGTGTTTCTCTGTGACTTGATAAATTGATAAGACAGTAAAAAAAAAAAAAAAAAAAGTAGGATAAAGGGAATTAATGGTTATTAGAAGTCATTATAACGTAATAAGTAAGAGCAATAAACTGTGTCCACACTGTACAGCTGAAATTACTTTCCTCAGAGAGGATAAAAAGAGTGGCTGCATTCACATTGCTAACTGGGGATGGCCTCTGCCCTGTGCTAACCCCAAACTGTGTCTAGCATTGTGTGGAATACTGCAAGTTGGCCTGAACTTAAAATGTAACAGGAACCTTGTCAGCCACGTGGCAGTATGCGGCAATGCTCGAGGCTTTGGCACTCTCCCACTGGTTCTAGTTAGTCAGTCTTCCTAGGGACATGCCTGCTCAAGCTCTCAAAACCCTTGCACAGCCCTAAGACTTCCTCAAGTGTATAGATTGTCAGGGAGGAAATGCCTTGGTGGGCCAGAAGGGGGAAATAATTGCAAAAATTTCCACTTCAGTGATTGTCAGGAACCTGATCCTGCTTCCAGTGTGCTAACACATAAACTAGCAGCTGGGAACAGGACTTTGCTCTTACAGGGACTGTACAAAGAATTGGGAAGACAGGCCCAAATACCTTCTTTCAGATGCCTTCAGAGCTTGTTTCTTCTTCCTTCATCCCAAATGATCCTGCTTAATCTAAAATGGAAAGAAATGGTGAAGAACTATTAACCTTGGCCCTTTCCAAACTACTGACTACTGTAATCTCTCGGCTGTGATGTCAGGATTATGCTTACTGACTTTTCTGCTAGTCTCCTGACACTAGTTTTCTGTCAGCCTATCAGGGTGTGTCCCCCCCCGGGACAGAACTCATTCCATCCCTGAACAGACTAGGCTGGAGAAATTGAGTTCAAGCATCCTTCGTTCCAGGCAAGTGTGCTAGTGAGTCAGACAGCCTTTGCCATGATTAAAGACACTTGACTGATGAACCTTGAGAAAGATTTCTTCTGCTTTTCAAGGTAGTAGTTAATTGCCATAATAATTGCAAAAGTCATTGCTTAGTTTATGCTTAGTTGGATAACTCTATTCTCCATCCCAGGATTTCTAGCTAACCACCTTCATTCTGAGAATCTTTTTTTGTCATTCATGTTATGCAACATGATTGTTCATATTCAACTTCCAAAGGGTTTCATCCCTGATGCTGAGCAGTATTTGAAATCTCTTCTATTTCCTAAAGAAGGTCACGCATTTAAAGACCCAGATTGTACAATGCAGTTCTAGTAATCCTGCACGTTACAAGCTTGTTTTTGTCGAATAACATTGTGTTCATTTTGTGTTCTTTCTCTGGGAATGAACAATTCTGTAAAACAGGTCTTTCAAAATGAAACAAAAATCCCGTTAGCAAGAATATATTCTTGCCTTAAATCTAATCTTTTCTGTATTTCTTGTGTACTACAAAATAAAATATGGAGCTCTTTTATTGTTAATCCTCAAAATTCTCTTGGCATTATGATAACACCAGTAACTATTTCTTATTTCAGGGGAATGCAACATAAAGACTATGCATCGTAGATAGGACTTTACAGCCCTCTTTCAAAGTTGCCAAAATATTCACCTCTTAACAAAGACTGGAAAAAAATCAGAATATTAACTTCATTGCTATGTAGATTTCATTAAGCCTGGAAAATATTAGCAGAAACTCTGTAAGATTTTTCTAATAGATTAAGTTGGTTTTGAAATAATAGCTTTTAGACGTTAATGTTTCTTTTTATAGTGCACTTTTTTTCCCCTAATTTGGGCCAATTATTTTCACTTAATTAAGTTCATAAAAACATTTACAAGAAGTTATTCTATATTTCTTTTGCAGTGGTAGTCTAGAAAAAACATTGGTCTATCTCAGCTGGTCATGTGAATGAATAATGCTTTGGGTTGTTCCCACTATTAGCTCCTTATTAGAATATTCAAAAGGTGTGTTATTTGGTTTAAAACCAAATAACTACCAAGAGCAACAAGTTCCAGTCTCTCAAGGTTAAAGAAAGGCAAAATTATTTATTTCTTCACTTTAATGACTTGTATCAGAAAAATAATTCTGTACCATCTGTTGTTTGGGTTTTGGTTTTGGGGTTTTTTTTAAATGAAATTGTTAATCAGCACTTGAGGACATTCCTCAATCTCTTCACTATCTCATTAGGCACAGTTTAAATCTTTTTTTGATAGATATTTATTTCTCTGACAGGGATTAAAACTTCTAATGGCAATATTGTCTAAAGATTGAATAATTACCAGTAGGAAAATACACAATTTTTAACTACTCTGGTTTTGTCTATCTTTTTTAATTCAAGCAATTCTCAAGCTATGTAATTTTCCTTTCATTTCTTGAGCATGATTAAGATTACAGTGGAATAAACAAGGAGATTCTTTGCCCTGTTTAGTGGCCTTGCTGTCCAGATAGACTTTTTAAAATAGCTTTAGAGAGAATTTTCTGTCCAAATCTAGAGTCTATCCATTTCTTTCAGTATCTGTCTTCTTTCTGAGTTCTTGCAGCAGAGATGTGGCAGGAATATCTGAATGTACTTTCTCTCCTCTTTTCTTGATGGCTTCATTATTACTATTTTGCCTAATTATTCATATTTGTGCAAATCAGCTTTTACAATGTTTATTGTAGGAGGAGCTTGGAGAATAGTAACATGCTATCAGTGGGCCTAGTACCATTCAAAATTCTTTTTCAACAAACATATGTGAATTGTGGTAAAAGACCAGCTCTGATGACATGAACCACAAACTGCTAATGCACATCCAGGTCCATTTGCATCTGTAGACATACTCAGTATCAGTTTCCTGTCATGCAGCCTGTTAGACATTTCATGATAACAACACCTCAGAAATTACCAACCTGATGACAGACAACACCCTGAGTAGTTATTTGAATTTTAAATTTCCTCTACCACCTTACATAATTTGAACCATACCTGTCAGAGAATGTTCATTTTCTTAGCCATGATTTGAACTAATGCCTTGAGTCCTGTGATAAGTTTATGGGAACAGAGTTGAGAACCCTCTTTGAGGATGGTTAAGCTTGGACATGCAGAAACACTTAAACTAGATTTAAATATACAGAGGCCACACTCATCCATCCATAAAGGAAAAGCTTTTCAACAGTGTGCCATGTCATAATAAAAGTCTTAATAAAATCTGACAATTAAAATTCCACTTGACAAACACATAAAAATTAATTGCAGCTATTTAGAAAATGAATAACATCCATTGAGGATCCACTTAGAGATCCCTTGGTTTCACCAGATCTTTAAATTATCTGTACATTTTAAAAAAATCTAGTAAGTGTTTGAGAATACCTACTGGCAGATAATCCTGTGAGCTCAGAAGACACTGAAGTTTTCAGAGAAAGAATAATCATCCCTCTAAGACCACTCTGCATGAGCAGGAGAAGCACAAACACATCCTGTCCGAGATGGCTCTGACTTGCAGGGCTCAGCTCCCCTGGTGAGTCCCCGGGCAGCATCCCTCTGCACACACACCAGCCCCATGAGCACAGGGTGCTGTGCTCCCTGCCAGCCCCAGCGCCAGTCCCAGCCCCGCTCCAGCACTCCCTGCCCCACGGCAGAAACAAGGGCACTCTCGGGTCCAGGGGCCAAAATGCTTGGAAATCTGTGTCCCCCACAGTCTGAGGCTTAGCCTTGTAGTCTCATGTAGCTGCCATTGAAGCGTTCATTCAGATCCAGTATCCCTCCTGTCAGACTGAAGTGCTGCTGCTGCTCTACAGATCCAGACACTGTAATTAATTCAGTGGCTTAGCACTGCCCCCATATATAAAGTGTGTGTTTGAACAAGTGCAGTGTCTAAATTACAAATTACACTTTTAGGTTGAAGATCTAAGTGCTGTGATGAAAGGTGTAAATTAAATAATCAGGTTATTGAGTGATGGGACCTTTGTCTGGAAGTTTGAAATAGTCATCACTTTTTTCATTAACAACAAGTGATAATTAACAAGATGTGAGTATTAACATTAGTTTTAGTCATGAAGGCTTTCAGTGCCGATGCAGAAGCAGATGGAGTGCCTATTTATGAGTCTTATTACAGGTTAAGTCAACTGCTATGAATTTGTCTCCCGAATGTGCTAAGGGTGTAATTTATTTTCAGCCACAATTAATTTTTAAAGATTAAAAATACATTGGCTCAGTGAGGGATAATGAGTGTATGGCATAATATGAGGACATTTTAAGTGCAGCTTTAGATGTGAAAGTCATTATGCTAATTAAATTCTTTACAGCTCAATCTTTTCTCAAGCAAGTAGATGACAACGTTAGTCCATAAACCTTTCATGCGATGGTTGTTCACAAGCAGTGGATGTTTGGGGAAAAGACAGTTTTTGGGTTTGGAGCTTTCACATCAGACTGCTGGGCATGTTTGGTTGGTGCAGTTTTTAATGAACACAATACAGCATTTGCTGTGCCCAGCAGACAGGGCCAGACTTTCCAAAGTGTTTAATGATTTGAAGACTTGGAGGCTTGCCTGCATCTCACAGATATTTCACACACACTTCTGATACTAACTCGCGAGTTTTATGCCGGCATTGAGACAGCCTCTCTCACCTCAGCAGCCACTAACTCTGATGCTAGAGACTCTAAAATTTAGAAGGGTGTTCCCAGGTTCCTCCAGAGTGGTTCTTGGTCTGCGTCCAAAATTGCCATTTCTAAGTAAAACCGCGTACATAACAGATAGTATTGCTCCAAATATCTCATGCAAAGTCAAAATTTCTCTGTGAACATCACAAATACACATTTAGAAAATTCTAGCTGGACTTAAGATTTCATTGTCATATGAGTTACCAGAACTATTTTGCCTGTCTCCGTTTTCCCTTTTAGGTAGCTGTCTGCTTTTTCTTGTGTTTTAAGAGAATCTGTATTGTACACTGACAGAAAATTCTCAACACATTCTGAGAATATGGGCATGTTTCCCAGAGGCTTAATTCAAATAAGCTTACCAAAGTCTTTATTATCTGTATTAATGGTTCTAGAAAGAATGACAACAGCCACATATTCCCTATCTATTTCTCAAAGTATCTTCAAAATTTATTTCTGTTTATAACAATTATATGAGGGTTTTTATGACTGCAGCGATAATTCTGTTCTGCAGGAACAGAATTATGCAGCTTTTATGACTGCAGTGATAGAGAATTTAAAATAACAGTGATTACACAAAGTAATAATCATACAATAGCTGCAGTCAACAGATCTGAAGAAGCAGAATCTTGTAAATATAAAATGAGATTAGTATTTTCATGAGGCATTTATTTATTTTCAAATTTAATTATTATGAATAATATTTTAGAGAGATTAAATGATCCAAAGTTAAGATTGTTATTAGCATGTCTAATCATACAGAGATTTTTTTAATTAAAGAGGCTTTGCAATGCTTATAGCAGCAGTTAGTTAATCATTCCTTTGAATAGCTTGAATTCTTAACAGATGCTATTGCTATTACCTTCACATCTGGATTATAGCACAGATACAAATGACATTGTGAGTCATAGTTAAGGTTGGTTCCATTTGCATTCATACTTCAATGTTTTTGCAACAAAGCTAGCATCTCCTGGAGTTTGAAATCCCCCTGTTTCTGTCTGTCAACTTTGGGAAGTCCTCCTTGGTTAAGGTATCCCTCAGTGTTGTGATTACATTATGAAAAGTTGTTTAGCCCCAGTAACAGCAGTTCTAGAGTCGCTGTTTTGGCAGTTACAGGGCATATTGCTTTTATTGCATTTCCATGTCTGCAGTAGCATGTATCAGTGAATTACCAGAACATTGCTCCATCTTCAGGCTAGCATCATCACATAAAAGGGAACAGGAATTATTTAAGTGAATTTGGATAAGTAAGGAAGACAGTGATGGTTTTTGTACTTGGGGTTATACAGCATCTACAGTAGCTCCTGATGCAGTTTTTCTTTCAGCTGTCACTATGTCTGATGTGTGCTCTATCTTCTGCCTCTGGTATAGGTAAAGATGCATGAACTATGTATTATGCTGAGGTAATGTAGTATCTTCATGTTGTATGCATAATTTAGTGATGTGCTGGGGGAATATTTACATTGTAGTAGTAGTATTTGACACTCTGTGAAAATTGGTTTTCAAAACCATGATTTTTCTTTCTGACTCAATAATGCCAGAATTCTAAATCATATCAGATAATGTTTTGGTGGTGTTTTGTTGGTTTGTTTTTTTTTCAATTTTTTGTATATTTATTCCTCTCTAGGAAATGTTTCCAGACTGCTCATTTTTATTTAGAAGATAATACATCACCTCGAGTGATTTCTGGTCCCCCAGCTCCAATCTTCCCAGTCTCAGGTATTTCTGGCAACTGTTCTGTGGATCGGTGTTAACTGTTGGAAGATGATGTTTTATATGTGTCAATAAGAACTCTTCAAATATTGTAACATCTGTAAACCAGAGATTTGTAACCTCTTGTACAAATATGTGTAAACAGGTACACTTGATATTGGCAGACTTGTGTTATTAATAGTCTCTTCTGTAGGTAACTCAGAAGAGAAATATCTTCAGTTTACAGTGCTGCCTCAAGGATACTCTGTGCTTTGTAGCCATCCTAAGTGCAGCCTCCCTAGAGTGGCTGCTCATGTAGCCATCTGAGCTGCACTAAATAGCTCTAGAGAATTACACCAGCAACAGACTCTGTTGTATTTCTGCCTCTAATTGGATTTGTCACCTGTGTATAGAACATGTCCTATTCTTTTTACCAGCAGGATGAGGATGTGCCTCATCTGTCTGCATTTCACTTCCAATTACAGCGTGTTCTTATACTTATGTATTTTACTAGCATAATTACTATGGTATAGCTATGTGAACCTCTCATTAAAATTATACAGAAGTTCAGAATATTATTAGCATCTTCTGATTCTACATCCACCACATTTACTTGGGGAAACTGTTTCCTTTCTTTTCTCGAAGAGTATCACAGGAGCACATGCAGCCTTCCAGTTTTTTCAATCTGTGTAGAATGAAATATATTAATGTAATTGATCTACTTAAACCCATAATCAATTAATTCTGAAGCAGATCCTAAGCCACATTCTCACCTATGAGACAAGGTTATCTTGTTCCATGAGTAATGTTTTTGCAAACTATGCTATTATACAAGGAGATGGATTTTCATGGAATGACTAAAGGAAGAAAATCAGCCCTTGTGTGAGTAACTAGTAAACACAAATAAATCCCAAACACTGGGCTTCCATTGTAACTGAATTGTAGACATCTTTAAATGCATCTTCTATGGATTAATGCTATTAGGAGATGTATAACCTATTACTAAATTATTAAAAAGCAGAGCTATGGCTTGATTTCAGAAAACATTATTATATATGAATAAGCAGCAGTCGTAGGAAATCTCTGCTTTAACTCTCCATCATTAACTGTATTGAACCACAACTGTATAATTTTCTTACAATTTTTCCTAACCAACTCACCTCAGAGGGAAAGTGTTTTCCATTTCATAATTGCACTTACAGTTATTCTGAGTGTCTAAAATGCATGTTTTGAAACTGGAGGTTTTCCTTCTGAAATGGTGATAAATATTAAAAAGGAATTTTTTTTCTCAGTGACTGAAGATAGGCAACATATTTTATGGAAAAAGCTGCAAGTACTGATGAAATTGGTTTTTTTGCATGCAACAGATGTCAAGTAAACAGTTATTGTGTTTTCAATTGCACAAACATTTCAACAGTGTAATTTTAAAATTGCATCTAATTACAGTATAATACTAGAAAAGAGTGTAAGGCAGGAAGAGTGTTTTGCAACTGCTAAGTTTAATTCTTATGGCTGTGACCAAAAGCACACTCCACAGATCTCATTATATATTTTCCTTCCATAGAATTATATGTTAAAGTTTTCCTTCCTTTCATTGGCATAGATAGGAGATCTGCAGTTATTCACAGAAAATGCCAGGGCTCTTCACAGCACAATTCAAAGATGCATTTAAACAGTAATGAATTACAGGGTAGGATTCAGATCCACTATCAAACTCTAAGTAGTTTGAAGTGATACTTGCCATCCAGATATAAAATACATTCCTGGGTTCAGAAGTGATTGAATTGGGAGATTTCCACAGGCAAGGAAACAAAACCTAAGATTTATTTCTCCATTATTGTACTCACTCTTTGGGTCATTTACCTTCCCTTTTGGTTTTGTGTTTGCATACCATTAGGATAAACACTTCATACCAGGCTTCATCTCCAAAGTGTGAAGATTGTGTTACACATTTGTTCAGCTTCTCTTAGGCTTGACTGGATAAATTCACTTTTTGTATTCAGATCCAGTCATATAAGTGGGAGACCAGATGGATCTTAGTACAAATCAACAAATTCTTGGTAACTGAAAGCTAAAATTCTTAGGTGAGCTTAATACTGAACATCTGTTGATGTGAATAACAGGTCCTTGTTCAATGCTTCTGACGTTTTGTCCACATATGAAATGGTGATGAAATTACAGATTGTGAAATAAACATATTTTTAAAACATGAAAGGCTTTAAAAAAAAATCCAACAAAATTATTCTTCGGAATCAAATCTCAGTGAAATAATGTCATCCTTTAGCAGATAATTAGCAAACAGATGACTTTGTTTACACAGCATATTTGCAGTAAAGAGAAGATTAAAAGTCCCAAAGATTTTTGATGTTATTCCTGATGCATATTCTACACAAGTGTTTTTTTGTATTTGTCTAACGTAAAATGGAGATGTTACTTCAATCATATTTATTTCTCAAGAGTGTAGATGTTTTCTTTGCGAGTAACCAAAAAGTCTTAAATATAAATCTTTCATTTAAAATTTGAAATATGAAGCCTGATGTGAAAATCTGCGGTCAGTACTGCCATGATCAGACATAAGATTATATTCAATAGGTAATCATAGGATCACAAGGAGAGCTGGGAGAAAATTCTGTATGGAAGGTAGTCACTAATGCAGTAAAAGATGAAAATAATTCCTGTTTCTTTTGGATGCCAATGCAAACATGCAAGTGTCAGTTAATGTGAAAATACTGGCATAATGCTGCTTTAATTTAGTAGGCTTTGGGACTATGGGGCTCCAAGTTCCACTGCAACACTAATCAGCATGGAGCACCCAGACAAGTCTGCCTAATCATTCCTACTTCATCAATATTAGTCAGAGCTGTGCTCTCTCCTTTTGAACATCTTGCAGCAAAGAGCTAATCCTCCCATGTCTCCTTGAATTCACAGGGAATTTTGTGCATTCTTCTATTTACATACAAGCTCAGCATCTAGCAGAATCAGCTCCTTGATTTGGGGGCTTACAGACAGAGCAAGACCTAGCAAGGCATTTTCATTATCTTCTTTCCAAATAATAATTTAGAAATGTACAAGTGTTAGGTAACTGTTTTAGAAATTATAATGGCATCAAAGGATGTTTTATTTTTTTGGGAGTTGTATATCCAAAGTTCATGCCAAGAATTTTATTTCAGGATGTTTTGTGGATTGCCTACATATAAACTTCATTATATGTCACTGGCTTTTAATTCTACATAAATATATTTTTTGTCTTTTCCCACCCCTAAGATGATGTTGGAGCAATTCCAATAAAGCATTTTCCCAAACATGTTGCAGATTTACATGCAAGTAATGGTTTTTCTGAAGAATTTGAGGTATGGCTCTATGATGTCATCTTTTTATTAGCACATACATATAATGTTAAGTTTAAATGCCTACAAACAAAAATTGGGGCATTACATTCTGACTTGGGCAGCAGTTTCATGGATGCATGTAAATGTGAGTGATTTGATACATAAAGCCTAGGGAGATTCCTAAAATCAGGACTGGAATACAAATGGAAATATTTATTATTGTGATAAAATACTGAATAACTGTGTGAATAAGCTGTGCAATAGTAGTGCAATGTATATGGTTTATCAGATACAGTGATAGATCTAAAGCTTTTCCAATACTAATGAAAATGGAATTTTGCAGTAGCTATTCATATTTGCTTGTTCCATTTACAGAGAAAATAAAATGGAAGTAATTATGATTACAAGTGGCAAGACTTCTGATTAACAGGGGTGCTAATGTAGTCTTCATATGTGGTAGTGAAAGTTTTACAGTTCCTTTCCTAAAGTATATGGTTCATAACAGGTATTTCAAAATGTTGAAACATATGCTCTAATCATATAATGTTACTATCACCATATGTAATTAAGGATCTTCATTGTTTTTTCCCACTCGTGTATTGCAATCAATTTAAATATGGATATGTTCTAACTTAATTCACATAAGCATTAAAACCCCAAATACCTAATTAAGGCTGTGCCATTAGCAATTTTTACTAGAGATTTCTAATAAAATCAGTCAGTTGGGATGGAAACAAGTATTTTAGCAGATCTATAGTAAGGTAAAATACAGTAGTAATATTCCTGTTGCAAAAACAGTAATGAAAGTAAAAATTCAGAGTTTTGCATCTTCAGGTTTTACTTTTGTTTTCCTGGCCAATGTATGGTGATCCAGTGGACCAAAAATTCCATGTCCTTCACATAACCTTCTTCATCAGCATTTCTTCTTGAATTCATTTAACATTCAGAATATCCATTTGACTGTGGGACCAAATTTGTAAATACTTGTGAATGTCCAGTACATATTCATATATTGCACATGTGCATATGCACTGATGGAACTGGACTCCAGCTTGACTTGCTATTAATAAGAGCAGATGTTGAAGGACTGTATGTAAATACAATGGATACAAAGTTCTTTCAGCATTAGTCAGTGCAGCAATACAGAAATCAGATTGTTTGTTCTAAATTGATCTTTTCCTACAATTTTACTTTTCCTAAATTACAGCAGTGATCTAAAGACCAAATATAGTGCTTGTCTCTGAGCTACAGCTGCACCATCTGAAATATTTCATGCTAGTTTTAACTATTACCTCATCATTTGTTGGAGATCTTTTTTGGCTTTATGGACTACTCCAGTTCTTTTCTCTACTGATAGAGAACTAAGAATTTGGGAAAAACTGAAATATAGTCATTGTCTTTGCAGAGTTAGCATATATTTGAAGAGTACAAGGGTGGTTCAGATTTTTTTTTTTTTTTGGTTGGGGGGTAGCAAGGTTTTTTCTATTACTACAAAATAATTCATTTTAAATCTAATTTTTAAACTGAAAACAATGTTTCATATATGTATTTAAGTAGATTAAGGTGGTTGACATTCAAATGAATTCTAAACAGTGTTGGGAAACACCATTAGTACTTTCAGTGATGGCAATGTTTTTGCGGTTTAAAAGTGTGGACCTTATAAATGCTTGAGTTTCCTGTCAGCTAAAGTAATCAATAAAATGAATTAATTTTGTGCCTGTCTTGTCAAGCCTGTCTCTCTCTTTATAAAATTGTTGGCTTCACTGTGAGACCTCTGGCAGCCTGAGTGAGGGCAGTAGCTCTGCCTTTCCCCAGAGTGCGGCGAGGCTGGCTGAGCTGCACACAGTCCTGCTCCAGTGGAGGTTTTGCAGCTGAATGCAAAGAGAGCAAAAGCATTCTTCAGGGAAACTAATGCATTTATAAGGACATGTAAAAATTCCAGTGAGCTGTTACAAATATAGATAATCTGGCTAAAGTCTGTGATGTTGCTCACATGTACAAGCTTTCACTGGCTTGAGGTCTAACATTAAAGATAGGAAAAGAGATGCCATCATTTTAACTGGGAAAATTACCTCTTGTTTCCTTTAGGAGTTACGTCAAAATATTCAGTTTTGTTGTTATTATGGATATATTGCATGACCATAACTGTTTTCCATATATTAAATGTAATTTATATAAACATTTATCCATTTGTTCTGTGCTGTGGAATTTGATTTTTTTTACTTTTTTTGCATTCATTCCCTCATTAGACACTGAAAGAGTTTTATCAGGTAAGGAATTATTTCACTGCAATTTTTTTAGCAATGAAGTAGTTGTAAAATATCATAGATAATTGGGTATAAGGTTGTGGTTCTTTTCATGCTTGCTTACAGTATTTAAAGACATTTTATGTATCTTAATAGTTACTTAAGTGTGACAAACTGTTTTTTTCAGGAAATCCAGAGCTGTACTGTAGATCTAGGTATTACATCAGACAGCTCTAATCACCCTGACAACAAGAATAAGAATCGATACATAAACATTGTTGCTTGTAAGTAAAGGCATCACTTGTTGTTTTGTATGAGAAATCATTATAAACTAGTAGAGATTTATATGTTATTAGCAGGAGCAAAAATACTTCTACGCTGAAAGCTCCAGCTATTGATCAGCAAAGTGCTCCTTGGAGACGAGTTAGCATCAGATTTCACATTTCTTCAAGTTAGTCCTCTGACATTCTGCAGCTTTGGTGAGCCTGTGTTAGCAAGATATATTTGTGTCTTCTGACCCAAAGGGAGTTGGGAGATTTCGTTATAATGCCATTAAAAAGCCAAAGAAGCTTTGATTGTCAAAATTAATCCATCTTTGATTTAGAATAATGGTGATTTATTGTCTCTATGAGCTTCAAAATCCCTGGATATATTTACTGTCAAATATAAACATAAATGTTCTGGCTTTATGTTGTGTTATGCCTGGCAACAATGTAATACAACAGCTTCATTAGCCAGTACACTTGTTTGCCCATTGCATCACTCTCCCAGATTTTTCTTCTCTGAAACAAATATATTCAGTTTTGTTAATCTCTTTTTCAAGCCATTTCCTCTGGGGTTTTGATCATTTGGTGGCTCAATACTTTTTTTAACTCTCTACAGCATTTCAACTTTGTTCTGATTACAAGAAAGCTCTAAATTAAATATATCTTCAGCATTCAGTGTCACTAAAGCTTAATTTAAAAAGTCAGAACTGGGTCAGCTGTCAGGCAGAAGACAATGTAAACCAGCAACAAGAAATGCCAATCTCTCTGGCTAAAGATGTCTCTAAAGGGACAAAAACTCAGGGATTTTCCTCTGCCACTGTGTTTCATACCTGATCATACAAAAGGTGCTAGCCCAGGGGTTGTTTTATTAAACAGCAGTGCAGAGGCAGCTTAGGGCATCTGAAGTAGCAAGAATTGTCCTCTATAGGTGACTCAAATGTAGTTCTGACAGTCAGTGCAGGCTACAGAACACTCCAGAGTCCACTCTTTTTACTTGGAATTCAAGTTCCTAAACGCGGGTGCCTGCTGCCATTTTGAGACATCCCACTGTGCAGATTTGGCAGTCATGACACAGGACTTATGGTAGGTCTAGACACCCTTACAAGCAGCAGCTAAAGGCCATGGGGAAGCATGTCATAGTGGCTGAAATGACTCAGGTGCTACTCTTCAGGCCACTAGATTCTGAATCCCTTCAAACTTTGGGTTCATTTCTTTATTTTTCCTCAAAGTAGAATTTTTAATCTGCTTCATACCTAAGGAGAGGATGTTTGCCTATGTGATTGTTACTGTATTGGCCTTATGTATTGTAAAAATGCATTTCATTATTTTTATAAGAATATAATTCTTACCAAAAAATACTTATTTTCTCCCTTGTTTTACTGCAGATGATCATACTAGGGTTAAATTAGCACAGCTTGCTGAAAAGGATGGAAAACTGACTGATTACATTAATGCAAACTACGTCGATGTAAGTGCCTTTTTCTATCCATTGGCCTATTGATCTGTCAGCCTTTTCTGTAAAAAAAAAATATGTATGGAGATGAATAGATTTAATTCCAAAAAAGTATCACAATATTGCAGATTCTGTTAAAAAAACTTTTGCAGCTTAAGTTAAGCCTACAAAGTTAAAGCAAAGGTAAAATTCCAATTCTTTCTTGAATCCATCTTGATATTGTAGCAGCTGCAGCTTAATGAGGGGCATTTTTGAAGAAAAAATGTCCTTCACATCTTAGTCATTTTAACCACTCATCTGAGTGGTTAATTCTCCCATCCGAGGTAATCTCATGAGAGGAAGATGCCATTTGGCTCAGAGCCTCACCAAGATGCTATTACCAGTTTTCATTGCATAATTATTTACATGTGAATGATCATAATTCATCTTTTAAACCACTTTTGCAATGCATGTCTGTGTGTCTCCTAATCACTTTCATAGCAATGTTCTGCCTAAACATGGGCATTTGAACATACAGAACCTATTTGTTGGAATGATAAACATTGGCATAACAGTTGTATTCCTTTATCATTTGATACCACAGGGTTTCCACAGTGTCAAGAGTTAAAAATTTAAAAGCACTTAAAAGTTTTTCAGGGTCTTCAAAAAATACATGAAATGTCATGTACACCTCTCAGACTCCTTTTGCTCATGGACAGTGATTTGACAAGTGCCATTTCTTTTATTTCAATTTAGGGCTATAACAAGCCAAAAGCCTACATTGCAGCTCAAGGGCCTCTAAAATCAACTGCAGAAGATTTCTGGAGAATGATATGGGAGCATAACGTGGAAGTCATTGTGATGATAACTAATCTCATTGAGAAAGGAAGGGTATGAGTACTGTTGTCCGTGTTTTACTTCTCTGATGTTGGTAGTTCTACCTGTAGCAAACTCCCATCTTTCTTTTTAAAATCTGGTTTAGTCAATTATTGAGCAAAAAGCAAAAGTTTGTAGTAGCTGCCTGTACCTGGATTGGCTACAGAAGTATACAGCTGAGGATTTGTAGCATGAAACTAAAGAAAATATTCAATCAATCTTGAAAAGACCATGTTCTAACCACAAAAATAAAAAAACATCTTATACTGAAAGAAAGACTACTTGTATATAATATGAGCGGCCAGACTGTGGGCCTTGTGCCCACATTCTGCTACCAACCTGCTTATCTCCTTGCCATCATGCACTTTGTCAGGGTTGCCTTGGACCCTGGCATGGAGAAGAATGTAGTTCAAGTGTAATTTCCTGGGTATTCACTGTCTGCTCCCTGTTAACATCCCGTGGTACTCACAGTTCTTTTCCTACTACATGACTGGACACACAGTTGTCCAGTGAGACCAAATGAGGTCAAATCCCACCACAGGGTATGTGTTTCCCTGATTATGGGATGGCAGTATAACTGTACCTACCCTGGGGTCACATGAGGGGACATTGCATCGCACTTGGCACACACTGGCAACAATGCCTAAAATGAATGCAAATCTTATCATAAAACCTATAAGGCATCTCTCAGGTGATAACAGACACAGTAATTTCAGATGAGGCCTGACTGGGAGTACCACTTCATTTGCAACACCATGCTATAAACAAGCAGTCTTCTAATACTCTTAGAGAAGGCTGTATGACTACCCAGCCAAAAGGCTGGACATATCACAGCTCTCTCCTGTATATTCTAGCTTTACCCAGGCTCACTGTTACCCTCTCCTCCAGATATACTCTGCCCATACTATAATCAGAAGCCACATACTATTCTACTGACTTGGATGTATTCCGATATTTCCTATGGATCATGTTATTTTCTTTAGGCTTTAGAGTGTCTATAGAATGAAAAATTCCTTTTAACTCTGATAGTATGATTTAAACCTCTTTTTTGAGTTTTCCAAATAAAGAGCATCTTTGAACAGCTATCCCAAGAGCACAAAATAATTATTTGTTCTCCTGCACAGATCATGTCTATAATAAACTGGGTGTGATGACAGTCCCAATACAGTTTCATGCTTTACTCTGCTCTTAAATTTGAACAGTTCAGCTTACTAGTTTGACATTTTACAGGTTTTTTTCTCTATTATTCATCGAGAAATTTTCTAATAGAGAAAATTTTTTTTCTAACAGAGAAAATGTGACCAGTATTGGCCTGCTGAAGGTAGTGAAGAGTATGGGAACTTCTTGGTTACTCAGAAGAGTGTTCATGTACTTGCCTATTACACTGTGAGGAATTTTACCCTTAGAAACACCAAGATCAAAAAGGTTTGTGACATCCTAAAAACTCATGTAGGCAAAAGGAAGTGTTAAAAGATGCTCAGAATATTTTTAAGGCAGTTGACAACTCTTTTCTGCTGTATATGTGAAGCTGAATCCTATACATCTGAGCCAGTCAAGATGCTTGTGAACTTTAGTTAATTTGACCAGATAAATAGACTCAGAAAATTTTAGGACCATCAGGGAAAAAGCAATGATCACATTGGAGAGCTGATGTGGACTTTGCCTGCCTGGGTAGCAGGATGATACATTTTCAGAAAGAGAGCAACTTGAAGAAAATGTGGTATGAGTTAAATTATCCATTTTCCTTTTTAAAGGCAGGTGAATACACACTTTATTTTATTGTAACCAGAACCAGCATGATCTCAGCTCAGCAGGGTGATGTTAGCTACTTTGAGGAGAATTCTGAAAACGTAATTTATTCCAGTCACATAAATGTCTGAGACATCTAACCTCTCACCCTCCCTGCATAATTAATACATAATGTTTGGCATTTACTATCAATTAATTTATTCTGCCTATTTTAGGAACCAATCTCTGAATGAGATGACCTGCTTTCTGAAGGCATCCCTGCCTCTGAGTTGCCATGGAGGAAGGGAGCTTAGAAAAGCAGCCTACACAAGGCTACTTACCTTGTAGATCACTAAAGCTGGGTGAGATGAATCCTACCCCTTCTGTTCACTCAGCAGAGGAGCAGAGTGGCAGGAAGAGCTGGTGACTCTTGAGAGCAGCTGTAATTTGTTACCCTGCAGTGCTCTCAATCTTTCTCTATGGCTTTCTGGGTCTGTGTCAGGTCATTTTCCCACTCAGTGGGCAAGCTGGTAAGACAGAACCACTGGTCCCTCCCTTTCTCTTTGGAGGCTGGAATACTCAGAGCCAGATGGCATGCTTTGAACTAAATGGAGATAGCGCTAGTTCAACAACTATCAGGTATGGAAATAAAAGGAAGGAAGATGTGGGCTGCTTACATGTGGAATTATTTTTTTTGTTGCAGGGCTCCCAGAAAGGGAGGTCCAGTGGCCGCATAGTGACTCAGTACCACTATACCCAGTGGCCTGACATGGGTGTTCCAGAATATTCCCTGCCCGTTCTCACCTTCGTGCGGAAGGCATCGCAGGCGAAGCGCCATGCTGTGGGGCCTGTTGTGGTTCATTGCAGGTGTGCTTTCTAGTGCTGTAAGGTTCACTCCACTTTTGTTTTGCAGAAGAAAAGAATTTCTCAGTAGTGGGTTAAGCAAAATTTCACTCTTGCATTTAACGATTCCTGATGGAGTAAGATTAACTTCTTAGCTGACATCCTTATCTGGTATTTCTCTCCTTCATAAGGCCAACTAATCAATTGTGCCACTTCTGTAAATCTCTAAATCTCCATAAACAAGATGATGCTGCTCTGCACTATGTTCTTTTTTTTTTTTTTTTTTTTTTTTGCTAAACTGCTTTTACTTCTATTTTTTTCACATTTCTGTACTGCTATCTTGAATGCTATGAGCTTACCAGATACACCTGTGGGGATAATTGTTTCATTTCTGCAAATATATTGCGAGGATGCTTTTGGCTCATGCTTTCTTTGGTGCAGGGATACTCTGTAATCCTAAGAGGAGCTCTGTGCACAAGAGAAGACTCTCTCTATTCCTGGCTGAACTACAACTCTGCTGTTTTTAACATTCTCTGGGCTCTAGGAGGCATTTGCAATGGAGGAGCGTTCTGGGGAACGGTTGAGGTCTGCATGTGCCGCAGTGTGCAGGCAGGTGCTCTGTCAGTGCTCTCTGAAACTGGCAGCTCAGGGAAAATTGGTAAAAAAGGGCTTGTAGGGCCTGGAATGATTTCACAATGCCCATGAAGGACCGGGTTATTGTAAAATATATAAGCAGGTTCTGGTTTTCCACTGTAGTACCTCACCTTTGATGGAACATTTGGAAAGAGAACCTCCTCATGAATTCTGTCCTTCTGGAGCTGACACTGAGAAAGCCAACAGGTAAAGTCACCTCAAAAATGCTGCAAATGAAGATATTTTATTTGTGGGACGATCTAATCTGACTGACATCTGTTTTTAGCTTGGAAAATGAAAATTCCATATCTTGTTTTTCTGCTGCTATTTACATCCTGGCTGTTCTTGGGAAATTCAAAATTTCAAGTCTGATATTTCTGAGATATTGGCAATACATTAGGAGTCAATTAAATTGAGTTTTTAAGAAGTGAACGGTGGTAAGTTGTGTGGCTTCAGTCAGACCTCTCCCTTGGGTCACAGGTATAAGTCACCTCTGTCTGTAGGCAGTTCTGTACAGTTTTTAGTTAAACTGATCACATGTACTACGGAATTTCAAACGAATCATCTCATGTTTGAAATATAAATTTTATTTATATTTACAGGCTACATGGAAGACACAAATGATGAGATTCATAAAATTTATTTTAGCTATTTTTATTGGGTACTTTCCATGTTTTGTCTTTCATAACAAGTACAGATGGTGTCTGGTAATCTTTGTACTTCTTTGCGTCTAACAGGGTATTAACAACCTGGACCTTTGGGTTTCATATCATACTTATTTAGACAGTTTATTACAGCAATCTGATCTCAGTCTACCTATGCTCTGTGCCCCCTCTGTGGCAGAAATGAGATGACTGAATTAGCATGTATGGACTGAGCTGGATCTGCCCACAGGGGACCATGCAGACCCAGCACAGTGCTGCTCTCAAGTTACATGTACAGGATACCTAATGTTCCTTCTTATCTTAGGGGGGAACTACAATTTCCCATATATTGCTAGATAACAAAAACTGACCTCTTGACCTTGCACTTCCTACCCAGATATTTTATAAATGAAAAAGTTTTTCTATAATTTTATGATGCAGCTGATTTTATACTACGTTAATCAGAGTTCATAACAGGAATGAGTTGATTAACACTTTCTTCTCCACTTCCTATTTTTAGAAAGGTTTTCAAAAATTGCTTGCCATCTTAACTTTGTCTAAGGAGCACTAAGTTTTTTCTTTTACAGATATACTCTCAACAGTTCTGCCATTTCCTGGGGTTTATCTTTGAAATCTCCTGTACTGTAGTGGGTTGCAGAATGCAACTTTTGCTTTAAAGTGGGGTTTCAACTTACAAGAATTTGAACATATTAACTGTGTCCAAGTGCTGACATATACCACCTTATGTAGATATACTTAGCAAAGTATCCTAAGGAGTATCAAGGCTGAAAATTGCACACCTGCAGGAAATCCCTTAGTTCTATTTCAGCCAATAATTTAAAAATCATTTGAGAAAATGCTATTCTTACACAAAGAAAAAGATTACTATATTGAAGATTACTGGTCTTGCTTTAACAAAGTATATCATATAATAAATTCATTTTGTAGAGGAAAATCTTCTGTATGCAGCAGTTTGTTGAAAAAGCTATGTGTATGGAAAAGTTCTTTACATTAGTGTTTTATTTCAGGCTCAAGATCATTTTTTTGTTTTATAGTGCTGGTGTTGGAAGGACAGGCACATACATAGTGTTAGACAGCATGCTGCAGCAAATTCAACATGAAGGGACAGTCAACATATTTGGATTCTTAAAACACATACGTACCCAAAGGAACTACCTGGTGCAGACTGAGGTAAGAATAAAATATAAATAGCATGAGACTATTACAAACTTTCTGTTTGCAGGAGGAGAAATAATGCAATCCTCTTCCTGGCACCACCAGACAGACAGAAACCAGTCACCAGACTAGATTTTCCCTTTTGCTTTCCTTGGTTTTATACACATCCTTCTAGGCACACTGAGAGCAGTGCATTAGAAATTACCTTTCCTTGGGCTCTTGTCTGTTTATTAAGGAGGACTCAGAAGGAAGCCTGTATAAATCTTGCTTCCTGCAGCAGTGCTTTCTTGGCAGGATTTGTATTTTTGTCATGGAGCTTTCTGAGGAAGCACCATTGTCAGGCATTCACATTTTCACTGAACCTCATCAAATAGTTTATATTAGGCAATAAAATATTCTAAAAAGGCTATTTCAGACAGAAAATTATATATAGGTGCTTTAAGCTGAAGACTATATATAGAATATGGAAAAACCAATAGAAAACAATAAGGGCAACAGCAGGGCATTTGAAAGTCTATTTCAGGTTTCAAGAACAGGTGGTTAGATTCCCCAGTGCCTTTCAATAGAAAAAAAATTAATCAACATCTAGGGCGCTTGTTTCAAAGGATGTGAGAGAGAAAATAGAGAATAGCAGTAGGAACCAAGGGTAGGACTGGCTTGAAAATTTTCCTCAAATTTTCCTGTGCTTGCCTCTATTCTGTTAAAGTGAGATATCACAGGTAGTGAGGATTTGGTATTAAATCATACATATATATGTGTATGTATGTGTTGCAAGTGTAATTGTCAATTGTGCTTGTAATGTGTGTACTGCCACTGCAGAGGGACAGCCTTCACTATAGAGGATCACATTTGAGAAAACCCCTGTGAAAAAATACTGACTACATCAGAAGTGGCAGCTTAACCAGAGGAATCCAGGGGAATCTGAAAGTCACAAGAGCTCAGATGTTTGGTTTTGTTTTCCTAGGAGCAATACATCTTCATTCATGATGCATTGGTGGAAGCAATACTCAGTAAAGAAACAGAAGTCCCTGAGACTCACATTCATGCCTATGTTAATGCTCTCTTGATACCTGGACCAACAGGAAAGACCAGACTGGAGAAACAATTCAAGGTGAGCTCTCTGAAACAATGGTGCGAAAATCTTTGGGTTTGTAAACCCAAATGACTTAAAAATAGGTATGTCAACACAACTTTTATCAGCTTTCTCTACCTAAAATTTACTGCTGAGCCTAAATTAAGATTAAATTTATCAAATTAATGCAGTCAATTGGGACAGAATTATTGGCATAGTCTTTAACAAGGAATCTACCAAAAAAATCCACAAAAAAGAGATCATGATAAAAAGGACAGTAACTAGATTTTGGAAAATTTAACTACATGCCTTTGCAGGTAGATCTCAAAGGTAAAACATCAGTCTGGAAAGATACCATTCTGGCAGATATGTCAGACTTCACCTTCAAAGATATGGTTATTGATCTAGGGTTCAAGAATAATTTGAACTGCTAAGAACAGTGAAGAAAAAATATTCTGGTGATGTGTTAAGTAATTTAGACAGATAACTAGATAACTAAAGTTTAGAGAGACAACAAACCTGCAATAAAGTCACCCTTCTGTTTAATGCAGCTTATGAAGGAATGGCTTTTCTGCAGTTACCTGACTTTTTTTTAACTTCATTGTTTCAGTTACTGAGCCAGTCTAACACACAGCAGTGTGATTATTCAACTGCACTCAAACAGTGTAACAGAGAAAAGAACCGAACCTCATCTATCATTCCTGGTAAGCTTCTTCAAATCCTCAACAAGAACTGAAGACATCTGCATTAGTTTGGAGCAATGTTCTGTAAAGAACATTACAGCGAAGAAGTGAATTATGAATTGCACATAGAAAAACAAAATAGATGGCTGGATAGACTTTGTCCCAATTGATGGAGCCCAGTGTTAGAATTACTATGAGATGTGAGATAATTGCTATAATAATTATAAGAGTCATTGCAACATGCTTGTGAATTCATAACTTTTTTTACAGTGGAAAGATCTAGAGTGGGTATCTCATCACTATCTGGTGAAGGCACAGACTACATCAATGCTTCCTATATTATGGTAAGTCAGTTAATATATTGGTGAAAAACAATGAACAGCTGTTTTCAGAGCTGCCATTTGGCTGATTTAGGGTGGCACAATCCTGATTTTGAAAGCTCCTTTCTTCCATTATTCACTCTGCCTGAAAGAGTTACTTCCCTCAGGAAGTACTATTACCATTATTACTGGCTTTAAGTTTGGTTAAGTGCATTGCATTTTAACAATCTGTAGAAACAGAAATCACATCATAGTTTTAAAAACTGGTAAAGCTAAATGCTTTATGGAAAGATTTTTTGAGATTAACTAAATGTCTAAATGTGTAAACTAATAAGCTAATTTTTAATGGCTGTATTATGGTTTGTCTTCCTACCTGCTCATCTTACAGTGCTTTTTTTTTTATGCAACTGGCATAGCCTAAGATACCATAGTTCACCAGCTTTCCATTATCTTTTTGCTCTCTGGTTTTTCTTCAACTCTTTCCCCCTTCAGTAGCTGAGAGTGAGGAGTAAATGCCTCCTGGACATTCAGGAAAGAGATGGCAAATCTCTGTGTTGTGGTATGTGTACATGATCTTTTAGGTGCATTACTGCATAGGAACTCTCTTTCATGGTAAGAGATTAACCTGAGATACCTGTACAAATTAAGAAACTGCTTGAGATTTTTGCAGATCTTTCAAGTGTTCTTTTATTTGGTCAGGTAGTTAGCTCCTCTGGAATTATGGATAATATATTTTTATTTTGAGTTGGCTGAGTCTCCTCTGATCTCTTTTCTCATTTTTTATCAAATTTTTTAAGTCCTAAAATTTTTTACAATGTAATTAAATCAGTTCTTTTCACAGGAAAAATATTTCAGTGAAACTTTTATATTTTTCTAATATTTGCAGGAAGCCAGAAAAGGAACAAGTGTGCAATGCATTTTCTAGGTTCTCTGTCCACTAGAAGCTTCCTTTAAGCATTAATACTTGGGCAGCAATTCCAAATCTTTTTTTTTTTTTTTTTTGCAGGGCTATTATCAAAGTAATGAATTCATTATTACTCAGCATCCCTTACTACACACTATCAAGGATTTCTGGAGAATGATATGGGACCATAATGCCCAGTTAATAGTCATGCTTCCTGATAGCCAGAATATGGTGAGTTCTGTGGCTGATTGTTATGAGTTTATGTATGAATTTTATTAGTAGTACCATTTTGAAATATGCAGGATATGAGAAAATGTCTTGGATTCTGCAAAAAACAATTAAAATTATTAATACCAAACTGAGTGTAAAATCCTGAAATCACCTAGCAGAAATCTAGAAATCCCTGTCTAGGCAGATTGTGATTGGAATGAAAACACATTGAACCAGTCCTCTACAATTTCTACAAGGAGGCAAACAGCAGAAGCAACCATTATGCAAGGTTAGATTTTGCTCCATGACCTCTTAGTTGCAATATGGCTTCTTTGTCATTATTAGGTAAGGGCAGAATGTGAGGTTGTTTCTCGCACAGCAGCAGCTGGTGGGGCCTGGGCAGGGCACCAGTGGCCAAGCATCCCTCACATATGAAAGGAGCCTGTGAGGAGCAGGAGTGGCCAGGAGCACTGCCAGCAGGGTGGGCACTCAGGGCATGGGGCCTCAGCTCCTGCAGGAGGGTGTGCAGGGAGGGCACTGAAGCCCTGGCAGCTTGACCAGGCAGGGGTGGTACCCACCAGCACACAGGGCCTCTATGAGCTCTGCATCTCCACAACTGAAATCCACCCCAGCTTCCCTGAAACACACACAACAGGCAGGCAGGACACATGACAAGGAGGATTCCCTCCCTTTCCACCTGACCATTTTGGTTATTTGGTTATTATTGGGTTTTTTTCTTTAAAAAAAAACTCTCTTCATTTCTACTGTCAGACAGAAAGGATGCTCCCATGAACTTTTTTCTGCACTTTCAGATAATCCCAAGACCCCACATACATTAGAACACAGCAGCTAAATTTATCACATGACCATGGGCCATACACAGCACAACCCAAAGGCCAGGCTAGATGTGTGGCACTGTGCAGCACTGCAGGTTCATTGCTATGTAGGTCCACAGGGTACATTAATCAATACAGAGGTGTTTGAAAACCATCCCTTTGCCTTTGTTATCCCAGTCAAAATTTGATTTGTCAATTTAAATCTAAATGGCTGGATTGATTATATGTGTGACGCATTATTTATTATGTTGGATTTCGTATTTTAAGAGCTTAACATTATTTACTTTTATTACACCAATTTTGTTTGTTTTTTTTCCTGGAGGCTGAAGATGAATTTGTGTACTGGCCAAACAAAGATGAGCCTATAAACTGTGAGAGTTTCAAAGTCACTATGATTGCTGAAGAACACAAGTGTCTGTCTAATGAGGAGAAGCTCATAATCCAAGACTTTATTTTAGAAGCTACACAGGTAACACTGTCATAAACATATAACTCAAGACTTGATTTTTGAAAGGTAATGCCCACATTTTTTACATTTTCAATGCTAAATTACTGATAAAATATCTATGCCCTAGAAACATGCATGGAAAGAATAATGTCTATAAGGCAATATGATGACAGGGCGAATAGGGTAGTCCAACCTCCACAGCAGTGGGGTTCTGCCTCTGGAGGCTGGAGCTGGAACAAGGTGAAGGAAAAGAATAAAGAAAGTCAATCTTTTACAAAATTGATTTACAGGGTTTTTTGTTTCTTTTTTTAATCATTTAGGATGACTATGTACTTGAAGTGAGGCATTTTCAGTGTCCAAAATGGCCAAATCCTGACAGTCCCATTAGTAAAACTTTTGAACTGATCAGCATCATCAAAGAGGAAGCTTCCAACCGTGATGGGCCCATGATTGTACATGATGAGTAAGAACTGCACTTTTCTGTTTGCTTTGATGTTTTTCTGTAGAACCATTCTTTCACTGCCTGAAAGCAGCTGAAACAAGGCACAAAGTCTGCACTGAACAGTAGTGGTGATGCTTCTGTTCCAACTGCATCAACAAAAGAAACATTTTTATTTTATCATACTACATTACAGTTTTATCATTTTGATACTCTAGATGGTTATCAGGTAGGTCACTAGAGGGGAAGTCAGTTAATATTTCATTGCCTTTTACTGAAAGAATTAACTGTTTAGATGAGGCACCATACCATTCTCCAGCTGTTCAGTAATGGGAAAAAAATAACAAAATGTTGAGACACTGAAGGACCCAAAGTATTTGGTTTTTAGAGAGTTGAAGAGAAATAACTCTAAGAAGTTGTAGCCAGGTGCTGTGAAAGTTTTTTTAAACTAGTGCTGGGCAGACATGTTTCAGATATTGTAAATATCACAATTCATCTTACCAGTTTGCCCCAGAATTTGTATTTTTTCCAGCTGTAAAACCTGACCCAGTTTCTAGAGTTTTGTTTTGTTTTACTTTACAAAGGCATGGAGGGGTGACAGCAGGCACTTTCTGTGCATTAACAACTCTGATGCATCAACTGGAAAATGAGAATTCAGTGGATGTTTACCATGTAGCAAAGATGATAAATCTGATGAGGCCTGGAATCTTTACAGACATTGTAAGTAATAAGCAAAATGCGCACTTTTTTTTCCCTATGCGTGACATTAGATTTAGGGCAACATAACTGAACTATTTTGCATCTTAGTTTCTGCATGAATTAATCAAAACTGTCTTCCAGAGGTGCTGTAGAAAAAGAAATCTTCCTGGAAAGAATTCAGATGACAAAAAAATTGAGAAAAAAGCCAACAGACAAACAGTAACTCTAATTCTGTCCCCGAATTGCAATTGACTTTAACAAGGATCAGAGTCAGCATATATTTCTTTTAAAATACACTTTTCTCCCCTACCTTTCCTGTGCTCCCTATTGCTGTGCTTTACATTGTGTACAGGGGGAGCCATTAGTCAGAAAATAATAAAACTGCTAAGTAACACAAAAAATTCTGGAGCACAGTACATTTACAGACTGACACATCAGCTGTTAATTAATTTTGAGCAACGGTGCCGCAAAATAACCATTTCTGCCAACATCCTGAGTGTACCCTCTTTTCTCCTCCAGGAACAGTACCAGTTTCTGTACAAAGCTATTCTCAGCCTTGTCAGCACAAGACAAGAAGAAAACCCTTCAGCATCTATGGACAGTAATGGCTCAGCTTTACCTGATGGAAATGCAGCTGAAAGTTTAGAATCCTTAGTTTAATTAGCACATCAAAACAAACATGCACATCACTGCACCACACCAACCACACCTGGAGTTTACCATTATTATTTTCAGTTTTATACTTTGGGTGGGGAAAATCTGTCCAGTCACTATATGTATAATCAGACCCCAACAGTTGCTCACACCAAGTCATTTCTGTTATCTACAACTTTACTGTGGAACTTTTATCATTAACAATGTGTGCCTTTTCTTGAAAGATTTCTTGTAATACATTGTTACTTTTGGGCTAACTTAATTGACTTTTACAGTGTTTCTAATAATTGAATTGTGGTATGTTTTTTCAGTATTAGGTTTTTTGATTTATCTGGCTTCACTTTTAACTTAAAATTACCATATTTATAGATGTTAGGGAATTCTCAATTACAAACATGTCATGGGTTTAGTATTTGGTTTATTCGCTGTATTTATAACAATTTACATTTGCTAGAAATGCAACTTTTAATATAGTAGAATGTAAATAAGATACTGTTCTACATAACATTCAACATTTTAAGACCTCAATTAGACATTTAGAATAGTAATCTGATACTTACTGTAAATACTGCTACTTCTGTAGTGATCCATGGACCAAATTTATATTTATAATTGTAGATTTTTATATTTTACTACAGAGTCAGTTTTCTAGTTCTGTGTAATTGCCTTGTTAAAATGATGTAGTCAGTATGTTTTTACTTTAACAAAGTCTTCTGATATATAATTGTGCATCTTAAGCAATTTACCTTCATATAGCTGCATGTGATTTTAACTTTTTGTGGGAACTAGAAATCATATGTTTTGAAATGAAAACTTTTTATGAGACTAACACTGTACTTGGCATTGTTAAATTGTTTTTACCCTGGTATTGCAAAAATAAATATAAATATTCCAGTCTGTGCTTAGTAGTCTTCCACGCAGAGTAAACAGTCTGCACTGTCATGCAGGAGAGCTTTTACTTACAAGGACTTAAGGCTGATGTGCAGACAGCTGCTCTTCCTATGCAATCCACGAGTTCAGGGGACATTTATAGAAAACTTTTATGTTTTTTATCTCTGCTCCTACCCATACCTACAGTGTCCAAATTAGCTCCTTTTTTAGCGTTTCCTCCCACATCTCCCAGTCTGTAAATGGGCTGTCCCAGGTGTCCCAATCACCTCTGCTGGCCCCTCCCAAGACACCTCTGTGCTGGCTTGGCTTCAGGTCACTCATTCAGCTGCTGAGCCCTTTGCTGCCTCCTTTGGCAAGACAACAGCCAAACTTTGGGAGCAATAAAGCAAGCAGTCTGTGCAAGAACAAAACCAAAATGTTTCAAATTGACCTCAATAATTTTCTGTAACCTTCAGAACTGGCAAGAAAAAATACTGATTGTACTGAAAGATACTGATTGTACCAAGGGACTGGAGGAGCCTGGAGTAAAATGTTCATTTAAAACTAGCGTGGGCAGAAAGACCAACTATTTTCTCACTTTATACAGTGTGTATATATATATAGAAATACTGAAAGCAGAAATACTGTTCTGGAGTAGAATGCACAGAAAATAATGGACCCTAGCTGAGATGAAAACTAAGCATGGCAAAAAGACAGGCCTGATGTGAGCTTGGAGATGTTAGTTGACTGATTCGTAGAGTAAGCATGTGTAAGGCAGTTCATTGTGTCAGCAGATAGATCTAGACCCCCCTCAGCAGTGTGGGATTGAGGATAGATGGAGCTGCAGCAAAGCCAAAATAAATTTAGATATAGAGGAATCTTTAAAGAATCCTCATACTATTGATATATTAAATGAGTGTAGACGAGGAGACAGACTGGCACAGAATGTCAAAATAGCTAGCAGTGAAGAAGATATTTCTATGCTATTACCCTCTTTTTTTACAAGAAAAATAATCATAGAGACAAAACATTGTACCACCAAATCAGAGGGATGGTGTAAGGTTGGAAGGGACTACTGAAGACCATAGGGGGGTTTATAAAACTGTGTTAAAATTAGTGTGCTTGAATTCTCTTTTACCTTTGACCACTTCTCTTTATAGCCACAGCTGTGCAGCCCCAGAGGCTATGGAGTGTTGAATCCATTTGACTTGGGACCCTGGAGGTTTCCCTTTCCCCATCCAGCAGAGCTGCATGCAGGACGATTTCCCTGTCAGCCCAATGGCCCTGTGCAGGTCTGGCCAGGGAATGTGCAGTGCACATGTTCCACACAGGAAGACACACATGTATACACACACACAGGATGGTAGAAATAGGACTCATGACACAGAGAACAGGACAAGAATTTAAGAGGGAGGCAGGACAGAAGGCCATGGTCAGACACAGGGCATGAATGGGTGAAGGTACTGGCCAGCAGCCAGCACATACACATGCAAGCACCTTTTACCCCTCTTCTCTCCTTGTTCCTGTGCCTATTACTTCCCTGTTCTCCTTACTGCCTCTGTTTCTCCAGCCTTGTATATCTCTTTTCAGGTAAAAAAAAGTTCTTACCTAACTATTTTAATGGGTCTTAGCTTTGCTACCCCATTCCCAAATGTGAAACCTCAGATGCTGCTGCTTAGATCATCTCAGCCACAATGGTGTTAGCAACTTCCCTGGTACTTCTTAACTCACAAGCTCTTCTTTCCAAAAGGTCTCCACCAGAGCTTGGCCTTCCCTCACATAACTTCCCATGAACTGCCTGTGTAGCACCACAAGACTTTATGGCACTCTTTTTAACTCCTGTCAGCTGCTCATCCTTGCTCTCTCCAGCAGGTTTCTCAGGATCTGTGCAGGTAGCTCAGCCTTGGGCCAGGGGTGCCAGCCACGTGCCTGCAGATACAAGTATTCATTTCTTTAGTTCAAAGATATAATTAGTTCATTAAATAATTCAGAGGGAACCTACCTTTCTGGGCTAAAATATCTTTATTCAGGTTTTACACTTTTTTTTTCAATATATCATGTGGTTCCTGCCATGGTTGCATAATTGGTAATTCTTTCGTTCAGGAAGAACAGGACTGAGATAGGATTCCTAAGTGCAAGCAAAAATGCAGTGTATCCCTTGTGGAGTTAAATGCTGTGAACAAATAGGATCTAGAACTATTTTAAATTGCAGAGTTTGGGGGTTGACAGGAGTTTAAAATGTACATAGAGGGTGCATTACCCCAAAAGATGCACTTTTTTAAAGAATTACACATACATGTTTTTCACAGTGATCAGGCACAAATTTGGTGCATACAACAGTGTGTAATGGTTGTGCTTTGCAAAATGGATTATTTTCTTTCTCAGGTGTCTTGAGGGTTCCTTATTATTTCTTCTAAAGCATTCAGATTTGCTGACAGACTCCATTTGCACATCTAAGCTAACAAGGACAGCAATATTTTGTACCCTTCTTATTTAAAAATTATAGAAAAAAAATTTTGATATTCTAATCTCTAGGGGTGCACACACCAGAAAGGTTAATTGTGATTTTATGGCCAATTGCAAACCATATTCCATAACCTTATTAGCAGATACTGTACTTCTGCACTTCACCACATTAGCATCTTGTGTGCTACTTATTTAGTCTTTTCTTCTGGAAAACTGGCTTGTTGCCTCACATATCAAATAACAAGCATGAAGATACCTTCTGCTAATGTATTTAGTTTCATATAGTAGTATATAAAAAGTATTTTTTGACCAATTAATTCTGTTATATTTTTTCAAGCATCTGTGGACCAAATACAAAAAAGGAATCCTCCTTTCTAAAATCCCATCTTGACATAACTGTTCCTTTCAACCTAAATTTTTTGCAGACATTTTAAAATTGTAATCCAAGGAATCAGCTGTCATTCAAAGTTTCTTTCAGAGATGTTTGTAATCACATTCATCATCTTAGCATGCTGACAAGTTATTTAAAACATAAGTGCTTAACATAATCTCTTTACTCACACATATTGGTTCTGATCTAGAAAAAAAATAAGAATCATAAAAAAATCTTCTATAATCTTCAACTGTGATGGATTATAGATTTTCATAAATGCGTGTCAGTTCCTCTCTCAGACAAAGGCCATATTCTAATTAATTTTTTCTTATAATCCAAGCCACAGACTCAAAAGACATATAGCCTGCCTATTCAAACTGGGTCAAGTGTGGAGAAGATGTTATGTATCTCTGGCAAAAAGTAAGGTATTAATAAACAACATCAGATTAAGCTATTTTCTCTACAAATCTGTAAGTCAAATGTGTGACAAGGAAGACTTGATTACTGATCTTCCTCCTAAGAATCATAGAAGAGTTGAGAGTTTAAAAAAAAAAGAAAACAAGTAATTTACTATCACCAACTTTTTAGTGATTGTGATGTGGAGATTTAATACCTACAGAAAAGCTTTACAAGGATCAGCAGTAAATGGTGAACAGAAGTCATAAAAACTCATTACTATCAGTACAACAACAAATCAGAAAAAGACTTCAAAAAATCGTTGGACTTCAAAAATCAGTTGAAAAAACTTGTTAGCAATGTTTTATCACAATGCTTTGCCTGGCTTTACAATTCTTTGCTATGTCCTAGGATAATGTGAGTAATTTCAGACAGGTTGAAATTCTCTGTGGTAGATGCTTACTTCAAGATGAGTTTAGCAAAGTTAAACTCCTTTCTCTCTCATTCTGAAGCATAAACAAAGCACAGCTGGGGAGGAGAGGAGCAATATTGTCTTGCTGGGATTAAAAACAGAAACAAAGGCCCCACTGCTACCCTAGGTCTGAGGTATCATAGGTTACGGCCTTAGTTTTCACTACTTCCCTGCAGCAAGGCCCATGTCTGGCCATCCACTTCTCACAGGTTTGTGATTTAGGCACATCCTATTTTTAGACTGTAAAGACGACATGACAACAAAACAGAGGAGTTCAGATTTATTTTTCAAGCAATCTCATGTATGAGATACAATTATCTTTCCAGTAATATGCAAAGAGAACTGAGAAGTATAATCTTCATACAAAAAGATGAGCAATAAATTCGAGTCTAAACATAGAAAACAAAATGCAGCATTGCACTGGGAATCAGAAATATACTCCAATATAAAATGTTCCAAAACTAGTAGCAGTGTTTTTTGATGAAAACACTGCAGTTCTCATTCTTTAATGCTCCAAAAATATTAGATATTTGTAAAAAAAAACTGATTTTCATCCCATACTGCATTTCCAAGGCAGAAAAGCAAGTATGGTGCATGCATATATACAGAGAAACGGCTCTGTGGTTGTGTACTTGGGGGCTAAGGGAGGGGACAGAATTCTCAAGTAAAATCCTGGTCTCACCAAGTACTGGACTGGAAGGGACCAGCAGGTACAAATATAACTTAACCCTTAGTTGTAGGCCATTAATCTACCTGGAGAAGGAGGAGGCAGCAGAGGGCAGAACATTGCAGGCTCCATCCTTACCCAGCTGCATCTACCAGCCAGACAACAGACCAACAGCCTGTGAGGTCAATGGGAAGCAAAAGAACTTGGTGGAGACAGGATTTTCTGTGATATATGCATGGAACTGTAACAGAATCCAAATTTGACATTACGTTAAAAAAGCATTGGTTCAGTAGAAAGAGTCCTTCTCTTTCATAGTAACGCCTGCCCTTCATTCTCCCTTCCCCCTTTGGCTCCTTTCACCTTACTCCCTAGCAGCTGCTACTTCATTGCATCTGCACAGAGAAAATCCAAATCCTGAGCAGCAAAACCTGAAGATCAAAACTTGAATTATTGTTATGGCTGCTTTTCCTACCATGCAAAACAACACCTGGAATTCCAGCCTCTTGGAACTGTGATTACAGCATTGGTTCTCAGGAAGGAAAAGGCATTTATCAGCAAAGTGCGTTTGTGAGCAAAGCTGAAAGCAGACAGCTTCCTGCATCACTATTCAGCTTTAGAAAAGGGAAGCTCTAGGCAGGTGCACAGGTACCAGTGCAAACACAACCTGCCCACAGCATTACACCTCACAGACCTGACTGGTGAAGTCTAAGCCATGCTTAGAGTTGCAAGGGGGTGTAGAAATCCCTAAGCAAAAGCCAGAGAAGCAGGCCTGAAACAAAAGGATGGTACTATGTTAAGGAGAAGCTGCACTTGGGCTAAAGTTCAGTTGTGGACTGACGTGGCTAAACTGCAGCTAGAGCAGGGCTGACACGTGACAGCACAGCACTCAGCAGCAAATGAGCTGGCAAACTCCATCAGGCTAAAGTGACACAGTACTGAGTAGCAGGCATAGGTTCCCAAGTGAACGCTTCAAAACCACGCTAGCAGAAGAACAGAAGCTAACTCAAAAAGTGGCAATTTAAACCTCTAAACCTAGTGCATTTCAAAGCTGCATATACTACACAATGTATTCCCTTTGTAACAGTACTTAACTTGGATGAGGCACACAGTATAAGTGGGAAGAGTAAACATGTCATTTGGAGCATCTTCTAAGCACAGTAACTGTGTTGTATTTCAGATTGCCCTTCGTAGCTGCAGAGCTAAATGTTAATGTGCTCTCTCCACAGCACAAGGCAACACGTAACAGCAGGTATTTCAATATATTGCAACCAGCTTCCACTCTGTAACAAGAAAGGGTATGGGGGGAAGCCTGCTTTAAATTTTCTTCCTCCTCCAATTAATTTAAATTTACATTCATTATAAAGTGATTCAAAATATTAAGATCTAGGTTTCAAATATTTAAGAACTGAACATTTTCAAGATTTAACAGGATCTTATTTGCTAGTAGTGCAGAATTTCTAAACTATTTTTTGCATATTGTTATTGTGAAAACATTCATGAATACTGCTAAAGTGAAAGGGACAACCAGACTTAAAATTTAAGTATCATGTCCATCTCCATTTTTCTGAAAAATAATTTTTACCACATGAACAATTAAACTTCATCAATGGAGTTCATTACCCAGACTTTTCCGCCACAAAATAATCCACTAATAGATTTTTCTTTCAGCTTAAATTTGTCGCAATAATAACCCTATAAACTTAGAAGATAAACTCTAATAACAAAAAAACAAAAACCTTCTGAGCTATTTTAGAAAAGATATAAGGAAAGATCTGATTGATGCTGAAACATGTACATGAAAGCTTAACAATTTTAAGAGGAAAATATCACAACCTGTGAGTATTGACAGTTTCTACATCAAGCCTGGTAGCAGGTTTTACAGAAGGCAACATTTGCCTATGAAATGCTGCCTTTAGCTGGTCCAACTGAGATTCTAAAAGGGGAGGTGAGGAAACCAAAAAAAGCCAAAACCTGATCAAATCCACTGCTTTCAGTTACTGCTTGATAATGCTGCGAGTGCTGTACATAATGCCTTCTGCCCGAACACGTTCAAGTATTGGCCCATAAACATTCTTTGTCAAAGGTATGACCATGCCTTTGGCAGTTATTTCACCTGAAATAAAGGCATTAAAAAACAGAGTTAGTGCTCTACTGGGTTTATTTGAGAAAGCTTTGGTAGCTTCACAGTGGGGTTTTTGTGGGGGTTGCTGTGCTGGACACAGCCAGATCAAGGGGCAGGGAACTGCGGAGTCATTCAGCCCTGTCACATAATCAATTATAATTTATCATGCTAAAGGTTTTGTCTATATTAGTGTAACATTTAATATTAAATGATTTAAAAATGTTTGTGGATTAAGCAGTAAGTTAAGATTGTCACTGAACATCTGAATATTCAAACATGCAGATCAAAAATTCCTGTAAAGTAGACAGGAAGCATCTGACAAATTAAAAAAGTACACATAACTGTACTTAAGACACACTATATATTTACTTTCTACAGGCAGGAAGATAAAGAGGATTGAAATACTGTTACTGAAGTTGGAATAGCCACTTACCATCTAGAACCATTTTAGCAGCTATAGCTGCAGGGTATCCTACTGTTTTAGCCATTGCAGAATATCCTTTGTTATCCCCATAGACAACCAGATCAATAAATTTGTCTTCCAAATGGCCAGAAGGATGCCTGAGACCTATTTCACTTCTCATAACAATCATATCTCTCTCTCCAGTGCCTAAGAGAAAAGCACACAAACTCTCCATTACTTGTATTTCAGTCACATCAAGATGAGGTTCCTGAATAGCCAGGCACTAGACAGACACAGCATGCATATCAGGGAAGTGACTGAAGGCAAGGACTATTAAGGAGGACAGAACACTAAGATCAAACTAGAAGTGTAACAGGAAAAGAAAAGGATAAATTGGGGAGGTAGGGAACATCGCAATACATTAAAAAAAAACTATCAAGAAGGTTTATTAATGAAGGTGAGCAAACTAATCCAATTAAGGCTAATAAAAGATATTGCCCAGTTCCAATCAAACCCATGAAAAAGAATTTTTCACATACCAAAGGGCAGTTTCATCTCCATGTGCTTTGCAAGAGCCCCTACAATGGAATCTGCTGCTGGAACTGGTTCATCTCCCAATAAACCTAACCTGGCAGAAGAAATGAGGAAGTCTTACATCATTGCCTATCAGCTGTTTCATCTCATTTTTTTAATTTCCAGTCGTTCAGCATACCAGTTTAACAGTCTTAACATGAACCAAAATGGCTAGAATTGCAAACATTTCTTTTTTTAATTTTTAAACTTTCAAAATTATTGGGGCATTTTACCATTCCACTGCTTCCAGCTGACTTTTGTCCTTGTCCAGTTTGCTAAATACAGCTTCTTTAAGAACATGGTGCTCAGCAGGTGACTTAATTCCAACCAGTTTGCACATGAGCTCTTTCTGTTTGAAAACAAAAAGGGTTCATGAAGGCCTGACATCTGTTCCTACTCCATCTCAATCAAGGTTTTGAGAACCAACTACTCTACTAAGATCAGTTAAAATCCAGGACTTCTGAGAAGACAGCTTATGTCTATTGGGAAAGTAAGAAAGTTTGGGAATTTTAATTACAACAGGTGAAAATAGGGTTTATCTTTTCCTAAAAGACTTTGTACCCCACCCCTCCACTGCTTCCCCCCATATTTTATTCTAATCCCTTCCTTTGGCAGCAAAGAAAGAACATAAAAACCTGCATAAACAAGGAACACTAGGAGAATATTAGGATGAAAGAGAAGCCCCCTGGAGACTGACAGAGTGAAAATTTAGAGATATCTTTCAGTTGGTCTAGAAATGAAGAATGTCCCTTTCAAAAGGAAGGAAACAGACCAATAAGATGAACAAGGCTCTGGCAAAGTCCTGTGAGTGTTACCAAAGAGATTTCTCATGATACTTGTGCATATCTGAAGGCTATTTTGTGCCACCTAGATGCTAATTATTGCTTGCTTCATTCACAGCAAGGTGGATAATAAAAAGAACTATGAGCGAGATATGAAATAAGCAAGAACTTCAGAGTCTACAAGCTCATGTTAGCCTTTCTCTTCTACCTCCCTGTCAGAGTAGATAAAAATGTAAAAACACCACTAAAAAATGTTTGCAGTGAGAATAACGAGTTTATAGCTATTTTTACGGATTACATAACACTGTATACTTATTCACTGAGGCTAGAAGAACTGGAAATTCCAGCCATCTTTGCAAAGAAAACTTGAAACTATCAATTCTAAAATGGAAAGTAGACAAAAAATTATCACAAAATTTAAAAGAAAATAATTTTAAAAAAGAAAAAGTAATTCCCTTATGGCCACCCAAAAAATCCTGGAGTTTACTCATCTTACCAGTACTATATATTAGTCAGAGACAAGCAAGACTATGGCCTCTTCACCTTCTACTTTCTTGGTTCTGAGAACACTCAAGACATTCTTCAGCTCTTTCCACCCCATACTGAAATATGAAATAACCTGTCTCTACAGAGACAACAAAAATGCTGATTTTTGTAACAGCAGCACATCAGAGTCATGTCTTGGCTGAGATAAAGAGAAAGTAAGGCACCCAAAATCAAGACAGAAAAGCTGCATAACAGAAGATCTAAAAAATGCTTGCACAGAATTTCAATCAAAAAAAAATTATAATACTCCTTTATGCACAATCTCTTCCTTCTTGATGCCCTGAAAAATACTTTTACACTGACAATCATGAGCCAGAAACAATATGGACACTGCAAACTCAGAGCACTGAGGACTAGACTGTGACTAACAAAAAACATAAGACAATTCATAAAAATATGGCCATGGCTTTGTCTAGCTGAGGCCTGAAAGCCTCCAATGTCAGACATTCCAGAATCTATCAGGGAACCTGTTCCAGCACCTTATTCCATTCCTCCTGAAGAAAGTTTTCCTAATTTCCAAGAAAAAAATCAAAGATCAGGATGCAGTAGAAGATTCTCATTGCTAAGTACACCCAAGTCTTGCAACAAGCAAACCATCAATAAACCAGAGGAAAGAAGGCAGAGTAAGCAGAGTAACTCACCCAGGTTAGAGGTGGCGTAGTTGAGCTTAGCAAAGGATAAGGATCTGGGTTAATTAATCCTAGTTTTACAAAGCCCCCCATGGTTCTGGAGAATCCCTGAAATAAAAGAATAACACCATTAAATATATTAATCACTTGAAACTCAGGTTTTTCTCCTTGGTTTGAATGTAGTGATAGACATAACCATAATCATTCCTTGGGAAGCCAGCCACAATAACCTGATGCCAGTGAGGTTACTGCCTTGGAGCAGTGTCTTCCCCAGCCCCTCTCCACCCTTCCCCACTTTTCAATACTTTTTTTTAATGGCTTATCAATACTTCCATGGCAAGTACCATTGGCTGCAGAGATCAAAGGGCTCAGCTGGCCAGCACTGGTTGAAATCCCAGCCCATCACTGAGGGGCTGTATCAGCCAGCTGATAAACTACTGAATACACAGAGCACAATCCTGAACTCTGCTCACCCAGTTTCACACCACTGGGATTGTGTGGACATCACATGGGCTGCTTTTAAAGGTAAGAATCCTGTGTGCTTATTTCTCATCTTCAGGAATATCAGACAGACAAAGCAGTAGAATGGTTTAAAAGGAACTGGAAAGGTTGCATTAGGCTGCACAATAAAAGAAGTCTCGACTGATTTCTGCTTACTTCTGTTTGTATCCCATTAACATTCCCACACAGCTGCTGAATGCCTGAGAGCACTTACATGCAAGTGACTAGAAACACACAAAAAAAGCAGAATGGAGGAAATAAAGCACCCTGAAAGAAGACTAATTAAATTAGGAGTCACTTATTAGGAGCACTGGGTTATCAGCTCAGATGGCCTTGCAGTGAGATCCTTCTGTGTGACACCTCTTTTAAACTGACTCCATTAGCTATCTAAACTTAATCTCTAAAAGGCACTTTTAGGAGATGATTGGCTCCTCAGTGAACAGACTGGCTTCTGCTCTGCAGCACAGCAGCACGTGCAAAGGGCCAACACTAACTTCTGTCCTGCTCAGCACAGTACAAACAAAAAACCTTAATAATAGTACCGTGCAGGCAGAGATACAGAAACCCTTCCCCAAACCCTACCAACTCCAATCCAGCCCAAAGTGCTGGCCCTGCTGGGGGGGTTAAGGAAACAGCACTAACCACAGGAACAGCATTCTTGCAGCACACTGACATCCACCTGGCATGTCACCCTGACACTTCTGCAGTTCCTTGTGCTAGCCCATACAGAAGAAGAAAGTTTTACCAGGCACCAAATGGAATAGATATTGTCATATTAGGATTCCATTATGAGATAGACACCTCCCACATATTTTTACAACCTCTTCTGAAAAAGAGATTGTATCTAGACTGTCAGAAAGAGAGCTATTGCAATTTATAACCCTTTTTCCCCCATATTTGCCTTCCTTCTTCCATGCCTTTATCTAAGCATGCTTCCCTCCCAGAAATAAAAAAAAAATCCTGTTGTATTGTAACAGGGGAATTATGACAAAAAGGACATACAACTTCCTCAGACTATGGACAAACAACAACTTAAACCCTAGCATAAACCTTAACAGACATAATACAACATCCATAAAAGCTTTTTCAAACCTTCAATATGGTTCTAGGTTTATTCCTTCTTAATGTATATTGACTGAAAAAAATAAAGAAAAAGAAAATCTGACAGAAAAACATCAAAACATTTTGATTCTGCTTTGGACATCTAACAAATGAAAGGAAAATACTCAATCAGTTGGAAGGGAAACACATTTATCTCTTAACATTTTACTTAGCTGACCAAAATTATAAAGCTTCTCAAATTTAAGATTTCTAGTTACTTAATGAAAAACTTCTTAGATTGATGGAAAATCATAATTTCTGTAAGATTTTTACATTATGTTTTTCATGGGAATATAAGAAAACAGAATTATTTAATTTTGTTAAATCTTCTATTGATCTGACACCAGATACAGAGGCAGAATAAAAAGAGGAAACACAGACTATGCAAGACAACTGACCAACTGTTGGTCTAAAACAAATATAAATATTTTTCCATTTTGCAGCAAATATGTTAAATACCTGTTAAATACCAGGTAAAGCTACATTAAAAAAAAAGCTAACTGCTTTCAGTTGTCTCTCAATGGGGAGCTCATAAACAGCAAGTGCAAACCTATAAAAGGCTTAAATACACATTTTTATTGAAATTGCAACATTCATCTCTTGAGGAAAACAATAGATTACTAATAATAACACCAACAACTTACTTTGTATCTTAAGGTGCCTCTCAGTAAAGTACGAGCTGTCTGAATACCATATGGCTCAGCATATTTTGTACTGTCTCTGTTAGGAAAACCTTCAAGGTTTAATCCTGGGAAAAAATCCATTGGAGTAACAGAATCCAGTAATGCTCCTCCAGGTGGAATATTGATAATCTAAAGTTTGTGAAAGAACAGCAAATATTATTTTTGTGCAGTTGTATTCAACTTATTTTAGAACAGAAAAGATAAAGTATACTCAAAAGCAGGAAAAACAAGTTTGGCATTCAAGTGCAAACAAAGGCCCAATCTAAATAAAGCAGTTGCCCAAGCCATTTAATCATACCTGGTGCAGGAAGAGCATGCAATGTGTCAGCCATCAAAGGACTAAAACAAGCCATGTTCTTCTCACACACACAGTTAATTCCTGCTGCACTTATATTAAAATGGCAGGTTCCAATTTCACTTACATTAATGTCAGTTTGGAGCATGTCTCTAACTGCACCAGTGTGATGGGAGATTCTACCCATGAGCTCTCTGCTTTCTGGTCAAATAATTTATTATCTTGTTTAGTTTGGACGTTTTTATATGGGGGAGAAAGCAAATATAAACAAAATTATGGGTGCTTGTTCCTTTTTTAAAAAAATATTAAAATAAATCAAGTGATATCACATGGATATAAAATTACAAAGCACCATGGGAGGAAAACAAAAATACCAATGGGTGACTAGTTCTCTTAGCACTCTCTTCCCAACCACAGCCCTGAATCCTGTTACCTTTAAGGACCTAAAGCCCAGATTTGCTATGCAGCATCAATACAAACTTGTTTTCTGACTTCTGAGCAAAGGGACAAGGTTTACTTATAGAAGAAATACTCAAGCAGTGAAGCCAGCAGCAATGCCAAAAGATATTGATGTGTTTGCCAGGCAAGACAGGTGTGTGAAAGAATCCTACACAATGGTCAAAGACATAAGTATTTAGAGGCAAGGAGGGAAAATTGCAGAATTTACTGACAAGCTTATCTAGTGCTGGCATAATGACTCATTCATATGCATGATCTAATTTTTCCTAGCAATGGGTAAACCAGATCAGAAATAGAAATATCTCAACATTTTCCAAGAACCCTTTTCATCTGAAACTTATACTTCCTTGCTTTTTAAATAATGACCCAACATACAATCCCTGCATTTCTCCTTTCTTACTTCCATAAAAACAGTAGAGCACCAAAATGTCATAAAACCTAAAAGATTATATTTCAAAAGATTTTTAAGTTTTGCAGATTGAAGAGTTTTAGGTAACTAGCTAAACTTTACAGTGGTTATACAAGGCAGTCTCCTTGAGAATTGCAGTAACTACTCTGAGCAAGTGACAGTGGAAACAGATAGTGCTGGAAAGCAGAAATGTGATAATGGCTTGCAATAGCTTTGCACAAATCAATTACAATGTTTACACAAAGCAGAAGCAGTGACATTTGTAAGGTTAAGTCTAATGACTCCTGCACAAACAGCAAAACAGAGCTTCTATTAAATAGACCAAAAAGCATTTTACAAAACCCACTCAGTGGGTTATTGGTATTACACATTGCACCAAAAGAGAATGGAATCACAAGCTCTGGTGTGCATTGTGCAAGTACAAAATGAAGCTATCTGATTTATCAACACAACTAGATATACAAGCATTCTCACCTTTGTTTCACAGGACCAAAGACAGGGCAATTAAATAGCAAAAGAAACATCCAACAGGAATGGAAGTTGAATCCAGAAAAATCAACTCCAATCCACTGGTTTTGTCTTTAGAATAAATTCCTTCCTGGAAACCGGTTTCCACATAGTAAGTATTACCTGGCAGCAGCTAGGTATCATCATGCTCCAAACATAGTCCTAAGTGATTCAGCAACTGGCTTAGGCAACTGACTGCTACTGGCTTGAAAGTAAACACAGCATCTTACAAGTCCCAGTTCCTTCCTTAGCCAAATATCACAGGTTTTGTCTGGTTTTAAATGAAAATTTTCCCATTACTTCACCTCTCCATCTTTTAAATACGTAGCAGACTGAACTGTATTCAGCAACACTCCTTGTGGACTCCAGCTGAACTTGTACCTCAGAGGATTGTCAGAGTGCTCTGGAGCTGGTAGGCCACCGCAGAAAGAAGTGTACGATATAACCTGTCAGATTTATCCACAGGAAAGAAACAGTGAAGAGAAAACAGATCAGGATGCATACAGATCTACCTATCAGTTCTTAAAATTTCTGTTTTCCCCCAAATGGGTTAGATGAGAAGGATCTACAGTGGGGAGGGGAAAACTGCAGGCACTGCCTGCAAGGGAGAAGAAACCAAAAGATACACTGGGGCAGGGCCATCTTAGTTGATAGTCTCACCAAGTGAATTAGTAGCTATGAAAGTCAAAGCATCAAAAAAAGTAAAATGTCCAGAGTCTGTTACACATCAGTGACATGCTCAAAACCTGCATGGTGTTAAAAGAACAACTTTACAAATACAATCTTGGCAGAGCTACACACTACCAGCCGACCTTACCGTAGCACCAACTTCTTTCGCCTTGTCAATACATTCCATCGCCAACATGTGATCAAGACCAGGATCCAAGCCCATTTCACTGACAACTGTAATACCAGCAGCTTCTACACTAAAATTAACACAAACACAGAGCCATCAGAATATTCACTATTACTGGCCTTTTATTCCATAAATCTGTCCAATCTGCCCAGTGAACCTTCCCCAACACAGTAAATTCTGGGCTCTGTCTGTAGCTTGTGGGAATAAAGAAAAAAAAGCAGACATAAAACCCTGGAAAGGGACAACCATCTAAGAACCTTCTAATGTTTTTTTCTCTTACTTCTCTGCACCTAGGTGCTGGTGGAAAAATAATTTTCTACCAGCTATTCCATATCCCACAATCTCCTGGACAGTGCTATAATGCAGGAAGGTAGTAATGCAGAGAGCAGCACAAAGCTAGTCATAATTGTCCTAAAGAGCTCCTACAAGGAAGAAAGACTAAAATGCCTGCTTTCCAAAATTACAAGTATTTGGCATTTTTTTTCCTAATAGTTGCCTACAGTCCCAGAGGAGTTCACACATCACCACAAACTGAGGATTTATTTTATTTTCAAAATCAGTTTGTCTTTTGACAAATGAGAAGTGCCCTTTTTATTTTTTTTCCTGAGCGCATGCTATATTCTCAATAAGAATGGTAGAAAAGGCCCCTAAATACCCTTCATGTTCTGCAACACTGATTCTCTACCAGTCTAGTTTTTTCTGTTTTATCTTTTGTAAAGACACAACATGTACAATTCTTGACTTGAATGCACTTCAGATTTTCCAATACTGTGACTCAGAGGAGTACCTAGATTAAGCTTCATGCTCAAAACAACTTCCAAGCATATAGTAAGTAGGACAGCAGAAACATTAGTTAGAGTTGTCAGCAGTTTGAAAATTATACAGTGGGCGTATCCAAAAGAAGAGCATGAAGGAGGAGATTACTGTAGATACAATAAACCAAGAAATGAGTTTTTATTATGGGAAGGCAAAGGATGACGAGCAAGTTTGCTGGTAGAATATGACAGCACAGCTACTCAGCTTGAATACCAGCCCAGCTCAAACATCTTAACAGGTCTGGGGGAAGAGGAAAAGGCACATTAACATGAAATAGGATGATGCAGGTAGAAAAATACATTTCATTATTTAGAGCATTAGTCTAACCAGGTTGGGGTATGCACTTATTGCAACATGCACCTTTGGGAAAGTTACTTGGTTCTCCATCATGGAAAGAGAAGCAGAAAGAATTCAGAAAGCAGTAATTCCCAACAAGTGTTGCAGGTGTAACAGACTGCAAAATATTCAGATAATGCACTAAAGAAGGAAGCAACACCAGGGAGATGCTACTTCCACACCTACCTCTCCTGAAGTTCTTTCATGGCTGGTGTTAAGTAGCTGGCTGTTACCAAGTTCACCTTGTTGTCAATACATTTCTTAGCAACAAAAGGATGTGCTGAATAAGGCAGCAAACTACAAAGGAAGGAGAATCATGCAACATCAAAATTCAACCAGTCACTGGAAAGACACTCAAATGTTTTTTGAATGCCTACAAAAGACCTAAAGTAATAGCTCAAAAAACCAGTCACACCTGCCTTGCCCTCAGCAGTTCCATACCAATGAAAGTGAACAGTACCCTATCAGGACAGCATTGCTGCATGCACTCAGAACAGGGCATTGAACAATAGGGAAGTCATTCTTGAGAGAGCATCACACTTCTCTGTGAACCACAAACCACTGACCTCTCTCCAAAGACATCTTCTAAACAAGCATGCTGGAGGTTTAGAAGATGCAAAACTGCCCTTGAGAAAGCTTGCATTACAAAGATCTTGGTGAACTACTTTGTGAAAAGCACGCTCTACATGGAACAGAAGCAACATTCATGACAGCTGTGGCAAAAGAAACAAAATGGCAAGGACAATGAAGTTCCTTCCCTGTATCAATATCTGGAATGAGTTCTTTCTTAATGGGATATTCAGAAGAAATTACCAAGATGCCAGAATTTTGCCTCCTCTTGTGAACATGAACATTTGATCCCAGGGACACATAAGCTTGTGGATACAACTGGCCCTTCACATGAACAAAGAAATCCACCTAACTGGTGAACACTTCCAAAGAAGTCAAAACCCCTTTTAAAGTTCTGATGCCCTGCTACATGAGAAGGCAGCAGCCAGTTACAACTACTTACATGCACAAATACAACCCCAAATCTTGGCCATTTAAAAAAAGTTTATGTGTTGATTTAGGTCAAACAACTAGGGGAATGAAGCAGCATGACTTAGGCTGAGCCTGTCATGTTTTACACAGAAATCTAACCTGATCACAAGGTTGTGGTTTTTCACCAAAGAGGACAGCTTTTCCTCATGCTTAAGGACATCCATATGAACTGGAGTAACATTTCTGTACTTCTTTGTCAGTTGTTCAAGTTGTTCCTTCATGACAGATACTGTTTTAAAAGTAAAACAATAAACCCATGTATAATTGTGCCGTATTTCCCAAAGAGAAACATTTGCATGCATGTATTCCTTCACCAACAGTTGAAGAAAAATCAGACATTTAGTAAACAAACATGTTCAGAAAAACTTACTTGATCCCTCATTCCACATGTTTAAAAAGAAATATTTTGAAACTCTTAACACACTTTAACAGAATTCCTATTTACAGTCAAGAGCAGTTTAATAGCTTAAAGCAAAAACTAATTCACATCAATCAAAATTTTAAAAATGACAAAGATAGAGACAATAAGCTTCAGCTTAGGTCAAGTGTGAGCAAAAGGTTCAAACTGACTACTTTTAATATTTACATATGGCTTAGTCCTCCCAATCCTAAATACCATATTATAACTAAATGGGATAAACCCAGTCTCTGCCTGCTTTCACTTAAATACCATTATTAAGAAAGCAGAACTGAAAGAGATCCACAATAACACCACCAGTATTTGCCACCTCTGACTGGTTTCCTATCCAGCTCACCATACTGCCAGCATAAGCCAGAGAGAACAAGAAAGGAGTGGCCAAAGAAGACAGCACATGGGGCACAAGCTCCTGGGGAATTAAAAGGCATCAGCACTTACCATTATAAGGAAAGCAGAACTGAAAAAGAGAACGACAGTAACACAACCAGTATTTGCTACATCTGACTAATTTCCTTTCCCAGCTCACCATGCTGCCAGCACAAACAAGAGAACACAGCCAAGAAAAAGGAGCAAAGAAGGCAGCAGGAAGGGCACAAGGTTATGGAGAATTAAAAGCATCTGTGCCTCTGAGTTAGGGCCTTATTCCCTTATGGCCTTTCCACAGTCAGTGGGAAATAAACATTACCAGAAGGTGTTTCTCTATATCCTACAAATCAAATTGTGCTGAGGGAAAAAAGCTAGGCAAAATCATCCACAAATTCAAACTATAAAAATTTGATTACATTAAGGTTTCCCAATTAAAGTCTTCATCATCTGGCCTTACTTAAAGTGGTGTAGCCTAACAGTACAAAACAAACACGGCACTTGGATGTGCATTTTGTTTTCTGCACCTACTTGCATGCTGTCAAAATATTAAACAAGTAATATCTTCATGTCCCTTTCCTTCTGTGCTATTTTTGTGCATGCGTGCTGTAGAAACTACACGTTTTAAAGCTACCCAGATAAGAAGCTATGTTTGCTCAGTGCCTGGCAAAACAGATCTTCCAGTTCACCTGGTTTCCCTTCCTGCTACTGCACTGCAGGGAGTGGATGCAGCCTCTGTAGTGACAAGGGGATGGGCACACTGCACATGGCTGTAATCCTTCCCTCTTCACCACCTCAGGCAGTGCTCATAACAAGGGTGCAGCTTTCCTAGATTTCCCCTCTTCCTCCCAGTAAATCTTTTCCCAGGGGTTAAAAGTACTATGGTTATCACCATGAAAGGTAGAAAAAGCAGCCAAGAGCCAGGTATGAAAGTAGCATGACCAAAAAAAAAAAAAAAAAAATCAATGCAGTAACAACAACAATCAACAGCAATAAAACTGTGAGTTCTAAGGGAAACAACTTGCCAGCAAAGTATCTTTCAGGCAATAAGGCAATAGGGCCTGAGTTTTAAATCTGAAGTCCCAGAATCAGGGCAAAGTCATCATTAGGGTACGGAAAAGGATTATGGAAATGCCCAGCCTGAAATATGCTACAGATAAAACCAAAACAGAGGAATAAACAAGTAGGCATTTGGTGCTCATGGGAAAGTCAGGGTCTGAAGTTTTATCATCCAGGCACTCGTTTTAAGAAAAGCAGTTACTTAACTCATACAAATATCTATAAAAACATTTTCATATTCTTGTTGTGTGAGGATGAAAACACAGCCAAAGGCCAACAAAGTGACTGACTACCTACAAAACCAATCCTGAGCCCAAAGCAGATTAGAAGGAAAAATACTTCCAATTTCCCTACAGGTTACACAGGCAAACAGTCAACTTCTAACATGGCTATGTCATTTTCAAATCAATTATTTAAATTTAAAATGCTCGAAAAGCTACAAAATCCTTTTCTGCTGTGCATAATAACAAAGATTTCCTTTATTTCTTCTCAGAACCACATCCATTTATTATTTATGAGAAGGGTTCTGCCACATGCTTCAGTAAGACATAATACTGTAATAAAAACAAATTCTTACATACCAACTGTGATGCCAATGTTGGAATCTCTAGTGAGATATTCAAGCACAGGGCCAGAAACATAGCCAGATCCGAGCAATAAAACTCTCTTCTCACCACTCATCTTCAGTGACTGAGCCTGTTCCCTACAAGGTGTTACAGGCAAAATTAAAAATTACACAGAAGGAAACTGTAATCTGCCCAGGTTAACAGAAAAAGCATGTTTCAGTAAGTCTACAAACCACGAGCTCTATTCAGACCAAGAGCCAAGTTCCTAGCTCCCAAACCCAGGACTATCCAGTGCTGCTCCCATTCTTCTGCTGCATAACTTCTAGTTCTTTTCCTCTAACATAATCATGACCCAATCCATCAACATTCCCACTGCTTCTCTGATTTCTTCTAGCTGTTCATCAAAACTTTCCTCAGTTGTATTTTTCCCAATGGCCAAATTAATGTAAGCTGATAACTTGAGGGCCACCAATGTCATGCTGGGCTGTCAGAAAGGGATTCCAGGCTCTGCCTTGCTCCCTTTACAACACAGTAACTGTTAAAGGACACAAAATCATGCTGGCGAAAGAGTGTTTTGTGTAAGTTATACTAGGTTCATATTGGTCCATCACAGGAACATGATAGTCAATAAAAGTCAAATAAAAGTTAATGCCCGACCAAGAAATCATTATTGCAGACAAGGACTCAGATTTGAAAACCATCACAGTGCTTCAAACTAGCTACTACTACTCTCATAAATAAATTTAAGTAGATCTCCTGTTGACTTTCAATATATGATGTACTCACATCAGATTTTGCATTTCTTTCTGTCAACAGAATGATGCACTCAGCAGTTGTTTAAATATGCTCTCAGAAACTCATAAATCATAGCAAGAATACACATTTTGGCTGTTTATAATTAGTTTTCCTTTTAGGTTAAATTTGCATTAAGTTGTAAAATCAGGATTGTGAAACTGTCTAACATATGACTACATAGATAAAAATTATTTAGCAAAAGAAAAAATTCTTAAAGCACTTCTTATTTTTGAAGAAAGCTGTTCACTGTCCTACTATTTAATCTAATTAATGGAGATTGAGGTTTGGGTTTTCTTATCCCATACCCTGAAAATAAATTTCAACAATAGGTCAGACTTTCAAAGATACAGTCTCATGGGAATCTTCATAAGCATATTAGCAAGATCCTCAGTTTCCCCTTTGTCCACTAGGAGTTTATACCAGCACTGCAGATTATGCCTCAGAAAGAATCCTGACCTGTAGCTGACAAGATGATGCCCACTCTGCTGAAACCTGCTGACCTAAGAAGAGGACCAACCATATCTCTACTAAATAATATTTGGTTCAGATGTTTTTGAGGCTTCTCATGGCAGCCAAGTCAGTATTTTGGTTGTGTCTTTTCATTTCAAAAATGGCCATAACAATGATAGATGATGTTGAAGTCTGCCAGAGCAACACCTAATAGCAAGACAAACCAGAGCACTATTGCCCAACCTAAAGCATGGCAGGCAGTATCTGACCATATTTAGGGGAACAAGGCCTCAAATAATACCACTGAAAAACTACTGAGAGTGAAAAGAGTTAAATAAATGCCAAATACAGCTATATCATATGTCTGAGGCACATTCCAGCTTACTGTATCAGTACTGTAAAGCTTGAGTTACTCTCCAAAATTTCAGATGTTTCATCCTCCTTTCCTCCTATTTCAGAGACTTTTTAAAAAGTCATTCTTTTCAGATAATTAAATCTGAATGGTATGTACCAATGTATCAATGTATCAACTCTCTAACCTAAATTATTACTACAGATTACGTAAATTTTGACTTTCATTTTACAGATTTTTACAGATTTTATTTTTCTAAAAAATTTTAAACCATTATTTAATACATTCACAGAAATTCTCCTAAGCCTGTGATATCCTTTTATATTGCAGACCCAAGGATTTTCCTTGTCTTCCTCCAATCAGAACATCTTCCGCAACTGTACTCTTATGGGCAGTGAAAGAGAAGAATTCTTCTCCATGCTTTAGGGAACAGAAGTGGTAGGTAGCTTGGAATGTTGATGAAGGAGAAGTTCTTATATGAAGGAAAGCTGGATTTTGCAATCCAACTTATCATATTTACTAAAAATTTTCTAGTGTATAGAATGAAGTCACACTTGGATCAAATGCAGCATGTTTACTCTAGGACAGACAAAAACATGAGCTGCCAAATGACCCATCAAGCATGAGAACAGAATCTACACAGCTCCAGATTATGCCTACTCCCTATAAATGAGTTTTACTAATTCAGTGACAAATAACATCTACATTGTTAATGTGATGTGCCTTTACAGCTGAGGGTGAGAAAACAGTAAGAGCTAAGAAGCAAGTCAGGGTGCAAAGATGTAGATGAGTTTGTTTGGTAAATCTAACGGCACCCAAGACAGTTCAGCTCATACAGTCTGGCTGTCCTACGTCTGAAATGTTCACAGACTTGAATAGAACCCTCAGAAACTAAACTGGATGTAGCATAATACTTTTCTAGAGTGGAAACAAGCCACATAATTCCTATGGGGTCTGAACAAGAGCACATCTCTATCTGAACCATCACACCCTAAGCAGTAAAACCCTTCTTTCATTTGCATCACCTCTGAAGTTTGCAAAATAAAGGACAGTATTGTTAGCAGGTCCTGCTTTTCTGACAGCTAAGTGAACAACACCACTGAACAAATGAGCATCACATGCAGCACACAGATCTGCAGAAATATCAAAAATCAACCAAAAAAAACCACCCTTGGAAATGAAGTCTCCATGGTCTCACAAAAGACCGTGCAAGTGATTATGGAGGAAGCAAAAAAAATATCAGATCCTTGCACTGTGTGAGGAATAAAAAAATTATTATTGAGACAGCCTCTTGAAGGGCACAAACATCAAAGAGCACATAACAAAAGTCACTATGAGCTGAAGCCTCTGAGAGGCAAATAGCACATTAGCGTGAAAAATTTATCTACAGTTCATCATGCACAAGTTCATAACCAGAAGTCCCAAAGAAAATTGGAGGGGTTTGAGATGCTGAAATCAACACACTGTTTTTAGTGCAGAGTGCATGCAGTGCTTATGGTCAGACCAATTTAAATTTTTGTAAGATGTACAGTGTAGCTGTCACTGACCAGGAACATGAACCCACTTACTGTGAAATTAACATTTTTCATGTGTAAACTATAGATATTTGTTAATAGTAAGGGGGCAAGGGGAATGGAAGGGATGGACAGGTTATTTATACTTTTGTTAGCTTAATTCACTCTAGGCTACCACTGGCACATAACTGCTGTGACAGGGTGGGGATGAAGTGGTAGCTGAAGCTGTAGGTGATGAATATAACAAAAAGTCTGAGAGTCTCAGAGTCTCCTCAATACATCCAGTCACAGAACAATGCTACACAGCACAGCACTTGAGCCATACAAGAAGTAACTAGATTCAAGGAATATTCAAGAGCCTTTTGCTTTCAGCCATTCCTTTCAAATGACTGTATGTTACATCCTTTTCTAAAGGGCAAGGAGTAACAGAGTAAATCTAGCATGTGGCTGCTCTTTGCCTCTGGAAAAACAGTTTTCATAATGCAAGACAGAGAAAAATGACCACTTTCTCAACTTCAATATAAGTTACTAACAACACGTGTTAATGATTTAGGGAAAGTGCATGAAGAAATAAGATCCTCAACCTAGAAGACATTTAGACACAGTGCAGTATAGATGCATTCCACCAAGACACAAGAATAAATGAATATAAAAGGGGAGACAGAACGCAGACAAGGTGGCTTTTTAACTCCTGAATCAAATAAACTTCAAGAGCCTACATTACCTGCTCTCTCTCAGTTTCTGGATATATTGATACTTAGGAGTCAGTGAGCCATTGGATGCAATCACTGCCTGGAAACATATGAAACAGATTTTGAGGGCTTTATGTGTCTGTATATTTCAAAGCAGGGGAAGACAAGAAGGGTGCAAAATTGCAAAACTTACATCTCGAACAACAGGTGAATAATTCTGTTTTTCAAGAGGTTCTGAGCCTTCTGATACCAGCTGTGGAGATAAGTTATTTCAAATCAGGTCATTTTACTACCAGATATTTCTCAAAGTAAAACATTAAGATTTTAAGCAACATTTAAATGCACGCAACAATACCAATATCTTGTATATTTGAAATACTTCTGGCTGCGATCAGCATCACTTGACTTTTAGGAAAATACAGGAATTCAAACAGCAGTCTGACTGTGAGGGATTGTTGAGTGCCCAAGAAAATCAGATGTTTACATCTGGTGCAGAGTCCAGAAGCAATGAACTACCTGCCAGAGCCTGTTTTCTGCCTACAGAAAGTGTTCTTGACAAATCCCTAAGACATCCAGGTCACTCGTGTCTCATTCACATGTTTCCTTTTCAAACGATTGCCTCAAGACTTCAAAAGCTTTTTTCTCTTTTTGAAGTACAAAGTCAGTTATGTTCTACAGCAGATTCCTTTTGAATGTATACAGGAGACCAGATAAGCAACAAACAAGCAGACCAAATTCTGAGCTTTTTACCTTCTTGTCGGACACATAAGCTCTTACCATCTCTTCAATATAAGGGAAAAGCATATCCCCAAAGTACTCTGTTGCTTCTATAGGAAGCTGAGCGGGCAGATTGTCAATGGAACACATCAGAATCCCTGAGCCTTCAACACTGAAAGAGAGAAAACAGCTCTTCTAAACTCTTTCTTAGTACCTGAAAGGCATCACCTTTCAGAAGTGTTATAAATGCATGATTTTTTCAATATAGTGTTTCACTCTACAAGTTACAATGGAAAACAGTACAAAGTAAGGGCTCTCTCACCTGTCGTGAGTAATATGCTGGTCAGCATCATACATACAAAATGGGTTGTCAATTGTTGTACACTCAGTCATAAATTCTATAGATCCTCCAGTATCTGCTGAAATGTCACATATGGCCAAAAGTCTAAAGCAATTAAAATAAAAAAGACAGTGGAATAGAGCATTATACAAATTACTAAGAAACACAGGTATAAAAGGTCACAAGTGGACAGAAAACAAAAGAAATGTGAAAAAGATCTATATAAATTGCAGCCTTCTTCATCTCAACCAATTTAGAAGTCAACAAAACACAAAAAATGGTATCCAGAAATATAATGGAAATTTGGCCCTACTGTAATCATCAGGTTTGCATTCCTATCAACAGCATCCAATTTCATGGAAAGACTAGCAGAATCCATTCACCCATGATATTTTCTCTCTATGCCCTGTGCTGCCAACACCTCCCATTCATTTTCCATCTACCAATTCCTTCAGGTCATGCCTGTGCAGTCCTGCATTAAACTAACTTCCTACCCTAAAGGGAAGCTTAAAGAAGCAGCTGCCGCCCACCAGTTCACAGATAGCAGGTGCAGGTGGAGCATTCATTGGCCTAATGCACAGCCTCTGGCTCCACTGAAGGTTAATTCTTCAAATCTTTATTTGTCATGTGAGAGAAAGAAAGGTGTCAAGAGCTGGCAGAGAAGAGACAAAGACCTGACTCCTCAATAGAATATATTTTCATGTCCTCCCCAAATATATGACAGGGCTATAAGAGAAAGGGTGGCTCCCACCCCCACTGAAAGGAGACTAACCCTTGATTTGCACCCCACATTCTATCCTTAAAACTATTCAGGGCTGTGAAGCATTTCCAGTATCTGCTGCAGAAATAAGAGGTGCTAAGGAACAGTTATTGAACTTGCACATGCCAAATGACAGGGTAGCAAGAACTTTCCCTAAAACTCTGCTCAGGCATAGAAACTTCTCACAGTACTGGTGCAGCAGGTACATTCCCAAGTACCACACTGTTGTTTGTATTGGATTCTGTACGAAAATCAGTGGCAGAACTACCTCTGCAGAAAGACAGCTGATAGCTGTTAATCATTTCTACTGTTTTCAAAAACTCCGAACTGTGAAAATAGGACTGCAAAGCACAAAAGAACTAGAGCAAAATCAATGGGGCACTGTAAAACATGCCATGGGTACAATGTAAAATAAACAGAATAATTTACTATGTACTTTGGTGAAACTGCCTAACATTACATGTTAATCATCGTGCTGCAAAATTGTTACAAGTGAAATAAGTGTCTTACCTGTGTGGTAATTCAGGACAGCCATCCATCGCACCAGTAGCAGATTTCACTGGCACCAGCAGCTTCTGAGTGTCCTGCCGACTCAGCAAGCGAGGACTATTTTGCTCCCAGTATATGCCATTAATTAAACACGTTGTGTAGGGTGCAACCTGCAGAGAAAGTTACAGATGCCTGATGTTTTCACCTAGTACTTTAAGAAGAGGACCTGGTCTAGTATCTTAAGTTAATGCTCTCTCAAATGACGAATATGCAAAAGTATAGTAAGTACAAACACTCTGGAGAAAACCCTTCATAAAAGAACAGAAAAGATGCTCACATCAATGTGAAAGCGAGAAATGTAATTTTCTGGATGTTTATCATAGTCCACTGGATCATATAGTCCATCACGTTTCCTCACGAGATGATGGTGACGACTTAGCACTGTTCCATAGACTTTCCTGAGGTCTGAAGTAAAAAAGCAAAATTAGCTTTTATACTTGGACAAAAAGGGTTTCAGTGTTTTTAATCACTATTGTCACTGCATACCTCCAGATCTGGAAACTTCCTTTAACTCATGTGGTTCCACAAACTCACATGGGAGAGCACTGAACATTTCTTGAGCACCCTGAAATCACAAAGTAGGATTTAGAATAAGTAGACCATAAATGTCATGTAACACTGCTCACTCGGTGTTTGAAAACAAATATAAAATGTCACATACAATTTGACAGCCCTGCCAGAGAACAGCTCCAGAGATGTACACATTGTTTCACACATACTCCTGCTTACCCAAAACTAAGCAGCTTGGGCATTATGTGCAAGGAATTGACATCATTCCCCACTACTGCAGAATGCCTAAACCACAATCCAGTGCCTGCTTCTTATTTCTAATGGCTGAGCAGGGAAGCCTCAACTCAGCCACAAGAGGGTTTTGCTGCCACTCTGAGGAGCAGTTTCTCTTTAGGAAAGATCCCTGAAGCCACTCCTCATCAACCAGGCTGTTCTAAAGGCTAGGAACTACAAGATGACTTCCCCAATGAGCTGTGATCAAACCAGAAGATTTTCAGACACATCATCCTTCTGGCTAGAAAGAACACATTTATGCAGGCAGTGATTACACTTTACAGCTAGAGCCTTGTTAACTGATAGTTATTGCCAAAACCAGGGGTAATTCTTTTCCCTATGTCACAAAAAATAACCCTAAAGTCAAACACTTGTAAGCCAAGTCAATGATATCCAGACATAAAAACTCAGCAGGTGTTGGAAAAAATAATTCTTTCCTCCATACTTTAATGGAGTGATTAATTTACCTTGTGAGCACAGAATCAACAGTGGAGAGAGATGGGGAGAGAAATCATGCAGGTTGGAAACGAAAGAGAAGCAGTAAGATTTAATCCATGTTCATTGATAAGAAGTTAGCATGTCAGCCTGGTTAGGCATGACCTCATATTAAACATCTTCGTTTAGGGTATTAAAAATTGTTACTGGCAAAAGAAAATGTGAAGCTCAAGCAAACAAAATGAACCCATCAACCCATTTAACCTGACAGAGATCAAATGCCAAGAATTTCGATTAACAATTATATAGCATTTAATTTTGCAGACAATTCTTACCTTAGAAACATTACCAGTGCCCGTAAACACAAATGTTAAGGGGCCCACTGACTTTGGCATCAGTCCCAGTGAAATTTCATACCCGGCATCCCGTACTGCCTGCACAGCCTGACTGCTATTCCTGTAGTTATGTGCCATCCCAATGTGCTGAAATCAAAGGCACAGACCAATCAAGATATTCTCCATATTCAAATACAGATAACTAGCAGATACCAAAATTTATTTAGCTAAAGAAAAATACATAAAAAATACTCTTACCATGAATGGAGTGTGATGACCCAGAGCTAAAAATCGCAAACCCAATCCATGCAGAATGTTTATCATTCCTGTTGTTAAAAAAAAAAAAAGAAAATTGGACCATCAATCTATCAGTCTTAATTACAAATATGCAGTTAGAAACTGCAGAGATTGACTGAAGCCTCAAATCATTCCAGGTATTTTTCCCATGTTTTTATATTAATATTTTACTTCTAAAGAAAGTCTACATAAAACCAGAGAAGGAGAAAATTAATAGCAGTTCATGACCTTAAATTGCTCTTGGCCCATTATGCATTTAGGCACCATTTAATATTCAGATATCCTTTTATGAGGTGTATCCACATCACCGGATTCCAAAGAAGGAAATAAAAGAGTCTCCTGAAGAAACAGTGTTAAAGTTCAGTAGAAAGAAATGAGAACCATGCCACACAAGAATCAGATTAAATGCATAACAGTGACAAACAGGTGCTGTTCAAGCTCTCGGGACTGATAGCAGCCTTTTTTTTATCAAAAGCCTAATCAGTTGATCTCTTGATATTTAATCTGCTCCAGATAGTTCAATGGACAAACAGGACTTCAGGACAACAGCATAAAATATTAGATTTGTCAGGAATCCACACGACTACTTGACATGTCGTCTCATGAAAGTAGGAGGCACAAACCAGAATGGAAAAAGGCTGTTAAAAGCAAGAATTCAAAATGCAGTTAAAAACACATCGCAAGCCTCAACTTCCAGGAAGGACAGACAACCAGAAGTATTACAGGAAGTCACTCTTGCAAGCCTGCCTTTACTTTATACACTATACCTGCTACACCAGCCCACTTTCCAAAGGCCACAACTCGCATTCCTTTATGATCAACCATTTTTTCATAGTCAAACAGTCGAATTTCCTGAAAATACACAGCAAACTGAGTATTAAAACTTTCAGTGAATGCAGTCTGTGGCATGTTGCTCTCCCAGGAACTACCTTTGTCATTCTTCGTTGATACAGCCTGATGGGTTTATATATCATAACAAGATAAAGTATAAAAATAAAAACATAACAATAGCAGTGAATTTTTGTTTGAAAAGAGTGTCTGCACTGCCCATGCCCTCTTTGCACAGGGCTCCCCAATGTGCCACTCCAGGTGCTGCAGGCCCATTCACATCCTCTGCCAAGAGGCTGCTCATTTCTGCATGAACTGGCTGCCTTCCTCTGAAATGGCCAGTATGCACTTCAGCTTAGTAACTTTCCAACTCTTTGTGCTCAGAGGGAAAGAGCCTCCCCTGAGCACACCATGCTCACAGCTTAAGTGCCTTGCGCACAGGAAGAGAGTAACAAGATTCTCTGAGCAAGAAATACTCAGTTTCAGGAAAGGATACTGAAAACTCCTCGTTAGCCTTGTTTACAAGTATGTGTGCTGGAAGTAACCATACTAGGCAGCAAGCTCTTGATCACACTTAAGCATTAAGTTCATTTTCCATCCCATGTTAATTGACAATGATCTTCAATATTACATAATTTACCTGTTTTAAAATCTCATCCAAAAGGGGCATGTTTGCCTCTTGGGCTTTAATAGTGTGAGAGAAGAAGGCATAGTTCTTTTTCGGGATTAATTTGTCCTCTGGAGGTCTCTTCACACCTATTATCAGTGAAGCCTCAGAAATATCTTCTTGAATAATGGCACCTGCTTTGACGTACTCCTGTGAAAGAGAAAAATCAAAGATTTTTCTGTGTTTTTTCTTATTTCAGATCTCAGCATATTAGCAGCTAGAACAGAGGAAAAATAAATAATTCTACCAAGCAGAAACAAGTTACTGCATGTGATACATTCACAAAATTCTTTGATAAAGAGGTATCAAGTATCAAATTGAATCACCATGCTATTATCCTACTATACAAGGCCAAATTATAATTATGTGTTAGTAAAGTACTTCATCTTACATTTACAGACTACAAAAATGATATTTTACTAAATTTGAGATATCCTGCAGTATTGCAATAATGAACACTTTGTAAGATGTTTAAATACTTGGAAATAAGTTTAGAGAAATATGAAAAATTCAAAAATATGAAGACTGATGACATGCAATTTTATAAAATTGTTTAAGTGCAAGTCCAAGCTGATGAGCGATTTCTAAGGAAATACAATAGTATGATCTGCACTTTGATGAAAAAAGCACCATGTCTTATTTAAAAGGTGGTATGTGCAAATAATGACTAATTCCTAACTTTTGTTTCAATTTTCATCTGTTTTCTCAGTTATCTTACAGCAGAGTATTACTGCTGCTGCAAAAACTGTAAAAGCTCTCTGTCCTGAAGCTCACAGCATTAAAGAAAAAACTCTCTCCTCATTCCACATGAGGAATAGGATTGAAGCAAGAGTGGAATTCACCAGATTCATCTTTCCTGCTCTTTTAAAAAATACAGTCTTTTTTAGAGTTCTTGCCTTCTCACAAACAGAAGACAAAAACACCTATGTTAAAGAAATTCCCAAGCTTCTACTTCAAGAGAACCTAGAACTTCTAGGGAGAAGTTGATGACAGGACAAAAAATTAATAAAAACAACGCCAAAAACCCACCATGATGCCAAAAGATCATATTAAAAGGCTAAAAAAACTGTTCCTTTCCCTTTCCACTAGCACGACTGCTCATTTATCAGGGGTTTTATATGTTTCCCTGTGAATAGCCTTTGAATATTATTTTTCCTGCACTATGATTAACAACTGCACTATGATTTTGCTTGTGTCTCAAAACGGCACTTTACCTTTTCATGGATGGCTCTCCGGTTTGATGGCTGCACCAAGACCTTGTATCCCATCTTTGTCAACTCCTTAACATGCTTTGGTGCTAGAGGTGCTCTTCTCTCCCACGCATTGACATCTTCCCTCCTGATGGCCAGCACAGACTTCCGATGATGCCAGCGCTTAGCATGGTGGAACACACACCTACCCTTTGTGTGACTAAAGGCTCGGAGCATGGTAAAGCCTGATGGCAGCAAAGACAAAGTAATAAAACAACACAGGTACATACACAATTCAGACACTGTTTGTGCAAAAGTTCTGGTCTCCTTTAGCATCTGCTGTAAAACACAAACCAGACACTTCATACTCTAGTTCTTCATACTGTTGTGAGACATGAATTCAATTTCAGCGAATTTTGTTGCATCTTGGTCTGATGAGGTGTCTTGAGAGAGAAATTTTCAATTTTAGTAATTGTTTTGATTACTGTAAAGGAAGGGTTTTAATGTGTTCGATGCAGCTAGTTTTGACTGTAGGGCTTGAAAAGAATTCTGGAAACTTAAATTTTCCAATTATATTCATTTGCCACCATAAACCAGGCAAAGACCATCAAAACTTGCATCAAGAACAGTCAGAACTAACAAACACACAGAAAGAAAGCAGAACACAGGCTGTAATGCAGGTAGTTGATTAAAAGAGAAAGACCAGCACTAAGTATACAACTAATGCTTACACCGGCCAAAAATGGAAGATAAGATCAAGACCTTAACTACTGAGTAGCAGTGAGCATATGTGTGACCAGGAACAACAGGTTTTTGCCCTAATATGAATTTTCTGCAAAATGGAAAAGCTTCACTGGAACAGATTCCCACTGCAGAGAAAAGCCCCTTTATCTTCTCTCAGTCTCTTCACTCCCAGTGAAGCCTACATGCCACTGCTTATTTCTGCAAGGACACTGCCAGGTCCAGCATCAAGTATCCAGTAGCCTAAGGCCATCAGATACATAAGCAATTAAAAGATGTGAATCTCAGAGTTAGGCTTCAAGAATGTGAACTTTGTTTCCAACGCAATTTTAACTGATAATAAATTAATCTCTGTATCTGAATCATTTGTAAAATCCTGTTTGTCCTCATGCCTCAAACTTGTAAAATGTCTGTATACCTAAAGCCTTGAGAGGTCCTGTTTACCTCAGTGCTTGCTGAAACAGAGGGCCTAGCACACGAAGGACAGCACGAAGGGAAGCACACAGTCATCTACAGCAGCTCCAAGCGTGGTCTCCCTACCACGACTACATCTGTCCACGAGCAAAGGTTACTGTACTGAAAGTATTTTGACGCTTCTCTTCAGGATGCTAAGAGGGCTCTCAAAGTACATAATGATCCCTCTCAAAAAACAGGAAGCCTTGTCACACCATGACACTATCTCTGCGCACTAAAACATTACGATGAGAGCAGTTTGTACTAAAACACTGCACCTCGTACCCAAGCCTGCAGTGAAGCAAATTTCCCTCACATAGAGGACTTGCACAAGGAGAGAAGCGACGCCTTCCTGCGGGAGTGCGCTGGGGTCGCGGCTGTCCGGGCAGGGAGCACACAGCCCGGTGACCTCTGGCAGGCCAGAAGTTCGCCTGCATGCCTCCCTGTGTGTGCTCAGGCTCAGCCACAGCGATATCCACATCCCGTTGTAAAAGTGAAACTAACTTCAGCATTCCAAGCCTGCAGCGCTGGGAACCCTCCCCGGCCCCCCCAGCAGCCGAGTGCCCGCGGAGCCGCCACCGCGCCGGTCCCCGCTGGGAGCGGCTCACATCCCCGCGAGCACCCCTGGGGCTGGGACAGTGCCCGGCAGCACACCGAGGGGCCTCCCGCCCGTAGGGGCGACGCGCGGAGGGGAAAAAATCCCTGGGGAGCGTCAGGGGAAGGCAGAGGGGCGGCGGGGGCAGGGGGAGAAGCGCTGTGAGGCGGCGGGTGGAGGGCGGCGGGCAGCGCTCGCTGACTCCCGGAGCGCCGGGCAGCGCGAACCCGGAGCGCCGGCAGCGCGAACCTACCTCGGGCAGCGGGCAGCGGCGGCGCGGCCGGGCGGCCCCGGCCCCTCCTCCGGCCGAGGTCCGGCGGCGCCGCCGCCCCGCGCCGCAGCCAACCGCGAGGCGGCGGCGGGAAACACCTCCCGGGCCGCCAATGGCCGCCCGCGCCCCCCGGGCCGCGCCGGGCTTCGGGGAAACGCGCCCATTATGGGAACCGGGCAGGAAACATCCCGGCAACCCCGAGGGGCAGGCCAGGGGGAGGCACTTGCCTGAACCTAATGCTGACCGGAGAGGAGAGGCCTGTCTTTGCCAAGAGCTGTCAGCTGTGAATATTCCTTGGGAGTTTGGAGCCTTTACCAGGCCACGAGCCTTTCCAATGGAGATGTTACAGAGATAACATACGTGTCCCTGGGTCGTCTCCTATGTTGCATGTTTTGCTTTGGCCAGGAGCCAACTGCTTAGAACACTCTGCTCGAAAGTTGAGGGTTGTTTTCGAAGTCGCAGTGTAATTTGAAACGCTGACCTGAAAGCATGTGTCGAAAGAATAAGCGCAAGCCAACTCGGGTTTCCAGAGCGAGCCTCCTTCAGCTTTTTGCATTGGAAGATACTGTAGTATATGGTAGACATAATTCATGCTATATATGTATAAAATATTGTAGAATCCAAGCTATGTCTTTGACCACCCTGGCTGGGAGCAGAGTCTTATTTTTATTCAATTAGTTCCCGGACAACTTTAAGATAATATCAAGCCTGTTAACGTATGAATGAAACCTTCCAAGCCATGATTGCTGACTTCCCTGGAATGTCAGAGCCACTCCCGAGGACCTGCACCTCGAAGATTGCATCTACCACACTGAAGGGCCGGCGCCACTCTGCTACATGTGAATGCAGGCTCTTCCAAAGCGCTCTGACAACCATCTGGACACCTGGACTCACTTTTGTCTATTCCTGCACATGAATGGCCCCAGTTCCACATGTGAAGGGACACAAAGGAACATTCGGTCATCTCTGCCTCAGGCAGAATAAACTGTACATAAGGTCGCTGCATGAAGCAGTCGGGGTGAGCCACTGGGGAGACGCTGACACTCTGTATGTTGGATCCAGGTTCACCCAGCGCCGATCCCGGGTTTGACGTTGCCCGAGGCTGTGGTGGTTTGTTTTTTTTTTTTTCGAAACCCTGTTTTGCTAAAAATCTAATAAATCATTGCTAAAATTTCTTATAAAATTGGCTCTCGATTTGATCATTTATAACAATACTTTCTGTATATGGCTCCTTGTAACTGAAGGGTCTCATATACGAGCCACCCCTGAATGCCCTAACTACTGTGATGGTGGTTAAAATTTTTTTTTAAAAGTTCCTGCTGTCTTTTGGGAGGCCTGGGACATGGTCTAGACACCAATAGGATCGACTCCTGTACATGAGAAGGAGAGGTTGATTCCTATTGAGAAAGGATACATGGATATATGTAGAGCTGTAGCTCTGGTCAGCTCTGCAAACAGAGCTACAGCTATTTTACAGAACAGTAGCTAAAAACTTTTTTTACCACCAAACCATTTCACTTTCAACATATTTCTGTTTGCAAGAACGTTTAGAGATTCCTTCATGCATAAATAAAAGAGATTTCACTTTTAGCTAAAACTCTATATACAATGCTTTGCATAAAGTATATGTTGTGTCGTTTGAAATTATTGAGGTTTGTACATTTTAGTTTACTGATGCTTTTACAATGTTCTTCTAGGAAATGAAGTTCCCGGCTGGGCCAAAATAGTCAGCAAAGCAAGGATCATCCTTCTTTTGTCACAGAGATGTACTTGGTGACTCTGGCTTTACCCAGCAGCAAAACCCTATAGGTGCAAACAGGAAGAGCAGAACAAATAAGGACGTGACTGAGATACCTCCAAAATGCCATTTGGAGAGTTGATTTCTGCCGCAGATTTGTCATCCCTCTGAATGAAGATTGAGAATTTTATCAGCACCATTTGAATCTCTTCCTGCATCCAAAATAGACCAGGAGAATTGTCTTATATTTGAAGCATAATGGGCACTCCCATTATGCTTCAAAGAGAAAAAGGCAGCCTAAGGAGCCAGCATGGAGTCATGCTGTGACAATGTAAAGCCAGGTAAGGTGAATCCCACCTGCACTGTACTGTGTTCCGGATATGGAAGACTGAATGGCTTAAAAGGAAAAAAAAAATCTGGAATTCTGTCTTTACAAAACATGTTAATTTGGAATTAGAGCTGTTTTCTGTAATAAATACCTTCTGGTCTGTGTGGACTGTGATTCTATTTGCCTGAAAAACCCTAATTATAAGTTCTAATTCTTACTCAGCTGGAATGCTTTTTACTCAGCACTGTGGGGAAATGCTGACTTCCATTATGGTAACAATAAACTCCCAGAACACACAGAGAGAGGTGGACTTCATAGATTTTGTTCTTAGGCTGTCACGTATAATTCTTGAATCTGTTGAAGTCAATGAAAAACTCACACCAACTTCTGCTGGAATAGGGCTTCTCCCTAGGTCTCAAGTGAAAAAGGATTTGGTCTCCTGAAGACATTATTGCAGACTGTGTATCCACTCTTGTTTCTCCTTTAATTCTGGTTTTATACTGCAGAGATCAAGAAGTTCCAAGAAGCTTTCAGGCTTTCAGTCAGAATGAGGCTATTGAAAAACATGACCTTTTATTCAAAAGCCACTACCTGCAGTGGCTGTTGACTGCCACTGTGAATACTGACCTTCCAGCAGAGTACTAGACATCACTGAACAGCACAGTGTTGTGTTCTCTACAATCATGTAGAGAGTATATTTACATTCCTATTGCCCAGTGGGGAAAATTGCCTTCTCAGCTTCCCCAAAGACCTTCTAATTTTAGTAACACCTAAGATGTAGGATATATGTGTTCTCATTTGTAAACACTAGAACTCACAGTAGCATCATTTATGTTCCTGTTCACTGTAAAACTTTGTTTTTTGCATTCACAGTGCATACTCAGACTGCTGCATCAAATTGAGATCAAATCAAATTGAGATGCTTTTTTAAGCCATTCTCATAATCCTTGAGACACCATGTAAGTATTTTAAATGGCTCTGTAAATAAACCTAAACACAGAAGAAAATTACAGACTGTGATGTCAGGTTAGTCAGCAAATTAGTGAATTGGCTGATTAGAAGACAAGTACCAGGTTCACCGCAAGAAGCCACAGCAGGTCAGCTAAAATATCCTGACATACTTTCATTAAAATCTTCATTTAATCTATTAATTAGACTTACTGATGCTCGCACCAGTAGGGCATTCAAGTCAATAACAATCTACCATTAATTATGGATCCATAGAATGAATAAAATCAAAACTGGGGCCTTCTTTTGAGAGAATCAGGGGTCACTGCTTGAGAAGACTGTTAAAGCAATTATGCCGTAGCTACGTTAAAAGTGCAAACCTGCTTCTTAGGCTCCTTCAGCAGACAATGACTATCACTGCCCTGGCTCCTGCAAGTGAGGTTTGTCAGAGAGAGCTGAACTTCTTCTGAAAAAAGATCACAACAAAACTCAACTTTTTTTTCCCATTTTTGTACCACTAGTGTCTTTATCAATTCAGTTGTAGGAGCATGTTTATTGTTCACATTTTAAGGCTGATAAAAATGACACAAAATTATGGTCCAGCCTACAATTCACATTCAGACCAATGCCAGACCAGATGTTCAGGACTTCTTCACTGAAGTTTTTTTTTTTTTGCAAGAGTTCTTGATTCTTTATAGACTTTTAAAATCAGAGATATAAAAATTATTTGAACACAAACCATGAAAATAGTAGGAAATGTATAACATGTATAGTGACAGGTTCTAGACCAGCAGAACTATTTCTAAAGCATGAAATAAAACAAAACTGAGCTGCCTTAAAAAGTAGCTCTTTCTTTAATAAGAATACTTCTCATTTTTCACTGCAAATCAGCAGACTTAAACAACAGAAAGGTTTGTGCAGGCACAAGAACAAAGTTGTGGATGGGATGGGAAGAGTAAAAGGAGATGTCTGCCAAAGCCACAACTGCTGATTAAAAAAAAAAGCATGTTAGACTACTGTATGGTCAGTTCTGACATCCATTGAGAAGTACATGTTGGAGCAGGTCCTGAAACAGGGTGTATGAAAAATTTTACCCAAGAACAACAACCAGATGTCCCAAAAGAGATCCTCAATGTACTTCTGCCTGTGACCAGAGTGACAGTATATCCAGGGGACAGCTGGCTTTCAAATCACATCTAGGTAACTTTCTGGGTGTTACAGTAAATATTCTGACACCATTGTTAACTGCTAGCTAATATACATTAGGGTGAGATAATCCTAATAGTCATGTAAGTGTGACTAGGCTTGCCTTGCTTTCCCATCAATGTATCTATACAGATTCCTTTCACTCCACCATCTGGAAGAGTACAGTGGAGATGAAAAACAGCTTTCCACAGAGGGAATATGAGGGAATTTAGTCTAGTCCTATAAACAGGGACTAGACAAAAAAATGTAATGCCATGAAGATTTTACTATCTTGTTAATCTACTTGTTTTACTATGTGAATTTTATGGCCCAGTTCCTTTTCCCTTGCAGTCAATTCCATCTGCCCAGCACCTTGAGACAAAACCTGCTTCTTTTGTGTTACTCTTTAAAAATCACTTTTGTAGGACAAAAATACATCATAAAACACACCATTAACTGATGTACATCGTCTTTCTGTGTAATTTTCAATATTTAGATCTTTAATCTGTTGTGGTTAATAACACTATAGAGAAAATGATAGACCCACCACATGGTTATATGTGATCAAGTTTATATGCACATATAACCACATGTATGTATATATACTCATGCTCAGGGTCTTCATCTTCTTTGGGAAAACATTTAAACTACATTCAGTGGACACATTTGGACAGTAAAAACTGTACTGAAAGCTACTGTGTCACTTAAGTTGTTTAATAAGAATGAAAGGGCTAAAAACTTTATATTGTGTTTATGAAATCAAATCTTTGTGTCTCAGACTTGTACATCCCCTATCATAAGATAACAAATAGGACTATAGCAATTAAAGTCTATCATTAAACCATTACCTGCATTTCAATTCCAACAACAACAACAACAATGAAATTTTTAAAAAAGCACGAAAACCCCAAACCAAAACAAATACCAGCCCACCACCCCTTGAGGTCATAGCATGACTTAAATAGGTTGTTTCTGAGTAGCTCTTTAATGAGAAAATGTAAACACTTATCATTTTATCATTTAAAAGAAGAACATGAGAGTGAATCAAGGCTGCCTTTGAGTTCACAAATTAAATAATTTTTCTCTTTGAGTGACCTCAGCAATTTTTAATGATTGGGGTACTGTTTTAACATAAATATAGAATTCAAATTACTAACGCATCTGACTTTATTTGGTAAATAGAAGAAAACACTCACCTATTAGGGAGATGAACATGGAGAACAGCAGCATGAATGACAATTACTGACTTGTAAGGAAATCTTTTTGCCACTAAAAGACATTCTACTAAACAATCAAAATCAAGGTGCAGAATGCAACTCGTTAATGGGCAATAACAAAGTAAAAAATTCTCAGGAACCATTTTCTCTCTCTCTTTCAAATATTAGAAACCAAACCACATTTCCAAAGAATTAAACAACAAACTTCACAATCCTTTTTAACAAGAGTGCATTGTTCTTCTGATGTAAGGACTTACAGCTTATGTAATTGTTACTGTATGCATAAAAAAAACTCTACGTGCTTTCCTTGCAGCAATACCCCTGGAGACTTCAATCTGTAAGACCCTGAAGGTGAGGATATATAACAAATACACAGTTAAACATACTTCATATGAGCTCTTTGAAGCGTTTAACCATGTCCAATCTGCTCCTTTTCCTGAAACACCTACAGACATAATATAGTTAGCATCTCCTCCGCATTCAACACTCAAAAATGCTTCAGTAAATTAGTGTATCAAGTACAGTCATACTGTTCCCTTGAGATCCAAGGGACACAATTCTCAGTTATATCTGCATCCTTTTAACCACTTTGGAATGTAGTGGGCTTCTAAACCCCTTCAAATGTATAGAAACAGCCCCTCTGAAAATAACCTTTGTTTAAGGAGTTTCTTTTCCTGATACACTACTGCAATAGAGCTCCAGAGCATCCCTCTCCCCAGAGCCCTGTGCAAGGAGACAGAGCAGCAGGTGGGAAGTGGCACAGGAGCATGACAGGATCTTACATGGCATCTGGTGATCTAGAACTCTGCTCTGGTTTCCAGGCCTCATACAGAGTGCTTTATACATTTACATAATGATCATGGAGAATTTGTTCCTTTCTCTATAATGATCATGGAGGGAAAAAAAAAAAAAAAGCAGGAGCCAAACCTAATGGTGAGAAAGCATCAGTGGGTGACAAGCATCAGTGGGACCCTATCACTATGTACCAGAAGGGATGAAAACAGGGCATGACACACTAGAGTTTGTCTTCCAAAACAGAGTATAATATAATATTTCGGTCTACATCTGAATATTGTAATGCTTTAGGAGAGTACTTTGCCAGACTTGAGAAACTGTGGAGAGTAGGCTTTTTTATAAATACATGCATATGTGTATGTGTACAGTGTGTGCAAGCAGAGAGTCCATCTTTTGAATTTTATTAAAGTAACACAATCCACCAATTTTGCTTTCCTGAAGGAAATCATGGTAATTAATAACAGAATCACAGAATCATTTAGGTTGGAAAAGGTTCATGATAATACATTATATTTTATGTGTGATAACTGACAAGAGTGGTCTTCCTGAATATAGCAGAAAAATTTGGTGTAATAACTGTTCAGAAATAGAAGGGAAAAATTAAATTACCAAAATGAAGGGGTTTCCAATTTTTTCCAATTTTCTCAACAGAATAGTTCAAAGATTTTGATAATTCAATTTGAAATAATCTCGCTTCAGAAAAAATTAAACTTCTTTGTTTATTTAGAATTATTATTACCATTCCAAAATAAAATTACTTCATTTTATAAGCAAAGGTTTTTAGAGTAATAAATACCTAAATTTTTGGGTTTTAAAAAAATCTGGGATAGCCATGGAAAAACTCAGTAAAAATAACACCAAAACTGAGTTATTCAGGTTAATCCAAATGTCTTAATATTGAAAAAGTAGTCTCCAGAGGACAGAAAATGTATTATTTAAGTGACAGGTCTTGGAAACCTCTGACTATGTTGAACTGAAGTTTATTCCATGCAATTCCTCCCTAACATAAAGCCAAGGAATTTAATTGACTTTCAGTGAACAAGCAGCTGAGGCAGTGTCAAGCATTACCAAGGGATGTTATGCTCTGCCAATTCCAGTGTGAAAGCAGGGTACTCCAGGAAAAGTGGTAAAACACAAAGGGCCACTGCAAAAGAACTTGTTGGAGTGAGTTTCAACTCTATCAGGTTATCCTGCCTTAAGCAAAAAAAATTATTACTTGAGAAATTTAGAAATACAAAGGAATGTGACTTTTAATCCCTGCATTGGAACAAATTCAATACATAGCACTGGCTGCTGGCTGGCTCTCTTGAAGAGCTCCCTCAAAGGGACCACTGTGCTCTGGAATGAGGATTTGGCAATAGGCAAAATTCTTGCCAGCAGCACACTGCTACATTCCTAGCAAGGTAATTACAGGTAGTCTTTAGTGGCAGCCATAAATAGGATTTGTCAAAAACCAAGAAATGCTTTCCATGTGTAAGAGAGAAGGATGCTAGTTCTCAAAACATGTTGACAGATGGGATTTCTTGCCAGTTTTCAACCAGTATATAATGTGTATGTTGGGGAAAACATTTCCATTGCAGTAGTTGAAAGTGCTGGTATGTATAGCTAATAAAACCCGTGTGCTGCCACTTTGCCAGCTCTTCTCAGCAATACAGAATATTTCCACTTGATGGCACCAAATTTTTTTTAACCTTAGCTGAAAATAATTCTCTAATGAGATTGTGAATTCTGAGGAGATAATCTGGAAAAAAAAATCATTTTATGCTTTGTTCTGAGCACATTTCTTAAAATCTGGACTTGTTTATAAAAACTGTAGTGAATTTCTTAGAGTGGCTTTGATTCTTCTATTTGGCAATGACAGTCATTCAAACTACCTATTTTTTCCCCCAGAGCTTAGAGAGTATCTTCTTTCAGTGAAGAAAGGGTTATGTTATCATATTGTTATAAGCCAGCTTCTCAATGTGGATGAATAATGCATTTTAAGATAAGTTTTGTTTCTGGCCCAATCCTGGAAACTCCATATGCATTTTCTTGTTTTAAGAAAGAAAGGCATGCATTTAAATCATAGCAAAATAACAGGCAATTCTTTAAGGGCTAAGTACCAACTTCGATTCTTAATTACCTGGTGCTTATTATTACTAATTACTGATTAGTGATTCCCCAGTAGCCTTAAATACTTTAAAACTAGTTTTAAACTCTGCTTTGTTGTTCTGTTTAGGCACTAGGAGTGTAAACAAACTAAAATGTCATTTCAATAGTTGTCCAGTTCTTGGGGATTTCACAATCTTCAGGCAATGGTCAGTATCATGAACAATGCACCAGATAGCAATAGACAGTATATTGGATAACATTACAGCAAACATCCATTTCTTGTTTCTCATCTCCTCTTGCAACAGTAAGGTGGGTGAGGCAGGGCTGTGTCTGTGCAACACCTGCAAGAGGAAGGGAGGAAGATGTGGTTTGTGACTAAACCTCCCAGGTGTTACAGTGGCATGAATGATGTACAGAACCATCCATTCAGGTTCTACAACTGCAAGCAAGTACTTTAGCCATGTGTAATTATATCTGTAACATTTCTGTCTATAAAACAGAGAATGTGGTACAACACTGGGGTTTGGAAGGATGAGGGGCACAGTTCTCTGTATGGAGAGAATTGGGAGGCAGGGGCAGAACAGCTTTGTGCATGTCCTCATCTAAAATTAGGGTATAGGTAAAGGTAATTCCAGAGACTGCATTTTTAGGTCTTGTAGGAGCCGACTCTGCAATGTGCGCTCTGCACAAACGTTGTGAATATGTGCTGTAGAAGAGCCCTTAGGATGTGCTGTATTTATTGCTCAGGTGCAAATTGACTGCTTAGTGTGTAAAGCAGGGCTGACACTTCCCAGATACATCCCATTTACCAAGTGCCTGTGACAAAGCTTCTCTGTGCATACACAAGTATGTACTGTCACTTAGATGTTCAGATAAACAGCATGATTGAAGCTACTGTCATTGCCACAAACAGGCTGCCAGATATCCAGAGGTCTCACTTAATTTATAAGGAAGAGTACTTCTATGTAAAAGCCTAAGTAGAGGCTGCTTTCATCTACAAATCTCCCTTCCCTTCTGCTGCCTGCTTTCTTTTCCTGCTTTCAAGGTCCAGACTTCTCTGAGTTGACCTCTGAATTGCTCTTCTGAGCTATAAGATTAAAAAGATTATCCAATAAAACTTGATCATCTACTGCCAGTTCACAAATCTATAATGAGACTGATTTTCTATCTTCTCCAGAAATATCTTTCAATTTTAATTTCCACAAGATTTCTTTCTCTACTGTGAGAAAATAAGCCACTTGCTCAGTCCTGGATGTTAAGATTTCCACACAATCTTAGCCCCATTTGAGACCCATTTGCTTTTGAAGTAAAACCCCTCTCTTTGAGAATATGAATATTTCATGTAACTGGGGTTCTTGGACCAGGAAATGAACCCAGTCATTAAAACAAATATCTGTCGTGGTCTGCTTTTCCTCCTTTTCATTCTAGAAGAACAGTATGGAAGAAAGCTCAGTCCGACAAACATGTAAGGACAGCACCATTCATTAACATTCAGTTATTATTTTAAGCAAGTGTTCTTTTATAATTTCTGTCTAATAACAGAAATCAGTCATTTCAACTAACTATAAAAACTCCCAAGCCTTTCACTTTTTCATTTTACTTTATGCTCTTCTGTGCTTTCTTCCCTGCACATTACTGTTACTCAATTACTACATGACATTTCTGGTGTTTCATTTTCTGTTAAAACCTGAAAAAAATTAGTGAGGAAATCTAAGAGCCTGTGAAAAGAGCATGAGCCTCTTTTCTGTCTCTGGGAAATACTAATAGCAATCATTACAAGCAAGAGCTTTATTAGAGATGAAAAATAGCAGCTGTGAGCAATATTTCTCTTTTCCTCACACAGAGGAAGAAAACTCCTGGCACCATAGCATCTTTCCAAGCCACTCCAGCTATCTAGCATCCAGCCCAAAGCAGCTTCTCTGGGAGCAGAGATCCTGGCAGGGCACATCAGACCCAGCACACGCTCCAGTGCTGCCATTCTGATGAACTGTGTGGGGTTTCACTAACAGATGTACTACCCCTTGAGCAGAGGTCTGACAGCCAAACTCATTTTCCATGGCTAATTAACCTCACTTACACCCTTCATTTCCCCTGGTTTTTAGGGACCAATCTTTGTTGGTCATGTTAGTCTTAACTCACAATTAAACCAGAAGTTATTAACGTCACACAAAAAGAAACCAAACTCAAAATTATTCTTTTGCCTCCCATATTCAAACAACTACATTTGCCTGAGCAGTGTCCTGACAACATAGTCATGATTCGGCTCTCAAGTCTTAGCAATCATTTACTTCTACTCCACACAAATTCTGCATCACGTCATTTTGATTACTAAAAATTATTTTAAATTAGAAGTGGAGTCATGGAGCAAAGAGAAAATTAGCATGCCAATGCAAAATAATTTTGCAAGTATCCTATGCATAGGCTCTTTTTTGTGCAATTAAACACATACTTTGTGTTTAATTGCTGTTATGAAGTTACTAGGAAATTCTGCCTCTGCTTAGATTCTGTATTATTCTGGCGTAAGACACTGCTTTGCTCACTTTTTGTTAAAGGATATTTCTGATATTGTTTTAGTAACCACACTCAAATCTAGGTGCCAAATGCCTGTCTAAGTTTAGAGACATGGTCTGGGCCATTTTGCATCCATATTAACTATAGTGGAAAGCTCAGTAATGGTCAGGATACCCCCATATTTTACCTTTCCCAGGTGGGAAACTATCTGACCCTGTCCAAGGCAAGTGTAGAAGATGCCCAACATGTGGGCAGTAGGGAAAAGCTGAGACTTTGTGCTCCAGTAGGAGTTTAAGCCCTGAAGTATGAACCAAGGCATGAACCAGGGTCCAAGAAAAAACATATTTTTAACTGTTGGACTCAGTGATCTTACAGGTCTTTCCAACCTTATATGATATTCAAGTTTCTGATTATTAACAGGCCTTACAACTCTCCATTGCTCTAAGGGATCTCATCAAGATGTCATTGCATCAGTAGAAAAAAAATTAACTGACCGCGGGTCTTGTGCAGACTAGTCCCAGCAATGTGTTCTTCAAGGACTTAAGAAAACAGAAGCTGAAGAGACATGAAGTGGAAAGAGTTAATGATGTTAATCTGTGCAGGATTGAAGCAGCTAAGAGGTCTGCAATCCAGGAAGGTGCTCATTTCTGAAGAGTGTTGGGCAAAAAGGCAGAGATGTTGGCAGAGTGACAGGCTCAAGTGGCAAGCTCACTGAAGCAGAGAGGGAAAAAATCAGATAGGTTGTTTATGCCATTTGAGTATAATTGTTTTTTCAATAAAAGGGCCTTTCATACAAAGAAATGTGTTGTGTGAGAGAAACAGGAACCCACAGAGGCAGCTAGTGAGTGGGTAACCCAGTTATACCTACTAAAACCAAATATCTGTTTCACTGATAAAAGTGACATGGTGATGATAAAGATCACAGGAGGATGACACTCAAAAGAAATACAAGAGAAATCACTATCATAAGACAACTTTGTATTAGAAAAAATAATCGTTGGAAAGCCATAAAAAGCTATTCAGAAGAGCAGAGAGAAGTACTAGCACCAGTTGAATACATAGTATAAACAGAAAGGTCGTACCTACAAATAATTATGCAGACATAAAATGCAGCTGTATGGCACCAGGCATTTTAATGTAGAAACAGAACCAAGTAGAAAGGACAAAGACATTGCAAATTTTTTTACCAGATGTGGGTTACATCATGCAGGAAAGAAATGTACCATTAGGGAACCTATGTACAAAGCAACACAAAGCAAAACATTTTACATTTGCACCCTTCACAGACAAAGAGAAAAACATGTCAAAAGCACTAGGCAGTGATTTGTGGTAAAGCATATACAAATATCTAAACAGATCTAGGGGGGAAAAAAGACATTTAAAATAGATGTTGAAATGAGAAAAAGATGCATCTGTTGAGAAATAAGGTAGATAAAGTTTAGCTCATGCCATGAGATTATTATATTTTGTAAAGTTTGATTAAGAGGGTATACAACACAGAAGGCACAGAAAGAAAATTCTACCAAAGGAACTATCTGGTTTTCCATACAGGAGGACATGCTTGCAAACAGAGCGCACAAAGGTTGATGTGTTTGCTAAAACACCTACTGGTAAAGGACAACTCTCAACTGGAAGAAAAAAAAAATAAAAGAGAAGGTATTGCTGTTATTAACAAGAGTAATTAGTCATAACATTTCTGAGTGTCATCTATTTTCTGAAGAATGCATAGGATGTGGGTGGAATTGGCTAACTGGTGCATGTAACCCTGTGCCTGCCACAAAGGCACAGGAAGGTGTTACTCAGCCAGTTTAGCACTGGGTTCTTTCAACTACAGGCACGTAGCCCAAGTGATTATCACCACTCCTTCTATACACAATTACAAAAAAAAAAGAAAAAAAGAAAAAAGAAAAAAAGCACATCTAAAGCAAAGTTATTGAAATTAGTTTTAGAGGAGATGGATCATGCTTTGGAAATGTTTATTTCTCTTCAGTGACTTTAAGAGGAGTCTGGACAATTATACTGTGAACAGTTTCTGTTAGGAAAGATTAATGTCAGACAAAGCACCAGAAGAAATGCTTTGAAATTATTTTCTGTATCTATTAGACAAAATAGCACAAAAATTAATTTATTTTGAAGTCTTGCTTGTAACATTTGTTTAGTTTGAATGTTTCTAAGTTATTTTCCCTTGCTGCAAGCACTTTTACCCAGAACAGTATATTAAGTCAGGCCCATCACTTTTTATAGAATTAACTAAATGTGACACTAAATACGGAGAAGTGAAGACACTGAAAAATAAATATTGTTGCTGTGTGATGCAAAAATCCCAATAAAATATAACAATCTTGTAGGAGCTGCTTCAGGCCTGGGTTATCACACCAGATAGCATCAAGAACATGGTCCTGTGTCTAGTGGACCATATTGTTGAAGATGTCCAAGCTACTTGCTACTTCTTTAAATTTCCACCCAGTCTTCCCTTCAGCACTTCTCAAAAAAATAGGGAGTAGACTGCAGCCTTGGGCATGCTCTATACCAGCACAGGATTTTTTCCTGCAGTTGTGCAATACATCCAATCCTTCCATAGAAACACCACCTAAATTGCATAAGCACACATGTGCCCACTAGCTGCCTCTATATTAGTGAATAAAACATGCACTGAACTTCTTTGCAAGTACTTAACCTAACTGGCAAGAAAACCACAAAAAACAACCTGTATTTAAATTATTACATTTTCTTACTCTCAAAAAATAGAGTAGCTGCATCCAACCTGCCCAGTGGGAATAGTCTCTGATAAATATTAATCCTTAACTGTGTGGGGGAATTTTTTGTCTGGCCCTTGTGCTAGTGACTGGACTAGCAACTAAGTTTCAGAGCTCAAGAGGGTTCCCCCAGATCTATTCAACTATTTTGGAGCTAGCCAGTATTCATGGTTCTGTACACAACCTTTTGTCAAAGGAGGGTCCAGGGCTGCATGACAGTGTTGTTTATGAACAGTTTCTATTCTGATGCTGCATGGAGAAGGAGAGCTGAGGGCTCATGTGCAAGAGTACTTGACAGAAGCAGGGACTCAGCCTTGGTAGTGAGGGAGACACAGGTCTCTACAGGAATGCACAAAGCTCCACACCAAGCATCCAGAAATGGCTGTATGGCTACAGACTTGAATGAAAGTACACAAAGTACTTTTTTCCTCTACATGTTTATGTGAGGGAGAAAGGGGGTGGGGAGTAAAAATTACCTACTTACGTAAAGGAAAATTATGAGAAAAACAAATTTTTAATCTTGGGTTTTCCCAAAAACCTCCTGCTAAATTTCCACTGTTTGCTTTCAATTACCAGCCACAGAAAACAATTGCTTAAATCTCTGCCCTTCACATCTAAATCAACAAGCAAAGGTTTAGTTCAATTGGATTTCACAGAGATGACAGGATCTGTCAGTAACTTTAACAATGAAGATTTTCTCCTGTGTCTAGTCTTACATGCCAAGTTTCTTTCTGCTTAGCTACAGCCTTAGACACGATCCATGTAATTCCAGTGCAAAAGCCTAACACAGACTGTTCCTCCAAAGCAGGGAGGGGTCTGTTTTGCATTACAGTTTTATAGCTAGAACAGGTGTTCTAGTCCCCCAGCTCATCATCATGAGGAGCATGCTCCTCTTAATTAAGATAGTCTAGCATTCAGGGATATCTTGTTATGACCCACTTTTGTCTTTAATATGGACAAATAGAAAATGATAGCATTAGGGGTCAGAATGAGATTTAAAAATCAACCCACAGTTTTGGATTCCATCTGTCTTCCTTGACAACAGGTTCCTTCACTGGTGTGATGAAGGTTCAGATCAGAAGAAACCAATAATAAAATAGCTTCTCAACTCATAGATACTGAATTCTTGTATATTTTTGTATGTCAAAGAGCAGGAAAATCTCCTGGCTTGGAAAAGCAAAGAAACAAAACAAAAGGAAATTATACTCACTCTCAAGGATCACATGCACACCAAAAAACTTGAATACTGAGGAATCTTTCAGCAGAAAGCTCAAAGATTACCTGAGTCAGATTCCTAAGTATCAACTCACATTTCAAACACTCCCTTTTACTGGATAATAGCATGTAGAATATGCCCCAAGAAAATTAGCAATTGCTTTACGGTGTTATTAGTGTTAATAGCTAATGAACTATAAAAGCAAGAGACAGTTATGGAATTGGGATATTTTTTACAATTGATTAATTCAATCTTAATTTGTTTGTGTTTCATTAAGAAGCCGCTACCTTATTCTGAGCTACGACTGTGGCAATTAGCAGCAGTATCCCACTGTGAGTATGAGGCTGATTGCATGGTACATCTGCAGTGGAATGACACTGCCCAGATATCTACTGAAGAGATCAGACTACTAACCTTGAAAATGAAGGATTAGCCATAAATATTTATTTGGCAGCACATTCTGAAATAGACTATATGATGGTAACATTTTATGGGTGGGAAACACTGTGTCCCTTGCTTATTATACCCACAGTTGTTGATGCCCATTTTAGCTCAGTTGGTCGCAGCACAGTGCTAATAGTGCCAAGGTTGTAAGTTCAATCAAAAGGGCCATTCATTTAAAAGCCGACCTTGTGCTCCTTGTCCAGCTCAAGTTATTCTGTGATTTTTACCAATATAAATAGAATATTTAGATTTTTGAAACACAGTTTCATCTTTCTCTTTTTCTATCTTCAGAGTGCTTATATTTGGATATTAACATCTTCCCAAAACTATTACATACCAAAGTGGATAATATTTTAGCATATCCATATTATCATTTTTCCAATACCCGTGTCCCACACTGATTCAACTGAAGTTGGTGGCAAAATGTAAATTCCATGAGGCTTCTGTCTGAAGTTTTAATAAAAGTAAGTATATTTTAAAAATGCACAGCAGTTTTCATAATCATATGCAATTGTATATAATACAATTGTATATACAAGTATATACAATTTAAGCCTTGGATTTAAAAAAATCTGTATCTAAATTGTGAAGGTTTTCTTCTGCTGCTCATTCTGAATAATTCATTTTGCAGTAACACAGAATACTGCAGTGTGTCACCAGATTTTTAGAAAGAGCAATAGAGTAAAAGCTATAAGATACTTGGGAACATCCAGATCAATTTGGATATGGTGTTCCTGACAACTTGGAAAGCTCTTTGGAAATGGAAAATTATTAGTTACAAACTGCGGTACCATTTTTTACTTTTTTAGATTCCTGATAACACAGGGTAATTGTCTCCCAAAATTTTTTTATCCAGCTAGTTGGGCTTGCAGGAGAGAAGGGTTGGGACTTTTTTTTTTCATTCCATTTAATAGGATTTAAATTCCAGTCTCGGGGTGGGGGGGAAGAAAGCCAATCTTCAGCACAAAAAATCCCCAAACCTTTCCCAAGCCCCAGAAACCCTCAGTGGGATCAGCACAATATAATTTTACGTTGCCTTTTCAGTAGCACAGCCTGGCAGAAGCTTCAGTGCTTGAGATGAAGGGTCTCCAAATACAGCTCTTCATGGCGAGGGCAGCACACAGCCTACAAGTGCAGCTGCCACATTGAGGAGGTGTCAGATGACTTACAGTGAGTTTACCCTGGCACATGGGCTGCCAGTTAATTCAGGTTCCTCAGTGCAGGCAAGAGACAAGAAAGCAGGAATGTGTCTGCAGTCATCACCACCATTTCATCTCACTCTTAACTTCACATCTGATCAGCCCCAGCAGTCTTGAGATCACTGTGAGACTCCTCTTGTCTTCCCGGGGTGGATATAAGGGTATGGTGGCTCTCAAATATTTGAAGAAATTGATAGATAGCCAAGTGTGAAGAAGGCTCTCTGCACTTGTTGCAAATATTTCCCATATAAAGCAAGAAGCATTCCCTTTTATGCAAATTCATAAAATCCAATGTATCATATGTTGGGTGGGAAATATGGGGAAGTTTATAAAGTTATATTTTCTTATGCTTCACTGGGTAAGTAGCTTCACCGGTAACAGTACTTATACTCCAGTACTGTTACTTTCAAATACTAATTTTTGATGAAAAGATACAGGTATCCAAAAGAAATTCCTCTCCAAGGAGGATACTTTTTGAAAGCAAACCAAGAACAGGTTTCCTGATTATCCCAAACAGTGGTAAAGTTTTAACAATTCAATAAAATCAAACTAATTTTGGGATTTTTTTAAAGAGATGGGAGAAGTCTTCTATGCACTTAACTTTTCTGCACTGAAGAACTTTTCTGTTCCCTCAGCTGTGCTAGCTATTAGAAATAACAATTGTTTTGACCTGACCTGCAGCAGGTACAGCCCATTTGCCTGGGCACTTTACTAGGGTGGAAAGTCTTCACAGGAGAATACAGACACAACCATGGGCTCCAGAATATAGATGGGAGCTCAAGTCATTCCAGCCTTCATTGATGGGAGCTCAAGGTTTCTTAAAATCTACCTGGTGCAAGCAAAAATGGCACTTGGCAATGAAATCTAACAATTGTAAGAAGTCAGCTCATCCAGCAGAAAGAAGTTCTTAATCTGCACAACACAAGATGGACTATACACAGATCCAAGGGAAAAGCTGAAAACAAGAAAGCCACGCAATATTTTACATGACAGTATTTTTCCACTCTCTAAAATGAGATACTCAGCAGCCAGGAATGCAAGACACAGAGCTGCCAATGATTACACCACATACTCACTAGGCAGCAGGACTGGGATTTCATCCCTGCTTCCAAAGCTGCTTGAAAACTGTATGTATGCTCCACAGCACTCAGCTGGAACAGCAGCTCTGCTCCCTCTGACTGCCTGACCCAGGAGGGCAGGGGAAGGAGTCCTTTTTGCTCACTGCTCTGCCAGCCACATCAGTGTTTTCATGTCAGCTACAGAGCAAACTAGGAGGCTTGGAGAGTGCTTTCACTCCACATACTCCATGGCCAAGGGACCAGGATGGTCTCCTACATTGCAGGTGTTGGTGCTGTGACTCAGGCATGCCAAGCTTCTGGCTATGTGGATAAGTAACCTTACCACCAAATTACTGTGCAAAAAGTGATCACTATCACCATATGCTGGGATTTCATCTTGTTCACACAGAAGGCATCATAGAGAATCATGCTTCAAGAACTGGATTGTTTCAGGAGGCTGCTAGAACTGCAGACTGTCTGCACTAAAGGTAGTATCTAACACAGTAGGGACTGAGTCTCTTTTTCATGCTGCTAGAGGCACCTATGTCTCTCCATTGATGGTATAGAAAATACAGACATTTATGTTCATTTACTTCCTATTAAGATGCCCAAAGTCATAAGCATTGCCCAAAATAGACAGGCTGGTTTGACTCATATCTTGAGTAAGATTTTTCTGAATTGAACTTTGCTAACAAGAAAAAAAAAATCTCAAAGACAAAATTATTCATAACCTAATTACTCCATGTGGCATGAGGCAACTGCTTCATTATAAAAGTGGTGAGGGGGTAACTGTATCTAAACCTTGGATAAGACAGTGGGACACTTTATGAGTTGGTGCTGCATGCTCCTTAGGAAATTAAAACAAAGGAGCCAGAGAGATCTGTAAAAGAAGCAGATGACTTAAACAAAGAACATGAGCAAAAAACTAGCTGAGGAAGCAGGAATGCTGGTTAGCAAATAATCTCATAATTCCAGAAATTACCTTCATTTGTGCACTAGGGCAAAACCAAGCTCTTTCAAAAGTATTGCAGCCCCACTCTGAGTAACCAACAGTCCTTTTCTGATGCTTAAATCCCAGAATCGGGAATATCAAAAACCTGGGGACTGGGGAAGGCTCCTGAGATGTTTGACACCTGCATTAAATGAAATTATTCATACCTGCCTATGAGTTGCTTAAGCATAGTAAGATAATTTTGAATGAAGCCACTTCTAAAAAGGCATTTCTTGCAACCTAAATACTGAGCACCTGTCACAGAACCAATCATTTGCTCCAGATTTGGGACCCCCATCCAATGTCCAGCTCCCTCCCTGATCTTACAACTTTTTGACATTCATGCAAAGAGGAGCAGTCCAAGGAAAGCAGGGATAGATACTCTGATTTAATAATACAGGACAGGTGCTCCTGAAGTTCTTGAAAGCATGTGAAACAGAAGGGGCGTTTGAATGTGAGCACAACCCCAGATACAAGAACCCAACCCAGCAGTCTCTTCCTTGCCCTTAAGCAGGTTATCTCTGGTTTGAAGAAAATTCCTCCCAATAGTGAAAGGTTTTGTATTCATGTTTTGTCAACATCTACTTGTAAACTTCTACGGCAATATATAAATGCTGATTTGTCAAAGAAATTTTTCCAAAAAATTATTTTTAAAAATCTTATAAAGTAACACCCTCTGTAATTAGTATAGAGAGAGATGTAAGTTAAATTTAGTAAATGCAAATTATCTGTGTTGTACTCCTTTGCTTGCATAAATTCAAGTAGCTCTTTGCGCACTGTAACTTTCACAAGTCAGTCTGCAGTGCAACAACATTCAGCATCAGGTGGGATTTAGAACAATTGCTGACTGCTTTTTCAAGAAACATGAGTTTTGCATTGATGAGGACTCAGCTGCCTGTCTTGTGGCAGTTTTGTTTTGGGGTAACTCAGTTTCTGCTCTAGTTATAATCCTTATATATTTTTACAAAGAAAATGTAACTGTACGATGCATTTCTAAAGGTATGTGAGAATCAGCACACTCCACAAGAACAGAAGAAACACTGTTTGTAGCAAAGGGTGTCTCTACTTCTTAGAACTTGCAGATCAAAACAGTCCATTACTTAATTATAGGAAATCATAATAATTACACGTTGCCCACAAAAGTAATTAAGAATTTGTTTTGGTCTTTACCTAAAGGTTCTAGCCAGTGCTACTGCGTCTTTTCAAGCTGGATAAATTTGAAATGTATGCCATGAATTTGAAAATGTCATCTAAATTAAATTCACTGTCTCTCTTGCACTGCTTCATGCCATGCAGCAGTGTTACTGGACATAAGCAACCATTGGCCCTCAGCTTTTAGTATTCATTTAAAGCAGCCTAAAGTGGTTTTTAAAAACATAATTTTGTTTATGATATGCAGATTAATGTATTTGCTGGCAAAAAAAAAGAACAAATGCTTATGTGATTCGTGAATTCCTCATTTTAAGAGAAAATATATTGTTCCTTTTAAAATACACTAGGTTAGAAAATAACATTTCCATTTCTTTCTTATTTTCTGGTGAACACAGGAAAAAAGCACAATTTATTGAGGTGTTTCTTATATAAAACTAAATATTTTTCTAAATAAATTGTGGTTCATATTTTGTTTAACTTCTTCAGCAGACATTGTTTTACAAATTCTTGCTTGCTCAGAAAAAAATTCACTTGAACTTACTTATTGTCCAAGAGTTTTTCATTATTTTTGTTTAGAAAGAAAGCTCTTGTTTAAGGTTAGTTTATAAAATCTGAGCTAGACAAGGTTTTTAAAGTGAGATATACACTCTTCAGATGTTTCATGGTACTATCAAGAGGTTGACAGGGAGTTAAGAAATATTTTGAAAAGGTTTCTTTTTGTGCCATCTGTTGTGTTTAATCCCTATAAGCTAAAGTACTGTGAACCAAAGTTTGTATTTCATGTTGTGTAAGTCTGCAACTAAATCGTATAGTCCCATCCCTGAAAATAAAAACTTACCTGTATTGCTGCAGATAAGTTGCTCAGGCTTACATTTGCAACGTATCACTCTTCCATTTGCCACACAAAATAAAACATACTGCTTGTAAATGTGTCATTTAATTATAAAAAAAATCAGAAAAGCAACTTCTCTATGTATTTTAATTCATTGGTAACTGAAGATGAATTTTTAAAATTCACATAATAATGGTGGTGAAATACTAACCATCTCAAACACAAAAAGGGAGGAGTTTTTTTGGATTTCCATGGGCATGGTTATTGGATTTAATACCGTGCCTAATCAAATAGGCAAGGATTTGACTACAACAGTGACTGAACAGTGAAGCCATTAAATAACTTCCATGGAAGTTTCAAAGGAGGACTAAAGATAGACAGAGCTTGTACTTCATAATACAATGAGAAGTTTTAAAAAGAGAACTTTTGTATTGTTTCAAGAGTTGCAGATTACTGAAGCAAAAGGAGTTTCTGCAAACTCACAGGACTAAAAAATCTGTATCTAAATTGTGCAGGTTTTCTTCTGCTCATTCTGAATAATTCATTTTGCAATAACAGAATACTGCAGTGTGTCACCAGATTTTTAGAAAGAGAAATAGAGTAAAAGCTGTAAGATTCTTGGGAACATCCAGATCAATTTGGATATGGTGTTCCTGACAACTTGGTAAGCTCTTTAGAAATGGAAAATTATTTGCCACATGTTGCAGAGGGTCCCAGCGTGCTGTGCAGCCCCGGAGTGGTCATCCAAAAGTCATGCAGCCTGTACCCTTGGGCCAGGAAGAGAAGGAGGACCCAGCATGGAGTGGAGCTGCAGCTACCACTACTTTCATGGAAGATATGGGAGTTACCATTAAATTGTTACTACCACAGTTCCCAGCAGGGTTCTACACAATTCTCCCTCCATAAGGATGGTACCCTAAGCAAACTGGCAGCTAAACAGAGCATGGGTGGAAAGATTTACATAATTAAAGAGTTATAACTATCTGGTATTAACATGTCAAAACCCCAAGAGCAAATTAGGTCCCTTTTTCCTGTACCAAGCTCCAAAGAACAAAATGGTGACTGTCCCATTCTAAGCATGGCAGAGGAGGAACAGAGGTAGGGGTGTTTTCTAATTGCTAGTAGTCAAGCAACATCCAAATAAACTGTTCTGGTACTAAGCTGTGATCACCATGCCTTCATTTGGATGGCTCTGGATGAATTTGTTGAATTTTGTTTAATCTCTCAATTTTCACTACTGTATTTGTAAAGACCGGGAGAAAAAGTGATTAAAAATCATAAAAATTATTTTTAAAATACTTCCTTGACTAAATACTCTCCAGTATTCATTTTGGGTACTTTGAGATATGCTGGATTTCTATATAATTTCCCATGAAGCAGAGAATGATTTTGGAAGCTATTAAAAAGCTGTGGATTTAGTTTAAATTTTGGCATGCATGGATTTTTTGTAAAAAACAAAAACACACAGTCACACCTTCCTAACCCCCACCCCAACAAGAAAAACCCACAAACATTATTACTAATATCTTTGTCCTTTTCCCCTTTTTTTGGTGGGGGGAAGGGTAGGGGAAGAATTTTTTTTCTGCTGCTGAGAAATGTCTGTTCATGAATAAAGCACTAGCAAAATAAAGTCAATACCATTTCAGCTTCAGAAGGAACTTTGATGCTGTGAGAAGATCCTGCTGTGCTGTATTTTATTTCTACAACAATATACAACAGCTTCGGTAATTCTGGTAGCTCTTTCAGATACATAACACTTTCAGTATTGGCACATGTTAACAAAACTGTAGCATCTGACAAGCACAGGAGAAATTCAGTCCCATCTGAGAAATCCAGGGTGGGGATGAAGGTAGAGGGCAACAGCTCCTGCTCTTCAAGGGATTTCTCCTCCAGGGTCCCATAGGCACCAGACTTGCCTGCCTTTCATTCAGCACGCAGTGAAGCTGTTGTGGCTGGTGGGAGGTGGGCTACACTGGTGTCAGGATGCCAATGCTCAGCTCTGCAGATCTGGATTTGGGCAGATCCAGACACACCGAGGCTCTTCTCCCACCATCCACGAGGGACTGGTGGAATGGGGCTGACCCGTTGTCACACAGAATACAGATCATATGGCAGTGATGCTGATTGGCACACAGAAATGGGAACATATAAACTTTCCTTTAGGCACAGATGGCTCCATTTCTCCTGTCAAAATTATTCACATTAAAAAAAAAATTAAAATCTTGTCCGTAGTAAGGACAGCTGTTAATAGTTCTACACTTTGAATATACATAAAATTATAGCTTTTGCCTCTCATGATGATTTCACCAGCTTTGAATTGCCTCTTACCATTAACTAGAAATTCACTTGACCTGAGATTAATCTTGAAAGAGAGGAAATGAAGGGTAATTCTGTGCAGGGCTTCCAAGACATGAATTAATACCAGTCTTTGACACAAACAATGTTTTATACGGTGAAATAACAAATGAGCTATCCTCATCTCTCTGTGAAGTCCCACGTCTGTAGTGTTTACTCTGAGATATCTAGGAAGAGAAATGCTTATCTGTGCTCATCACTGGCTTTCTCTGCTTCACCTTGGAATAAAGCTAGAGTGCCTCATTTCCACTCCATATCAAAACATGGCACCCCTGCATATGTGTGTGTTCCTTAGCAAAATGTTGTTCTTCACCAGGAAGACAGAGAAGAATCCAGGTTATGCAGCAACTGAAGATCTTTTACAGGAGAAAAGGCAAAAAAAATCCAATTATTTTTTATAAACATGCAAATGGGTTTGTGGTCAAGCAACACTGGAAATTCTCTCTCCTTTACTGATAAAAAGGGAGAAATTACAGCTTCTGCATGGGGAGGACTGAGCCCTCATTTCTCCTGGCATCTGGAAAACAATCTGAAGAAACAAAATTGAGCACAGACATCTGGGTAACCAGTGCTCATAATCTCCAGTAGTATCTTCAGGCTTCATGTATGTGTTTGATTTGAAGCTGATGTTATGTGCTCATCACAAGGTGGATAAATTGTATGTTCCTTTTGTTTCACTATATATTTACATTCATATCCCTTTGTCATGATATAAAATACTTTTAGGACTGATCCAATAATTCTATGGTGCTTGAATTGTTTTGAACTTGTTTAAATATTAGTAAAATTATGATATTTAGTATAGTTTCAGTACCTTGGACTATCACTCTTGCTCAGCAATAAGAAAAGCAAGTTGGACTTTTGCTTAAATAAGAAAGCAAGCTGGGCTTCTGCTTTGAAACATTTCCTTCAAGCAGAGCCTCAGAGGAATGTCACACCAGCATCAAATCAGTGGGATCTTTTGGACTCCTTGCCTTTCATTACATGTCACAAAAGTTTTCCTTTGAACTAGCAACACACTGGAGTCACCTGATCTAGGAGAAATTTATCTGTGTGGAAGCCAGAATGACACTCTTCTAGTCCCGGGATCCGAGCCGAGCTGAAGAGAGCTGTCTATAGGGCCAGACCCTCAAAGGACACTTGCTCTACCGCCACAGTTCTGCGGGAGCCTCTCCTCCCCGCCCTGCTTTATCCCGACCTCTAGTTTACCCGAGGTCACTTGAAGGCTGTCTCAACTCCCCTTCTTCCTGCCCCTGCTGCCGCAGTCCCCTGGGAAAACTGGGGTTTCCCCAGTTCCTCCGAAGTTTTCCCCAAGGTCTCCCCAAGGTCTCCGAAGAGGAGCCGCGCAGAGGGAGGCCCACGCCGCTGCAGTCAGCGCTTGTTAGCGGCTGTACGGAGGACCCTGCACCCAAATCATGGGTCGCTTCTGCCCTGGGGCGGGGGAAAAGCGGCGCCCCGAAGGGCTGAGCCTGGCCCGGGTGCCGCAGGGCGGCTCTGACCTGTTGCTTTGCTTTTTACACGCAGAGCCGCCTGCTCGGGAGATTACCGCGGTAATCCGACACGTGTGAAAGGAGAGGGATGCTCTTCCCCTCTCAGCCTCTTTCAAAGGCACACGGCGCTGGCAGAGCCGCCGTTCCCAGCCCGCACCTGCTGGATGCGGGCATCCCGGGGGCGTCCCAGGAGGGGCGGCGGGAGCGCCGCCCGTAAGGCGATATCCCTCTCTTGGTGTAACGCGTTAGCTACGATTGTCACCACGGCGCCTCGCCCTCGCCAAAAGCCGAAACCCCGGGAGAGCTCCAGGTGTTCAAGATCTGGGCGAGACCTGGGATGTCACGCCACTCGTTCTCGCAGGGCTCACTCTGGGGCAGACCCGCAGGCGCTCCTGACCGGTCCCCCGAGCGGGGCAAATCCCCAGCGGCCGCGGGACACCCTCCGCTGCTCCCTGGGCCGCCCCGCCCGGCCGCCCTCGGCCCTACCCCGGAATGGAGCACGGCCCGGCCCCTGTCCGAAAAGAACCCCCGAGCCTGAAGGGGGGCTGTGGGCACAGCCCCGAGAGGGCGGAGGCAGCTGAGCGGGCCTGCCTGCCCTGCTCGGGGGTTGCACCCATCTTCCGTGCCCGGTCCGGTTACCCCGGGAGCGGGGTAATCCCAGACCCCCTCCCGCCGCTCCTCAGGCCCCCACCGACGGGCGGGCTTCGCTTTCAAGGCTCGGCTTGGCAGAGTCTGCTGAGCAGCTAATAACATAACAACCCTGCTTTGATCAATTCGAACTAATTACCCCTCTTAATTAAAGTCTTTAGCGGTTGCTTCAGTGTTTTGGCAAGGGCGAGGAGAGCTTTGCCGTGCGGCAGCGCCAGCGCCGCGCTCCCCGCCCGCCCGTCCGCGCCGCAGCCCCCGCAGCCGCAGTCACTCCTTGGCAAAGGTTTATTTCCATCAGGTCAACGAATTCTTTTTTTTTTTTTTTTTTTTTTTCTCTCCACGTGCAAGAATCAATGCGAAATTCAAATCCGTACATAGAGAACAGTTGTGTCCATATAGATACGATATTCAGGGGGAGAGGGAGAGGAGGGAACCAAGAAGGGTAGGATAACCAGCAGACAGCGGAGGCAGGGCAGGATCAACACAAGGGGAATATATATACATCGAAATAATTAAAGTGGTGCAGCATTCCCGGCTCGAGTAATACAGTTTCCCAAATAAATACAGCAGAAATTGGCTTGGCGCTTTTTGTTTTTTGTTTTGTTTTTGTTTGTTTTTTTTTTTTTTAACCATCTCTCCACCTGAGATGCAACGACAACAAAAAAAAGTGGTCTGTAAAGAACAAAGGAAAAAGTAAAAAAAAAAAAAATAGGAAACAATCAGTCCCATTAACGTTAGTGGCGATATAGAGCATAATACACAAAACCGCTTAACAGGTGCATGCAAAGGGGCGCTGGGGCTCGCACGGCGGGGCCGGCGGCCGCCCCTCACGGCTGCAGCGGCGGCGGGCCCTGCAGCAGCGCCCCGGGCGGGGGCGGCGGGTCCGGCCCCCCCAGCTCGGCGGGGGCCCGGGGCAGTCCCAGGGCGCTGTCATGCAGCTTACGGACGTGCTTCTTGAGGTCAAAGTTCCTGCAGAAGCCTTTGCCGCAGGTGGGGCAGGTGAAGGGCTTCTTGTCGTTGTGGGTGTGCATGTGGAAGGTCAGATTGTACACCTGGTGAAAAGCCTTGTTGCAGATATTGCACTTGAACTGCTTCTCCCCGCTGTGAGTCAGCTTGTGGTTTTTGTAATTGCCTGGGAATGAGAAAAGAAAAGCAAATGGAGCTGGATTTGAAAGACCGACATTGAAAAGACGAGAAAAACATAAAAAAAACCCCCACACAAACTCTGTCCCATCATCAGAGTTCGGCTTTAAGATGAAACGACCGCAAACCTCCCGCCTTCTCTCCATTCTCCCCGCGGCTGTTAAACTTAACAGACGACAAAGAAAGGATCGAATAAACCAAAATCACGACAATTGCGGAAATAAAACCCCAGGGTTTAGACTTCATAGCAACCCGGGAAGAAAATGTAGCTAAATTCATGTATTTGGAGGGGGAAATAAGAGGAGAATTCGTTTGCCGAACCGCGCTGGAAGCCGCATGTTGCGGTGAAGGGAGAACAGACGCTTCCAGCGGAACGACTGCCCCGCCGCTCCCCCGGACAGAGACCTCTGCCCCGCTTCGCAGAGCAGGACATGTGTCGGGGCTAGCCAAACTTAAAATTAGCCTAAATATCTAATAATAAAACTTGAACACAAAATTAACTCCCCCCCACCCTCCCTGTCGCAATTTGTCCCGACACTTGACCTGGCTTGGGGAGGGGGAAGCCGAGGAATAGAGAGGGCACTGGAGACTGGTACCTTTCTGGTGAAATCCTTTGCCACAAAATTCACAGACAAATGGTTTATAGCCGGCGTGTATTCGCGTGTGCGTGTTCAGGGTCGAGCTCCGGTTAAAAGCTTTGCCGCACTGGTTGCACTTGTGTGGCTTTTCCTGGAAGGAAACAAACACCAAGTCACGGCTTGCTGGCTGTCCTGAGGGGTCTGTGTTCTGTTTAGCGGGATTTTATGGGCTGATTTGTGGAGTTCTGTGTGTTCAACTGACGGCTCGCAGGTGCCGTGCCTACCGCGCTCGGGACAAACGAGATGTCCCCGCGGCTGAGGATTGGCCGCCCCCCGCGCCGCTGCTTCGGAGCTCCCCGAAAAACGCGAGTGGGAACTCTTGGGCACGGAGGAAGGGACAGAGGATGGGCTCACCTGGGTGTGGATGATCTTGTGCCGGCAGAGAGTGCTCGCCTGTCTGAAGCCCTTCCCGCAAACTTTGCAAACAAAGGGTCTGGCTCCCGTGTGCACCGGCATATGGCGCGTTAAGTTATAATGTGCATTAAATACCTTGAAAGAGAAAGGAGACAATAAAATAAAATAAAATTGCGATTAGAAGGCGAGAGTGCCAAGGGGGAGCCGTCGTTTAAAAATCAAGCAAGCAAGCGACAGACAGCCGACAGGAGGACGGACAGGGACAGGAGGCTGGGGAAGGGAGGCGGGCTACGGTGCTACTTGCCTTTCCACAAACTTCACACGTGAAAACTTTGGGCTTGCTGCTCGGGGAGCCACGGCTGAACTCGGACGTCTTATAGGCGATTTTTTCCGAGAGGATCTGAGCACTTTCTTTCATGTAGTGCTGCAGCTGAGCCTGCGATAAGTCCTTGAAGGCCACCCCCGCCGGGTACTTGTCCACGGTCGGTAGCACCAGCTTGTTCCGCTCCGCCAGGTAAGCCTTGGGCTGCGGGTGCAAGGGAGAGCTGAGGAAATAAGAAGCCACCGGGTGGATGTTGACACTGGAGGACGGGTGACAGGGGCTGTCGCCTCGGTTGAAATAGCACAGGGCTCCCATGGCGTGGAAGGAGGAGTGATTGACCACTCGGGGTCTTACCAGTTTGTACTGCTGCAAGGGCAGGGCATCGCGGGGGAAATCTCCTTTCAAGCTCAGGGCACAGTTCAAGAGATCGCCGCAGCTAAAGGAGGGCGAGGAAGAGGAATCTAAGTGAGCCTTCCTGGGTTCCGCTCCAGCCACCGCTGCTTTGGGCAGGGTATCGTACGCCACCGGGACAAAGGGGATCATGCAGGGGATGGAGGAGTTGAGGTGCAGCGGATGCTTGGGGTCGCCTTTGGCCACGGAGCCATGGAGGAGCTGCGGGACGGGGATGGAGCGGGGCTCTGGAGTCCGCGCCATGATGCGCTCAATGGAGAAGGCGAGTGGCTTGGGCGTGCTGATCATGTTGCTCCTGGCAGACAGGCTTTCTCTGGACGGAGGAGTCGCTAGGATTTTGGTCGCCGTGTGGTTGCCACTATTGTCCATGGCTGAACTGCATTTGTTCTCCCGGTTTGAGCCGCTCTGGTAGACGCCTCTTTTTTTTTTTTTTTTTTTTTCTTTTTTTTTTTTTTTTTTTCCTCTCTCCCCTCTCTCTCTCTCTTTCACTTTCTCTGCCCCTTTTCTTGTTACTGCTCTGCGAGGAGGGAGACCAGCATTGCCGCCGCCACCATCACCACAGCCTCCGCCGGCGGAACCAGCCTTCTCAGTCCAGTGGACTCATGCCAGCCCATCACAGTTTACTTTGGCGCACCAATGACTCGGGACAATCGCTACTTATTTCTATCAATAGAAAGTGTTGTGTCAATAACGCAGCCAAGATCTCGCCAATCGTTAACTTCCAAGAGGAGAAGGTAAACTAGATAATTGCTCAATTCGCTTCCAACAGTCAACAGGAAAAGTTTTTCCCCCCAGCAAGCGGCTACTTTTCATTGGCGCCCGCGCCTCCCCCGCCCAGGGAGGGAGGTGGCCCTCCCTCCTTCTCGCCTCTCTCCCCTGCCTCCCTCCCTCCCTCTCTCTTTTTATTATTATTATTTGCAATCTGCTTAACCAGGCTTTAGAGGCCAAGCAAATCCGAGATCAATTTTCTTGTTTGGCTTTAAATGACATCATCTAAAATCATTGTCCAAGTGCTAAATAGGGATGTGAAACCCAATTCAAGGGCAAGCGCCAGGGTGTTTGTCAAACAAGGTGCTGCAGAAGAAGCGGCTGGAGGGGAAGCTGTTTGTTTCCTTGCCACTTTCCAGCCCGAGCTCTCTTTGTGCGTGCGTACGTGTGTGTGTCTGAGGGAGGGAGGGAAATGGCTGCTCTGCTCCTGGGACTGCTCCTGGGACTGCTCACTGCTTTAAAGAACAAGGTCAGGTGGCGGTGAGCTTTTGGAAAACACGGTAGACAAATAAGCGGGGCACTTGCAACAAGCAGACAGCGAGACCAGCGCGTGGGGATGCAGGAACCTCCCGGGCCAAATGGAACGAGTGCTTGGGAGCAAAAGGATGATTCAAAACCTGGGGCGGGGGAAGAGAAGAAAAAGGAGGTAGGAAGAAGGAGTGCCTTTTAAATCCGAAGCATTGTTGATAGATATATTTCTATATTTTTGTATATATATATACATATGCAGCCTGCATATACACGAAATATAGCTTCTGTGTCCTTAGAGAATACACTCGCAACACAAATACCGAAAATTCAGGGCTGGCACAGATCCACGAAGAAATATACAGCTCACACACTGTTTATAGATACATATGCACCTAAACAGATGCATTCCCCACGTATTTAATAGAAGCTTGCCGGCCCTGCTCGGGGCGGGCAGCGCCAGCGGGTGTTGGCCCTGTCAGCGCAGGGGGTGGCCGGGGAGGCGAGAGGGGCAGCAGTGGGTACGGGGCTCTCTGTGCCCCCGCCCACCCCACCGTCCGACAGTCCGGGCTCAGGACAAGGTCCCGCTCCTCCCGCCGGCCTGGGGTTCACTCGACTGCCGGCTGAGAGGCCACTACCGAAATAATGGCCAGGAGACACCGAGGGTCCCTCCGGCCCTGACCCCCGGCAGCGAGCGGCCAGGCCGCGTCCCTCGGCGGAGGGACCCGCGCAGCAGATTCCGTATCAGAGTCCGGCACTGCCCTTCTCAGGGGCAGGGGGAGAGAGGCAGGAGGTCTCGGGTTTGCTGATGGAGAGAAGCCTCCAGCGAGGCAGGGAGGCCCGACCCCCGCTGCTCGGGTACCAGCCCAGGAACAGGCACATGGCAGCGTCTGCCCCCGCAGCCGCCGGCCCGGGACAGCCGTCTTGCGACAAGTGAGAGCAGGGAGGAAGGGCTGGGGGCCCAGGGAGAAAGGGGGAGAGAGGTGGAGAGACAGAGGAGGGATGGAGGGAGGCATCCTTGTCCCCGGAGCTGTGACCGGGCGGGTGCGGCCTCAAGCCACCGCGGCTCCTTTCGAGGAGAGCAAGGCAGCGGCTGTTCCACGACGGTGCCTCCGCAGCCGGGAGCTCCACGCGGGGCACGGAGGAAGAGAATGTCCTGCGGTCCGCAGGACACACGTCGAACGACGGGCAGTGGCCCCCGGGCACCGCTCCCTGCACACCCTGCGACCTCCGCGTCCGCCCCGTTCCTCCCGTGTCCCGGAGCTCAGGCGGGCGCCAGGAGCCGGGGCTGGCCTCGGCACGGACAGAGCCGTGCGGGCAAGCGTGAGGCGGAGGAAGGACGGGATCCGCGATGCCTCTCCGGCCCCGCTCCCTGTTTTCCCCGGGCCTGGGGGCCGCTGACCGCTCCCGTGCTTCTCCCCCGCGATTCCCCGCGGCAGATGGGTCGGGGCGTTAAGGCCGTAATTGCTGTCCCGGATCGGGTTGCTGCAGCCGCCCGCCTTTTACCCGGAGGAAGGAAGGAAGGAAGGATCGTGGACTCGCGGGGGGACGCAGGCGGGCCCCCCCAGAGCCGTGAGGGGCAGCTGTCTCGGGCTGCCCGCTTCTCCGCACCGTCCGTGTCTCTCGTACTTTGTGTCTGCCAGAGGAGAATTTCCTCCTTCAGAGCAATTTACATTTAATTCAATCTAGGCAAATTTCCTCTTGATTGGTGCTGAAGAAGGGAATTATTGTTGAGTGGGTTTTAGAGGCTTCAAATCTCATATACTTAATATGTTAACAGCTTGTTCTTAACTGGTCTTTTTGGGATTGACTTTTTGACAAGTGTTTGAAAGTAAAATATGTAGTGTCATTTGAGCAGGGTAAATATCCCAAAGCAGCAATTACAGCCCTGCCATTGCAATTATACTGGTCTACTCAATATTGAGATGCACTTTTGAAGAAGCGATAGCTTTATTATTCAGTACTTCCTTACAAATAGATCTCCCTTTCTTTCGGTACCTCTCAGGATAATTTATGTAAATGCCAAATTTTCCGTAGCTATCTAAAAGCAAAATTTTTCGGGGGCGGGGGGGCGGGGGTACGTCATCCTCTTCTATCTTAGAGATGGAGCCTTGCTAGGTGTTGGTGTTGCCGGCAATATAGATAAAGTCACTAAAATCAACCTCGACGTGTCCTTTTAGTCCTGCCCTGAGCTTTGCCTCGCTCTCGGACCGCATCTTTTTTTAAAGTTTTACATATCTGCCGAGCCGCAAATATCCTGCACTCGTGCTGGCGTTTTTCCCGAGGCAGAGAGATTTACAGCCTCGGAAAGGGGCAATAAGGAACCTCCCGGCCGGTTTCTACCGGGGGAGCACGGCGGGCCCGGGCTCCCTCCAGGCTGGCAGCAGCACGTACCGAGTCCCAGCAGAAGGGACCGGCGGGGGAAGGAGCCTGCCCGCCGGCCTCCCGCAGTTACGAACCGTCGCAGAAATTAAGGGCAAAAGTTTTGCCTCGAGTTGATTTCGTGCTCTGCCCGGGAAAGCTGCTGTTCTCTTTTTCCCCGTAATCGGCTTTGTGTTTCATTCGTTCCTAAGGTATGTTCTTGATATTGCTCACTTGCATTATTATCATAACGTATCTCTACATGCACTCAAAATCCGAGTCACTAGCGAATTCATCTCGTCGTCAGGATTACTTCAATCCGATCCCAGAGGCGATTAGAGGGAGGTAAAATACCGCCTTAGAGCCTAATCTTTAATTTCTTCCTCCTTAATAAAATGAATAATTCCATTGCGTTTTTAAGTAAAAAATGAATTGAAAAGGATAATAACTCCGCTAACCTTCTGTTGCTTGTATTAATATTTTCCTGGGAGTATTTTACCGCAGCCCTCCTGCCCGAGGGGGCTGCTCCCTCCGTGCGCCCGGAGCCGGCTCCCCACGACCGGGCACGGGCGGGGACGGCAACATCCCTCCTGGTTCCGGGACGCCTCTGGGCAACCCGAGCGTGGACGGAACCAGGGAGGTTACCGAACATCCTTCTGGCCACGACATCAGCGGACTCCACGGCGGCTGGACAGACCCTGATAACTATTATTACTGTTGTAATAGTCGTCATTAATAGTGACACTGTCGGGATCCGCTGCTAGAGCTTGGGGTTGTTCTCGCTACGCATCAGTCCAAGACGCTCCCTCCCGAGCCGCCGGATGTTTGGAAAGGTGATTTACCCCGACACGAGGGACGCCGTGCTCCCCCAGCCGCCCGCAGACCCCGGGATGCGGAACGCGTTGGACCTGGCTTGTTACAGCTCGGAACCAGCCCCTGGCTGCTGCGGCGCTGGAGGGCTCGCTGTTCATTCCTACTCAGAACTTGTCCTTTACTGTATTTTTGAAGGGAAGTAAAAAATATGAACGGGAGAGTTACAACGGGGGCAAGTGGACCAGCCTCCGTCACAGTTTATCGCCCGGCGCTGGGGGAGATCCCGACCCCATCCTTTATGGTGGGAATCTGCTGCTGCCGCCCCCCGCCCGGCTGCTGGGGCGGCGGACGCGGCTCCCTGGCCCACCCGGCCCCGGCTCCCGTTCTGCTCGGCGGAGAGCCGCAGAGCCCGAGGGCGCCTCGCAGCAGCCTCGGGCTCAGGTTTCTGGAGCGTGGGCAAAGGCGCTTGGTCTTTCCCAGCTTTTAAGTTGTAACACTTCGGCGTTTTCTCCACTGATAATTTTTCCAGTGGAAGAAAGTAATATAAATATGTGCGTGCGTGTGTGTATATACCTTCCGAGACTACGTGTAATCCTCCCATACAGTGAGGGCGTGTTGGCGTCCTTCTATAGCAGTTCCACCGCAAGCAAAATAATAAAGTATTGCTATTTGTAACCGAATCCATCACAAAAGAAAAACATTTAACGCTGACCCGCAAAATACAAGTGCTCCCGGAGGTAAAACAAAGTTTGACAGTACAGTACATTTCGTACAGAGCCCCCTAAATGGAGAACCAAACTGGTGCAAATTAAGCCTTTTCATGTATAAAGCCTTTAATCACATATAAACGAAATTACAAGTGACCCTCTAAAGCAGCGCTTCCGGCCCTCCCGTAATTCATGCGAGCGATTTGACTAAGTGTGCCAGCTCCGAACGTGGACTGCAGCTATCACGTCTAATCTAATCAGTCCGCCTGTGAGGGGACCCGGCGGTGTCATCAACTCCAAAGGGCCCTTGGTGGAAGTGGCTGGGAGAGGCCAGCGGCAGCTGGAGCCATGAATGACACTTTCTCATTTGTTCCTTTCCCAGTTCAACAAATGTTTAGTCCCGTTGCTGCTAAATGAACGTCTTGCGCTCTTTGGCTGGGGGAAGCTATTTATTTTTAAGATTCCTGAATAGGATCAGGAGCAATTAACTTATTTTTTGTTTCCATTTTCGGTCGGTGTATTGGGAGGTAACCTGGAGCAAAGCGAAGAGCTGGGCGCCCGTGTGCTGTGTTCCCGGCACCGGGATACGCCGGGCTCGCCATGGCCACAGGAAGGTGTCCGCCGGACACGGAGCGGGACAAAACCCCGCTCGTTTATGGCAGGACACGTTTCCATGTGCCGCCGCTGAGAGAGGGGGAGAAGCCAAGTGAGAAAGGTGACAATAGGAACGAAAGTAGCAGTCGTGCTCTGTCGCAGCGGACGGAGCTCGGCGCCCCTACCCGGGGACAGACGCAGGGGACAACTGAGCCACCCCTCGGAAGTGAGGGGGGAGGAGGAAGAGATGGGCGCGACACGACAATACACCTGCTGAGGCCGAAAACAAACTTTTTTTGTGTGCGCGATTGATTTTTTTTGTTTGCTTAGCTGCATTTCCCCCCAGTCTCTGCTAAAGCAAAGTCCGGCCGTGCCGGAGGGAGGGAGGCCGAGCGGTGTCTCTGCGGGTCCCGGAGGCGGGCCGCGTTCCGTCCCCTGGGCACAGAGGAAGCCCCGCTCCCCCACCGTGCGGCTCCGCGCCCCTCTGCGGACAGCCAAACATCGGACTCAGCCCCTCGGCAGGGGCCTGCAGGGCACTGTCTGGGCAGGAACCCGCCTCACAGCCTCACACTCGCTCCCCGGCCCCCCGCGCTCATCGCCGCGTCCCTCGCGGAGCCGCACTTGCTGCCCACGCCGAAGTTGGCACTGGTGCCCCGCCCGCCCTCTGCGCCGGGGGTCTGGTGGGTCTCAGGAGGAGTTTCCCAAAACCCGGAAACATCCGGCACCCGACCCAAGATCCCCCGGGAGCCCAGGAAGCGTTGTTGTGGGTGCCATGTCCACAGGGCCAAGGAGGGACGGAGGGAGGGCAGCCGTGCCCCGGGAGCCACTCGCCCTCTCCCTCTGGCTGCTCCTCCAAAGCTGCGCCGGTTCCTGCGCCGGGGGCTGCCCTCCGCTCCGGGTCGGGTTTAAAGGGAGGGGCCACTCTACGAGCGCCGGTCTCGGCGGCCGGACCCGGTGCGGGCTCGGAGGGCGCGGCCCGGGCCGGCGGCTGCGCTCATCGGGAGCGGCGAGGCTCAGTGCCCCGACGTCGCCCTGCCGCCGCGGTGCTCCCCCAGCCGCTGCCTTGCCTAGCGCCTCCTTGTCTGCGGTAAGCGACAGCCGAGGGCAGCGAGCTCTTGGCTCCAGCACCCTCTGCCCGGCGGCGGGAGAGCTGCGAGCATCGCTTCCCGGCCCCGAGCCTCTCGCAGCGGCGGCGCGCACCTGGTCGTGACTTCGATTCGGCTGCTAAAGCCCCGTTTATACCACTAAGACTCAGGGGAAATGAATTAAACGAGGCCGCTCCTGCCCCTTTCCGAAGGGCTCCCGCACTCCCGCCCGCGTAGGAAGAGTGGAGGTCCCCGCGGAGCCCCGGGAGAGCGGCGCTGGCTGCCTCGCTCTCAGGCTCACAGCGAGCGGTGATGCTGCCCGCTCGGGACGGGCACACAGCCTCGCTTAAACACAGCCGGAGTTGAGATGTAGAGGCGGCCCCTGCGCCCTCCCTCACCGGGCACTGCCCTGGCTGCTGGAGGCGACGGTGCCTAACGCTGGACCTGTCACTCTGTACTCACTGGTACTCAAACATCATGTTGGTTTCACAAATCTAGGTACTAAAAAAAATATTTGCATTTGGAAGAAATTAAAGGACATCTGAAGCACTGTCTTTTCTGTACCTGTCATCCAGTGGTGTCTGCTGTGCTGTGTCTTCAACGATCCTGTACTTTGTGACTGAGTTAATTTCTTTCCCAAACATCGTGAAACTTCTTCATGGTTACATAATCTGTGTATTTTTTCTTTTTTAATTCTCTCATCTTTGTTTTGGATTTTTTGTTTGTGTAGCATTTCCTTACTCATCTCTATCTTTCTGACAAATGTATCTTGCAAGTACTGCAAGCAGAAGAAATTGCATAGCAAAGTGCTTGACGTATGGGGTGTCTGGGTATAATGCTTTGTGAAATTTGAGTAACTTGGGTCCACTTCAAGCCACAAAAAGTTATAGTTTTGTCTTGTTCAGGTGGGTTTTTACTTTTTTTTTTTTTTTTTTATTATGTCTGGATGTAGACAGGATTAACTGCTCCCTAAGGCATAGGGAGCTGGGGGGGACTCCCCTGGCTGCCTGGACAAGGCCCCACCAGTCAGGGCCAGTCCCACAACACCCAGCCAGGGAGCAGCGCAGGGGAAGAGGTGGTGGCAACTCAGAGACCAGATCATTAACATGTTTATGATGGTCAGAAAGCTTTGAAGTCAATCTCTGGATCAGGTTCTAGACAAACAGGGCCCATAAACAGGCACATGAGGGGCTGCAGCTGAGAATCCAGCACTCCTCTTCCATCCCTGGAGCAGAGGCTAGCAGCCCTGAACAGAGCCGAGATTGAGTCCCTGGACAGAGGCTGTGCTGGGTGAGGCCCATCAGGACCATGATGGCCTACAGTCTCTTGAGGACCTGACAGGTGGAATTAATATAACCTACTCTGTAATCATCCAAATTGATAGGGAGAGTTGTTTGCCTCATCAGGAAATCCTTCTTGGCATGGGGGCAGCTTGGGACAGAGGAAAAGCCCCAAGAGGAGGTAAGTGCGATCACTGTTTCCCCAGAGCTTTTGGGTAGCAGAGTGCCAGGTCACTCTCTGTTGAAGGAGACAGAGCCATCACTTACCTCCTGGGTTGTGTTGGTGACAGGCGCTTCTGTGCTGGTGTTTCTAGGTCCCACTCCAGCTCTATAAGTGGCTTGCTAACGTTCAATTTGGATGTTGCTTCCTACTCTTGTGTCACCTTGGAACTTCAAAAATCTAATGCCTTCTGGTGAAAGCCCTGCACATGGACCTGGCACAACTCTGCAGTAGGAGGCCTTGGCAAGCACTGCAGGGCCACTGAAGTGACACCTGCCTTTACCTCTTTACACCTGGCTTCTCCACAGGTACCTCTGCAGGGCCTAAGGGATGTCAGGATGGGGAGAGGGGAAGCAGGGAGACTTTTGCAGAGACAAAACTCCCTCTGTGCCTGACACTGATCTCTCTGCTTCATTGGGTTTAGGAGATGGGTGTTACATTGGACAGCCTGGCTTCCTCTGCACCCTGCTGTCTGATCCCTTACCAAGGCTGGGTCTCAGCCAGAGCCCCAAATGGCCCTTCAAGCAGTTTCCACACACCAGCACAACCAGGACAAATGACAGCAAAGGAATATGCTACTATTTTATCAAAACCTGAATCAGCCATCTAGCAGCCTGGCAATAGGGAAAAATAATGCTTGGGCTCCCTGTGCCTCCTTCAGCCCAGCAGAGATGGTGATGAAAAGCTGAGCAGAATGGCCTACCTTACCAGCTCCCAGTTTTTCCTTGTAGCTGAGTTCACCTCAGCTCATGGGATGATTAGGCTGATTTGCCACAGAAAGAAGTTGCCGCTTAGGCTTTCTCTGTAGGCACCTAGGAGAAGTGTAACTTGCCCTTCCCTGCTTGGCTGAGCTTCCAAGTGTGCTGAAAGCCACTTTTCCCTGCAGCTCTCATTCTCAGTTCCTGCAGCCCCGCATGCCTGCAACAGACCCCTGAAATCTACACACTGTTCTTGCACAGAAACCTCACATTAACCTTGTAAATCCCCAACAGTTCCTCAGTAAAGTCCCTCAGGTATAATGCTATGGCTCGACAAGGACCTTGGCAACCTATTATTACTTCTCCGGGTGTCATCTGCGTTCTTCTGGTTTTGTGTACATAAACTCGGGAATTAGTCACGCTCCCACAAAACAAACATCATCAAAAAAAGGCTGCTGTGTTTTTTATAAGCTGTGTGAGTTTTGACTGATGAAAATTTGAATTCTTTCTAGTTCATCCCAAGGGCATAAAAAAACAGGCAGTGGGTCCTGTCTGTTCATCTGCTACTGAGAGATTTTTGTTTGCTTTTTTCCTTTATCAAGGCATAGTGTCCTTGGATACTTGTTTGCTATATATATCTGCTCTATAAAAGAAATGTATTCGCTATAAATCACTATGTAAATGAAATAATTCAAACCCCCTCATTCTCATGAGGAATCATACAATGGTTCAAATTGTTTGAAATACTGAAAACATCTTTTAATTGTAGAATTCTATACAAACTTGGGTAGATACATAAATGGCCACAACAAAATGTGTTCTTATTGCCTGAAAATTTTCACAGAAATACAAACATAGATGGCAAGCTTACTGACATCCAACAGGATGAGATATCTTTAAACTTGCAAAATGAATAGACACGACACTCCTAAGCAGTTTGTATGTGTTTGACTGTCCTTGAAGTTCTTCTGCTTATATACCAACCTCAATATACAAAGAACCAAGATTAAAATTTTTAATGCACATCACATAATAATGTAAAATTAAGCACAAAAAAAGGTGAACAAATTGTAATCCTGAAAATACACTATTTTTTTTTTTTTTTTTACCTAGGGCATTGACTCATTCCAAGGATGATTTCCTGTATAGCTATGTTTTAAATAAGACACACATCTTGTTTCTGCACAGGACATCAATATCAGATGGAGATACAAGAATGAACAGTAGCAAACATAAGGGAAAGAAATGTAATCACAAGTGGAACTCAAACTCCATGCCAGTGTTCTTGCAGCCCTAAGCAAAGCTATACATAAAAATATGCTACAACCATTAGTCTCAAAAAGTCCTTGGCACTTTTCCTCTAATAAACTTTCTTTTTTTTAATGGAGCAAATTACATTTCTGCACCGATATCATAAGGCAAAACTATAAAAGCAATTACAAGGACAAGTTGCCAAAAAACCCAAAGGCAAAGATAAACCCCACCCTCAGACCATCACCCCCCAGCTCTGAATGCTTTGTAAAATAAAATCATCCCTCCTCCTCATCACTGTCTTTCATTGAAATGCCCTGAAGTCCTCCTGCATCCGTGACCGAGACCGTGGCTTCCTCCACAGTCAGCCGGCTGTGCACGGTGTCGTAGGTTTTGCTGTTCAGCGTCCCCTCCATCACGCCTTGCAGCCTGAAGTCTCGGTAGGTTTTCTGTGGCAAGAGTAAAACATCCTCAATTGGACTCCAGCAAGTCTCAGTACTCTTTCACTAAACACTGGCCATTTCCAGCATGCCAGGGGCACAGGTTTATTCCTTCTGCAGGTTAAGGACCTACCTTGATAACGATTTTGCAGTCTTAGTTTTGTTTCTGAGATTTCTACAAACTCTAGAGATTCTAATTTGATGGTCATTCCTTTAAGAGGTTGTATTTTGTGCTGCAGCATACTTTAACTGCTGATTTCTCAGTAACTTCCATTTCTTTCATTTATTCAGTAAGACACCAGCTGAGAATTTTTCTAAATACCTATTGAAATGTGAATCTGGCTACAGGTAGTTCAGTTCTGTCATTTCACATAAAATGTAAATGCCTAACTTCTTCCCCATAGTGCAATTTTATTTATATTTCTCTATACATTTATATGCCAAATGTGGAAAAATGATTATATATTACATTATAATATAATATATACTCTAATAATGAATACAGATTATGATCTATACTATACAGAGTCAGAATTTCTGAGGTGACTACCTAGTTAATTTACATTTTAAGTCTCTACATCTTGATTCGCATCTACTCTGTTTTTTCATTTCAGAAGATTTTGTTTCCCTGGTACTCATCCTTTCTTTCTTCTTTGTTTTTCCATCATGTAAGAATTATGAGTGGAATTGTTGTATTCATCAATGCTATGTTCAAGTAAGCACATGGAAAAATCACCTATGTACTTTATTTTTAAATTGTAACGCATTTGAAATAATCTTTGCTTATGTTACCCTTAAAGGCTTAAAAAGGACAAGTTGATCTAGGCAGTTTCTTATTTTGTGTATGCTATCACTACAAATTCTCAATGTTTTGGAAGAGAATATGGGGAAATGAAAATGGAAGATAATTAAAGGCTATCCGGCCCATTCTTTTGCCTGAGGAGGAGACCATGTACAAGTCTTCGAGAAAGAAAAGATTTCACTCAAAACTTCAGAAAACTGCAAAAGACCACTTTTAAAATGGGCAGCATTTCAGTTGGGAGATTTTTTTCCTGCTACTATGATGATTATTTAAACCTTGTTTGAATCACTGTGACAGATTTATTTGACTTTCACAGGTCAACGTCAGAGTCAATGGATGCAGCTTATGTTTTGCTCACACACTCCTGTGAGTACCCTGCCTGGTCTCTTTCAAGTGTCACCATTGCATTCCCTTTTTATAACATTGTGCATTCAATTTGCTTTGATGCTGTTAACAGGTCCTACAGCAATTTCCTTCACTTTTACATTGTATTCTTCCCATTCTCAGACCAGCACTCTGGGGTTCAGACATTGCTCTTCTCTTGACATAGTTTTGCAGGATAATAATGTTCACTTCCAAGCTTAATTTTTCATTTCTCCCTAACTTTCTTGGTCCTTGACCCTTCTTTAGTCACATCCCTCTGCACGTGTCTCAGACATCTAATGCCAACATAAGCCTTTAAAGAGAATAAAGGGAACAATATTTCTTCTTCTAGGCTTTCTTTATGAGGCCACTACTCTTGTTGCATCCAGATCTGAAAGAATTATGTTTCTCTTACTCATCCTGTGTCCTTCAAAATGACCTCCTACTTATTTGGGGTTTTATTGGTGGTTTTTTTGTTTTTTTTTTTACATATTTTTAAGAGGTGACAGGCGCAATATAGCTTCCTATGGGGTTTTTTGTGGTGTTTTTTTTTCCTTGGTTTCATTTGTTTCTTTATTTTTTTTCCTAAAACGAACACAAAAATGCCTTCATTCACTCTATTTTGGAGGAACTGTGCTTCCCCACATCTCTCTGCAGCTGGGCTGCAGCAGGAAAAGTTTCTTATGATAATCTTCTTGAACCATTGTTTTGTATTTCCCAGCAGACTCCTGTCTACTGAGTTCCTGTTTTACCAGTTCTATCTTCACCCACCAAAATTTTCTGTTTTCCAGAACCAATATGATTGACATCATCTTCTTCAGTCTTTAATGTCCACAGGAGGTGCCATGGAATAACACAGTTGGAATTTACATGCAGAGCAAACCAGGTATATGTATGGCACAGAAAGGCCACTGCCAGCAGCAGTGTTCCCACCTCCAGCAGGAGCCCCCCCTTTTGAACAAGGCTAACCAGTGTGCCAGGTGGCAGAGGGAAGGTAGGTTGGCAGTGCTGCTCATTCACCTGAAATTCAGTTTTGTAAGAGTTTCCTTTAATCTCCCTGGTGATATTTCTCTTGTACAATTTAGCCTGCCTGATCTCATGGGGCACAGGTTTTAGATCATCTAACACCTATCTTCTTCCTCAGAGGATAATAGCTACCTTGGAAGGGGACTTTTTACAAGGGCATGGAGTGAGAACAAGAGGGAATGGAGTCAAACTGAGAGTAGGTTTAGATTAGACATTTGTAAAAGTCTTTACTGTGAGGGTGGTGAGGCACTGGAACAGGTTGCCCAGGTAAGATGCAGATGCCCCATCCCTGGAAGTCTTCAAGGCCAGGCTGGGTGGAGCTTTAAGCAGCCTAGTGAGAGGTGTCCCTGCCCATGGTTGGAACTAGACAATATTTAAGGACCCTTCCAACCCAAACCATTTTATGATTCTGTGATTCATTTGAGAATAGCTTTAAACTTTTCCCAAGAGCCATTAATTTTAACAAGGAACAGCAAACTGCTTTTGTGATTTGGGCACACAATCAAGTTAAGAGCCAAATCCTGCTCCCACAGAAATCAGTTAAGGTCAAAACCAACAAAGCTAAGCTTGGGTGTTTCAGGGAGCCATCATTATTATGACTGTTTTCTTGCATTTCTCTCTGTTCTATTCCTTTTGCTAGTGAATCCTGAAAGCTGCAGTTGCAATTCCAGTGACCAGGAATTAAAAGGCTTCTGACTTTATAGTCTTACATGAACTTAATAAGAACATTTTTTTAAGAAATCAAGGTCACCGCTGACAACAGGTGTTTCTTATTCTACATTTGTACAGATAACAAGAATGTCCAAAGTTAAACAAGACAAAATTAAAAGGAAAAAAATCTGAAATGGTTTTCTGATCTTCCCTAAGGGTATCAACTAAGATCTGAAAGGGAGTTAGGAGCAAACTTTCTTTTATGGTAGGTTTACCCATAATTGCCTATTGCAAGGCATGTTACACTCTGCTTGGAAGCTTTTGACATTGGCCAATGTAAATGACTGAGGACTGAAGAGAAGGGATTGGTATTTCTATTGATACTTATCCCTGAACGTGAAAGATTAGAAAATGTTATTTAATACATTGAAAAGTGTTTTCAATTAAGCCCAGTAATTACATGTGCACAAAAAAGAAAACAGTTCCTATTTTTAGAAGGGGGAAAATGGAGAAGGAACACTATTGAAATTATTCAGGTACAACAAAAAATCAGTAGCAAGACAAATAATAATTTAGTAAGAATAATCATACAGCAATGCTATACAGCTAGCTGCAAAATTCCTTGAAACTATCTTAATTGTCCCCAAATCTAGAATATATAACAAAACCAAGTGCACATATAATTAAGGGTTTCAGTAAGTTATTTTACTCCTGGAATTTGCTACAACTGTGGGGGAAAAAATCCCAACCTAAACCCACACATTTTTTAAGTTTTGGGTTGATCATCCATATTCTTACTTTATTACTTTTCTCTCTGTACTATGCAGTCTAATGCAAACATATTTTATTTACCTTCACTATCTTGATGAGAGTCTTCAGCTGGTAGATGTGAAGCTGAACATCTAATCTGTCAGCCAACCACATGCATATGACTTTCATGGAGTTGCTATACCATTGCTGAAAAGAAGGATAAAAAAAACCAACAACAAACACCACCAAATAACCCTGCAGTATTCATTTAACAGATTTGGTAATGAGAGGTAATGAAACACTTTGAAATGATCACAGATCAGCACTTGAAGTCAACAATGATATAATTTCCTGTTATGAGAATTGCATGGGTCAGTAGGAAATCAAATAACTTGACCTAAACCATTCTTTACATGAATTAGCACCTGCCATTTTATCTTTCAGTTACAACATATTCAAGCAAAATAGCGTTATGCACTTTGTTATCTGTCAGTGAGAATGGATATTAAAGATACAATTACAGGAGAGAATTGACAGCTGAAACAGCCAGGATAGAAGCAGGTAGGCTATCTTGAGAGAGAATTTACAATAACTAGATTTTTCAATTCAGACAAGAAAACAGTACCAGAGAATAAGAAACCTTTTATTTTCTTTCTTTTATTTTTTTTTATTACTTCATCATTAAATAAAAAATATCAAAAATCCCTGGAACTGTTTTTAAATATGATCAAAACACCACTCCACCCTTCTCAAAATAACCATATTAAGGTTTTGATTTACATTAATTACTAATTATAATTACAGCCTACCTTATTTCTTTTTTATGTCTTAGGCATGGGTATGTTTTCACTCAACACTTCACAAATGGATGGGTTAAGAATAAGCCCTCTGCTGTTGGAGTCTATGTTACTGTAAAAAAATGCTCAGTTCCAAATAGCTACTGTAACAGTTCTTTCACATTAACTGGATTAGAAGAGATTTTACTAAATATAGTTGTAGCATTTTTCCCCCTCCTGTAAAATCACAACCAGATGTCATTTAGTCAAACTGTAAAAAAGAAGGGATTTTTTTTCATTTTAACAGTGAGATATTAAAAGAGTTTGTGTCATAGCTGTGTTTCTAGTCTCTTTTCCCACAGGAAAGAGGCTTAAATTTATTTCTAATATAATTTCCTGTGTCTTAGCAAAATACAGAGATATGCAAAGAGAGGAAATCGTGCATATTTAAAAATGCAGCATGTTAGGCAAGGTAGATTTTGTGAGAGTAATTCAAAGGAAGTATCTAACCTGCCTCATTATCCACCTCCACATGAAAAAATAAAACAAAATATATACTGAAAATATGAATACAAATTACTTGCTACTGGATATAACAAAGAAAGAAATAGAATTCTTCCATCAAAATGTAGCTCTCTGTAAAAAGCTCGGAATACATACAGTAAATAAGTATAAATGCCTTTTTCTTACAGGGAACAGTCTCATCACATTATAACTATCAGTTTTAAGAGAAATTTGAAATTAGATATTGATATAATAATTCTTCAGTTTATTTTTTTTGTATGTGTTAAATTCTATTTTAATTATAAATCACTGAAAATAAATTACTTTTACTTTTTAGAGCTTCTCCTATTAATTTACTATTTTACAGAAGGGAAAAAATGCACCACAGAAAAGGCAGACAGCTACAAATTTCATAAAAGTAGTTTGATTTATTCACTAAATTGTGGGACTGATTAGATATCCATAAGATACTGGTTTTAGATCACTGAATGACATTATTATCCAATTTATATTATTTCATCCCTAAAATGCATGCTGGTATTGATTTCCTTTGTAAGTACCTGCAAAATATTTTTAATGTGACAGATTTGTTGCTAAGTGGTAAATTATATGACAGGTGTTGTATCTATACAGATGTCTAGAAAATTAAATGCAATTGTGCTTATTAATTGGGAAACTCTACTGATCTAAATAAACATAAAAATTCCTACATGAAACATTCTACCCAAACACAATAAGCCAAGAAATTATATTTTCACTCAGACCCTACTCTTTTTAATTGTAAACACAATCCTGGTAAAGAGAACTATTTTGGTAGGGGAGCTTTTGGAAAACTGATATTCTCCAGTAATGCATCCGTTATGTATTTTGTTTGTATCAAGTAGAACACAGAACGGGCTCAAACTTGCTCAGACAAGCAACCCACAGACAGGATAGAAAATTCTGAGACTGATTTTCCCATGCAACAATACTGAACAGTGACAGATTACTGACAATGGACTGTTTCAGTTTTCTGGCAAAATGTTTTAAAGCCCAACCAGGAAACATATTTAAGAGGGGTGCAATAAAACTTTGACTCTACATATCTTACATGATATTTCAGTGCATGATATTCTTACATGCACTGAAAACAAAGCTAAGACATTGGAGGAAATGAATTATTTATTCAACTTCATGAATGAAAGCAATATAATATGTTGTCCTGACTAGCTTCGATGCATTAAACTTTCCGTACAAATGTTTAATTTGGTGATTGTGAAATAATACTACAATACTTGCTCTTCTGTCAACATCCCTGGTTCAGAAAAAATATGACTGCCGTTTTATTAGAAAAAAAAAGTATTTTTATTTTTTAACAGTATTTTTAATAAAAAATCACATCCAGTATATTTGTAGTATTCTCCCAGAGGTACTTGTAGGTAGGATTCTTGTTAATGATTGGTTTTGTATCCACTAGTTTTTATGACTTAGTATAGGCTGAAGCTGCATAAACTTAAATCTGCTGGACTCCATTACAAGAAAATAAAGATTTCCCTATAACTTCTTTTTGAGTCTGTTAAAAAGCACAGCGCTGCAAATTCCTCTCAGAGAATTCAAGGCCATACATTTTGACAACCATGAGCATGTTAGAGAGGCAGGGATGGATCTCTTGTGACTGATGGGAACATATTGCAAACCCCAAAACTTCAGTGATTGGATAATTGTTCTGAGATTACCCAGTTAAAACAACAGTGACAACAACAACAACAATCACTTTTAACCAGTTTTAAGAAAAAGTAACTTTCCCATTAGTAACAATAGCAGTGAAAGGACAATGCATCTCTTGCAGATCTCATTATTTGGTACTACTGCCACATTGTTTTCTGTTGTCTACGCAAGAGTAAAGCAGTAAGTGTTTATTATACACTTTTTCCAAATCAGCAGATAACAGCAGCCAACCACTTTAACAAAAATGTTTGCCTCGCTATTTCCTCCTCTCTCCTTATCCACAGCCCATCCAGCTCCTGTAAGGGCATGCATTACTCACTTCATTTTCCTGAGATACCTCTTTCAAAGTAAAAAATAAGAGAAAAGGAAAGGCTGGGGTTGACTCTGTGAGACCCTTGTATTTATTCACACTTATTGTGCATGACTGTACACTGGTAAATCATATTAGCAGCCTGTCTCCCCATCAAGCTGCTACTTGCTTTCCAGCCCTGGGAAGGTTCAACAAATCAACAGGAGCACGGAAAACAGAACATCAGTCTAATCTAGTGTTTAAGGTGAAGTTTTCAAACCCAATCTAAGAAGATCTTTAGAGCAAGCAACAAGCTGAAGGGCTCAGAAGGTGGTATTGACAATGAAAGAGTGTTGAAATATTGAGAAGCGCAGCACTTGTGCATTTTTAATAACAAGAGGGTCAACAAGGACACAGCTCCCTCAGTGCCAATAGTTGCCACACCAGGGCTATAAACGCTCTCAGTTCATCAGATTTCTTAAACAGTTCATCAGCTTTCTTAAACACCCTAAACCCCCTCAGCAGACCTTTAGTCTTAAATTAACAAACCAAAGCAATGAAAGAGGGTGCAGCTTGAATGGCCAGCATTGATCCCCAACGGGGCTCGGCGCAGCTACAGGCACTGAAAAACTCGTTCCATTGTCAGGAGGAATTGACAAACCTCCTGGCCTAAATAGTCCAGCTCAGACGGGCTGGAGGCACGCAGCTGTAAAGGGCTCCCCTCGCCCCGCTCCCAGCGCTCACAATGCACCAGGCATGAGCTCTTTGTCAGGCCCAGACTCTGCAATTTTCTAACAAGGATTAAAGTTGTTTCTCGGCAGGGCTAGTGAAAAGCGATTTAGCAACATACCGTGCTTTCTTCAGGCAAGTTAAAGAGAAGTAGTTAAGGAATTTCATTATTCTGCTGACCGGTGGAAACACAAAACAAATATAATAAATATTCACCACCTTTCTGGGTGCCCGAGCTATAACATTCACAGAATGGTTCAATTAAATATAACACTTATTGGCTGAAAGCAAGCACTTCAAATTTATTTTTGAAGATTTATAAAAAGGTGCAGCTGTTTGCCACCTGGAAGGAGGCTCAATACATAGCAATACACAATGGCTTAGTCCTTCTAGGGCTGGTATCCCTAACGCCTAAGCCACAAGACCCCGTTGAGTTTTTATACCTTGACTGCTCTTGATAAATGGGCATTGTCATAATGCTTTCTCCACTGAGTATGGAAGGGGAACAGCTTTTCTAGGAACTGCATTTTATGTTCCTGGGGAAGCCTTTATCACACTATTGATCAGGAATTTAGTCGCTCAGACAACAACAGGATGTTTCTACTTCCTTCAGCTCTACTTGCCCGACCAGAAACAGTAACAAAAAGTACACTTCTCACTAAAGACACTGTGCACTAAATGCAGCATAAGATAAAATGAGAGAATAAAAATGAGCTAATATAACACAAAACATGAGCATGTTAAAATTTAAGTGCTAAAAAGCCTAGGTTTTATTAAAGGTCAATGCTATTATACGGCTTCAAGTTTATGACAGCACTACAAGTAGACCATGGAACTTTTAAGACAATGAAAAAAATAAATTAATTATTTCTTACTGATAATTAATTTTATTAATTTAAAAATGCAAACAGCAAAAGCTGGAAAAAAGGTGCTGATTTAAGTTAATTTATTTCTCTTTTTGCAAAATATGAGTAGTCATACTGATTGCCTTGTTGAATGTTAAAGATAATGAGGGACAGAAATGTCATTTGTAGTGTTCTTGAAAATACTCAGAGGTGTAGAAGTTACAGCTTTATTTTCAAGTTAGGTAGATTTTTCAAGTAAGATAGATATCATCCACTTAAATGAGGATTTTTATCTCAGCGATGATGAGTTCAAACGCTCTTCTGAAAGCTGGGAAGTCTTGGTAACTCTGAAAGCACCCCCTAAGTCACGGGGGGTCATCATGATGCCACCACATTTATTCCTTTTGCATCTTTTTTTTTCCCTTAGGAACTTCTACTTAAGATAAACTGAAAAAATTAAAATTAAACTAAGTATGAGTGGAAAATCCATGGAGTTGGCCTTGTTGGAACCACAGGATTAGCAGGAAGGACAAACAAATTTTCCTATGCAAAAAAATATCAGATATTTAAAAGCCCTTGATCTGGAAAATGCCAAAGACTAAATCAATATTGTGTCAAATGCAAAAACTCTATCTCTATTCCCCAATTCGCTGCAGTCCCTTCTGACATTTTCATTCAAGGACTTGTCCAGAAGTCCTCCCATTGCTGTGTCACTTATTTCTGCTGCAATGCTCCCATGTTCCCTCACGAGCTCCTCCTTTGCTCTGAGCCTCTGACACATTCCTCTTTCATCTCACCAATGTCTTACCCTCCCAATGCCTGGCACCATTAATCCAGGAACCTTCCTGGAAACATCTCAGGCTTTCATCCAGCTTCCGTGTTTTGCTTCCTCCTCTGGGCCTGGAACGCTAAGCCACGTTTTGAACTTTGTCTTAGGAATGTGCAAAAATGCTGACAGCCTAAATTATAGGTATGTGTATCAGGAAAGGAGAGGTGAGAAAGGAATCAGACACCACTGTCTGCTTCAACGCGCAAACTTCTGCTACAAGATTTCCTCAGTTTAGTGATTTGAAATTACAAGCTCTGTTTTAGTGCTTGCACCCCCCCCCACCCCCGCCTTAATTTTTTCCTACCCTTCCCACCCTCCAACCCCCATTTTTTGTTTTTGCTTTTGTTTTTTTTTTTATCTGATTCTAGTAGAATCAGATAAAGAACTTGCTTCTTGCACACTACTTGACCAAGGAAGAAAGCTTTTCTTTCTTCCAGTGGGATGCTTCCTTTCACTTTCTTTTGCCTTTCCTTTTTTGTGCCATTACTCCAGCCTCCCAGGAAGCTCAGAAAGCATTTTGTTTTTCTTAAGAACAAATACTTTAGTCTCTAGCCAGTCTCTTTTCTGCCTATTTGAATGAAGGATTCCCACTGCCACTCCCAAAGCAATCAGGGGAAAGGGAAAGGAGCCCAACAGAAAAAGGGACTCAAACCTTGATGGAAAGACCTTGTTCAGAAAGACTTTTGACAACAAACAAGTGAACAGTTGTTGGATGGGATATTTTGATGATAAAAGGAAACAAAATTAATTTTCAGAAATCAATAACGAGAAGATAAGAAAAGCCATGGCTCATTTAAAAGCATATTAAGCATCTTTGAAATTCTTGATTAAAATGGATATATAGTTCTGAAATACCAAAGAACACCTAACATATGAAAAGCTTATCGTTTAGAAGGAAAGTAATTTTTTTATATTTTTGGTTTCTAATTAGAAGACGGCTAGTTGCTATAGAACTGCTGCCAAATCACAAATAAATATACACTTTTAATGCAAAATATAAAGTACTCATATTTGCCTGTATTTCATATTGGTTGTTAAACAGCAATTTACAATATATGCTGCTTTATAATGTTTGTGACCTTCTTTTTTTCCCTGGCTTCTTCACATATGGCAGATAAGCTGAAAAACTGGAATTTTGCAAAATTAGACACATGTAACTTCCTTCCATATCTGGACATATGTAATGTTACTGTTCTGATTTTAAACAGTAGCTACTAGCATGATGCTCCTGACTGTGAGAGACTAACAGTATAAACAGCTCCACTCTGGATACACACTGCATCTGTGAACAAAACTTCCATAGGTTATTCTGGTGCTAAACTCTGTGGAACAAACATCGTCAGTCTTGCTACACTGTGTTGTGTTGCAATTTGGGTATATCCACAAACATCCTCCAAGGCACAGAACTGAGAACATCACTTGAGTGACCCTGAAATGAAAGCCAGCATGGATCCTCAAAATAAACAAATTAACATAATGCAAAATGACCAAGTTTTACTCATTATAACACTTGCCTTGTGCTATCAGGCTCTAGTTTCAAAAGCCCTACAAATGTATTTAGCTGTACAAATGCTAAGCAGTCTTCCTAAGTGAATGCCTAACATTATAGAATCATAGAATGGTTTGAGTTGGAAGGGACATTAAAGATAATTTAGTTCCAATCCTCCTGCCAATCCACCAGAGCAAGTTGCTCAAGGTCCCATCCAACCTGACCTTCAACACTTTCAGGGATGGGGCATCTCCAGCCTTTCTGGGTAACTTGTTCCAATGCCTCAGTACCCTCTGAGTAAGTACTTTTTTTCTAACATCTAATCTAAACCTACACTCTTACAGTTTAAAACCACTGTCGCTTGTTGCATCACTACACACCCCTATAAAAAGTCTCTCTCCCTCCTTTTTATAAGCCTCCTTATTGTACTGGAAGGCTGCTCCAAGGTCTCCCTGGAGCCTTCTCTTCCCCAGGCTGAACAACCCCAGCTCTCCCAGCCTGTCTTCACAGGAGAGATGGTCCAGCCCTTGTATGATCTTTGTGGCCCTCAGTAAGGCTAAAGGTCTGGGTTCACTCTGCCTGTAAGGTACGCAATCAAGACACCCATCTCTCCTCTAGCCCACTCATCCAGAAGTCCCTGGGGACTTCTCACTCCCTGGAGTGAGATATCATCAAAGGGACCACAAGAAACCTCCTGTTAGCTGCATTCCTCCCTTGAAGTAAGAATATTCTTCATCTCAGTACCAAAAGTGAGATAGGCTGAAACTGGGTCAGAATCTGTGCTGTAGCTTTTACACTCACTTTAGTACATTTTGTCCTAGAATCTTCTATTTAAGACTCCCTGCTCCCTGTGGAGTGAGGTCAAGTACATATTTTTTATTACAGTATTTAAAGCATCCTGAGTTCTTCTGAGTGAATATTTACAGGCAGCTAATTTCTTCCCACCTCATCAATCTTGACTCCTCCATTTACTCTTTGTGTCACTGCAGTGCTGTGTGACAGAACTGGATGTAGCTGTGAAGCTGTCAGGGAGATGCACACTGCTACAGCTCTTACACCACAGCAACTGGGCACTACACTGGGCAGCCCTAATGTGGAACAGAGGTCCAGCCTCCTACCTCCCTCTTGCTTCTCTCCTCCCCTTCCTCTAAGGATGAAATGTCCTTGGACTGGGCAGGTGCCTGGTTTGCTCCTTTCCACCTGGACCCTGTTGCCCATGAACACTCTTTCAGCTATGTAAATTTTACAGCTGTGTTGGGGGGTTTTTTGAGCTGATTTTTCTCTGCATTATTTTTACTTTTTTTCCTTGCTCTTTAAGTGCAGTATAATGCAAAAGAAAGTCACTGAAATGTAAATTAAGAAAATATACCTTGAAACACCTGAAAATTATTTAAAGAAAATCATCTCTGTATAGTTCAACAGTTCTGCACATTTAAATCAGCACCAAATCTTAGGTTTCCCATGACTGAAGAGGTGAAGAAGCTCTTTCCACTGACAAATCTGTGTCAGAGCACTCTGCAGCATCCTTATCTATACTGATTTGTAACATAGCAACCTCTTTCTGTTATACCTGACTCGTTATAGTAAAACCAGATTATTCTTATGGTTTCTGGCACTATTTTCCTTGTAATGTGATCAACAATGTGGTTGTCTGCCTATTTGTGAACACTTATGAAGAGTTTTGTTTTACCTTCCTTTTTCAACTAAGCTTGACCCAAATGAAATACAAGTATAAACATCAAACCTGCAAGTAAGGTTTGAGAAGCCACAAGGTTCTCCTGCTGTTTATACGTGTGTGAATTACAGTACATCAAGAAATCAATATTCCCTAGATGGTGCTTGTGCCTGGCACTTCATGGTGAACAAACATTAGGTAAGACAATACAAATGGTACAATCCTTATTGATTTCTCTTGACTGTGTAGAATGTGAAAGCTGCAGCCACAGTTAACACTTACTGACAGCCTCATCTGAAGTTTCAGTGCTATTTTATATTTTTATAGTTGTCCATGCTCAATTGATTCTATTAAGTTGCTAGACACATTTCAAGCCATCTAGGTAAGAAGAAAAAGTGCGGTGCCTGGAATGAGATGCTGCTACTTTATGCCTAAGTGGGATAAAAAGGTTAAAGGACTAAATTGGTCCTGGATGTTGGAAAGAGCTCACTTTTATTTGATAGAATTGTTATTGTTTTTAGTGAATGGATATTGTGACTGATGGATAGATCCATATAACTAAGTTAATAAATGAATGAACAGTATATACCAGAAATGCATATGAGGAAACTGTACTGGAAGCTCCCAGTGTTATAGACCGCCCCCAAACAAACAAGCAAAACCCCCTTGTGGTTCTATTTGATTGAAAAACTCCCCTCAGGGAAAAGAAAAAATAAATCAGATAGGTATTAAAATATTAAGTTTAGGATTTTTTTTTCTACTCATTTTTCCTGTTGTGACTTGTAACACCCATTTAAAATTGCTTTTTAAGAGCAACTTATACATTGTTCTTTATTTCCTTTCTAAAAAGGTGAGCTTCTCACACAAGTCAGGGAACTTAGGGGGTAGCACAGTATAAGAAATTCTGAATATCAGGCTATGATTTTTAGTGCCCTAAAAATAATCTTCTATTTTCCTTTTATACCCAGCGAGCACTTTTAGCAAGATTTCAAAATATCTATTTCATAGTTTCTTACTTCCCAGCTGGAAAAATTTAATATGATCGAATTGGTGTGAAAAAGGTGTCAGACACCCATTCCATGAATACTAAATGTAGACTGGACTATGGGATATTTAATGTCTTGGGAAAATAATTTTTGTATCTATTTGGGTTGTGTGATACACAACAAAATGGAAATTCAGGAATTAAAAATGGCATAAAGAATGAAGACATGTGAAAGTGTATCATATCAAAGCCATACAAAATACATCATATTATGTCATGCATTTCTCTAGAGAAAACACTATCAGCTGCAGTATAAAACAGCTTACAAAGTGCTGAATATTCTGATCCTGAAGCAGAAAACTCTGAAGCACATGCTTTACTTTAAGTGTGTTGTGGTTGTACTGATTTCAACAGTACTGAGCTTTGCTGCAGTCATAGCAGCATAATCAGCACCCTCTAAGAGTGGGTGCTCTTTTTCTCAGCATAATCCAGAAAAAAAAAATCAAAGAAAACTTCTACACTAAATGAAAACAGAGGGAGGTTACATTTTTCAGATTTCAAATGAGCTTTTTTTCTTTTATAGAGATTGCTACCTTGAGAAATGAGGACAGTCTATTTGAAAACATCAGGAATAATTTAGTGAACTTTAAAAAAACTTTGAACAATAAGTTTGCAAGATGTTGCTTCCATTTTGCAGAATAGTTTCCTATATTTGAGCATGTCAACATAACTTACTTTTTCAGTGACAATGCCTACAGTTTTCTTTAAAATTCTTTTACCAAAAGAGAAACAACTGTTTCACAATGACCAAAAATTCTGTTAGATCACGAGACAACTACAGAGTGGTTTTCATACCACGAGCTTTCTATTTCCCCTATAAAGTAAGAGACGTAATTAAAGATGAGTTAAGACTTTGGTGAAAATCTAAAGAGCATCGGCAAATCTGAGCACTGCTCAGCTTTTCAATTGCTTTTCTACTTCTCGGTTCTTTTAAATGGTTTTCTATGGCAGGAACATTTTTCTTAATTAGTCACAGCTAATTACTGTTCTGGCATAGACAAGTAATCAGAAATGTCAGAGCTGCAAGGCTACATCTCCCTAATCCTTTGATAATAATTTAGCCTCCTGGGAGGGCCTCAAGCTGCGGTAAGTAGTGGCTGACAATAAGGCAAAATTAGGTGGGCAGCAGACCATTAGGATAGAAAAATAAAAAGCACTACCAAATCCTGCTGAGCACCATCAGGCAACTAACTACACTGCCAGATGAGGTGCCTGTTTAAGCCTGTGTTGTTAATTAGCTGATTCTACCAGACCTGCCACATATGTCCAGGTGCATCATGCAAAGATGTGTATTTCTGGGTTTGCGCCAAAGGACAATTTTGCACTGTGATCAAATTTCAAGAATCTGAGAAAGAAGCCCACATATTTCTTGAAGATTACTCTGAGTTATCAAAGAAATAAGAAGATCAACAAGCTACAATCCATTTTTGTTGAGTATTTTTTTAAGTAATTAGGCACGGTCCTCTCATGTTTCGCAGAGGTTAATACAAACACAGCTTTTGATTCAAATGTGGCCTTTAACCAAGCAGACCTTTTGTCAAATCACACACTTACAAATAATTACATAACAACAAAAGTGAAGATTACTTATTAAAATTAGCGTGACAGGAAGTAATTTGAGAATAAGGAAAAAAAATCTACAATTGAAATTTTCCAGAAAAACATTGTTGACTACCAAATATTACAAAAATAGTGCTTTTGAGGTAGACATAAGCAGCACAAGGAGTTGGTACTACTGATAACTCAATTTAAATTAAGTGCTCCTCTTAGCTGTGTAACACCACAACTTGCACATTTTTAAACACTTTTTTTGTAATAGGTCAGAAAATCTATAGAAATTAGGCAATTGAATAAAGCATTTGGCAAACAGAATGAATGGCAAACAGAAATTAGTCGTACGAGTACTTCATATCTCCATTTAGCCACTGAGCAGAGCACATATCATAATAACCTTTGAATAATAATTAAGACCTCTAATAATCTCAAGTATGTCATTGAACTTGAACTGTTCCATCCCTGCCGCTAATGGAAAATGAAAATAATGGTTGGAATATGGGAACACCACTAGCATTTAATAAACATTCCAGGCAAAATACAAGCAGTTTTTCAACAGAAAAAGAATATCCTATTACATCTGAACCTTTGAAATATAAAAGCCAAAACCAGCAATGTAAATATGGAGTGCTTAAGCTTTTAAATGGGTTTGAAGATGCTCAGTCTTTCTGCACTCCAAAGACAGTTGTATGAGTTCCCTGCCATATAAACTGTTGTACAGCTTGTTGAATGCTCCCATGCATGAGGACACACCCTCCAGGAAGCCCTCCCACATGGGCAGTCCCTGCAAAGGCAGGAATACCGCATCCCAGCACACCAGTTTAGCCCAGAGGAGATGGGCAACACCTGCTCACAGGTGCCATCTGGTACAAGATAACTGTGGGCACCACTTTGCCAGTGCTCACCTTTCCAGGATGTGCACTCCGACTATTTTATGTGTTTATGGTACACTTGGGAAGAGGTTTCCCAGAAATTATAGCCTAAAAAAATTGGAAGCCCTTTTCAGTTGTATCAATGGCTGAACATTGATGCATTAAAGCTGTTCTCTGAAACCATTCTTTTATTTCTCAGAGCAGCGATCACTTATTGCATAAAGATTTAATTGCACATACAGACTTAATAAAACTGCAATCATACATCTGTTTACACCATTAATTTTCCACAACAGACACAAAATAACCTGTTAGATAATGCTCTAAATGGCAAATACACCAAGAAGGAATCTGAAGTAAAAATGTCTGGAATGACTCTTTTTGAATATCCATACTTCACATACAATTCACAGGTGCAAGAAAGTGAGAATGTACCCAGGTGGCACTTAGGAACTAGACATTACTACAGAAAGTAAGTATTGCATCGATCTTTTAGCAGAGCTGTATACAAAATTTAAAAAAATGCTTTTCCAAGAGGTTTGTCAACAAAATCCAATTTTGTTTAAAGGAAATAGTTTTTAATTTACAAGTCTGATATATATTAAAATACTCAGGAGTTCAAGATTTATTAGTCCCATCTTAAAAATTCCAGTAGAAACATGAACCTAAGTCTAGCCAGTAGAAATAACCTGGCATGTTTATGGACACAACACTGCATTTATTAAAGTTAATGGTAAAAGGCCTATTGATTTTGAAAAGATAGAACCAGATCCCATGGGAATTTCATAGTTGGGTATTTTAAACTCTGATAATTTTGTGATCAGATACACAGCACTGTTTTTTGATAGGCTGGACAGATGCTCTTACATTATCCATGAAATGGATTGTCTTTATAAATAAGAGAGGCATTAATAATAATTAGTAATATTCTCTATTCATTCTAGTTTTGTACAATTATATTCTAAATATTTAATTTCTCTATTCACCAACTCGATTTATTGTCTTTTCTGAAAACAAATATTTTAAAAATTATTAAAAAAAATAAAACTAATGTAATATACTGTTTCTAAAACATTAACCCAGAGCTACTGCAGAGCTTAATCATATGCAATAGATTATAAATGTTTCAAGTGCTCTTTAAGAAATGTGATGTTAAAACAAATGAACACTACTCTCCATCCCCCTTGTAGCCCTGAACTATAAGCTATTACTGCATGAGAGTAGGAGATAAATGTCCTGAATCCCTGTGACAGAATTTGACAAGCAAAATTCTCAGCTGATTTTAGGAAGAAGACCATGTCCCATAATGCAAAGGAAGGCAAAAATTCCCATGTCTTTGATAAACTGACCAAAAATCTTTGTGACATCAAACCTGGTGACTAGTTTTGAGAACAGGAAGGCAGCACACCGACCTGGGAGAGACCAATGCTACCAGGAGCACCTGGCCATATTACTCTGCCTACTGTCTATAGTCCTTCTGGAGGAGGTAATAATGAAATGTGTCCAGGAGCTGAGTTTTTCAGTGGAAATGCAGGAAAAAGAAATCCGCATTAGTTCTGCTGCATGATCAGCAGATATACTGAAGCACAAGCTTTAAATGGTTTAAAAATGATGCTGAAAAAACTACCAGCCCAGTCTTTTTTCAAAGTCACTGTAGATTTGAACCTCTTTCGTATTTAAGGGTTCATATCACAAGCTGAAGTTCCATTCTCCTGATTTTCATATTTTGTATAGCAGGGCAGTGCTTTTATAGGCTTACCAAACAGCGCCATAAAACACCACTTTTTTTGTCTTCTCTTCAGTTTGAAACTACTCAGCTGGATTAAAAATGTTACAACTCCTAGCTTTAACATATTGTGACTCACTGTCAGGCATTTGTACTTGTATCAATATTATTCTTAAATTTAAATTATCTTTGTTACACACATAACTTGTGTGATAGACAATGCTGTTCACTTGGTCACCATAATAGCTGTTAGCAGCATATAGCAGCCCTGGATCAAGTCATTGATATCTGGACATAAATAGTTTGCAATTATACATTTTTGTAGGGTTAAAATAGTGTCTCAGGCCTGATATTCTCTATATTTATAACTAAGACCTCTAGCACACAGAAAAATCAGGGTTTTTGTTATTCTGGGTGAGGTATTTACCTGGCTGAAGTACAGCAGAGTGTATTTTTCCTCTTTCACTATGCTTATGATTACTTAGCTGATACTAATTCAATGTGTTTTAAGAGGAAAGCAACTGTGATCTACAGCTCTAGCCAGTCCATGTAATGGACTAGCCAGTACATTTACATAAAAGTACATTTTAATATGTACTTTTATGTACATTTACATAAATGTACTGGCTTTATGTAAATTCACCATTTACATAAAAAGGTGAATATATTTTATTCTTTCTATTGAAATATACCTTGATAGATTTGAATTTATAAAAAGAGTACCTAGGTATTCTTAAATAATAATAATAATTACAACAATAATTTTAAAAAACCCTTCAAAAATAATTTGCAAAATCTTGCAATGTTCTAAATCTGAATTAATGTCAGAAAAGGCGAATTAAGAGAGTGAGATGACTTTGTTTTACATTTCTGCATGCTATGAGCTTCCATATTTGTTAATGCTTTTTTAATGCTGCATCTGTCCAATCAATAGCATCTCCCAGTGGGATGTTCCACAGAAATGTAATACCAGCATGTAGAAAGAAAAATAAAACACAAATAGATATCTGATACAAAAGCATACATAACTTATATATTTTTTCTTTTCTTACAGATACAAGCACTGGTCACAGCAGCATACAATGCATACTACTGAGTAAAAGCGGACAGAAAAGGATTTGCAAACTCAAAGGCAAGTGCTGTGCCAGAACTTGTGTCCATACAAGAGATGTTTTCTTGTGCTGAAAAGCTTAATTGCTGAAATGAAATTCAGAAGAGCTCCTGAACCCATGTTAACCCAGCCCTACTGAAGCCCTGTCCGTGTGTTAGTGCTACGCCAAAATCATGCCAGGAACTGTGCTGGTGACTTAACAGTGTGGAGGATCCCTTGACAGTTCCCAGACCCGTGCCCAGGCCTTGGCCAGTGCCCCACATTGACACAGTCTGAAAATCAGTCCCATCCCACTCTGTTACAAAAGTCAATGTGGTCTCTCCAGTGAGAGTTAGACTTGGCCTTAGGCAGATAATTTTATTAACATTCAGGAAATGACAACACAAGCAAAAATAACCCCAAAGAAAAACAAAAAAACAGAAACTTGAAAATGAAACATATGCTTGCAGATTCATTGCAAAAGCAAACTGAAGCAGAAGTTGCTAATACGGTTTTAGTACTTTGTGAAGGTGCCAGCTGGATGGATGATAATTTTTCTACCCCTGCAGGGCATCAAAGCTTTTATAAAATCATTCTTTTCACACATATTAGCACTTAGCTTATTAAAACAGATGATACTTTTTTTTTTTTTTTTGTTTTGTAAAGCTGCCTGGGAGTGTCTGGAAATATAAAATCTGAGAGTTAAGTCTTATTTTGACCACCCAGCCTAACAAACAACAAACACTGACATGACATACCATGGCTGAGAGTCTATGTTATGGGACCTTCTGTGACTGCCACAACTGTAGTGTCACAGTAAAGGCTGTGAATTGCTGTTATGAAAACATTTGCTGTAACTTGCATAATTAAATTAAACTGCCAGCAAGGCTTCCTAAAATACTTAGGAGATGACACAAATAAATACACTTCAAAGTCTATATTACGTTCCAGAATTAGTTTTGTAATAAATTCCATTTCACAGGGCTAGAGATGACTTCTTTTCCTGTTCAAATTCCTATGTAATTGTGACTGAGATAATTGTCATGTAAACTGAGCCCAGCTTATAGTTAAATAGCTTTTATTTTACATATATTTTACATGTGTTGTGCTTTAAATTTATACAGAAGGTACTATTTCAGCTGCCTATAGCTTCCCCTTCAGCCAATTAAGAAAAGGACATACTAGACATAAATTAGTAGTCAGAACTTGAATGAACTGAAATGTGATCATTTCTAACAAAAAGATGTGAAATCAGGGCAAAGGAATGAATGGAAGAAGGCTGCAGAAGTTATTATCAAAGCCGAAGAAAATTATTGCGTGCACCTTGAGGATGAGGACCACTCTGAACTTGCAGAAATCAGATTAGAAATTTGAAAATGAGTTTGAAAATTCAATAAATGTTTATAAATCTCAACTTTAAGAAATCAGAAGTCCTAAACTGGAAATCAATAAAACAAAACTCTAAAAGTCATTCCACAGAAGTACCAGCCAAACCCACAGATGTACTTGGCATCTGTGAACTCTTTCTGTATACAAGGAGGCAGGGATATGTAAAAGTTCTTAATTTAGCAAAATTTGGTCTGCAATGGAATTCACAAACCACACCAATCCAATCCTCTCCATTAACAAATTAAAATCAAAAGATGGAATATAATTGGACTACTCACAGGGGAATAATTACTGTTTCAAATAGTAAAATTCTACCAATTTTATTTTTCTTCTAGCACTTAAGTTTCACACAGAAAATATGAGCAAAAAAAATTATCAACAAAGAAGAATATCTAAACACCTGCTGAACACCATCAAAGTCCAGCTTATCCCTCCTGATGTAGTAGTGATACCAGCACACCTTGCAAGGCTAGTTACTTACATCAAATAACTTCTCAATGTACATTTCCTCATTGACCTTTTCTCGAAGGATATCCTGGTTTTGCCGAACAAACATAATGTAGGTGTCTGCTAGATCCATTCCTGGTTTCTGGAAGAAAAAATGAGGGGAGAAAATAATGGGAATGGAAAGACAAATCCCTCAACAACTGAGACTTAAAAGAAGTTAAGCATAATGAAAACAAATGTTACAATGTTCATACATGTACAAACATGTATTACAAAACCTGCTGTGAACTCTGGGTTAGTTAACATGTTCATGAGGTTTCACTATCAAGGTAGTTCTACATGTTTTAATTCATGGAAGCTCTGAGTCCTAAATCTACATTGCCATATGCAGTTGAATCAAGTCTTGGCTCTGGAAACATCAGTGCCAAACTTGGACATCTTCCCTTGTTTTTGATGGTGAGGCTTTCGTAGATAGCCACTCCAGCCCAAGTGTGGAGATCCAAATCCTGCTATCACATTCAGAAAATACTTAAAAAAGGATTCAGTTCCTTTTTCACTGCCTAAGACTTTTTCTAATTTACTTCCATGTACAGCTGAATTTTGTGTTTGACTTTCGCTTAAACTAACTGCAATTCAAACCAAGCTCAAGCACATCCCTGAGAGCAATGTCATAAAAACGCAGTTTTGAGCGTAGTCCTGTATGCCTATATTTTGTAAACTGTTGCACTGGTGCAGTCAGCCCAGAGGATGGCTGAGGGAGGAGCAAGGACCAAAATTTTTCCCTTCCTGTACCAATACAAGTTCTGTATGAATAGCAGAGCAGGCATAATTTTTATACCACACCCCCTAGGACATGTTGTGTGTATGTGGTACTACAGCTGTGCAGGCACAGTGGTGGCTGAAACTGCGCTCTCCTCTGAATTGCTCCAGAATCCAGCTGTGATTTCTGGATCTCTGTAGTCATGAAAAGTTGTTCCACAATAACACTCCTAGCAGCCTGCGACTTGCTCTTTACTGGCAGTGCATGCAGAGCTGCTAAGGAGTCCACTTTTTTCTAACAGGAACCAAGAATGCACACAGGCACTTTGGGAAGTCTTCTGCAAATGCCCTCTATATGAACAAGCTTGTTAAAGTATTACTTACTCCCAAACAATCGTTTATAATGTTCCTGGCATGCAAAAGAATGTTAAATTTTATAATATTTTATAGTATTAGTTCTATAGTATATAGTATATAGTATAGTAAATATTATAGTATATAGTATAGTATTAGAGTTATAACATGGGCCTTAATATTTGTAGAGGATCCAGATTTTGTTAAGACAGAATAATTAATAGTTCTAAGGAAGAAGGACAAAAGCAGTTATACCCAACCCCTGAATTCCCAAGCATAAGACATGTCTGTTTCTCAGAAACTGTTACTGTTTGAAAATAGGATATGAACAACATAGTAAAATATCTAGCATATTTTAAAAGTCTGTATGCATGAACATGCCCATATAGTTAAAATATTAATATATTATTTTATATTTAGGCTTCCTTTCTAGTCTGCAAGTGAGTATTCAACTTTATTTTTTTTCTTATTATCCTGTATGTAATATTTTGTAATTTATATGAACAGGTCTGAGCACAAGAGGGAAGGAGAGGTGCAACATGTCCATACGAAAACTTGTGCAGAAACTGCTGTCATCCTATTACAGTAACAGGATGACAGCATTCTTTCCTTAAAGCTGCAGTGAGTGAAACCTCCTGACTTATGAGGTTCAACTCTTTTTACCCTGAATCTACACCGACATATAGAGGAATATGTTCCAAAATAAAAAGATTTTCTTTTTCATTTATACACGTGCATATATGGCAGTTTCATTTTTTAAAAGGAAACCATTAAATGTGGAATGATGGCCAGCTTTCATGCTTGTAGCATTTCCTAAACTCAGAGTGAAAAACTGAAATATCTTCTACATTTGGACTGGTCATTCCAGAGGCAATGAAAGCTCATTGCAAAAACTTATCCCATCTATATATGCTTAGATGAAACTCTTAAGAGGACAGCAGAACCATTGATATTTATATCTGCATTACACACCTACATCCTAAGCATAGAATACAAAATCTAAGACTTCAATAGACAAAACATTTTCTGTTGGAAAACCTGATTTGCAGAAATTAATAAAGCTCCTTCATAGAAAAGTACCTTCACTAAAATGTGATAGAAATGCTTAAGACAAATCAAAAAGTGAGGCAGATTTAAAACCTAAAACTCCATATTTTACCTTAGCATACTTGTTTGTGATGGCACAAGAGAATACAATCAGTGTTAAAACCTTATGAACTTCCTAAAACCTGATACAGAATTTATAGGAATTAGACTAGAGTTAACTTGGAGGAATAATGGAAAAATATTTTGAAATATTTAAATGTTATGAAATCTCCAGAGATGGGTAAAACAGATAATCTAGTAAATGAAAGGCTCTCTATAGTTCTTGAAGATATACATTCAAGTGTACTAATGAATCTTCCACTGAATTCTAAAACCTAGTGGTTCTGCAATTAATACAATATTTTCTTTTACTAAGTTCAATATAAAATGTTCATCTTGCAGACAGTCAAAGCAAAAAAAGTAACGTTTCCTATCAGCATTAACTCCCTTATCTTTGAGATGTTTACTTAGTCTTGAAGCTGTGACATATGGGAATTTCACACCTAGTGAATATATTTTCATGTAGCTTGTGGCACAGGAGTGTAATCATTAAAAGAATATACACAAGTAAGAGTAACTGCAACAGCTGGTGACATTTACCAATTAGAATTACAGTTCTTTTAAACACTTCATCCTTCTTAATGTGTGCAGGATAATTATCTTTGAAATTGCTGTGGAAAAAAAAATTAATTTTCCTTTAAACAGTGTCTGACTTCAGTAGAAGTAAGTCTGGGTAAGGCAGATTATCAATACTCTGAAGTATGTCTGTTTGAAACCTCACCAAAATCATTGAAGGTTAATCATCTTTGCTCATGATGGGCAAAGTACACATTAAACACTGAATGAACCAACAGAACATCAAATTCTTCATTATCTTTTCATATTGCATGAATTGAATTTATTTGTTTTCTCCAAACATGGGGAAAAAGAAAAGAAAATTATTATAATAATCAAAACAGCTTTAATGCTGTATATTTAATGTTTTAACTTTTTAATAGAGACTATGTAATATTTGGTAACCTTTGATAACACTATTCTTTATTAATCTGCTTTAAATTATTAAGCATCAGAAAAAACCCAAGTTAACACAGAATTAAACAAACAAACAACAGGAAGTTTCATATGCCTTAGAAAACAAACAAATAGAAATGGAGATATATTTTAAATAACTGTCACAGGGGGCATTTAATTGAAAAGACTAAAGCATTTCAGTCTCCACATCCATACTCAATTAAAAAAAAAAATCTTCTCTGAATCTCTGGCAGAACATCTGCTGAAGTTAATGAGAGTTATTTGCACATCTTTGGGAGAAAAATGTAACCTGGTATATTATCCAGGTAAGTATAAAAAAATATTGTGTGAAAGTTTCCCCAGGAAAAAAGGTGGGTTTTTTATGATAGATAGAAAGTTATTTTAAGTTTGTTTTATTCAGAATGGCAGACAAGCTGTTTTGCCTATCTGAAAATGAAAGAGAACCAGACAAAGAGATGAATAGAGAAACTGGAAACACAAAGACATCAAATAAAATACCAGGAAATTAAGAGTTGTAAATAGGGTTACTTTGTCGCTGGTTACACAAGTAACTGAATACACTGGCGAGTGAATGAGTTTAAACAAGGGTGTAGGCTTCAGCACATTCTTTTTTAGGGTTAATCACTAGTTAACCTGGCAAGATGAACATGCTGTTTGGGGGAAAAAAAATTTAAAATCCTTGTTAATTATATACTGCAAGTGCTCTTACTTCCTGCTGCTGCACCTAATCCCACAGGTGCAGGTTGTCTCTTACTATTCACTGGTAGGTGGGTCCTATTGCCAGGCTCTTTTTCATAGCAATAAATTCAGTTAAAGAAGAAACAGCATTGTTTTCCCCATTTGAACAGGAAAACAGTATCATAATGTCTATTTAACATGGAGACAAATGTTAAAATACACTATTTGTTTCCAAGATGTTGCAGAAGCTGTTTTGTGAATGACATGTGTGGCTCCCACTGGCAATATTTGCCTGAAGCACCTAGTGAAAAGTAATGGTGCATTGCCTTAATTTGCAGGCATTCAAATAGTTTGCTGCTGAAAGATTGCAGTAGGTTTAATGCTGCCACTAATATTAGGCCTTTTCCTACAGGCAAGGTACACCTAAGTTTCTGAACAGCATTTTGCAATGCAGCAGTTTGGCATAAATCTCAGTGAAAATCATGTACATTTGCCATACTTGAGTTATGTTTGTTCTCACTTTGGCTTTTGTCACAGAACATTTCTTAGCATTAGAGAGTATTAAATGAACTTGTATTACCAAAAAACTAGAAACCAGCCTCAACCCACTACACTAGTTTTACCGAGTTGCTCTCCTGCTAAGGCATTAATGTTTCAAAGCTGAGAACAGATGCTTGAGACTAACTATACAATAACAAAATCCATCCACTTTTCTGTTTGCTCTCCTCTCCACCTCTTTTCCCTCCCTTGCATCCTGGAGGGAGTAATTTTAACTACAGCATGGTTGTAACAATGCAATGAAAAGGAGAGATGAGCTGGAGGGGGCTATTGTGAGAAACACAGGAGCTCCTTATTCAGTGTCCACCACAAAATGAAAGAGCACGTTGGAAAATTTCACTGCCTGAAAGTTCTTCTCTAAATACTGCAAGGCTCATCACTGGGCTATGGAATTATAAAATTAAAATATCATTAAAATACTTTTGGAATAAAAATTACTTGTATCCATGGCTAGATCATCATCCCCATAATTTCTTGGAAAATTAAATACATAAGCCAGGGAAGAAGGTGCACCATTTGCACAATCAGTGTATTATAAAGGTAACATTTTAATTTCATGTGGTTATAAAGAAATTGTTTTGTTTAAACGAAAAAAAATGCAACGCATTTTCTCTCTCTTGAAAACATCTTATTTAAAAGAAATAGCAACTTTGGCAAAGAAGAAAATGTGTGTATTTTGAGAAGTCTCATGGAAAATTTAAACTGATTCTGCAAGCATTTACACAAATACCTTTTCATATACATATAGTTTCATTGCATTCATGGGGAGACGCAGGCATGCAAATATCTGCACCAGGATTTTGATTCTTAGTGCAAAAGATCTTCAAACCACTAAAGCCCCTATGACAAAATTTGGTATTAAAATATGCTTTTTTTTTTCTCCATAAATTTGTATTTTATATATTAGCATTCCTGCTGATTTTATATATTAGCTTTCTCACTGATTGCCATTTAAGAGGTATCTCAAAAGTACTGCTGACTTAAAACAGATGCTGCAGGGCTTTCCCTCCAATTCCACTTGTAATAGCTTGTTTTCACAGACTGGAAAAGAGAAGGGCCAGTTCTCAGGTCTGGGTATACAGAGGAGGAGGAAGCCAGGAGAAGCCCCAAGTGAAGGATAATACCCCTTCTGTAGTCTTTTTCTAAAAATAGAGTACTAAAAGAAAATCCAGCTTGAAATTCACTAGCATCATATGGCCCCACCTGAATAAACATTTATTTCTCTCAAAAAGAGTTTTCCTTCTTAAAATCAGCTAGATGAGGCCATGCAGTACAAGTGTGATATCTGAAAATGAAAGTATCTGGAAGGTCCCCATGTGTGTCTGCCTGGTAGGAGGCAGAGTTCCTTCTTTGGCCTCTGCAAGACCCCATAAGTCAAATGCTGGCACATGTGTGAGGCCCCTTTTCATACCTTTGATCCCCACATAAAGGCGGGAGCGGAGCCAGAGGGCTGGCATTGTGCGAGCTGTGCACTGCTGTCAGCCCTGGCTCCCTCAAATGGCCTCTCTGCACTTGCTATGACAGGTGGCCCATAGGAAGAGAGGGAGGTTTAGGTTCCTTCTGTGCCCTCTAAGTAACTGGCATAGATTACTGGCTCCTACAAAGGGATTTAAACGTACCTTTCTGAACAAAAAGCAGTATATACATGAGCATGTAACTGGATGCTCAATTTGTATGAGTAATTGCTCTGGTTGTATTTGTCAAAGCAGCAAATGTGTGTAGAAATGACCAGCCAAAGACACAATTATTTGTATGCAAAACTGACTTACATGATGAGAACTTGAACGCAATGAAATTATCTACATGATTAAGGAATAATAATCATTTGAGATTAACAACATACTTTTTTTTAACCTCAATTTTACTGCATTCTTTCCCTATTCTCATTAATTAACTGGCTTTGTGAACAGAATATTAAAAAAAAAAGGAAATATATTAGGTTGTACTTCTACATCTCCTATGGATTGCTTGGACTTTAAGAGAAACTAACAAAGGATTATAGTGGATTTAGATGAGTTGTCTATTTAAATCAGCTTCTGCATTCCCAGTTATCAAAACATAGCATGAAAAGGAGAACCAATGTCATCCCTCGTGCACTACTTGCAACATTTGTGTTATTTTCCTCCAAACACTTGGTTTCTTCCACCTGCACAGCAGCCACATTTTTTTCCACTGCAGAGCCTTGCATACTGCGACAATTACCAATAAGGTGAGTGTAACAGTAACTAGATTTTTTCATTATTATTTTTAGGAAATCACAGGACATCATTGTTATTCTTCCTAGTCTGGGTAATTTTGGCACTGTTGCTATGATTTCTTTGGGGTTTCAATTACCAAAACATAGGTAGTGCTCATACAGACCTCTATGCAGAGCTGGGGAAAGCAATGAGAGCTCCTTGGCCCTGCATATGTCCCACTTCTTGAAGGGCATTCTGAAAAATGGAGGCTTACAATGCATGTTTTCTTAAACAGTTAAAAAACCCCACAAAACCACTTTTTTTTTTGTCTTCACTTGGTTGTAATTAATCATAATTCTCTAGCAAGACTAATGAATAGAGGGGTAGACAGCAAGGGTAGGTAGCATTTTTACTAACCTATCTGCCAAATGAACCACAAGTCTGTGTCTATCTTTCCCACCCTGGTCCTGGAGAAATTGACAGATGCTGTCTAGGGAGTGTGCACTTTGTGTCCAACTATTTACTGTCTAAAGCCTCTTTCAACATTAATAGAATTAACCCGTTCCTCAAAATGACAAAAATCATCCGGGAATGTCTTCCTTTCTTTTGAATAATTTACTATTTTTATTTACTTTTATTTAACTTTTTTTATCCCCTTACCTCTCATCCTTCTTCTAAAACATTTTTCTCAGTACTCCCTTCATTTTCTTCTAACATCTTTTTGGTCTAGTTAGCTTTTTTAAATTTCAGTACAAACCAGTGTATTTTTCACTCTTTGCCAAATCCTGGTAGTCGAAGATGAAAAACTCTGTCAAATCCACACACTCAAACAACCCCCCCAAAGCCCTGTCCCCCCCAGCCCCCCTGCCTTCTCCCCTAGATGCACCAAGTGGTCTCACTCAGATGGAGGTGGGGCACAGGGGCAGAATGCCATTGTCTAACATGTGCAAGTCTGCACATATGTGTGACTACATCAAAAGAAAGGGCTGACTGTGGTCAGTTCAAGTAACTTTCACACATGCAGCTATATGGTAAGAAAGAAGAAGAAGAAAGAAGATAAGAAGAAAGTTTACAACATATTAGGTCAAAGTAAAACCATGAGGCATTTAATTAGCCTCAGTGCAGGGTTGCTAGGTCACTGTCACACCACCAAGAGCTCAGTGTACATTCCTCCCTGTGTGCTGCCCCTCACTCCACTTCAGCTGTGAGCCCAGGTGATGACCTTGTGATGTGATGACTTTCAGCCTCCTCTTACAGCTGGAAATTTTTGCTTTGACATCTGGAGATTTTAGGCCCTATTCAGACTGGACAGCTGCTGTCAGTAAGGGCTCTTGGCCTCAACTGCATCTTTGCAACAAAAGAATGTGAAGAAGCAAAACTAACCCCCAGCCTATGAAAACCTTTCAGCCCAGGTAAAAAGACCTCCAGAATTTGAAAATCTTTGCCTGGTCAGATCCACAGCTTTCCTGAAGCACAGTTTACATTTGAAGTTTAGAGCTGCGGAACTACAGTGCAGTTGAAATGCTTGGTTGTGGGAAAGGTGTGTGAGAAAGCTTGGAAATGAAGATATTGTAACAATGCAAGGATCTTGATAGCCTGTCAATAATCTGGTGCTTTCTTCAAGCCAAGCACCACCATCCAGTGAATGTGAGAAGGGCATTTGGGCTCCAGCAACCTCTCCCTGCTTGCCTCCCTCTTCCTCTGGAACAGTGGGTGCATCCCTGTGGGACTGATTTGTAATATTGCACAGAGCTTGTGGCAAACGTATTTTTCAGTCTCATTTTTATTGTGAACTTCAACATCAGTGTATCCAGGCCAATGGTAAAAGATTTTAGTGTCTCCTCCTCATAGATAAGTAATTTGGAGAGTTTTCCATACTACCTTAGAGAAGCCAATGAATTTCTAGTCTGCCCACTAATTTTTCTTTAGGCCTTTGGGTCTTAGGTGCCTCAACAATGACCTTTTGTGGCAGCTACACAGCACAATATATTAACAAAAGGTAAACTAAATTAACTGTATTTGATATGACGTCACTCCTTTGAATGAAAGACAGCTTACTTTTATCTTTTTTATAAAACAAAAGAGCACTTACAAAGGTAAAGAAAACCTAGGCAAAAAAAAAAGTCTGAAAACATGATCTGAAAACAACAGAAACGTTAAAATTTATCTTATTAATAAAACAAATATAAAGACAGCAAAATAACAAATTCCAGAAACAGAGATTTTTCCTTTTATTTAACATGCATGGACTGAAAAATAATTCAGTCAAAAAAAATTATTTAAGCTCGCATTTTTAAGGAGAGAACTGCTGAAGGTTTTGCTGGCCACCACACAGATTAGCATATCTGGCATTTATCTATATTTTAATTTAGTATTTTTCATTTACATAATAATTTTCCCTTATGTAATAATTGTAGTCTTTTTTTGCTGTGCTTGGAAAACACGATTTTTTTAGAACTGCATTAAAAAGAGATGAGAATGCAGACTAATGAGAGAACAAGTAACACTGACACTGAAAATCACAATATTACATAACTTTGCTTATTTAAAGAAAAGATATTCTACTCTCACACTCTAATAAAAATATTTTAACAGCTGAATTTTGCCTTTATGTATAAAAGAGCTCCAACAATTTCCCCTTTATTTTTTTACTTATTGCACAACCAATGGTAAATCAAATAGGGATTGAGCAAGCAAGGGGTTAAACAGGCAGACCTGAGTCCTGAAGCAAGAAATCAAGAAATAACGGATATTCAAGTATGATGCTTTTATTTGTTGCTTATACTACATATTTGAACAATTTATCACCACAAAAGAGTATCTAAGTTGCAATCCTCACTCTTCCACAACTGGAAAAGTACATTGAGAATAACCTTTCCACAGTTTGCTTTGAGAGTTACTTAATGCACAAGGGAAATGAAACATCCTCTCAGTGTTGGAGTGGCTGTTTAAATACTCTATGGAAAGCTGTAATGAATCTCTGTAGGAAAGCAAAATGTCAACAATAAAAAATGTGAGCTAAAGCCCCCCTAATTTCTGAATTAGTATGGGCAATAGAATAAATAAATCTAAAAGGGTTACACTTACCGGAACATCAACATATTTGGCAGCTGCTTTTACCTTTAGAAAATTAAGCATAAAACACACAGTAAGTACTTATTACTACAAATTGCACACAATTTCAGAATTATGCACAGAAAGCATAACAGAGCCTTTGAGAATCCAAACACTTACAGTGAATGAAACTAATGATGAGAAGAAAGTACCTTCATCGTATCTTGACAATTTAGACAGCACACCTTCTAACACTGAAACAACCTGGAGGAAAAGCACAGAGAAAAATCTAAATGAACAGTGTGAAAATTAAATACTTGGAGTGAGAATGTGAATTTTTCTTCTTCATATTTGTCTTGATCAGCAGGGCAACATGAACTGTAAATCTGATCACTTTCTACACCTCACAAAGTGCTGAAATCAAGGATAACCTTGTTTCTGCAGCTTCACTTATTGATCAAACGGATGGAAACTGCTGAACCACTGCAGAAATAGAAACCCAACCCAAAGTGTCTCCTGAGGCAAGCCTGCTTTGAACACAACATTGCTGCCTCTAGAATGTGGTTGAATATAGCAGTGTGTGTACCCAGCATGTATTTTGGGTAGAAATCACATGTTATTTTCTAGGACAACAGTTTCAAAGACGATGGAGCACAATTGCTAAAGGTGGTGATTGTGATACCATGTTTCTTTTATTTTTGCTATTAAACAGAAAACCAGCTCTGATTTCAGCTGAAAGTGTAATAGCACTAGTTTTCTGTCAGCAGCATGAGCTGTTGAGCTGCTATTCCATGGCCAAGAAGGTGGCAAGAAAATGTATGCCCAAAGTCTCTGGTATGATGTGGTTTCTCTCCCCTGGACTTTCACCTGCTATTGTCTGAGTAGCCTGACTCCTCAGTAAGAGGTAGAATAGGTGTTTTTGACAAAATTTTTGTTCTGAACAACAACAACAAAAATCTTATTAATTGCATTAATGACAGCTTTAGTGTTTAAACTCCCCAAAATTTGCCTTAAAGCAAACAAATTCCCTTTTTACATCCCTCTGTAATGTTACGTTGCTCAAGTAATTCACAGTATATAACATAAAATATCTGTCAGCCATTGTATTCATGCACATTTATTTTACACATATAAATTGCTTTCCAGTTTATAAAAAGATTGTTTTAAATGTCATCCCTGCTCCCCAAACAGTCATTCCCACACCCAAGAGTATCATTTTATGAGTGTGAGAACAGAACAAAATTCCATCTGGCATGCTGTTAATGGGCCCTGTAACAGTGTCACAACAGTGTCACCTCCAGAGGAACTGAGATCATCACTTTACAATAAGCCCTGCTCTTAACAGTTCAAGGAGCAGGAGCAAGTGCAAACCTACATTTGTCATTTATCAATCTAACCTGTCATATTTACAGTGATTAATTAAGACACTGGTACATAGGTGCCAATCAAAGAATAAATCCCCATCACAAGAGAGATTGGCAGTTGTTTCTGCACCCGCTTTATCAGACCAAATACCAGCTTTCTGCTTTGCAGTTGCATGCCTGTGAGAAGCTGCTGTTCATGCTTTAACTTATTTTATCTGATTGACAAGGATTCTTTCTGCAGAGAAGTGTTCAACTTTATTGTGCAAAGCTTGGCTAAGATTTCATAAACAATGTGGTGTCCACAGTGCCAGCATACAAATCCAATATAAGTGGGACACAAAATAACAGACAGCAAAACATTTCAGCATCCAGGATGTCTGTTTAAACAAAAGGCTCAGTTATGTAGCTGGAAACTTGTTTTCTGAGAAGTCAGTGTACAGACTTGTGAAACTATAAAAGCATTTCTGCACATGCATCACATTCTATGAATTGGTTACCCTGGGACACACTGTGCTTTGCTTCAGTGTTTTGTGCTATTCCTGTGAATTCTTGAATGCTTTAGACTGATGTGTCTTGTGTAAAAACTGCCCAGTAGAGTTCTTAACAAGTAAAACCTCACTGAAGGAAAAGTATTATTTTCAGTTTCATAAGTGACTTGCAGCTACAAACAATGATTGAAACATTCCACTGAGACATGAAGGAGGTAATAAAGAGGTAAAGGCTGGATAATAATGAGAATATATTAGATGCAAAAGATGAATGCATATGGGCTCTCATACACACTGATGTGCATTTTTTTCTGGCCAAAACCAAGAGCTAAACCTCAGCCTTCCTTTGTACCCTCAGAAGCTTTCTGCCTTGAAACAGGAGCAATCAGGATGTCACTGATATTTCACATCTCAAATGAGGAGACACTGGTAAAGCTTCCAGTGATCAGCCAATGACATGGAATATTTGCTTCCTGTTTTGAGATTTCAGCCTCTAGTATTACTGTGATAGCTAATAATGCAAATCCCTCTGTACTGACAGCAGCTGTCTCTAGAATTTCTTGCACATACATCCAGAAGGAATATGACTGTATTCCTCCTTTTCTATAATCTCAGATACTAAGGGAAAAAAAATCAAAAAGTTTAACCTTTAATAGCACAATCTTTTCTGATCAAATTCTCCTTTCTTCCTCTTCCTTTTCAATAACATTAAAACCATAAACTGGAAGATTACTTGGGATTTCTGACAGGCAACATGTAAAACTTGAAACTGTTGAATTGAACTGCTTATAATTATGTTTACATCAAAACTTCACTTTAGACCAAAAATGGTTTAAATGCTTTCTACATAGTTATCAATAAGTGGACACATTTATTTTAAACTTCTATAATGATTCTACAAAGCCTTTCTCTTCAAGTACGTGTCAGTCCAAAAAGCAGATTCACACCCCCCCATCCCCCCTCAGCAAGCTGTGACAAGCAAAAATAAAGGCATGATGAAAATGTGACCAGAGTCTCACTTTTTGTCACTAACTCACAAATTCTGAATATATGGCTTATTTATCCTACTTTGAAAATCAAATATTTCTGGGTAGTTTGCAATGTATAGATAACAAAACTTCTTATAAAATCTTTCTTTTCTGTCATTATTTGCTGTTTCCTTCAAACTATTCAGGATGGAAAGTTTTTTTTACATCAATCACTTAAAACTTTTACTGGAATAGAGGTGCGTCAGAAAGACAAGACATTGTTTAAGTTTTATTCACTTAATCTCCAGTCCTTATATCATGTCAAAACACATTTTATTTTTAAATATAAAAGCCTAAAAAATACATTTCAAGAAACATCAACTTATAAAATATTTTTAATTAAATGCTTTGTGGACCAAAATCTCACTAAAAAGTTAAATTGAAACCCTGGATATTGTTCACCACCAAATACAAAATTTAAATACTAAAGGATAGGAAGAAAGTTCTCATGTAAGAAATTCAACAAAAAATAACACATAGTATTATATAAGACAATATTGAAAACATTTAGTCCTATCAGTTCTACTAGCTTCTAGCAATTCCTATCTACAGCAGAAACACAGAAAACAAACTTATTTCAATAGCAGGCTGCACAGAAATTGTTTACTCAATTGTTATAAAATTTATTTTGTAAATTCAGTATTAGTTGCACAAATAGTATTTACAAATCATGTTGTCCCCTAAAATTTTCCTTCATATAAGAAACTGTGTGATATTTTAATACATCTCCAATGTTCAACCATTTTCTGCTATATTGTAAATTAAAATGTAAATAGTTTTACCTTTGAAACAAGAAGTGAAATAATTTCTTTAACAGTTTCTTCAACCAAGTCATCTATTCTTGAATGATATTGTTGCTGTAATTCAAAAGATAAAAAAGCATTAGCATGTATATGAACACACACTTTTGTCATAAGTCATAAATGGTGCAAAGCTGATAACCCTGCCAGATCAGATTTACTTAAAATTATAATTTTGAACATCAGAAGAACAAACCCTTGAAAATGATCCACCCAATCAACAGTTTCTTACATTCTCTGTTGAAAATTTTCCCATGTACACTGTTGAGTTAAGCAGCTAATGGGGTTATTATTTAGATGAATTGAGTTCTTATACTTATTCAGGCAAAGGAATGTGAAGGATAGTTTTTGTCTTCTCCTATATAATTAAGGTGGCCATGTATTTTTTTCTAAAGAGTTGGTTTAGCTGGAGAAGCGAAAAGACTAGAATAAGATTTAATTAATACAGCATTTCATGTCTGACAACTCTCATTCATAAGTTATTTTAAATGTCCTCTAGAAATAAAATGAGCTCCAATTGTTCATCCTGAAAGAGCCTTTCTGTTACCACAGTGAGCTTCAGTTTATACAAATCTTACAATATGCTTAAGCAAGGGCAAAATTAAAATTTCATCAACAAAGCAGAATAGATGGTAACAAATTAATAGGCCATAGAAGGCATAATAAAACAGACTTCATTCTCCATAGACTTTTTCTTTTGATTTTTAATAAAGAAGGTGCCTTTAAGTAAATGCTTTTAAAATAAATCCGAAAGACTTTTTAGATAATCCTACCGAGCTCCCTTCTGAAATTAATGAGAACTAGGGATCCCATTCTGTCAAGAGGCACATCAATTTAAACAGTAATTCTTCCTTTAGAAACATTTATCTGACAGCAAAGATTGTCCCCAATAGCCACTTCACAGAAAATGTGACTTGTAAAGACTAACCCTACCTTCCTAGTTCAAGGCTACTTGGAACAGCTAACAGCATAATGCTTGGAGTAAAAGTACTGAGGTCAGTGTAAACATCAGCCTAACTTAGCAGCTGCCAGCTGAATTCAGAGTTCTAAGTTTTTAAAGGCATTTTTCAATTGTTTCAGAGTTGCCATACAGATCAAAACATTAATTCCAATCTGCTGAATATTTTTAGGAATGATTTTCTAAAAAGCACAGATATTGACCTTGGGTTAAATTAAGAGAGATTAGAACTATGTGTTTGCCCACATACATGTGTCTGCTACAGGTACTAACACCAAACATCAATTTTTGCTTCTAATTTCTTTTCATGTTTAAGAACACTTGCAAAATGTAAATGCACAACTCAGACAAACACCTGAGGTCACACTGGAACAGTAAAAGAGCATATTAGAAATATATCAAAGAGCTTTCTACATTTTCATATTTATTACATTCCAACCATAACAATGTCTTGACCAATAAAATATTGTCTTGATCTGCTAAGGGGTCTAATCACCCCAAACAGTGTGTAATGTCTGTTGCTTACAAGCCTTCAGAAGGCATTGCTTTCTTACTCTCTAGACACCATAAACAATTATTCTCCCACTGATGAATGTCAAAACTATAAATACTCCTGTGATCCATAAAAAATCAGCTGTCCCTCCCAGAAAGTGTCTGCAACTTTATCTCCACAGTATATGAAATTAATGGATTTATATATGTAAGATCAGTTCCTATTTTTTTTTTGGTGAGGTTTTTTTCCTTGTATATTTTCTTCTTTTCTTTTTTTCTTATTCGTTTTTCTCACTACAAACCAAATATAATTTTGTAGAAATGACATATAAGCAGTAACTTCACTTCTGAACAAGGCAAAAAAAAGAATGGAATCAAGCTTTTCAAAACCCATAAGGTTCCAGAACCATGACATTTCTTTAGAAATAATTTTTAAATCACATTAATCTGATTTTATTTTCATGATTTATTTTGAAATCCATGAGATCATAAATACTCTAACGCACTCTTCCTCAGTGCTGATTTCCACTAAAACAGTCACCCTCAGCAAAACAAAACTTCAGATCCTTGTGGAAGATGATTTGACTCTGGGCTTTACAAAGATGGCTGAACTTTATATCCCAGTGGACTGGCTGACAGTGCAGGAGGCATGCCCCAGAGCAGGCAGGAGGAATGGCACATCCTGGAGAAGGGGGTCATTCTGTCTGTCTGCCAGGCAGCACAGAGGTACTGGCACTGCCTGTCCCCACAGCAGCGCGTGCTCCTGGGTGTTTGCAGGTTACTGCTCACACACACGCAAAGGGCGAAATGGCAGCATCAGCTCAAGCAAGAGCTGACAGCTGTGGTTTATTTCTGATGAGCCTCATTGAGAGATAAAAGAATCCAAAACTTTGTGACCTGGTAAGAGAGGACCCTGAGTCTGAAAAGCAGAAAAGTGAAGACTTCATCTGGAATGACCTGAAGGATGAACAAGGAAAGAACTGAACTGATGTTCTGTCTGTTGCACAGTCAGACTGTGAAGGAATTCTGAAGGCCTGGCTAACAAATTAACACAAAGAGCAACATTACCATTTAAAATAAAAAGTGGCCATTAATATCCAATGAAAAAAATGCAAATTAAAAAACAATGAAAAGACACTTACCCATTGACTAGCAAACTGGTTCGTGTCACAGGAAACCAAAAGGAAAAATAAAGACGACAGGGTGGAACAGGAAAATGATGAATGTCTCATTGAATTAGGAAAAAAAAAGACAATTACATTGAATATGCTCACTTGAAAAGATCAGTCAATGAAATGAAGAACACAGCATAGAAATGCAAAAATCAACTGAAAAAAAGATGTCCAAATAGTGTAATTGTGAAGGTGCCTAAAGCAGACATACATTTTTGGTTGCCAAATTCTGAAAAATGTTTTTACTGTCTCTTCAAAACCAAATCAAACTAATTTCAAACCAAATTACATGCTAATGCATTAGCACAGAAAGAACAGTTTTAATTTTTGCTGGTGCTCTCACCAACCTACATAGCATACTCTTTTAATTTCACAGATTAATCCTGCTGAGAGTGACAACACGGGAGTGACGGAAGTCAGTGAAGTTTACATTTCCTTCAAAAGCACATCAGTGCTCCACTGTGGAGTGCCTACAGTCCTGGCAGCAGACTACTGCCAAAACGGTCCCTGTCCTTGGAGACCAAATTAAAAAACCCCATTAAACTGCCTGATTATTTCTTTCCTCTGTTTTCAGCATATTCCTAGGCATGAATGCTGGGTCTATAATCCATTTAAAACCAAACCTTACTAAATTAAAACCTGTCTGCAAAGGACAATATTTTGGCTCTATTTTACAATTACAAAGGAGTCCTGAAGTGGGCTCTTTTTCTGTTGCAGCCCAAGAGAAATTCCTGGAGGGGCTGTGAGTCAAGAAATCCTCTGAATGTTCAACACACTCACAGGTCAAAGCAAACAAATTACAGAAGCACTCTGTGTGCTCTCTGCTGGAAGATGAGGGGTTGTGTCTTTGCATGATGCTGCTAGGGATCAGCTGATGCACACTTCTGTACCAACAGAGCTATGTGATGCATCTCAGTTAGTCTGAAATTAATCTAAGGACAGTCTGCAGTATGAAATGTTTCAGATCAACCAAACACAGGACTTAAACATACAAAATTCCACTTACCTCTTGCCCCCCATCCAGTATACAGAGTTTAGCTGTCTGTTTCTTGGCATCAACTAAGACGTTAAACATTGTGCACAGGTAAGAAGGTATACGCAGGTCTGTTGATTTGTTTGTCTTTTGCAGCTTCAGCTCAAATGCAATTCTTGTTCTGTTTATTAAAACACAATTGTAATATAAGTATCTCTGGTAACTCTGAACAACCACAGTAAACATAAAAATCTTACTAAACATGTTGGCTTAAAAATATACATATGCATGAGAACATTTTAGAATTAAAATTCTGTAAATTCAGAATATCAGCCTTTCAATAAACAATTGCACTGATGGTAATCTCAAGGTTCTGTATTTCTTTAGTGAATTCAGTTGAACAATAAAAGTATTATCTTCTTGCTTTCTAGATAACAGTATGTTTCCTTGTGTTTAATATAAAGCAATGAAAATACCCCTTATTGTACTGCTTTTCTATGCCAAAATGCAGTTTATTATATAAAATGCTTGCTTCTAAGAAATATAATGAGAAATTCCTCTTCTAACTTTCACGGAATGAGAATTTTAATAAAGAAAATGAGTTAAATATTAAGAAAATACTAATATTTATATTGAAAATGGCAACATTTTAAGAGATGCATATTATAAAATCCCTATTTTCTTCTCAAACAGTGTAAATAAGGAGCAATGTCCCTGAAATGAACTGTAAATCAACATACCTAAAGATAAAATGTTTTACTTTCACCCTTACTTTTACATGTGGATACCAGAAATTGACACAGTATTTTTAGAAGATGGGAAGAGAAGAATCCTATTCCCATTTAAAACATTTTTAAGATCATATTAATATCACAGGAAGAGTTATAAGAGAAGAATTCCACCATTTTTTCCTGCGTTGCTACTCTAATCTTTATTACCTTACACACAGTATCTTTGACCACACAAAAACATAATTAGTGTATTAAGACTGGTGTGTTATGCATTAAGTCTAAAATATTAATATATTTTATAGTCCTGTTGATAAGACAATAAAGGTTTTTTTTAATTTTTACAACTCAAAATCAATATAATCCATGTATTAGTAGCACTGAATCTTTTTGCTACTCTGTTTTTTTAGACTATGATTATACTAATAGTCTTGTAGTCCTTTAAGATTTCACAATTTTTCTAAGATTTCTTAGATAACTGTAATTGACTGAGCTTCTATTCCAAATTCTTTAGAACAGATGGATTGCTTTCATTTTAGTGCTTCCTACCTTTCTTGTTAGAGCTTTAACTTTCATTCCATTCCCTGTGTTATTGCCCTTTCATAATAAAACAGAAAAGTTCTTTTAAATGTTTCTGTTTCTTTAATCACGATTTCATCACTTTAGCTCTAGGAACAGGCTCATATCCTTAGCCTGAGGTTCTACTTTTTCCTACTGGGTTTAGAGAAAATAATGCAATACTACGTCATCTGTAAAGACTCTCTGCTTGTTTAGCCCTTCTTATCAATACTGTACATTTTATGATTAACACAATTAAATTATCTACAAAATTTATTTTCCTCCATTCAATTATTTAAAAAAGAAATCTGTATTTTTGTATGTCCAGATCAGGCTTTCTGAAGCACCTAGGGTCTATTCACAACAGATAGAGAAATTCTCCTTGGTATTTCCTGGATGTTGCCAAATGGCTGATTGCCAGATACTGGAAATAAACAGAAGTCATGATCTCTTTAGAACTGCCCTGATTCCAGTGACAGGATTCTGGTATAGGTATACCTCTGCAAGCCAGCATGAGCCCTCCTGTGTTAATTTTCAAATCTCTCCCAATTTTTAAGAGATCATTTCAACTGTACCTTTTAACGCAGGCTTCTATCATGTCAGTGGCCATGAGTTTAAGCCTCTGCTCTAAATGGTGGGCAAATTCTGGTTCTGGCCAGTGAAGATCAAAAACAAACATCTGCAGAGCATCCAGTTTCCAGAAAAGATCTTCTGATGTAGCTGATCCATTGCTATAAGAAACAAAACAAGCCCCCAAGAAACAGAAGGTAAATGTATGGATGTCTATCCCAGTTGCCACATAATTAAGGTAGTAAGATTTCCTTATTGCACCACCTTCTTCCTTCATTTCCCTTCATCTTTTATCACAGTAGCTTTTATTTAAATAATGTGAAAATGGTAGTGGGAAGCTTAAAATATATCCCCTTAGGGTGAAAAAAGTGAATGATTTCTCATTTTTTAGCTGAGAAATATGGCTGGATAGGGAGGTAGATTGGATGCTGGGGAGCATGGAAAATGAAATAGCTCAAGTTTCAGATCAAGATAGGAAAAATACAGGGTACAGGAATAGTATGGATATTTTCAATATAGTGAAGATTTTGTGCATATATTTTCTTGCCTTCATAACTCTGGTAGATTAGTCTGCCAAAGAAATGAGGATGCTAGTAGTAATATTGTAAAAGAGATAACCAGAAAAATAGCCCCTTGATAAATGCTCATGAATTCTAACTGAGGGAATAGCATCAGATCTGGGTGGGAAAAACAAGAGAACAGAAACTATTTAAGAAAATTTATGTACAAACAAAACCAGCAGATTAATGTGGCTCAATGCTATCTCAGATTGCCCATAATGTTTTAAAGTTCTTCCACCTTGATTTGATTGCTAAATTTAAATACAATCACTTGCGATAAAATGCAACAACTTAAAGTTAAACTAAGCAGTAAGTTCATTTACACTTCCACTGTCAATAGAGATTAATTACATTTTCATGATGTGTTGTATTGCAATGCCTGCATTACCATTTAAGATTAGAGTATACTATGCAACATTGAATTCCAGAATGTGAGTGACACAAGCAACCAAAACTCAGCCTGACAGTTCAAATTCAGATCCAAACAGTTTAAATACATCTCTACTATCATTTTGTTTCTTCTGCCTTATGACTTATCAAAGCGTTAAGTGACCCCAGCTCTCATGGAAGGAATCAGCGAGCACTGATTGTGCTCAGGACAGAGCAGGGTCAGATTCAGAATAAAACAGCCAGGAAGGAGCTCTAATATCTGCCCACCTAAGGCGCCCCTCAGCCAGTGGCAGCCCACTGGGTCCCACGGGGGCAGTGGGCAGGGAGGGGAATCACAGCCCAGCCCACCTTCAGGGCCCTGAAGTGCAGCAGGCATGCAGCAGGAGCTGCATCAGGAGTCTCACACCTGCATCCATCACCCAGGTGCCCCTTGCTCCCCTGCTCCCACAGCAGTCCTGTCCCCTGCAATGGTGCCTCAGTGCCCAGCGTGGCTCGGGCCAGGCCAGGGGACAGCCAGGCAGGGACAGCTGGCAGCAGGGGCTCCTGCCTAAGGGAAACGCTGCCTCTGAGCAACCAGCTCTGGCTCTGGCTTTAATGGTGCAGGTTTTGATTCCATCATGGTGCACAGCAGGGTATTCCACAGCCCCAACACGCTTTTTAGTTTAGGCTTTTTCGATATGATGCATATTTTCCCCACTTGTGCTACACAGCTACTGTTAATTTTGCATTGTATTGTGGTCCTGAAAGAAAACAGCAGAAACAGGAAAAAGGCCCATGGGACTGCTAAGGTTACAACTTGCACAGGGTTTCTACCTGCTGAGGGACCACTTTCATACACCACTAACTTTAATTAAGGAACAGAAAGAAAAAAACAACCACAGCTTCTGGAAAATTTATAATCCTGTTAGACTGTTTTTTTAAGTTAAATGACAAGCAAATATTGAAGGTAACACTGCATCTGCTGTGTACACTGGCAGCGGGTGTAGACGCTCTGTTTAGACCTTATCTGATTCAAAAGTGACCAAATCAAGTTTTGAGATGATTGGGGCAAAAGAATAAGACAAATCATATGGGGATAGAAATGGGATGATCTCAGTATTTATATAACTGTTGATAAAACCACATATTTTTTAGAAAACAAACCAAACATTTCTCAAGAAACGAAACTAATAATTTCCATCATCAGATCATAAAATTAACCATTTTTACTTTCCCACAGTTGTTTCTTTTTCACCTGATGGAATACCAAAGGAAATTCTTTAGGACTCAGGAGGACTGATAAATTCATAATAACATAAATGTATTCTTATGCACATTTACTACTTTGTTTACTACTATATTGTAGTAGCCACTTAATTTTGTTTAATTAGACTACAAAATAAAATTTCACAATTACAATAAATATAATAACGGGCACAGGTTCATGGAAGAATTTATTCTGTGAGAAACACTAATTCATTTGCTTTCTTTCCATATAATTTTGAGTTTTCATCTTTCAATTTTGTATTCAGCATTGTCCAATGACCTTTGAATTTGACTAACATATTGTACTAATAATATGAAGAAAGAAAGTAAAGTGCTACAACAGAAATGGCTTGTTCCTGGTTCACACATCCTAACACAAATGTTTGTTAAATGCTGCAAAAGAAGAGCTAAACCCAGATTTTACATCTTCCTGGCACAGGAGTAATTCCTGCATCAAATCAAGACTGAATCTGTACCCATAATTTGAGAACTTTTTTTTTTTTTTTTGTGAAGGGACAGGACACATTCTTGACTATTGAAAAGTTTTTATTTGAATGTGCATGGTAAAGCTACTTCAGTCTAAAGAAAGGAATAATATTGCTCTACCAGGAAACTGAACTGACTTACTTTCTTTAAAAATTATAATAGTTATCAATAGTTTTAAAATTAAGCACAAATTCTACTGCTTTGCTGTCCAAAACTTAACCTTTCAGGCACTGTCTAGTTGTCCATTCTTATTAATCAGCTCATGGCAGTAAGGGAAGATTACCAGGGATTAAAAGAGGCAAATATTTTGCGCATCTTTTTATATTCAAATTTTATTTTAATGGGAATTTAACTTTGCAATTGGTCACACTGACTGGGAAAGCAAACCAGGTATTTCCAGAGGTCCCTTTTAAATTATTTTATGGCTTTATGCCTTGCATCATACTGAACACAGCACAAAAATAAGATCCGAGACATAATGTTTCTCCAAGAACCTGCAGCATATCAAATCTAGGAATTGAATGCAGCCTTAATTCACTTATCCACTGACAGCTGAAAGAGGCAGCTTCCCACTGGGCTTGCCAGGTACCTAAGCAGTAGCAATTAGTCAAACAGTACACTAATAAAGTACACTGGTTGCAAAAAACTCCCACACATGACTCCAGAGTAGATGTAGAATGAATAATTTCTTGCTCCATATGAAACTCCATAGGGTGGCTTGGGATATGAAAATGTAAGTATTAAATATCTAAGAATATTATCAATAAACCCAAAGATTCAAAAGCAGCTGGTTTCATTTATTCTATAATCTACCAAGGACAGGAATGGTCATTTTACAAATCACTGCGATTTTGTTTTTTAAGGTTACTACTGAGGTACTATCCACTAGAGTTTTGTGAGGACCATTTAGAAAACATGGCACAAGCACTGCATCCATTGTGAGCCCTCAGATTGTGAACTCCAGCTTTTCATTCTTTATGCTGCCTCAAAATACATGCTCAGGGCTCAGAAAATCAATTGAGAATTCCTTCAACAGAACAAGATTTTCAATAATTTCCATGTCAGTTGCACTCAGCCCCATGTCTATACTTTTTACCAGCAGATGAGGCAGAAGGATGGAGCAGAACCTTTGCAAGGTTAGTGTAAAGTCCCTCAAAGACACTGGGGACAGAGCCACCCCATGACTTCTCTTAGCTCCAGGTTGAGGCAACCTAAGGATCAAGCAACCAAAACAAGTTTCTTAAGTCTTCCTTCTTGCTGCAATATTTTTGGAAGGAAACAAATTTGACCCACAATATAAATTTGTCTTCCAGAATGCTCAATAGGACCTAGCTATTCAAAATTCCTTATTCCACAGAGAGCAGATCAGCCAGATTTCCCCATGCCATCAGTCCTAGGGCTCTACTTCTAAATACGCATCCTTGGAAATGCAGGCCATGGCCTCCTAGCACTTTGCTGGAGCTAAGCTCTATGACAGGAATATATGTGGCACTGCAGACACAACCCCTCAGAACAGAGATGAAAGATGTCCTCCTGACTCCCTCAGCACCCACAAACACACAGAGAGCTCCAGCACAGGAGCTCAGACACATTCAGACCAACTCCCTCTATATCACTGTTGGGGCACTGTGACTGCCTCAGCCTTGTCTCTCTCATCACTCATTATAGCTGAGCCTTAGCAGGAAGAAAATAGATGACACATTTCCTTTGATGTTGCTTCTTCTGGGTGGAAGACAAGACAGGACTATTCTCCTATAAGCATATATCTTATTCCAGGTTTCCCCAGCCTTGAATTTTCCTGAAGCTGATGTTTTAGACTGGCACCAGATAGCAACAGACAACCTCAGGTGTGCATCTACAATATTTCAGGTTAGTGACACTATGTTATGTCTGAACTGAAAACAATAATCTATATATTAAACCATAAACAATTAAAATCACCCACATATCTAACTTAAAACTCAGGTCCAGTAGACACACACACACAAAAGTTAAAATATGAAGAGCCATTTAAAATAGTATATTTGAATGAATGAATAAGTAAGGAAAAACTCCTCATTGTGGCTGATTGAAAGCTTTTACAGAATATTCAAACATTTTTCCTCTTTAAGATTATCTTCAGCCAAATGGAAGAGTAATTCGCAGTGCTCTGCATGTCTAGCCAATGTGTCCTCTGAGTTATCTTCTCCAGAGACCAATCAAGAAAAACAGACTGCTACTCATAACAATTTCCCCTTTTCATATCTCACTTTCCAATGCCCAAAATGAAGTGGAAAAAAGGTAATGATCTTTCTAAATGCGGTTATGAGTAGCATATATTTATTGCTCCAAAACAAATTATCAAGGACAAAAAAGGAAACAATTAATTAAAAAATAGAAACAATCTTTGCTAGTAATGTTCAGGAGAATTGTAGCAACTTTAAAGTGAAAATGGGGAAGATCTATTTTCATCAATAAAGCACACAAATGGATGTCCCACTGTGAATATATTTTCACTTCTTTCTCTTCAGCAAAATTCTTAGGTAGGCACATAATAGCTCTATTGAATATGAATATACTTAAACATGAGCTTGAGAGCATGGACACAAACAGTAAAGTTTGGAGAACAATAAATCTCTTTCTGTTACAGAAAAGAGACACAGGACTTCAGCAAACCTTTAACACAGCTGGCACACAAACTACTCATTCTCATTCTTTTTGACTCTAGATTCTTCATTATGCAATTCAAATTGATAATGATTAACTAGCCAAGATCATCACTTTTTGGAGAAAGAGGAAAGTCCTGCAGAACTCTGTGATAGACGTAGTCATCTTCTTGACAAATCATCAGTTTTGTGGCCAGGAGGAGGGAGCAGAGTGAACTGGGAAAGAAAGAGTTGGGGGAGGCAGTGGGGAGAAGGAGTCCACTTGCATTCCTGCATTAGATGACTCTGCTAACTGCATGTATAATTCAGTGTACCCTTCTAGTCCAGCTAAGCTGGGGTGTTCATCACATTGAAAGGAAGCACTGGGTTGTGCTTAGCAGGTATTGGAGCAAAGGTATTGGGTTACTCCTTGTTGAAGAACTTAACTAGTAAGTGTGTTCTTCCTGAAAAAATGGGATGGGAGAAGAGGGAGAAAATAAACCCCTCCTCCTTTCTATTACATAATAGTGAAAGTGACCCATTTTCTTTTCCAGAAATTTAGCCACCATTACCAGGAGGAAAAAGGAAACTCCTTAGCATGGGAGGAGGGACAAGTGACTTGCACTGCTTTTGCTTTTTCTTTTTTTTTTTTTACCCAAATACATGACCATTCTGAGAATTTACTTGGCTCTTCAGTAGAATTAAGATAGGCTGATTCTTAAAATACTGCCTGAATACCAAAGTATTACAAAGGTAACTTAATGCTGCCTGCATTAGAGACTGTCAATTCATACACATTTTATAAATATAACCTCAAAGCTCTATGTTTTGGGGAAAGAACATGAAGAGGTGCCTCCACCAGAGCCAGCACCATGGCAGATCTCTTCTAGAATGCAGTGTGGGGTGGCTGAAAGGGGATGATGGCCTTACAAAGGTCACAACCCAAGTAAGAGACACTGCTCACCCCCATTTCTCTCAAAAAGCAGTAGAATGATAGCTACTTCTGGCAAGTGTTTACAGTATGTCAACCTCACTGCTCACCAAAGTCTATGAAAGCCTCACTGGCTGGTTTAGGATTTTATGCATACTGTGTCATATATACCATGAAACTAAATACAAGAACATATGCAAGGTGGATGAGCCCATGGCTGAATTTTACTTTGCTGGTACATGTTTTGACAATAGAGTCTAGACATATTGCTGCACAAATCCCTTCATTTAAGAAAGATCTACCGCTATAATCCTCCAACCAGAATCTGTATTCATTATAAATTCAGTATTCAAAATATATGAAATTTCATCTACACAATTTAATTTTACTGGATAGGGCTGCTAGAAAGCAGACTATAAGAGCACATCCAAGATTAGCAACTCTTAACTCTGAAAGCTATTCTATTAAAAAAAAGTGACCTTTGAAAACCTGGGGATAACAGAAAGGAATTTGAGTTCCAGAAGGCCAATTAGTTTGTATTCAAAGCTGAAATGACTTGCATAAGCACATCAGGAGAAACCTAGCATTACTATAGTAAACACAAAAGGTACCAAAGCCAAGGATTAAGAGGAATTCTGTCACTTTTTAGGGGAATTAACAGCAGAACAACAATGATAATACTCCCTTTTTTACAAGGAGTCACATGAAAAAGACAAGGGATAATGGGTTCGAGTTACTTCTGGGGAGTTTCTGATTAGAAAGTAGAGGAAATTTTTCACAATGAAGACAATCAGCCATTGGAATAATCCCCCCAGAGGAAATGATGGGTTCCCCAACATTGCACATTTAAAAAATTCATCTAGACAGGGCACTAGGCCATCCTAGACCATGGTTTTGCCAAGATGATCCTTGAGGTCCCTTTTCACATGGTATTCTATGATTGTATTAACTCTTACAGAAATAGATCTAATGCTATTTAAGAGTCTGTCATGTACTTGAAAAGTCAACACTTGTCTTGAAATGATATTATCAACGTATGTGTTTTGAATGTGTGTTTTTTGAAGTCTTTCACCTTCATGCTTTTCTAATATAACTTTTGCTAAAATAAGGCTCATGAGCCTTTCTCTGACATATATTGATGTGTCTTCACACAGAAATCAGACCTATAACTATGGGAATATTTCCACCGAGCACTGAAATGTTGGGGAAAAATGAAAAAGAAATTATTTTTTTTTCAAGCAGACAAAGAAAGCGAGGTACTTCTCCCCTTGGTACTTATTAACATTTTACTATTTTCCTGTAACATGGATATTTAATCTGATGACAATATTTACAATCAATGACTTTCCGAGCCAATATAAAATGAGTTAATCAAACCCATGCAAAAAATATAATGGGCTACCTCATTTTACGAAACCACAATCTAAAATCAATCATCCAAAGGGTTCCCCACTGCTTATTAATTTGAAAGAGTCATTAGGTTGTTTAGAGTATTAAACATCATTCCTGCTATGACAGACCTTTGCAAAGTTGATTTTCTGAGTTACCAGGTTTAAGACTGCTACATTTTAATGCACTAGAAAGCGCAACTCACTAACAGTCCATGCTGGGCTCACTCCCAAGAAACAACAATTTCCAACTAAGAGAGGATAAACACCATGCAATCCAAATACAGCTGCACAGAACACTAGCAAGGCCATGCAGAGCTGACATACAGTCAGAAAGTTATTGAAGAATACACACGTGGAGTCATACAAAGAAGTCATCCAGGTTGGTGTAGTAAAGCTAGGTATTTGTGGAAGATTAACAGGCAAACTTGGAACTTTTGGAAGAGCTACATTAGGAAGACTGTTGGTGATGCTCCTGTGAAGAAATAAACAATGTAGGAATACAATAAAAAATAGAATATTTAGAGGACAACAGGGGAGAACCCCTTATTAGACAGAAAGTTATAAGCAGGTGCTTTGTTCAGATTTTCTAAAAAGCACTTACTTGACAGGTTGCCATGACTCTTGTTCAAGACCTCTGTGAATGGACTGAGCAATTGATGATTCCATGAGATCAATGTAGCGGACGACCATGGGAACAAAAATTTCTTGCAAGTGCTTGTGAAACTTTCCATTGCACAAAAGTGCTTTGAAAAACAAACAAGAGACAAAAATGTCAGACCTTTTGTTACAGGAAGAGTGTATCTTAAAATGTTTTAGTATACACAAAGGCATTTTAAGAATAAGATCTAGCTTTGTAGGAAATACAGTTCAGAAAAGATAAATGAAGTGTTCCATAAGGACAGTGTAGTGCATTTCAAATTGTCAGTGTAATGAAAAGTAGGTGCATACAGAAATTCTTTACTGAACCAGAACATTTTTGCATCTTCTTAAAATCAATAATTTGCTTTGTTGAATCTAAACATTAGCAATTTTGTTCATTAATTCTACACCAAAACAGGACAAAAATACCTGAACAAATACAAAAAAAGTATTTGAATGCAATTCATAAGCAATAGAGTAATACCTACTTCACAGATGGGACTTAGCACATGAAAAACTGCATACGCATGCAAACTGAACATGCTCAAAATCTGAAAATTAGTTTGCCATCACCCCTGCTTGTCCCTGTATTTGCTGAAGTGCTCTCTCAGCAAATGCTAACTCTTAGAACACTAATGTCCTGTCCCACCAAGAGAATATATGTTTCATGTTTTGAATGTGTCTGTGTTCACCCTTTAATCTAGCACTGTTATGAGAACCTATGAGAGTATTCCCATGGGCATATGGAAATCAAAGAAGTTCAGACACGGAGAGAACTTTTCATGACCTTGCCAACCTTTGTTTTCTCTTGTCCATGTTCTGTTGTTTTAAATTCCTTTGTGGGTTTCTCCTTCCACTTATTCTAGCATACAGACTTCTTGTATAACTGGATGGGCATCAAAACCACATTTTGAGGAGGCTTCCTCTTCCTTAGAAGAAAAGCCTGGATCACAGAGCTCACTGTGGACGCCATCCTTTAAAATTACAATCCCTTTTGTTCTACTATCAATGCCACTCCAGGTCTAATATGCTAAAATAATTTCTATAACTTCCAGAAACTACTTTTTGCCTTCCATTTCTGAATGATGTCCAGCCCAAACTGAATTTGGGAGAGATGGAAACTATAGGGAGAACGTGCCATCAAGTTTCTGTCCTCTGTTGCTACTTGTACTGCAAGGAAGTGCCCTTGTTGCTGAATGTCTGGACACCATTTTACTTTTTTCCTTCAATAAAATGATCTGAAAGCAAAAAATTATTTTCTTGACAACATCCTTGTAGAGTAATAGGAAATATTGTATCAATCACCTTTACCTGAGGAAACAATATTATGTGATCAACTCTCTGGTTTTGCGTAATTGCCTATCTTGCTAAGAATTTTGAAACTTTCAGCTAATTTCCAACCACTTTAGACACAGGGGTGGAGATATCAGATACATGAAGTTTTATAAAAACAGGCAGATAGGTAGCAGGCAGAGATTATTAGGGTTTCCACTGAGAAAAAGGCAGAGGTGTAGGATCATCTCTTTATTAAACACTTGAGAATACACCCTTGAGAGTACCTGTGAGTCCATTACAAACATGATCCATTATTTACACTGCTCCTCAAAAGAATTGTTAACTAGTTAGTTCTGGCTTATTATTTATATATCAGGAATTCAAAACAGTGTTATTTTTCTCTATTTATAATTGTCTTATGTATCTTAAAACTACAGCACCTTTCACCAGCAACAAAAATGACTGAGGAGGATTTGGATATTACAAAGGTTGCACAGTAAACAGCTGATGAGCACTGCCTTTGAGAAACAAATGGTTGCTGGTATCTATTTGCATATTAGACTGAGTTTTCAAGGCAACTTTGAGCTGAAAAGCAAGAATACAACTGTGCCAATTACATCAATCTTGCTGCTTTATAGTGAACCAGTGAAGAACTGTAATTAATCAGGCAATCACAGTCACTTGAAGGGATAAGCTTGTAGTTCAGTGTTTTCTGAGCACACTGCAGAAATGCTCTGCTACAAGCACTGCTCTGGGAATTACAGTAATGAAGCCTCATGGGCAGGAAGGTGACTTGTTATTTTGAAGCCAGCACGAAATTTTAAGAAATCACAGTCAATAAAGGCGTTCAAAAGCTGAATCATTTTCCTATCATCATGACACCAGTCTTTACAGGGAAGTGAAATTTTCCAAAATTACGCCAAGACTTATTGTCACTTCACCTCCACGGAATTCCTTCTTTATGTGGGTCCACACCCACAAGAGAACTGTCTTGGATCAACAGCTTCATGAGCATTCTGTTTTCCCAGGGTTCAGGACTTGGCAGCTCTGATTTACCCATCTGGAGATCTCCATCAAGGATTAGTGCAGGGCAGGGAAAGAACTCAAGAGCACAGAGATAAGTGATATAGCTGAGTATCATCATCAGACTCATGGCACTCTACCCTCCGATTAAAATTGATCTTGCCAAAAGGTACCACCTGTGCATCAAAGCAGATGGGAAACAAGAGATCCTTGAGGAAATGCCATGCTTCAGATCCCTCAACTACCACTTGTCTTCAAAGCTATGTAGCTTAATTCTCCATTGTCTTTTAAATATGGACACCTCACACCCTCTTCATATGAGCCATCATATGAGCCATGCATATTCACACAGGCAACAATAAAATGAAAGCCTGTGCCAGAGCAAGGTAATGCATAGGCAATACTAAAGGAAAACACATTATGGGAATAGAAACAGAAACTTGAACTAGATATTCTTGAAATATTGAAGAAGAAAATTATTACATTTTTTCCATATTAGGGAACATATTAGCTGAAATCTATTAAAACATTACAAGAAAATATCAGAGATTAATCTAAGTCTAGTTATACAGTACTGGAATGAGGTTTCATCTCTAACAGTAGGAAATGAATCTGCTGTGCCTGTGTACCACAGAAGCAGAGAGGCTTCTATTGCTTTTACTAACACAGGCACACCTCAGGAGCTTCCTGGAGTCAGCATGTCATGCTGTCCTCAAGAGCTTCTGCAGAATCAAAGGCAGGCAAGCATGACACAGATTAACATGAGTCTCCTTTCCCTTGACAAAACTATTACTCTGTCAGAGAGTCTGTAATTATTCTGCTCTTAATCAGATTCTACTGAAAAGATAATCTGAGTTTTCTGGGATATTTTAAAATCCAAAATAAGAAAGAGTATATTTCAAGAAGGAAATATCCTTGAGGGTCCAGATTATATTTCTAGCAATTGAAACTCAACCAATGACATGTGAAAAGAACGGTTATATTCCTGTTCATTTGCTGTTTATATTCTGCCTCCACAGAGAATTTCTTAATCAGCTAGTTAAATTGCAGTAAAAATTGCAAGTGTTCCAATTTAAATGGAATTTATCTTGTATTTTTACATATAAGACATATTTTAAAAGTGAAATTTAGAGGTTTGCTTTGTGAAAGCAAGGTTAAAATTTATTTTATCTTTACAAGATAGTGACACAAACAGGTTATAGCACAATTTACCTTTGTGTAAAAGTCCCCCTAGGAAAAATGATTACTGAATATTCTGTAGAGGAATAATGCAGCTTAACTCTCAGTATCAGTAACCAAGACATGTAGCTGTTATCTGAAGGCAGGTTATGATTTCAAAGCAGTTTCTAACAGGACTGAGTCCCTGATCTGAGAAAAGATACCCTCTACAATGAATGAGAAGTGTAAGGTTTGAGGTATTGGAGTGGGTATACAGTTTGGTCTGATTACCTTAAATCCAAGTTGTTTTCTAACTCTACCCTCTAGTTTAAGATAGGGTACAATGTTATACATAAATTCTAGTCCAAAAGTGGTACACAGTCTGTAACAAACCAGGAAGGTGATGATTCTGTCTTTGGTGGTGCTTGCCACTCTGCTACTAGCAACAATAGTGGGAAAAAGTGTATCAGAGAATTCCTGTTTGAAGTCAACAACCACAATTATGGCAATGGCTTTCAAAAGGCTAACACTCAACACGCTGCTTTTTCGAAATCAGCTTCATCAGACTCTGCCCTTTAGAACAGACTGTGGCAGACTTAGAGCAGGGGCACAGACATTCCACTGAGTAATACTTGAAGGAGAATGAAGGTTATGAGTCACCTTTGTAATACCCCTGGTTTTGACTGGTTCATGCCAAGGTAGCAATGCAATAATGCTGAGCAATAGCACAGGACAAAGCGTCAGTAAGTGACACTTGCAGAGAAAACTTGGTGAGGAAATTATCAAAATACTGAATATAGAGCTGGAAAACCTCTATAACAAGCAAAATATTTAGACACTTCATCTAACTAGGCATATGCCACTAAAAGATATCTCTCACAGAATGTTAAATGAAGAGGAGTTAATACGTCTCTCTTTTGGGTACTAAAAACCAGATTAATTTGAATAATTAAACAATTACAGAATCTAAATTGTCCTCTAAAGCAGGCCCCTTTAAACTTAATTTATAGGCTCTGTGGAAAAAAAAGTAAGGTGGTCATTACAGAAAATAAGACACAATCCTGGGACAACTCTGTTTTTCTTCCCTTTATGAATATCTAATTTTGTGAAAAATAATTTTGCTGTCCTAGAGAGATGTTCAGTACTGCTATCGCTGTACAGTCTGCAAAGCTTATCAGAATCAGCCATAATTGTGTGTGAACAATAGCAACTCTGGAGATCATTAAAATGTATACAATAAAAGCAGCTATGATATGTTTTTCAAATATTTACAATTTGAAAAAACACAAGAAATTTATCTTCACTCTAATATTCATCTCCACAGTGAATATAATTTTTTATTCACTTTTTGTAGTTAGCAGAGAGATGTTAGATGTTAGCGGTTAGATGTTCTCATGAGATGTTCTCGTGTTCTCTGAAATATTTTACAAGATGGGAAGATCATCCTCCTCCCTTCCTCTATTTCTAAAAGTTTTTCAGTTAGACTAAATGGGAATGCAAAAAAATCACTGATGTACTCTTCCTTGTGGAATAAGATCAGAAAAAATGGAGAGTCTTAAAGTGACACAAAATGGAGTCTTTCATGAAAAAAAAGAGAAGCTTCAGTCAGGACTTCTCCATCCTCCCCTCTCTTCATAAAAAATAATATACCGTATTGGAAAATGCATTTTTTTCTTATTGTTAATTGAATGCTGACTTTGAAGTACCTGCCTTGAATCTTATACAATGTTTTTACACTGTGTAAAATAGCACCTTCAGTATTATTTGAATATGAATTTTCATTATCTCAGAGTTTTTTTATTATACTTTAGTTATGTAGTTGTAAAAATAGTTTTACATGCAAGTTTTCTTTAATGCTGTCAAATACAAGATTGTTTCTTTATTGTTAGGAGTTCTCTCATGTCAGGTTTATGTGAAAACTGATTCATGCACTGAAGATTTAGAGCTCATTTAATGCTCTCAAGATAGAATAACATGCAGGTGTCAGTCCTCCAAATTTCAGTGAAGATTAACCTAATATGCAATATGGTGACCTAACTGTTCTTCATTTGAAAGAAGTCTGAAAAGTAATCTCTCATATAGCCAGAGAGTGAGAATAACCCAGTGGGATTTCCACCTCTTCATTTCCTAATGAGTTTTTTGATAATGAGAGGTGACTTTGCCAGTCACTGTGGGCTCTATTATGGCTAATTTACTCCACTTCACTCTCCTTGTTAATTATTAACACTAGCCTTTTTATCCTCATGAGACCACATTCCAGTTTTTCCCTTTTTAGATTTTTTTTCTAAATATATCTTTATGAAGGTGATAGTTTTCAGGAAAAGATTTTCACTTAGGGTAAAGTCAGAATTATTTGTTTTATCTTGGAAAACTGTAAAATTTATTATATAAGCATGGGAAGCTCTTGCTAATGCTTTTAATGCAGTTAAAAGGTGAAAAGACTGTTAATTAAAGAATGAGCACTGAGGTATGTTCCACTTGGGAATCACTTCTTGGTAGAACGGTCACTTGCCACTTGCTAACATGTCCACTGATTAATAGGTGACTAATTTCCATGGTTTCTTTCCAGTAGTTCTGGAAAAAGTGTGGAATTTTCCAGATGGTTTTCACCTGCCAGAAACTGTCATTTAATGTATCTATTACCATTAGGGAATTACTGAAATTGGTATACAGGTGTGATATTTCATACAACAGTTGTTTCATGTCCTTCAGTTAAAGTTGTACAATATTTGTAAGAGTTGCTTTAACATGGAAGTTTTCATAAAATGTCTTTCTTAATTAAGCCTATTCTAGTAATTTAGCACTATTATCCATTTAATCTTTTAAGGAAAGAAAAATCAGCAGCCTATTAGAAATCTCTTGCATATGAGGACAACCCTTGTTTGTTCTTAACACTTCTCTCAGGTTGGAATAAAAGTTCAAAGGAAGACAAATGACATAAGCATTAAGTTAAAACTGGTGTCACAAATCCTTCTTCTAAGACTGCTCCAAAATATCTACACAGTTTTCAGAAACCAAAAAATTGTTTTAGAAACCAAAGAAGTCTTACTAAAGAATTGTAACATCACAACTAGAGATGTGCTTCCTAAACTGAAAATGTATTATGGTAGGAAAATAGGCTGAATATCCCACCTGAATAAAGGCTTCAGATTTTTAATCTGGATTTTAGATGATTGGACACCACTTAAAGTAGTGCACAATCCACCTTTCAGGAGCCCAGCTCTTCTGAGATCTGCAGCAAGATTGAAAAATTCCTGCACCCTTTTCAGCAACCTTCTCAACTGCCATCATGGTGATTTTAATAAGTTTCTGAAGCTGCAGTTTGCCCAACAATGGATCCAAACAGAACGTTTGTTGTGTGCCTTTTATTCCATTCATGCTAACACTACTATACCTTTATAGACATAACTAGTGTGAAAGTAGTTTAGAAGGCTTAGAAGGAAATATAAATCACAACTTTATTTAAGCAATACAGATTAAATGCAAACTATCAATACCTCTTATACTACTTGTGCATAATTGATTCAAAACTGAGTAACTGTGAATACCAAGTGGTTAATGCACTGCCAGAATAAGGACTGAAATGGTGCAAGGATAGAGAGAAACTGCTCAGCTTGCAGGAAATTGAACACCAGGACATGCATCATAAAAACAGGCACTGTCATTTTTATTTTAAGCATTATCCTTTTTAGAAACACATTTCTAAGGTGTGGGTACATTGAAAAATCTTACACAAACAGTATATAAAAAAATTAGGATCTTACTGTCATTTCTGAGGGCATTATTCAGCAGCTGGAAAAGTGGGAAGCTGTCCCAGGAATCTTGTGGCTGTGCCTCAAGTGCTGAATCCATGTCAACAGAATACAGAGACAAAAACTTCTCTGCATGCTCAGCCAACAGTTCTGGCCACCAAGCGAATGCCTGCAAACATGACAAAATAAAATTGCTAAACATGAGCCAAAGCCAAGAGATGTGTTCGGTCTATGGCAGAACACATCTGAGTATGTCACATCATGTCCTGTCTCATTTGGGGAGGAAGAATGGGCCAAGTGAAAAATGTGAAAATATTTTATAAAACTTTGCATCAAAAAGAAAGGAAGAAATCAAACAGATTATTGTGGGAAAGGTGATATGATCAGAATAAAAATATAACACCAAAAAAATTAAAAAAAACCAAAGTATAAATAACTTTTTTTTTCCAGAGAGCAAAGAAAAGCATGAAGGCCTTACTCTTGAAAAAAAATGACTGCATATGTTTCTTTTGATTTCATTAAATTCTAGAGCAGATGAATTTATTTTTAAAATAAATCTTTTTGAATACATTTTACATTCATTTGGTAATCAAAAAAGATGGTTTATTGTAAAATTTTATTCCTTGAAGTCTGAGGTTTCTTTTTAACAGCTAGAGAGTGATTTTAATTCCTATTTTTGCCTTAAAGATGTCAGCTTCTTCAGAGGAAGACATCCAGTTTTCCTTGAGCAAATGCTATAAATCTTTAGAATTTCACTAATGTCTATACTTATTTTCAGTAACTTAACTTTTTGGAACTGTTTGTCAAAAATTTATATTCTTAGGCAGTCCTTAAAGAAGAGAAGAATTCTGTGAAACATATTATCAGCAAGTAAACCCAGTTCTTCAATAAAGACATGTAACTATTGTACCTTTTTACCAGCACATAAACCTAGGCTTTCAAATGCCAGTATTGGAGCTGAGCATTGGATCAGGGGAGCTCTGTGATCCTGGAGTTAAAGATGAAGGTGGAGGGAGTTTGTTAAACAGGATGAGCATTGAATCTTGCTGAGAGTGTTTTGCTCAGGGTTTATAAGAACATATCACAGGGAGAAATGCCTACACATGCAACACAGGAAGATGCCATTGCTTTCAAACTTATGCCACTCATTTTGAATAAATAATTTTGAATATTTTTTGAGTTGCCAGCATGGGACATAGGTAGCTTGATCTACACAAGAGCTGAGTTCCCCCAGCTTCAAATAAACTCAGAGAAATTTTCACTTGCATTTATGAAATGCAGGCCTTGGGTGGTGTAGACTTATGTAGTCAGGTCTGAAAGGCATCAAATGAAAGACAACTTCTGTAAAGTGGCCTACAAATGTGTTTTTGCATCATGGACTTTCTGATGACTGCCCAGGGTTCTTTCTGACACGGGGCAAATGGAGAAACGATGAATTGGCAAAAGTTTTAAAGAAATGCTGAACATCTCCTGCTATTACTGAAAAGTACTTTGTGTGTTCCAGTGGTAGGACTGAAGGTTGACAACTGGCATCACAATGAGGAGGAGAGATGAGGCTTCAAAAACTTTGACAAGAGTTTGAAATGGAGTCTTTCAGTTTCATCAAACTGGAAGAAATTTCTTATTAATGAACCTGTTTAAGTAGGAGTTAATTAAAGGAACAGGCTCCTTACTCTAGGAAATAACTACATGAAAAAGAAAATGTATATTGGCACTGGCAGGGGACCCTTCTACGCAAACAAAACTCTTTTCAGAAAATAGTGCCAAAATTTCGAAACAAAACAAATCCAAAACTCAAAAATGAGCACATTTTCTCTCCATTTTCTTCCTTGTTGTAAATGACACTTCGAACCCAGACAGAAATTCTTCTGACTCTCTCTCAAGAGCTATGCATCATTACTTGAGCAGTAAGAGGGAAGAAAAGAAAAAAAAAGTTAAAGCTAAATGTAACAGCACAGTGGCAATGGATAATAATAAGCTAAAAGCAATTAGTAATCGGTGACACAAATTCTAGGAGAACAGAAACATTGCCTGCATTAAAGGAAGAATGGAGTTCTTAGATTCTAGAAGGCACATGAATGTGGCTATGCAACACCAGAAATCATCAAAACATTTTATGCTACATGTTCAACGCACAGTTCCATGCTATGAGCAGAGCAAAACAACGCTTAGTTCATCAGGAATCACATACCTCTCTTCCCTTTGGGAATCCCCGAAATTTGTAAATGTTATGAATTAAAAAAAAAGAAAAAAAAATCTAGTGTTAAAAGTGTGATACATTATTTTACAGATTACTGATCCTTTTTGTTAACCGTAGCATCAAACACTGAACATTTGCATTATGATGCGAAGTCACCAGACTTAATAATCTTCTTTGAGTAGGGAATGTATAATTTGGCAATCTTTTTCTCACATATAGTTTAATACTGAAATTCTGTATGCCCTATAAATTTCAGTGAAATTGAACATGCATTACATGAATGAAGGAAAGGGAAAATAACCTTAGCATTATCTTTTTTCTTTTCAAGGTACCTTAGATTAGATTGCAAACTTTTGCTGAATAAATTTTTCTGAAAGCACATGCAATATACTTATCCTTCCGAAAAACACCATATCTCTGACTGCAAATAAGTAGCATAGAATGCAATCTTTGAACAGAGATGCTTAATCATATATGTATGATTTGATCTGGCTTTTGTTTCTGTGTTCTTTTCCACAGAAGTCCAATTTTCTTACAGTCATGCAGGTCCTCAAAAGACAAAGACCACAATATATACATTTTATTAAGTAATCATTATACTGTAACACAGTGGCAACAGTAGTGTAGAACAGGACCTCCAGGGAATTAATTTCAAATCATCAAAACAGCTGTTTCTTCAGTATATGATAAAACATCTATAACAAGTTCACACATGACAGATGTAAGCTAAAAACCAGATTCCATAGTGTGATATAAAACCAGATGTTTTGAATGATCATATTTTATAACTATATATACTAGATAATGTTTATCAATTTGCATATTTTTAAAAAATATTTATTGAGTTTTTGGAGAACATTTTTAAAACAATTTCCTGAACCTTAGAAAACCGTATTTATTAATTAAATTTCAAAATTATATACAAGTGTTTCTGGGCAAGTTAAGTTTTGTAATTCCTTGACATAAGAGGTGCTAGAATTCTAGCTGTTGTGGTTTCTGTATCATGAAGCAAAAGATGTGAAAGTAAGAAATATAAAATCGTTTTATTTCATTTCTTCTACCTTACAATGCCATTTTTAAAAGCACAAGTTTAAGAGCATACTTTTCCAATCATCAGAAGAGCAATGGGAATGAGATTATTATACCTATCATTATTTTCTTATACATAATCTAGATCTATACAGCATGATGAAAACCAGTATTCAGTTATATTTTCTTTCTATTTTCTTTTGAACATCAGGTGAAAAGTTGGAAGGAAAAGCTGTATAAGGCTATGAATGTTTTCCAAACCATTTCAGCACCTCCAGCACAAAGATGCTTTCTCTTTTTTATGCTCTTTAATTTTCACTTCTAAACCTACAGTTCATTCAAGTGAATTGAAGGAGAGTTTTATTTCACTTCACTTTACATAAGCTTCAAGTCTCTTATTCCTCTGTAAATGTGAACTGCCTTAAACATATGTCAGAAAGGAAAACTGAAATGTTTCTTGACAGACTTGCTTCGCATCAGAGGAGCAAAAATCCAGGAACAAACCATTCTCTGCAGCAAATGCAATTACAGCCTCACCTCTGAATGATGCTCTTCGTTTTGCTGCAATACTTCGATACAGAGTTCTGCAAGGTGAAGAACCTCTTCCAGTTTTCTTGCAGGTGTTGCTTGATTCATAGTCTCTATATGAATATAAAATGTAAACCAAAATTGTTTTAGTTACAAATATGATTTACAGCAAGAGAAAATTATGTCAGAAACTAATGGGAATGCTGCAAACTGGCAAATTTCTAAAGTAAAAGAAATTTCAAGTGTTAAGGATAATGATTTAATACACATAAACAGAGCTGAATGTCCAGATTACTTAAAAGAGAAAATAATTCACAAGACCATCAGTGGTCACTGTAAACATTGTCTGATTTCAGATGTGAGAAATAACAGGTGCATCAGTGTATTAGATGAGTAACTTTTGCAATAAGGAAGTTCTTTTTCTCTTCAAGGCCATATATACAAAGACAGCAGATAATGGAGACCTTTTTTGTTATTATCAGTATAATGTCTTCTCACCAGTTGACTCCTTACTGTCATCAGCAAAATTCATACCTTTTGCAGCAGTCAAAAAATCCAAATGTTTAATCAAAAGAAGACATTCCATTTTGGGCACATTTAAAAATAAGAAAAATGAAAACCAAAATAATTCATACAACTAATTTCTAGTAACTAATTATTCAAATAATTAATTTTCAGTTCATCACTAAAGGTGAATCTGAATTCTTTTCAATACCATAGTGAAAAGCAGCATTATGAAATAAGGATCTTATAACAGAATTAACAAAAGCCTACTAAAAATTCCAAATAAAAGAAGTACAAATACAAAAGTTACAAATTACATGAGACTCACTTACTCTACCCAGAAGACTTCAAAAAGAAAGAAAACAACAAAGGTAAACCAAATGTAACTAAAATACTTACAGGGAAATTAAACAACAATTAGCTAGCAATTAAAAAAATCATAGCACTAGATTTCAGGAGGAATCACAGGAGATAAGGGAAGAGTCCAACAGAATTTTTTAACAAACATTTTAGTCAGTAAAATGTTTGTAAAAAACATTGCAGATCCTACGATGCAGATTATGTAGTCAGTTGTCTGACTATATAATCTGCATCGTTAGGGATAACTTCAGCATTAGCTATTAGAGCCTGTTTACTTAAAAAAAGCTCTTGTTGCTAAGCATAAATGTATGGTCACATTAACCAGGTTTGCAATGAAAGCTGATAAGGTTAGTGAGAGTTTCAGGAATTCTATTTTCTCATTTTTTGTGCAAGTTTATGGATCACATGGATAGCAAATCATGTGAATACACATCGTCATATGCAGAAAATTCTGTGACATTTCCTTCCCACTTTGCATTCATCATTACATGGATCATTAGCAGATTAATGAAACAATTCACTTAATCTCCTTGGTTTTAGTCAGAATATCAATCTGCATGCAATAAATATTTTTAAGACTTGACATTTCTAGCAAGTCAAAGCAACACTACAGACGTTTTAAAGGCAGGTGACCTTGTCCAGTTCTCCAGCACTAACGCATTAATGCATATTACAGCAATGAAATATAGAGCTTTGATGCAATTTTGAAGAAACACTGGATTACAATCTCCAGCAAACACCTACTTCAAAGTGACTAATACCCCACATTGTTTTCATGCAAAAACCAAGCAGGAAAACTAGTTATTCAAGCAACTACAAAGAATTTTTTCAAAACTTATTAGAAGAGACCACATAACTAGATATGTTGAAATACTTTTTTTTTCTAAAACCAGAATTTAGCTCAAGAGAGAGTTAGTGTAGGAAAATGGGTCACAAAGCACACACAAGGCACAAAAATACATTCATAATGCCATGATCACTGTTTTTAATTCTATACTGTATTGCCTTTACAATTCTTATACTATACAATGATTATGTGAATATAACAACATACATATTGAATCAAGAGAGATTAGCAAGGATCAGCCAAGTGCCTGACTTAGGTTTTTTATTATAAAGACTACTATTGGATTCAGACTAAACCAGTGGTTTCTACACTTATCCTGGACTGAAATTGCTCTTTCTCCTAGTGGTCAGTGTCCTCCCCTCCCTGAACACACAGTAAGTACAATTCATACAGATAATATACATCACTGGCAGTGTCACTGATGTTAACGAGTCTTAGGAATAAACCAGTGATATTAATAGAGAGCATGACTGGCACATCTGATTTCAGCATAAACAACTCATTTTATTGCAAACTCAGCCTGATCTTCATTACCTCACCACTTAACAAGTAAACAAAATAATTGCATGCATAATTGCCTATCTTCCTAATGAAACTAAATAAGCTGTAAAATATTCAGAAATTCTATCCTATAAGGGCTCCCCTACATTATTAAGAAAGTAATTCTAATAATTATGTTGAATCTCCTGTTCCATTTTTGCTCTGGAATAAATTCACTTATTCCACATTTGCAATTAGCTCAAGATGGCCTAAAAATGGCTGTTGAACAGATATCATTATCACTAGAGAGAGCAGGAGAAAAAAGATTTACCACCTAACTGTGAGATTATCTCGCTCCACCACTGTGATAAGATCACAGTGAAGAGAAATATGGTCTTGGGCAAGTACCAATTACATTGAACAAGGCATTAAGGAAATACAGTTCTGGTCATCTGTGCTGAAGTGATGGATTTTGATCAGAAAAGGAAAGGAGGTTTTTTTGTTGTTGTTGTGTTTGTCTGAAAGGCATCATAAGCCTAATAAAATGAAGGATGAAAGAGAGGATCAGAAATGTTCACACACAGGCAATGTAGGAATTGAGTGCTCCCAAAGTGGAAACACTTGGGAAGGACAGGACCCACCTTTGATCAGGGATGATGCTGGCAGAAGAATAGATCAGTCATGACAAATGATTTAAACTAGATATTTTAAAGTTTTCAGTCATTGTGGGACTAATGTTCAGGAACAGTTTTTTTCAATAGAATTAGCATGTTTAGGAGGAAAAAGAGTATGAAAACTGTAAATACACCTTTATGTTGAGTATGGCAGGTTTCCAATTGATGTTTCATGGCAGGAATGGCTAAAAATGTGTGCCATACTAGACTGAATCAATTCTAATTTCATGTTTCCATCAAACTCACCATGCTATTTACTAGTTTACACTGAAACTATTTATTACTAGCTAAATATATGCAAATTACCCTTATTGTTTCTAGGTTTTCACAATATTTTAAAAATTATTATTTTCTTAGAAAATCTGCTCTTAAGAAAAGATGGCAGAGAACTGTACTCAGTCTGTATCCTTGGACTGTATCTGTATCAGAATCAGTCTGTATCCTTGGACAAATCTCTCTTAATTTTTTTTGTTTACTTGTTCACAGAATAAATCAGTACATGCCATTTCTTTTGCACGATATAGACTTCCCTATATTTCACTTAAGCTTCATGTAAAGCCTCCTTTTCCATATGTAAGTTACCACCCCACCTAGCCATTTTTCTCTGCAACTAAACACCTTTCAAATTCTAGGGAATATATCTTATGGATATCCACCAGTTACATGTGTATATACATAAGGGGCTATGAAGTAATTTGAGAAATAAAGAATTTTTTTTTAGCCAAGCAAGTAGTGTATATGAAATATAAGTAGCAATAAATTCTTATTTGGAAGTTTTAGACCCTCCAAAACACCTGAGCCAAATACTGTGCTTGACTTTGTAAGCATAAAGGAATTACAGGAATGGAAATCAGCGCTGTCAGTTTTCATTATATTCATGATGTCTTTCTTCCCACAATTACTAAAGGTTGTTAAGATGTGTTTACACTGTTCAAACTAACAAGTTGCAGCAGGAGTCAAGTCAGTAAATATGCTGCTTGACATCTTTTAGAAAATAAACAGAAAAAGCCATCAATCATCTGTTTCCAGCTTCACATCCTGCCAAAATGAAAAAGCAAACCAGGCTTTGCAAATAATGGATGCTTTCTCAAGTATGCATTACCAGTGAGTCACACAGGTACCGAGCAACATTGCTAAATGAGCTAAGTTAACCGAGGGAAGCAGTGCTGAAATGAAAAAGTGACTGCTTCATGAACCAGCGGGGCCTCGGGCCACAGGGGACTGTCAGATCATCCAGTCTCACCTCCTGCATCACACAGGTCAGGGAACTTCTCCCCAGTCCTCCTTTCTGAGACAATCAGGATGTCTAAAACCTAACAACAGTGTGTCTAAAACCTACCTTAAGCTTTCTTCCCACAAGAGAGTTGAAGACATCCTTGAAGACAAATGCACAATTCACCTCTCTCATTTTCTCCCCAGCATGTAAGCTGTTAAACATGTGTGATTAATTTCTCATTGACATTTGCTGCACACAGGAATCTGCTCATTAGAGAGGCATTTTTTTTCTTGGTTAAGAATAAAATGCAACAAGGAGACTCCTGACTCTGGCCTGCCAGTCTGCCCCTCAAGTGACACAGCATATATCCCTTACTGGTTTTCCCTGCCTTGTATCTCATCCTTCCCCCTTTTCTTCCAACAAGCATGTCCAGAACCAGTCTCAGGAAGGCCAACCCATCTCCAGCCAGAGGTATTGGAAAAAAGGCAAGTATGCTGAGAGGCTCCCAAATTCACAGCCTCAGTGGGCTTACTGTAAAGCAGGACACAATGTAATTGATAATACAGACACAGCATAATTTGAGCTTTATGGAGCCAACTCTGCTCCAGCAGGGCCCATTCATTTGTTCTTTTTAACATGTGAAACCTGCAAGATTGCTTGAAGCTAGTATGTTACTAAACCTGAACTGACTCTGAAGAGTTAACCCAAAACTGGTATAATTGACCCACAGATAATTCAGATTTCACTGTGCTAAATTTTTGTGCAATTTCTCACAGAATTCTGCATGAAGAAGTAAGACGGTAGATCTGGAAGGGCATTCTATATTTTTCACATAAAAAAAAATCCAGCCTTATATAAATACTGGAATTTAGCTTTAATTCTGAAGCTGAAACCAGTCATTCCATAATTGCTTTCTACGATTTCAATAGCATTTTAAATTCTAGGGGGAAAAATTAGAATTAATTACCATTATTAGCTAAATACAGAAAGACTGTGAGATTCGTAAGAGTTCACATCTCCTACTCCATGACCTACCATTTTATTAAGTGTGTCATGCTCCAATATTTTCTGGTTTTTAAAATTTATCATAGTATTCAATGGAATTACCTTCATGAGGCAATCACACGTTTTTGTTTTGTTTTGTTTTGTTTTTGAAAGAGAATCTTGGCTCATCAAAAAGCATAAAAATAACAAAATCAAAAAGGTAAAAGCAGGAGAAAAATCTCATTTTTTGCCAGCTGATCATCAAAGCATTTAATATAAGATTTTTTTGTATTCTGATTTTGGCAACATAGATATAAGCAGTTGGTATTTTCCTTCTTTTTCTCACTTCTAATTTCACTTCAAAGGGGGAAAGAACTAATTTTCTCAGCACTTCCTGATACTGTAGAATAAAACTCGGAGATAACAAACATGCCAAACTACAAGCCTTCATGAATAAAGAGAACTGGATAGATTAATAACTCACCTATCAGATGGAGAGAAAACTGGCACTTGAAAACGCAGACTTAGTAAAAAGTATTTTTAAAAAAACAGAATATTTTACGATTCTAAATTTTGGAGCCTTACTGAAAAATGAAAACAAGAAATCTAATGCTGGCAGGCAAGGGGAAGGGAAAAGAGATGTTGAAAATTATTAACTGAGACAAAATTTGAAGAAATTACTAATTGAGGACATAAAATGAACAGAAAATAAAATAAAATATAACACAGATTTGCAAAGGTGGGTTGAACTAGACTTGTGCACTTTTAGATAGGATATTTTTGTATAAAAGAAATTCAGTAGATCTTATTTATTCTGACTTTAATGAAGCATTTGATACTGTGCCTCATGGGAAAACTACCAGTTAAGCTGAAGAAAGTGAGGATTAAAAAAAACAACTGTGTGGCGTATAAAGAAGATGCCTCAAGTGAATGGGAATAAGCAGTGCTGAGAAAGTGCAAAAAAAGGATTATTGCGAGATTTCTTGAAGGTTCATCTTAGCTTCCTTAATATTTTCACCAGGGACTTTAGAATAAATATTAGAAGCACAATGACAATATGTAAAACATGGGAAATAGAAAGATGCAGTAACAAGAATTTGATAATTCCAAAGAACGGAAGAGAGAGAGACGTATCAAAATACCTTCAAGAGTTAAAGAAGGGACAATACATTTTGACACATGAACAGCCATCAAAATCTCCTATAAACTGGGAACATGTCAGCTCAAAATGGTCAAAACTCTAAGACTGGGTTGAATTAACTTTTCACAGAAGGGTTGTGTGACACAAGCATGATACAGACATCAGACCCTTCCGATATCAGATAAAATGTTTCTGCTATAACAGCAGTGCTAATACTGTGCAAGACATTTAATGGGGATGACTGCACAGTTCTTGTCACCACTGTTCAAGAAGATGGAATTCAAACTTTAATAGAGAAAGATTCCTGAAATGATAGAAATTAAGAACAGGCAGCTACTCTGAGACAAGGTGATGAAAGTCTAGGTTGCATGAGTACTAAACTCTTGTCTAAAAATGCATCATAGGGCATGTAGGAACCAGAGATGGTGAAATGCTAATGAAGGATGGAACTATCCCTCCCTCATTTGGGATACAGGATGAGGTTGTCATGATTAAGTTTGGGAACTAATTTAACTGTAAGGTGATGATACACCTGTACAGCACATAGGAGCTGAAATGACCTTCCTGTGGGCGAAGCAGGGGACTGACTCAGCCCTACTGTTAAAGGAGGATGTGGGTATGTTTACAAAGGAGTATCAGGATGCAGTCTGGGGATTATTTTACAGGTCCAAAACTGAAATCAGGGATGTTTGCCCATATCCTCATTTCCAGGTAGTTGCACAACAGAGACCAAGAAGGTGCTATGCTGCTGTGCTACCCACTTCTGTTTGTTCAGTGAAATGAACATGCATGGAGAGCTTAAATCAAGTCCTCTCCACGTACAATGACCCTCTCCACTTGCCTTCTCAGCTTCAATAATCTTTGTAGTGTTCTTTTTTAAGCCAGACAGATCCTTCTGAGCCTTGAGGGCATTTACATACTACCCTTCCTTTAGAAACTTTCACGTAATGAGTATGTTAATGATCGAGGTCTTAAACCCCAGCAAACTTCTGAGTTTCTCCTGACCTTCTCTTGTATGGAGTTAACATTTATTCAGCCTTTGGCAGTCTTTCTGATAGAAACAAATTTTGGCATGATAACTGATTTGTCTTTGAACAATTATACACTCCAGAGTAATTATTTGCTCCAATTTTAATGAAATTTATTCTTATTCCTTTTATTCAAACTGTTTGGCAGAAGGAGCCCTGTATACTGAGTTACTACAGAATTTAAAAAACAGCGAGTTAAAAGACAACTGAACGTATAACTCAAATGTTTACAATCTGTCTATTGATTCAGAAATTAATATCCATGGACAATGAAAAAATTGTTTGCTTTATAGAAATTTACCACTTTAATCCCTTTTATATCTGCACAGCAAAGTAATGCCCCTGTGCTGAAAAATGTATTTATGTATAAGTTTCTGTCTTTTTTCAGGCAATAACAGCAGCAATAGCAGAATTAATTAGTCCTCAGCCATTCAGATTTCTAATAAATTTAAGAGGCAAAACCATTAATTTATGAGAAGGAATAAATAATGCATTTTATTACTCTGTGTGTATGGATGTGTGTTAAATGTAAGTAAAAAAATAAGAAGTCTGTGTAAGGAAGGCCATCTTTTTTGAGGGAGAGGAAACAGGTGATGGAGCCATGCAAATTTCTATAGGCTCTTCACAGGAAGTGTGCATAATGCATATGAAGAATGCTGTTTGTCTCTGGCCTCAGAATCTGGCAGGTCCATTTATGTTCAACATTATCTATAGGAAGAGTTAATATAAGTTAAATACTGAATAAGACAGCAATACATGTCATACACAAAATGATTTAAAAAGTACTTTTAGGTAGTGAAATCTCAAAGGCAGTATATGCTGAAATGAAAATGGGCCATACTTAAAAAGAGATTTTCATGTATTGATGCTGTAATTCATATCCTTGACTGCTGCAAACTACCAGGACACTATTTAAGAGTTCTTAGATATAGTTCAAAATTATAATAGTAGGTTTCCTGTTATTCTCTTCATAATGGTAATTACACTGACTGAGCAGATTAGCTACTCCATGAGAAATTCAGCTGTACATGTAATAAGGTGTACATGCTGAATCCTATATAATTTTCATGGCAAATGTAATTTTTGTTTAAAAAAATCTATTCTATATTCATAACAGTACAATGATGAGGGATGCTCAATAAAACGTCATCCTGACTGTAAACAAATATTTTTGATGGAAGTGCTGCTTATGCCACCATGTTTGCTATTAAGAAAGTAACCACTGTCTTTGGGAAAACATTCAGAGTCTTGTTCAGCTGAGACTGTGAAAATGAGAGCACTTGGGGAATAGACCTGGGAACCTGGCAACCACACTGCCAAGAAAGGGCTCTCACAACAAAAAGAATTTGCATATTCACCTCTGTATTACCTAACAAGGACACTCCTGAAATTCAAGCTTCATTATCAGTATATAGTGCACAAGTTAAAGGGTAAATAAGAGTTATCTAGAAATGGTTTTTCTCATTTTCCACAAAAGTACACTAAATGGTATTAGGGCTAAGCATATTTTACATCAAGTTCATTATGAAATCTGTAGGAGTCCAGCTAGAGACAGCAACAGGAGCAGGATTTGGCCCTAAAATGTCTTGGGATTCATCTCAGTGGCTTTGTCTTTTGTATCAGATAAATATGTCCAGTGCTTCACAAATTCCAGTAGATACAGTCTATCTACTCCTTTCAATAAAATGTTTTTTTCTGAGTTTTTGATTAATTTTCATTTGCATTTTTAGTCAGAACTGGTATTTAATTAAGCAACTAAATTATAAATGCAGCCTATAAACTTCTAGCTTCAGCTAACTCAGAGAGTGAACTTACTCACTACATGTGATAGGCTTTCCCCTCATCCATTCTCTAATCTAGTTATTTGCCAGGTCACTTAAGGGACAACTTCGCTATCCTGTTTTAAAAAGGGCTATGGTTTCTTTCAAAGCATGGAGAAACCTAATGTAAAATGATTAAAATCAGGTACAGCAATTTATTTATTTATTTATTTATGTGTCTGTAACTATGTCACGGACGCTTAATGGTTTTGAGCTTCCCACATAAAGAGCCTGAGAAAAACTAAGATTATCAAGTCTGGGGCACAAGAAGGATTGTAGCTCAGGTGATACGCATTGTATAAAAGTGTATGCATTGCATAAAAGTGTATACATTGCATTAAAGTGTATACATTGTATAAAAGTACACAGGAGGTTTTGGAGTGCGAGCATGAAAGGAAAAAATCTCTACAATTTGCCAAATGATTTTCAGTTAATTTCAATCAATTGTTTCTGAATTTCTAATTTCAAGAGATATTTTCTTTAGTACCTACAGGCGTCAAAATATTAAACTGAATGTTTGTGCTATCTAGCTTTGGGTAATATAGAAGGGAAACTGTTTTTAGGGTGTTTTGCATTTGATGCTCTGAGATTGTCCTTGCACAGAGAAGCTGTTGAAGGACCTTCAGAGCACTTGGAGTTCCCTGCCCAAGGAACCTCTCCTGTTGATGGGAGGGGTCAGCAGACCACCTGAGCGACGTGGGCTCCCCCCACCCCACCCCAACTGACTGAGGCATGAATATCCATTCCACCAGTGCACTGCCTGCTCTCTTCTCTAAAAACTCCAAAAGATCTATTTACAGGGCATTTAAAGCTTTTAAACAAAAACAGTGGAAGTCTTGGAAATCAGTGGAATTTTTTTACTTCAGTTATGGACACAGTTGTTAAAAAAGCAGTCTTAATAATTTGCTAGTAATTTTCAAGCCCCTCATCAGCAAGGAGCTTCTCTTTGAATGACCATCATGCAACTTTGTTGTCATCACACCAATCTGTCTTTCCAGATGGAAAATTAGTTCATCATGAGAGTACTACCAGCTCAATGCTCCTTCCCATAACTGTGTTTGATATTGTTGGTGAAACCCCAAAATGCACCACAATCAATCTTTCTTTGGGTACGTATGTCAGGTAAGACAAAGCAGTACACAGCTCTATTTTACAGACTAAATATGCACAATCCCTCATATTTCTGTGCAGCCAGTTTTACTCAGCTGCAAATACTACTTCAGCTGTGCTCTTTGTATGATGATTTTTAAATATTGGGCTATAAGAACTCAAAAACCCCTCCCTGTAAAATTGGAGAATATACACCATATCATCATGAAATTAGGAAAAAAAGGAACTACCTTCCATGTAACCCTCAGCTATATCTAGAAAAAGAAATGTATCACTAAACAAAGCCATATCAGAGAAATGTAAAACCAGTTTTACAAAATTAGTTCTCCTAGCAATATCTTCATTAATAAATTGAGCAATTCTGTTTTGAAACATACAATTTTTGCAGAGGACTATGAAATTACATTTTTCTAAATACACAAACTGTTTTTGAATTTAACAAAATTAAACTTTTCTGCACCATTTAGTCATGCCCCTTTCACAGAAAATAGAACTTAATCATATTCCAAAAGAAAGCTAAACTGCTAACAGATAGATCATAATTAAGTATCAGTGTAAATACATGGACTAAACTACACCAAAATTAATTTTAATATTTACAAATGTTCCGGTTAGTATCTTGGTACTGTTCAAATTAAGAAAAATAATAACAACAGACACAACACACTAAATCTGTAATACATGCAGACATGCACACAAATAGTAATCACCTGAGTCCTTCTCCGCTGTTGCTAAATAAGAAAAAATAGGGAAAGAAAAACATCATTACATAAATAAAACTCATATAATTAGAGAATAAATACCACATAAGGAGTTAATAGCTTCTTAACATCTTGAGTATATCACACAAGTGGATGTGATTTTTCATGTGAGGGAGAAATGGTGCATATTTCTGAGTAATATATTTGCATTTACTAGCCCTATATAGTCTTTATTTCAAACTCAGGCACCGAGCTTACATCCATATTGTGCATGAGAATTCAGAAACATATATGAGAATATTATTTGTATTAGAACCTTCTTTTTATCTCTATGTTTTAGGTCTTTGCTATTGGTCTATAGCTGATATTATCTCGTTATATTTACCTTTTGACCGACTAGTATGATGTTGTTCAGTAAAGAAATAGTCAAAGGACAAAAATCTCCAAAAGATGTGCCAGCCACATTTGAGGACATCAGTAATATTATAAAGATAAGGACTCTATGCTTTCTCTATGCAGTTTGAGGAGTAAGCATTTAATGCAAACACTAACATAAATTACTTTCAAGAGAAGAATGTAACTTCAGTGCACAGATAGAATAATGCTCCTATAAACCTAAAGGAGCAGAATGAAAACCATTGCTGAAAAATATCACATTGATATTGGTACAAAAGTAGGATGTTTGTAATGACCAGAGTATCAAAAGATATCAATACAGGTCTCATTGCCATTGAAATACAGTGCATTGAATTTTCTGATGTTACGATGCTGGAGTCCTTCACTTTCAACAGTACTTTGTTGTCAGAACAGTACTTCACCTATTTCTTTTTATATATGCAATGATGTGCTGTGCTTTGAGTTTACAACCACACGAGTGTAAAACTACTTAAATAAATCTAGTTGGGTTCCAACTAAAAGGCAATAAATCCAAAAAAGAAAATTGCAATGGCAAGTCAAAATATGGGAGTCAGTTTCATGTTCTGTTCCAGCTTACTCAGTGTTAACAGTGTGAATATCTTAAAGTGCAAACTTTGCTACTTCAGGGGAGGTCCCACAATTCTCTAGGATACAGTAAAAAATCTTGGGAAAAGATTTATTTACATCATGACAAAAACCTTTCCAATCCATTTTATTGTCAGTGTGTTCAGGTATCTTTTGCAAGCTTTTTTCAAATTATAAAAATGTTTCTATTTTTATACTCATTGTTTCAACAGGTTTGATACATGACTTAAATACTGAACATTAACATTTCCTATTATGAATACAGAAATATAAAATCTAAGGAAAAAATTCTTTTTTTTCCTTTTCATTTTCCAGAACAGATTGAATATTCATCCTTTTTCTCTTTAACACAACATGATATCCTAATTAATTATGATAAACTGGTTACTAGGATGGTTTCATGTTGTTACTTCCATGATATAATACTGGTTGCTATAGTGATGAGATGGATCTTTTGTTAATCACTTGTGAGATCGGTTAACTCATGTTTTTCAGAGAATTTGAGCAGAGATAAAAATGGGAAAAAAGTTGGCTTTATAATATTGCTAAATATTTGAGGCTTCTTCTGGTGTATTGCTAGAAATACATGCTATTAAAAAAATTAATATGCATAAAAATTGTATTTTTAAAAAAACAGAATTAATCCCACAATATTTTCCTGAGAATAATTCTAGCTCCAAAAATCCAGTGCATACAGCTTTCTGTTCTTGAATACATTTGGACAGGAGTATCTCTAGCTTTTTGTACTTTATGGGGAATAAAAGTCTGTCTTGACAAGGCATTTGACTATTATGACTTCCTTTTTGTTCTACATAAGGTTTAAAAATAGTAAAATGACATTGTGCATCCTGGCCATTTTTAAAGCAGAATTTTAGTTAATTTCATTATATACTTCATAGAACATACCAAACTTTCAGGAAAACTCCTGATTACCTTCAAACTTAGTATTTTGTCCCCTTAATTCATTAAATCAGGATGTAATTAGGGTCTTATTGATCAGATTATTATTATACATCTGATCACACAGTAGCAAAAATAAATAGCATTTATCTATTTGTCTGCCTTATAAATACTTCAGAAAAGAATCTAATACACAGTTTTCAAATTTCAAGGCAGCAACACTGCTGTTAAGGAAAGAATTTCCTGTCAGTAGTTTAATCACTAGAATAGCTAGAGAAATAAAAAATTGCCCATAAACAACCTCTTAAATTTATGAAGAACTCAAAAGTAAGAACAAAGGGCAACTTAAATTAGGAAGTCCTAGTCTTTTATTCAAACAGGGTCCCAGGAGGCATATTAAAGCAATGAATAGGAAAAAGCTCCACAGTTCACCAGCTGAGATTTTAATGAGACATTTCCCCTTGCTGTGGAAGGGGTTTGTTCTGGAAAGGGAAAAGGCTGCTCACAGAATATGCAGTTAATGGGCATTGTTGGCTTTTACAGCCACCTTGGCAGTTGATTGCTGTACTAACCTTCTATTTTGGCATATTCTGTAAGTCGCGTGTAATTGATCAAGGCAGCCTTCTCCAGACATTTTCTAACCACTTTCTTCACCTCTTCTGCTGGTATAGGAGTGGCAATATCTTTCATTAAAACCTGTGTCAGAGACAATTATACCACTTCATTACAATTACCCAAACCCCACAGGAAAAGAATAAAAGTATCCTAAAGTTACTACAGATCTGATAATCATTAAAGGCAGAAGTCAAAAAGGAACTATTTCAGCTGGTGGACCTTTGTCTTTAAAGGTTTCTGTTCAGCCCTGATTTGACTGCCTGTACAGTATTTATCCCTCCTGTCTGCCATCTTGCAGCATGCCAGTCAGTCTTTGAGACCAGTAGAACACAAGAATTCCATGGATGGGCCGGATCACGGTTACCACTGAAGATGTGATTGTGGAAATTGGCTAGGTTGTCAGCTGTGGAAAAGCTTCCACCATTGCAGAACCATGGACTCTTCAACAGGGTAAAGTTATTCAAATTCAACATGTCCTTGCTGTGAAAAAAAATGTCAACTACATAGTGGGCAGGGAAAACACTGAATTTCCAGCAGAATATTTTATTATGGACAAGTAGAAGAAGCGTCCATAAAAGTGTTTTCAAAACATGTGAGTTGTTACCTCACCTATTGCAAGTGAGGTAAACCAAGAATCCATACTTCTTTATATGAATGCAGCATAATATACTCTGGATTATTATGTTAAAAAAATGTTGGTAATTCACTTGCATTTTTAATTTAATTCTGTACTCCATTAACTTTCAACAGTCAAGTGTAAACAAAACTGAACATGTTTTTATCACATTTTCATGTAAATAATAAAATTTCTGATAACTCACAACCTTAAAAAAATGCTTCTCAAGTGAATCCCTGGAAAATCTACACCCTTATATATCTACAAGTTACTGTTAAAAGAAGGGAGCAAGAGATGCAGTCTAGGGAAGGATGTGGTTGAAAAGAAACAGGTTCAGCAACAGAGATGTTATTAGGAAGACATTGCTGCGAAGCAGACTTCCAGAATACCTACACACAAATATGACTTCTCTATCTGTGTTTACTTGGTTTTTCAATTAATAAGTTCTGAGTTATCAACAAGTGAATTTACAGTATTCAAAACCTTTTGTTCTTGGTCTGATTTTTTTTTCAAATTTTTCAAAGACAGGTAAAATAAGACGGTTCTAACCTATTCTGCATTCACAAATGTAGGAAAGCACATTTATTCCCAATCAAGAGTGACAGTGGGGCTGCTTGAGCACCAGTTAGAGCACCATTGCCATTTGCAACAGCAGGAAAGGGGAGAAGAAATGGATGTTTCAAAAAGCACAAAGGAACCTACAAAGCACTACAATCACTGAGATGGTAAGTGAAATTAAACATATATACCTAGACTCCCTATGTGTTTTCTGAACATGGCAGAGGTTTTCTAAGAGAGAATCTCTATCCATGAAGTGTTTTGCACTGCAGAATTAATAGTTGCCAGGATCAAACCTCTCAGATTTTGGCAAAGCAACACAGCTTGGGACCTAAGCTTTTTTTGAATTCATAACTTCATCAGACTCCTGCTGATACAATTTCTTTGGAATCTCTGCTGGAATTTAAAGTCATTTTTCCACAGAGATGACTGAGATGCTTTTATCATTATGAGGTATTCTCCTTTCCACTCAATACAAGAGGATTTGCTGGGCAGGAGTTGACATTTGTAGTTGCCCATGACATACTTGCTGTGTATAGCTTTTGCTTCTTAAATTGACTCAGATAATGCATTTATTGAATATTATTTGAATTATAGAGAACGTTTTTAATATTACATGTGAGTATAGACAATATCAGCAGCATAGAGGGCATAAAGAGCAGGAAATGGGGGGCTGCAGAGTAGACTTGTACCACTTTAGGGGTAATGCTGGGTAAGTGCTAAATAAAAAAGGACCAGAGTCACTGACTACAATTCAGTGGCTTGAAGTTAAAGTCCAGTAAATAACTCCTGCAGAAAACAGCTGTTTGCCTCTGTGGAAGACAATGAGAGAAAAAAAAGAACAACCATCATTCCAGTAAGCAGTTATAACCAGCAGTAAAATAGAGTCTGCCTTCAGCCACATGAATGCAAAAGAAAAATGCAGGCTCAGCAGAACTTAAAATATGTTCTCAAACTTACCCTTTCAAGTAATGAAAGTGTGGCTTTTAAAGCTCCTTCAGGACGTCCAAAAGGGAAACAGTATCTTAAAAAGTAAAAAAAAATAAAAGAAAAAAATAGGAGAAGGAAAAAAAAAGAGGAACATAAAATTATCAGAATTATAAAAGCTGCTTTATGAATTTACTTTAAGATGTATCTACATACAACTTGTATTATGTTAGCAGAAGACTCCCATACCTGAAGTACTAATAAAAGCAAAAAGCCTTCTCAGTAGTCCACCATGGAGTACATACATGTAACAGCAGTATCAGCCCACCAGCATTCCATTTTAGGCCTAAGTGCAGAAAAAACCTTAAAAGGCAGAAAGCATCACTTCCAAATTATCAGCTATGAAGGATATTTAAAGGTCTCTGATGAGTTTAATTGTCATCTTCCTGGAAAGAGGTACTATTTCTCATGTAGCCATGACTGCTACTGGACCTCTGAAGCAGCACTCTGTATATTGCATTTTATTTTAAAATTAGATTAAGACAAGGATAAAATGTCAAATATTTTAATTTCTAGAGATATCAATGCTGGCAGATATTCTGTGTTTTTTCTATTATATTAAAAATACCTTGGAAAAGCACTTATCTTAAATTTTATCAGCTGCAACTTAAACCATACCCACTCCTAAAATAATGTAAATTAAAAAGTGATTGCATTCATAGCTTTATTTTTTTATTTTTGTCTGCTGAATGATGCAATATAGCAGGTCAATGAGAATACAATGCTCAGGCAACTGTAACCTCTCTTAATCCTGTCAATAAAATCTTACTGGGATATCCCCAATTGGAAAAAGGATTTTTTGCTCTGCTGAGATTATTTTTTTTCTTATTATTACTCACCGAGAACAGTAGCCTCCTATTCTAATGTTTTCCACTAGTCAAATCTTTTCTAACGATAAAAGGATTCAGACCAGTGAATTTTATATCTACATTTTGGTCAGCCAAAATAAAGCCCTATAAATGAGGTCAAAACAGGATTTCCTGCAGTGAGAATTTCAGTCTTTACTTTAATCTCTGTACTCTGTAAAGACTCCAGAGATAAAAATTCACACAGCCAGGCAAGAGGTTGAAGTCCAAGACCTTCATGATGGCTTTCTCAGAAATATTGTCTCTTCCACATTTGATGCCTGAGAGGCTGGCAGAGATCAGAAGTCTCAGTGGGTAGAGAAGGTGACAGAGAGGAAAGGTGTAAGTACCTTAAGAAGTACTTTAGATGACAGCCACTAGCACAGGATGGGCTGACTGCATGTTAATCAAAATGGAACCAGGCTGATAGCAGTGAAAACGAAAATTAAAAAGGCCATGGGGGGGTATTAAAACAGAGGTGCAGGTCAGTTGGCAGGCAAGGAAGAGCACCTTTTCAGATGGGTGTGACCTAGTCACTTAAGTGGACACAGCAAATGCCCAGAGCTGCTCTGAAAAGGCAGGAAGAGACATGCAATCTTCAATTAAACTGTCCATGACAGCTGACCAGTGCACACAACACTAAGCAATGAAGAGAGGGCAAAGCTTAGAATAAGTATCAACATGTTCCAGAGGAAAAAAATGCTGATGATCCTTGAAAGTCTGTGCCACTCATCCCCTAGTTATAATGATCAGTGTGATTACAAAACGTTAACTGAGATTAGAGGAGACGCAAATTCAAAATTTCAACTCTAGACATAAACACTTGACTGACATCGCATTAGGACAAGGCATAATGACAATATTTTGGGACACAGGTTTGAATTGCTTCCATGAACAGCTAACTTAACACACACAAAAAATCTTATTCTGGACTCAGTCTCAAATGTGAAGAGAACATAGTTTGAGAGGTGCAGAACAGAAGAGGTGCTCTGTAGTAATAATCATAAGACAATACAATTTAATAATGTAGCAAAAGAGAACAGGCCAGAAAATTCGGTACATGTACATTTAGTACATGTATATACAATTTCAAGAATGGGATCTATGAAAAAAATGAAGAACTTGAAAAGCAAAAGCAAAAGATACAATCAAAAAAAGCAAGAAACCTACAAGCAGCCTGAGGTAAAATTCAAAAAAGTAGGAGCCAAATGCATGCCACAATTAAGAAACCAAAGTGGTAAAAAATATTCTGACACCCTCTCTGTGATTCCATGAGGAAGATAAAGAGGTTACCATAGAGCATCTGGTATTTAAAAATAATTAAAACTTATCTGAACATGGAGGGCATGAAAGTCTCTGAAACATTTTAGGGAATGTAACAAATAAACAGCATGGATGCCCAAACTGACAGCAGAAAGGACAGTGGAAGCAAGAAACCAGCCTGGGAGATGGTGGGACTACCTGATGACAAGGAATACAAGGCATTCAAGGACAGTAAGGCTAAAGAGAGAAATTCAGTGTATACTCTGCATAAATCCTCACTGCTTAATGTATTTTTCCAATTATTCTGCATTTCACAGTTATCATAACAATTTTGAAGGACTGAAATATGGAGTTGTTTTAATACCACATTTTCCTAAGAAAGCAATCTGACAGCCAAGGTTATTCTTTGTTAATCTAAAGAGGGGACCCTTATACATGTTGTGAGTCAAGGTTTCATTTAAAATATTACTTCCAATGCTTTGTCAGGATGTCCTATATTGTGACTTTATATGCTTTATAAATTCAGATTCTAAGGCACTATCTTTTTTCTTTCTTTCAGTATTATGCCACTATCCTTGTTTAAATCCAGACATTTCACCTATTATTTTCTTTTATTTCTAATATTTGTTCACAGTAAGAAGTAGTAATTACTCCTCACCTGGCAGAGCACAGTTTGTCTGTATTGATTAAATAGGATTTTAAGGCAAACCTTAGAGTCCTCTGAAGGATGAAGTCATTCATATTTGCATGACACATTTAACTGCTCTCAAGGAGGAATTTCTAATGCTGTTTAAATTTGCTCAAAATCCACCAAGACTGAGGCAGAAAGGTTCTATGGTCACTGTTGCAGTCCATGCTCATCAACATAACTCTAATGTGTAGGTCAGCAGACATGATGTGGATTTTTATTTGTTCCAACCAAAAGATCATTTAGCCTTTATTATACATTTTCCAATTAGTCTCACGCATGTGAGGGCCTGATGGTAGGGAGCACTCTGTATCATTTCTCCTGCAAGAGTTCTTTGTTCCCTTGGAAGGGAGGAAAGAGGAAAGGAAAGACTGTTGCTTTTCCCTGAAAGGAATACTCTCCCAGGAGAGCTCTAGCTCTTTTTAGTTTAATATGGATATGAAGTCCCAAGTGAAGGCTGCTATGTCCTCTATGCGCAAAAAAAATCCCCAATGACCTACGATGACACTGAATACCAGATATTTACCTCATCAAACCAGAGGCATTCAACAAACTCATCGTCAACCCTGCCGAACAAAAATTCTGTTTCACAAAGAACTATTTAAACTGTGGAACTGGTTGTTATGATGTGATACAGAGACAAAAAACATCTATACATACAGTATAAAAGAATTAGATTGACAGAATACTGGCAGATAGGTTGGCTTAGTGTGACAAAGTAACAGGTTTGGTGGTCTATCTGCAATTTTTATACTAAGTTTCATAAACCATCAATTGCTGCAAAACAGCAGGAAATCCCATGTTTCCTGTTTCTCATACTCCTTCTCTAAGCTTCTTCTGCTGGTACTGACAGTCCTTAATATGACAGACTCCTCATTGAGCATGATGAACCTTAACTTAAGAAAGATTAGCGTATCATGAAACCAAGAAAATTACATTAGACATCAAGAAAAGTTTTAGCTGCCATCTATTAAAGATGTTCTCTACTACTATGATTTTCTTGATCCACAGTAATTCAGAAATAGTTATGGCACAGTCACTTTCATTCAGACAATTTTCTTGGTTAGTTACACAAAGCTTGAACTTTGAAAAAATCCACAAAATCAAGGCCTATATTATTGCATAATCTTTTCTATCGTATCTATAACAATAGATATCTATAATATCACATATTACACGAACAAATTTCAAGTACAACCTCTTGTGTAAATAAATTATTCCATATTTAAGCTATTCCTTTGCAAGCAGACTATTTTATTTTCACTCCACCCGTTCAAGACCAAAATTAAACACCATGAGTAAACTCTTCCAGAAAAAATGCAGTAGTCATTGAAGAAATCATACACTCACCTGAAATGGCTTATTTGGTTTTCCAAAAGGGAGGAAAGTCTGTCCTTAATTTCTTCAAACCTTTCTTTCTCTTCCACAGATACCGTTCCAATTCCATCTGGCCTGTAATATTAAATGTTTAATAACCATTGATATCCCTTCATGCTGATTTGTCTTTGGACAATGATCTTTATTTCTGAAGTTTTCATTTAATGTGTGTGTTAACTCCCCTTTCCTCTTTCTCGCTGTCTCCAGGAATAAACAGTTATTTGTGAATATAGCTAAAGAACAGGCTGGACAAAAATTTCTCTTTTGAGTTGAACTTTTGAATTCATGTCCCAAGTTTCTAAATTTCTACATCATCTCAATATGAACACAAGTTAGCATATAATTCTCCCAAACCCTTTCAAAAGACAGTATCTTTTCTCAAAAATTAGTAGTATTGTTAGAGAGTTCTACTGAAATGTTGTTAAATCTCATCTCCTTGAATCTCCTGTTTATTTTCCTAGAAGCTAAATATAGCTAAAAGTGATTTTAAAGTAAAGGTGGGAGGGAAACTACAGTGAGAAAAGCCACAGCAGGCAGCACCTAGGAATCCTGCATAGAGAGGACAGAGTTTGATTCCCCATCCTATATTGACAAATAGCATCATGTAATCAAGACTTCCATACAGATGCAGCATTAAAGATGCAACTAAAAAGTCTTTAAAAACCAAAAGCCCTGGCATTTTTTAAACATCAAATTTAAGTCAAAATAATTAAAAATAAGTCTATAGTTAGTATGTTAAACATACACTTAAAGTCTTAGCCAAAAGGAGTTACTAATGTATTTATATTAAAATTATGACAAAAGTAAAAAAAGAATTAAATATACAGTTCCCAAATATTATTTTTGCCATGCAGTCACAACTTCCGCACAAACAGCATACATTAAAAAGAAATATCTGAAATGTTCCTGTTACTTTCTTAACTTCTTGCTCCAAGGTAACAAATAAGCAACTGCTTCTCATCTGAATTTGTGAACCTGACACTATGTGTGACTCTGCCCTGTATCTTCTCCAGAGCCTCCAAAACTATCTCAGTGTTTCTACAACTGAGAAAATTGTAGTAAAATGACATAAAGAAAGGCAACATTCTTTTTTGGAACATTCTGAATGTTCCAAGAATCATTCTAGGATTCTAAGAGCATCTTTTTCCAAAATTGGTACTTTGACTTTCTGCACTATACTTAAACCTAGAAGGGATAAGTTGCTACTCGGTCATGACTTGAACAATTCTCTCACCGTTTAAATCACTTATATTTGTGACCTGTCAAGTCAAGGTGGAAAGAATGACTGATTTCCTTAAATTATTGTGAAGACAGCAATAAAAAATCAGATATGGTGGGGATGGGATTAGTGAGGCACATCAATGCACCGTTGTATAAATTTGATGTGAAAGAGCAAAAAACTTATCTTCTCTCTTTTGATGGATGCCAGGATACTTTACCTCAGCCTTCTGACAAACAGAATGAGCTCAAATTTAAGTAAATTGCACTGTCTGATTTCATTGTCAGGAGAGATTGTGCTCTGGACTGATAAAGTCAACAGTTCTGTCATATTAAGCCTTGCTGAGGCATGTCATATATGTGTCAGGAAAGACCTAGGGGTGCAGATAACAGTAAGCGAAAAAGGTGAGCCAGTAGGATGTCATGTCTGTCATCCTGCACTAAGGCTGGGATCACTATGTACCAGGGACCTGTCACTTCACTGAGTTTGTTGTCATAAGGAACCTTGCAGACAACAACTAAAATTTTCAGAACTGCTAAATATATGTTTGCATAGAAGCAGATGTCCCAGAAAGAGGAGTACACAAAAAGGCTTTCGAAAATGACCACCTATAGCACTGAAAAATTCATCTCTTGAAAACATGCTTCTAGAAAACAGCACAAAGTCTAAACCACAATTTTGTCTCTTCTTCTTGCAAACTTGATTGCAACAATAATATAAAAATGCATTTTTGCAACAGAGTCCTGAGACATATGCTGCTGATTTTTCTACTTTAGGGAATATATACCCACTAATGATTAGAAAAGAATCAATGGAAAAAAAGAAACTGTTTCCAAGATAAGCTGAAATATTAAAAATAAATAAATATTTCAATATTTCTACTCATTCATTCATTTAATCTTACGGATATTTTTTCTTTATTTATTTTGAAGACTGAAAAAAATAAATAGCATTGTTTTGATCTGGTTACTTTTATGATTATGATTACTGTGCCTGCAAGGAAAATCAGACTCATGCAGTCATTTAGTTTTCAAAGGTTTAGGCCATCCATAAACTATGCCAGAACTATTTTGCAATTAAAAGCAACAACAAATGTGTCTTTTCTGCTGTCTCAAATGTTATGGACTTGATTTTTTTCAATTCCAAACTAGTACTAAGCTTTGATATTGCAGCCTGGGAACTCTCTTACAAGAACTCAGCCAAGGAAAGTGATGGACTGTCTTAAGAAGAGTTTTCATTTTAACATCATCTTCTCAAGAAGGTAATAGAGAGTGAATTTTCCTTTCCTCCAAACTCTTTTTCCTTCTTATTGTTCACAACATTTTTTAGAATTATAGAACTAGGTGAAAGAGTGAACACTCATAACCTGAGCAGCCTTCTCTCTCTCACTTATATTAGTTTACCATTTTTTGAGGACTCTGTCAATTGGATTTCGATTGGCTTGTCTCACCTGCTTAGATCACAGTCTAACTGGCACAGATTTAATGTTGTCTCTGGTCACAAATGAAATTGTTTAATTCACTCAGACTTAAATATCAGAAGAGATTTGAAATAAATATCTCATGAACTAGAGCTAGTAAATTCAAGTGGAAAGTAGCTGTTTAACCATGAACCACTTAAATAATGAACCAAAAGTAATGGTTGATCAGAATTTCAAAACTTATTTTTTACTGCAAAAATCTTGCAAGATTGTTGTCCTGACAGCAGTTACTCTAGAGAAGCTGACTGATTAGGCAGTGGATTTTGGTTTTCCTGTTGCAATGATCTGTTTTCCCTGACATTATAAAACCCTTTAAGGCTTGGAGCATCATCTAGAATTATTTTGATCTCTAGAGGTCTTAAAACCTGCACTAAGTTGCAGAGGTCACTTGATGAATTGTAGGATTAAATTATTGTGAAGACCTACAACAGGTAAGATAAAACCGTATTCCTGTTCCAACAGGAATTAGATATGGACACTGGGTTGGCTGTGGATTGTTTCCAGCCCTCAACTTTGGAAACAGCTTCTCCTAGTGGCCTCTCAGAGAGAGAACTGTTACCTTAAGCAAGGCTGCTTTGTTAAGACAGCCTTGGAAATACTAACTGAACATGCCTGACTTTCTTCCACTGGAACATCATTGATACTGGTGCTTTTTTGCATCTTTACATACTTTAATAATTATAAAAGTATTTTCAACGTGCTTTCTTCATTAAAAACACAGACCGTCACTTTGGTGTGTCATGAAAAAAAAGGAGTATGTGGAGAGTAATGTACAGATTGATATTCTACCATACACACAGGTATGAACAGTAAGGCTGACCAAAAAGAATTTGCCATCTTGCTAGACCAAGATGGAAAATCATTATGAAAAACAAAATTAAAAAAAAAAAAGAAACTAGTTCAGCTAAGGGCTTTAAGACATTCCTGTAATAAACTACATTTTAAGGATATAGGAAAAACAAAACCAAACTTAAAGGCATCTTTCTTCTAGAAACAAATTGTTTTAGACTTCCATGCTTTCTGAAAGCACTTGTTTTTATATCCAGCAGGATGTACAATCAAATGAAAGAACAGTGACAAATTTCAAATTACCAAGATAAACTGCTTGTTTGACTGCTTCTTTCTTAGAAAACCAAAAATTAAATTTTTTACAATTTGATTTAGAATTTTTCTTATCTGTTTATAGGACTTTATATTCAAGAACTTAAATACACAAATTTTCCTTTAAAATGCAACTGTATAAGGCTTTTGTAGAGTCTATTGTTTATGTTACAGAAATGTAAGAATGGTGCTTTCCACTATCAGCTTATAAGAGCACAGAGCAGACATGTTTTTATCACAGAAAAAGAAGACATTGCATTACTGCATGGCATTCAAACACAGCTTTAACCAGCAGACACTTCAAGACTGAGCATTTTCTTGTTTATATTAACTATTCTTCAAATATTTCTGACACAAAACTGGCACAAAAGAGCCTTCTGCTGTATGCAGTTCTCAGGCAGCTCTGACATCTGCTTACAGGTCATGCCCTTTTTTCACAACGGAATAAAAAAGACCAATTCTGAAGGTCACTAAAACAGATTAAGATCATACATCGGGTTGATTTTAATAATCTTTTATGCAGTTATATTTTCTACTGGAAAGCAAAGCATGCATTAATATAATGTCATTTATATAGGGTTTATATAGGATTATGTAAAGGCAGTAATTAGTTGAAATTAATAACAAGATATTGTATAATGTTTAGGGATGGTAAGCCTTCCACTGTGTTTCATATACCTTGGACATGATCAGCTTCCAAAAATGAAGGATGAACTAGATGATGCAAGATGCTTGACACTGGGCCTAGTAAAAAATTTCTATTCTCAACATTGCCCAACAAGCCTCAGAAAAAAGGGAAGATTATATTCACTTGGAAGAAGAGATATATTTTTTTATTGAGAGAATACTGCTTCTCCTTTAGCAGCACAAACTCACATAGCATATCAATGCTAAAAGGTCATTTTCTCATTCAATTGTTCTGGGCAAATAGTGACTGATACCAAATTACTTCTGAACAAAAACATGGGTTTAAGAATGAGAAATCCACTCTCACCATTTTCGTTATAAATGATTGATAGAAAAATGAGACAAACTACAAAAACAGTGGACTCTTGCTCCATCTCTAGATGTAACAAGAGTACCAAACATGAGAGAGGCTAGTAAACTGATGTTACACACTTCCTTAAAGATCCACACTGTAAGGGAACTCAGGCTCTTTCCTCTAGCTGCTGGACAGCCTTGGAACAGGTCTAGGATTAAAGCAGAAGGTCCAACTGCCAATAAAAACCAGGAGAAGTCGACCTTGCACCTGCTGTAATTACAACACAGACAGAACATGTAGGATTGAGAGTGAATAAGAAACGCCGCAGGAAGAGGAAGCATTTTCAAGTCCTTAAAACCAAAATGCTCCACAAAATCCTGTTAGCAACATTTTTTGGGGAAAAACTATCTAAGAAAAAGTCCACATGATACACAAATATTTTATATATAAAGCTGTGCATGTAAAAACACAACACTCCTGGGAAGAGATCAACTGGACAAAACCTTTCATGTCCGATGGTGACCATGTGCAGTTAAATGATGAAACCACTGACTAAAGTTCTGGAATTTTATTTTAAAATTTATTTGTTTATGAATGACACAAAATTAAGAAGAGCTTATCAAGATATAGAAAACCTTACTTTAAAGTTAAGTTAGTCAGAGAATGAAATTCATACTCAGAAGTTCCAGAAAAAAATAAGAAGAGAAGGAGCAATGTAATGATACTATTTTCTTTATTTTCATGAATTTTCTTGTCCCAGATTTAAAAGGGATGATTTCTCTGAACATTCTTTTATGATTTGACACAAAGTGTAAAATTGCAATAATGTTTCTTACCACAAAACACAAAAAATGAAAAGAAATATGTGAATGCATAGCACTCTCCAAATTTTCCATAGTTTCACTTCTTTTGTGAAGTGAAACCCTTTATTCTACTCTATTTCCTCCAAGCATAACCAAAGCAAGAAGCCTATCAGAGAGAGAATCTACACTGTCAAATGACAGCAAGGACCTAAAAGTAGCATTCAGAGAGGGCAAGGCTACTACAGAAATAGAAAATGATTTTTTTGTACTGGTGTATTATTGTAAAGCAAATAATTATGAAGTAGACTTCTATGCTGGAACCCTTCCTAGTCCATAGCAAAAGGACACTTCATTTTCAGCATAATATGATTTAAAAATGAAAGCAACTAAAAAAACTCCTTTATGGAACAAATGAGAAAAACAGACAGCAGTAAATTGCCAGGACCACCTGGCAACCTGAATTACCTGCGGGTATGTGAAAGTTCTCATCAAGAACTTCTGGGGAATGGGAGATCAGAATCAGAACGGGAGGATAAATATCAGAAACAGTCTCCAGGGAGCCAAGGGAAATACAGGCCAGTAAGTATTTCATGCATCCCAGAAAGTCAGAAGGAACTATAACATAAGGATATTTCAGGACAAAAGAAAGGAAATTTGGGTAAATATTACCTATAGTAGAGTCTGTATGGCTTTGAAGCCACAGGACAGAGAAATCTTCCCTTCTGACCTTGGAGTTCTCTAAAAGGATTGGAAACAGGTGGATGAGTGTGACCTGACTCATATGAAATACCTGGATTTTCAAAGCTCTTTTGACAGTCCCTAATCAAAGGCTTTAAAGGCAATTAAACAGCGTCTGAGTAAAAGTTCCTACATTTACATTTAAATTAGAGAGGTGAGTACCTGCTGTGAAGGTATGTTATCAGTAAAGTTCTGCAAAGATTTGTGCCAAAACTTGAGCTATTTTATATTATTTGTAAATTACCCGGCTAACAGCTGAAAATGAGGTGATAGGAAATGTAATTTTAATGATAGTTATGTAGCATAGTGTGGAATTTCAGAAAAACCCCATGAAATCAGGCAGCAATACAACAGAAAACAATGACAAACATAGATAAATGTAAGGAAAACAGAGTTGTTATTCAGAATTGAGATCCTGGTTTTATTCTGGATAATTTCATTAAATTGTCCCTGTTCAGTACCAATCAAAGGAGCAAATCAACACTGGGAAACACGAGAAAATGATCAGCAACTAGCAGAAAACTTCTGTCCAATGCAATCATTGCATTGTTCACTTCCAATTCTTGATTCTTAAATAGCAAAGAGACAGAACAGGATTTTTCTTTTTTCTCCTTTACCTCTCCAATAGCAGCAGAGCATGAAATGAGATGTGTAGGAGTCAAGTTCAAAGCAATAGTTCTTCAAGCAAGAGGAGGCTGAGTTGTGGAACTTGCTGCCAGAGGTGTTGAGGGTGAAAAGGGTTCAGGGGTGCAATGGACAAGTATCTAAAATAAAGACTCACTCCAGGTTACCAAACAGGGCATATTCTGAGCTGCAAGGAGCTGAGAGTCAGAAAGAGGAAATATTGCACATGCTTGCTCTTCTTTGACTCCAAGCAGGTCAATGCTGGAGACAAATGACTGACTGGCTTAGAAGAACCCTGACTCAATATGACTGTTCTTCTATGGAAACACACCTGTGCTGAAGTTTTTACAATAAAGACAAAAACTCCCAACCTATTCATCTTCAGTTATATACTGATTTTTGTAGCCTTACTTTCACATTCACTTCTCATATCTGAACTTCCATTTCATCAGATATCTTTCTGAATAAGAAAAGTTATAACAAGTGAATATGTTTGATTTTTGAATTTTTCAATTCAGTCTGTAACTCAGCAGGTGGAAAGAAGTCACTTCACACTTCATGCGATAACCACCAGCATTCATTTCAGACAAGAGGGACTAAATAGAAGTCACAGCATGAAAAGTAGACAAGAGTGAACATGATGGGGAAGAAAACAATAGCTCCTACCTGGACTGTTTAGACTGAAATGTTATCATTCAGTAATGTCCTATAGTTCCCTGTTCTGCCCATTTCGCTTTCACCAGCAATAAATTTATGCATAAGTGCAAAGCAAAAAGTTTACTTGTGAACTAACTATATTGGATGTAGACTGTATAGAATATTTCATATGAACCACCATGGAATATCTTAAAAGAAAATCATGGTGATGAGAAGCCAAAGGAGATGGTACAGTAAATCTACATAGCACCAGAAGTACAGACAATGAAATATGATTTTATTTACAGAAAAAGATAAAACAGTTGACTCAAAACCAAGGATGATATTTCCTTAAACACGGCACAGCTATTTTTTTTAGTGAAATATTTTCCTTGTTGGCTATTTAGGAAGAGAATGCCTTAAGACTATCATCTACAAAAGCAGAAATACCTTTTCTACATAAGCAGTTTGCTAGCCCAGTTGTAATGGACTAACAAACGGGAAAGGAAAAGAACAAATAAGTTTTGAATTTCTCAGCCTAGGACTCAGCACATTGTGTTTGACCCTAAGTAAATATTTCTGTTCCTAAACCAACAGCACTGGCACAAAATACAAGTATGCTTGATAAATCTAGAAGAAGTTGTTGTCTACCTCTTCATCTCAGGAAAGAATAAAAAGAAGCTGGGGACTGTTCTCTAGTCCTGAGATCAGGCGACAAGGTCTGCTGCATACAGCCTACTCTGAGCTCGGGCCTCTTCTGTGCTCTAAATGTCCCTGAAGCTCTACAACAACAAAACTTCTGCATGTTTATTCCAGGTGTCTGGAAATAAACCCATGGTACTGTGTTAAAATCTGCAAGATTACAGCCTGCAGCATGAAAAATGCTTCAGGTCCTACAGTGCAGCAAAACAGCACAGGGGACACCTGAAGGTTCAAAAACATGTTGGAAGAATTTTGAAAACATATGAAGGGTGGAAAGAGCCAAAGCTGATTCAGATTTAGATTCTCGTCATCAGAAACAAAGGTGAGAGAAACATGTATCTGATTGTTTGACTGATGTCACTAGATAGCCTGTTATTTTAAAATTCATACATAAAAGAAATGGACAATATGAACTACAGATACAGCTGCATTTCTACATGCCCCTCCGCCACCTGACTTCAAGATCAATTTTGATGATCTTTCTCAGGCTTGGGGAGGGTCTAAGATCCCTCTGTGAAGCAAAGGTAACATATAAATTAAATACATCATGGCCAGAGTATAAAGCCCTTTGTTCTGTGGTCTTTCTGATTCCCAGACTGACTTACAAAACAAAAATGTGTAACGCCAGGGACCAGCCTAGAACTTTGGCCTGTCGTGCATTGTCTGTGAAATTCTCTTTTACCTTTTACTATTTCTTAGTGCTGCAGTAAATGAATGAGTGGGTATATTATGTGCCCGTATATCTGCGTCTGTCATTCTGAGTGAGTGTGTCTGCCTCTGTCCTTGACTTACTTTTTTTCTTTCTTCATGTTTCTTTTTTCTTCCTTTTTACAATATCTCAGTTCTAGTCAGACCCTCTCTGTTCAACACTTCTTTTATTCCTAAAACACTCATAATGCTATTCAGTGAATATCTGTACTGTAGGAATAGACAGAATACAGAGTGCTTACCACTGTGTAAATGATGTGCTCTCTGAGATATTTTCATGCATTGCGTGCACAGTTGTCCTTCACTCAAATTATGAAATAAAAAGAAATGTATCTGTACCTTTCTTTTGAATTCTTGAAATAAGTTTGAGCAATTATCACGTATGTTTGTCTGCTTAGGTTGACTCCAATAATAAAAAGGCAAGAGACAACAAAGGCTTGGACTCAATAGGAAATAGGAATGTGGCAGGTTCTTGAGGAACCGACGAAGAAGCAGGCTTTTACAGAGAATAGGTTACCAAATAAAAGCCAGAAATCTCCTAACTTACTGCTATGAATGTTAAGATTCTTGACAGCGTTTCAAGCACATTCAAAAACATTTCAATTTTGGATATTATTATCATGTATTATATATTGTTAGTCTACCACTATGAAATCACTCAGGTCACAAATCCCCAGCTCCAGATGAGGCTTTGTCTGAGTCAGTGAAGGAAACAATATCCTTCCTAAGGATTAGCTCTTCTCCTCTGGCTTGAGGACAAGTAAAACAGCCTCTGTGGCTGACTGGTAGCAAAGCAACATATGCGTGCATCTTGGACAGAAAATCTCTCTTCCAATCCTAATCAAGATTCAGTTTGGGGACTTCCTGAGAGTGATTTCCTTTTGGGATTGTGATGTTTTCCCCTAGTGGCAGGATTGGATCAGCTGGGAGGATCTATTGGGTTTCTCCTTGCTATTTTTGGACTTCTTAAACATATTCCATACAGCAGTCTCCAACTCTAGTGCACAAAATTGACATAAATGCATATTCTCCTATAATTTGATAGATTGCCTGCCCCACTTCCCACTCAAATACAAGGAAGACAGGGAGCAAGTTTATTGAGTTGCCACTGTGACGGTCAGACACCAGAGCATGTGCTCTGATGTGAGGCTGAGGGAGTTGGGCTTGCTCAGCCTGGAGAAAGGGAGGTGTTGAGTGGACTGAACAACAGCCCTCTGGGGTAGACAACATGCAATAGATATAATTACACTGAAATTAGACAGGTTCAAACAGGGTAAAGTTCTGACTGGAAAAAGCCCTGAGCAACCTGGTCTGACCCTGCTTCATGCAGGAGGTTTGCCTAGAGATCTTCTGTGGTCCCTCCTGACCTGAGCTACTGATCTGCAATTGGTGCTCTCCAGCAGCAGAGCTTGTCCTCTCACAGTTTGGAGTAAGAGATAGATGAAGCACTGCTTCTTTTAAAGAATGTGAAAAATAGCAAAGCAACAACTTATTTTTTTCTAAGTCTTTCACTTGCAAGTGGAATGAAGAGATCATCCCAAGACAATCACTGTAGCTAAAAGCTCCTGAGGTAGTCTACCTGTCTAGTGGAAAGGATTCCAGAAGTGTCCTAGCTCGTCCTGGCTGGGGCTTACAGCTAATTCCCAATATATGTTATTTCTCTCTGTAATAGCACAGACAGAAGAACACAGTATAGTATGATTAGTTGCCAAGCTACAGACTTCAGAAAGAGTCAAAATTTCCCTTAAATTGTTTAATTGTTCAAAATGTTTGGTGGAAACACCATTTAGTACCACAATATAAATGCAGAATGAAGAAGATTACCCTTTTACAGTTTTTTATCTTGAAAACATATTGCATTAAGACAGTACATGCTAAAAGGAGATTTCTTTTAACAGTAATCTGTATGGAACCTCCAGTACCCCTGAAGAAACTTTCATGAACTGATTTCTGCTGGGTGCAGCTCCCTATCAGGTGAATGCAAGAGCCTATAAATACTTTTATCCAGACTATACCTTTAAATACTATGGATTAAGAAAAATTACCTGTTACCATGAACATGAGAAGCACAAAATGCAAAGCTGTAGTGGAGCAGGGTTGGATCGATGACAGAACCATGTTCTGAGTATTCAATCAGTTCATCGAGATAGCAGAGATGGCGGTGGCAGCCGCGCACCCCGTAGCGAGCGCAGTACTCGTCCAGCACGAACACCTGACCTGGGCTAAACCAGCCCTGAAAGGCAAAAAAACACACAACATTCTGAGATTTATTTTCCCACTCTCAGCTTTAAATCAGACAAAGAATAGCAACATAGATTTTTATGCCCATTACACAAACTTTTTATACTAGACGTATTTCCATCTGACTAATGCTGACCCTACAATAGCCCTCTTACTGAAAGGATTAAATGTCAGGAAACCATTTGCAGTTATAGACACCACTACTATGAAATACCTTGTCTACAAAAAACATGCTAATACATCCAAAGATTAAGTCTTAATTTAAAAAATATTTTTTTTGTTTTAGCAATTAATTATAAGATGAAAAATAAAATCTGGGAAATGCTGAGGGACATTAACATGGACATTAAAGCACAGTTTCTGGGTGGTCAGTTCTCTGTGGCTGCATCTTTAATATTTTTACCACAATTCAACCCTTTATCCACGTAACATGCATGCTCTTCTAACAACTTCAAAACAACTTTTACTAGTAAAGAGATGCAAAGCTAGGTAGCTTGTTAAAAGCCACCTGAGTAAGATTTGACCTTAAATAATTATTAGATATTCTCAAGCTTACTGAGAAATTTCTTGGTCAGAGTCTTGATGAGAACAGCTTAACCCTGACACAGACATGAGCAAAGTACAGACTTCTTCACATGATAAAAATGGTTCTTGAGTGAGTCTAGAGTGTAAAAACTATAATTGAGTCTTGATGCAGAAATATGATAAGATGTAGCAGAGGGAGCTTCCAGAAAGCAGCATGGAGAAAAACATAAACCTTGGAAAACTACAAATACTGCACAGCTGTTCTGTGTAAGCATTTTTCTTTGTTCTTGTTTTGATTATGGTGATATTTCCCTCTCATCATGTCTCATCATTCCATCTCATCAAATGGTTAAGAGAGATTGAGGAATACCTGAACTCAAATATACAAATAACTCGGATAAGCAAAAAGATTTTGCAAAATAAAGAATTTATAACATCAATATAGCAGCTGAAGACCAATATTTCCCTAATGCTTGTGAATACTTCCGCAAGAGCTTATGGTTACTATTTGTGCAAAATATCAGCAGAAATACTGTTGAACAAAACTTAAAAATATATTCACATCAGTTTAAAAAAAAAATGTGTTTTTTTTACTTTGCTAAAATACTTGTTTGAGACAAGAATTCAAGCTTTATATTTTCCCCAAACTCTTCAATTTAACATACTATCTGAAAACAAGAACACCTCATTGGTATTTAGTATTTAATAATTTTGCTCCTAATTAATTTCCTTGAAATCAGTGTTCCCACTGCCTTTAAGAAGCATCATCTATTTCTAGAGAACACTTAGCTTTAGAACCCAGAACAGAACTCAGCATGTTAATCTGATCATGTTGCAATGCCTCATGTAGCTTACACAGTGTTTGGTACAAAATATGGTATTCTATTGCAAGAAGAAAGGAAGCAGATTTTAACTGTATTTTTGCAATAATATGTATG